>CM032905.1:12996204-14196204 GCA_019202805.1 Arabidopsis suecica | reverse complement strand
TCGGGCATGGGGAACGTATAGAGTGATGCAGCGGGTTTCCTTAATTCGACTCCCTTTGCATCATTGTGTCTAAGCATATCTTGCATTTGTTTCTTGAAGTAGTCCCATCTACAAAAAAGAAACCACCCAAACCGAAGAAATTACTTTAAAGGCAGATGAATCTATGTGTTTGAGGTCAAGAGTTATTAAGAAATCAAGTACCTTATGCTCGGTTTATCTAAGAGCTGGACTAGTTTCCGCTTATCGGGTTTGATTGTCTCCGCATGGCCTTTGTAAAGGTAGCGACGATGACCTATCAAGAAATGAGGGAAGTTTCCACCTTGAGTGGATACAAACACTTCACTGTGGAGGCATACTGTGTAATCAAGTGCAGCCAATCTTGATGAGTGTCCCTACAGTTTCACAAATACAGCAATTTGTTTATATCATAAAGTTACTTTTTTTTTTTGAACTAGAATATTAGATAATGGTCAAAATCTTTCTATTCCAAGGGCATGTTATGGAAGAGCCCACAGGTTTTATGAGCAATTGCTTTAAGAACCTAACGCTACTAACCTAATAATAGAATCATTCTGATTCCTACCAACCAGTGGACAAAAATTTCTCTTTCCTATAAACACGGCTTCTAAAAAAACAGCACTCTATAAGCTAGCATAAAACCATTTAACATTCTCACCAAACTCTGGACATCAATGTTTCCCCATCATTATTTGTCTAAATTCCCTCGTTTGAAATGTGAGATAATTCCTATCAATTAAAATGAACCAACCAAAATCTATCCTATTTCTCACAAAACAGTTGATAGAGCGAGGAGAATAAACAATTCATGAAACTACCATACTCTATCCTATCAATCAAAATGAAACAGCCAAACTCCATTCTATTTCTCACAAAAACAATTTAAGCATCTCAAGTCCCCATGAGTAAAGACATTGGAGTTTGGTTACCTACCTTGAACGGAGCAAGCTCCTCTGGAGTAGCTAGAGTGTCCTTGGTTTGGAGAAGAGGAAACATCTGCCTAAGAGGAGCCATATATTTGTCAGCTTTGTAAATGTTTCCCGCAGCAACGTAAACCAAGGTGCTATTGTTAAAACCCATGCCCCTAAGCATCATTCCGACCTACAGAGTGATGTTACCAAAAATGTATCAGTTCCAATAAACTCTTTTATCCCTAGAGTTAATTGTGATGTAAAGTCACTAGATGAACTGGATTTAAGATTTCAAAGGAGGCGGGGCAGTTTTTCAGTGATACCTCTAGTGGGGTTAAAGGGCATTTTCCATCTATGCGGTTTGCACCAGGCCTAATTACTCTGCCTCTCCTCCTGAACTTTCCTTTCCACCCTCTTTCCCGGGCCATGTCCATTTCTAGCTTCTCCGCCTTCCCAAAGTCATATTCGCAACACGAGAAGGCAACCATGTCCTATGGAAGAGAAGAAAATTGAGATTATGAAAAGAGGGAAGTAGGACATAGGAAGTAGGAATTGAAGAAATGGGTTGGCAGGAATTCTATACCATTTCAAAGCGGAGATGAACAGACACATATTTTCCTCCGCTCTGAACACTCTTCGTAACCATCCTATTGACCATTTTCTCTGCAAGTAGCCGTATGGGCTCTGCAAATCTCAATGCTTCAAAGTTTGCTAAGCATCTGAGTCCTTGAATGTGTGCAGGAACTGCATGAGCTAACCTGTTGGAGAATGGTGCAACACGGACAGCCCTAATGAAAGAAGCAAAAATAAAGTAAGAAATCAAGGGATAGAGCTCTCAGTAACCAAAAACATCACATTATGGAGATTGATAAGTACAGCCTCTAGTATATTTCTACTAACCCTCACACACACATTCAGCCTTTACGTAGTAGTCATATACTTACCCTTAGAAACAAGCTTATCAAAAGCGAATGCTAGTACTCTATGTACTACCTTAAGCTATCAATCATTTCCTTTTTGCATGTAAGCTTATCGCGTATTCAATTCAGTAAGACCTTATTAAGTAGACACAAATTTTAAGAAGCAATGCAGGGACAACAGAAAAGAACAAACACACCGAGAACCAACCATTTCTTTTAAGACTGAGACATCTAGATAAAAGAAAAATGTCAGTGAATTTGCATACCCCAAACGCAAAAGTTGTGGGAGCACCTTCTGGAGATAGTATGCTGGACTTGACCAAGCTTTTAATCTCAAATTAACAATACTGCTTATATTGTAGTTGTACCGCTCAAGTATATCTTTTGGGAGCTCTTTCACTACATTCACATTCTTACTAAGAGCATATATGAAGAAGTCTTCATCAAATATATCGCCAAATTTGCTGTAAGACAACCAACAAAAAGAGGAAAAAAGCAAAAGGAATATGTAAGTATATCATGCAGCCATAGATAGCAACTTGGTCTGTTATTAAACTAATTCCATGAGAATGTGTGATGAAAGTTTCAAAGGCAGTATAATTAGAAACCAAATTGTAACCTGGAATCACGCCATACACTGTTCAAGTGAAAAATCGGAATGACAAGAGTAGCATTCAGCAGTCCAGCCACAGCAACTGCATCACATATCTACATCAAGACGCGAGACATACCTCTCCAATCAACAAAACAACACAACTTCACTAAAAAAAAAAGCCAGTCTAAAGCCACAGAGAGTAAAACATACTGACAATCGTTGTTGATTCAATCCGCCATTCGCTTCAATAATAAAATAACCATTCGAATTCGATCCCGCAGCAGAAACATTAGTACTAATACACGGTTTCCATATACTTTTAACTCTTGGCTTCCATACTTCCATCAACTACATAATCAACAACAAACACTCAATAAACCTCAACAATTCCACAAATCATCACCAAACAATCCATCAATTCACATTACCACATTATGACTAGTTCCATTAACATCAGCCTCCATCAACGGCCAAAGCCGTTTAAAAACCTTAGGACTCCGATACACCGAACCAGGAGGACCACCACGTCTATAAACAATCTCAACACCATGACCTAGATCCAACACAGTAAATCCAAAAGATCCCATAAACAGTAACATTCCAGCGATATAGAGAAGCGGCGCTAACAACAAGACACCTTTCCTTCTAAAAACTATCGAAAAGAGTAAAAACACAAGTCTCTCTCCTAATCCCTGCTTATAAACACCTCCGGCGAGTGATTTTCCTCTACTGTGACGAATCCGAGGCGAAGAAGGCGGTGATGGTGATGAGAGATTGATTCGACCGTTGCTATTGCCGTTACCTAGACGGCTAAGGCCGTGCATGATCTGAAATCGATTGAGGTAAACCCTAGAAAAATACGGAGATAGATTTGGAAAGAGAAGGTAGTAGTAGTAGCATTGTGTGGGAACGAATTTTTTTTTTTTTTTTTAGTCAAAAATTTAATTTGGAGAAGAAGAAGAAGAAAAAAATGGTGGAGAATTTTCCCGGAAAATGAGAGAAAGAGAAAGAAAGTTTTTTGAGCTTTTCGAGTAAATTAACGTAATCACGTGAAGAAAGCAGTAATGCCGAGAGAGAGTGGCGCGTGAGATTTGGACTTTTTTTTATTTTTTATTTGGTTCGTGGTCGTTTTTATTTATTGACAAATTAATTTTGATAGTGAAGCTGGCCACTAACAACACTATTGTCGCGCCAAAATCATTAAAAACAGTGACGGTTTTATTGAAGTTGTTGTGGATTATTTACTGTGGTAATTTAATGGGGTAAAAGTGTTTGGGTATTTCATGCTAGATAATGTAAATGGTCAGCTGGATTAAGAGAGTAAAAACAAAGAAAACCGATGTAAAAATTATAAAAGAAAGCTAATTACTTGAGTCTCAAAACATTTTTTTTTGAAGAATTACAAGCTATGAGCTCTCAGTCTATTTAATTCTCGAAATTAGAAGAAATTTTGTTGATAATTTCACTCAGCTATTCACTGATTTTTGAAGCATTACTCTACATTCCTTGAAGACAAAGCATTATATTGACATTTTGGGTCTTTGTCTCACGAACCTATTTAAACTTTAAGAGCATTCATGAAACTGTCCGTGAATTATTGACAAATTAAAGGGCATGTATTGAATTACGAATTTTATAAGATTTTGGGTTTTCTTTAAAATCTTCTATTCAAATAAAGATTTTTAAATATCTTTCTAAATCCTATGTTATTAAAAATAGAATTTATGTAAAATAATTCAAAATTATGTACAATCTTTTGTTATTCAGCAACTATTTATAAATGTTAGAGTTCCTAAATGTTTATCAAATAATATATAAGAGATGCAGATTTTTTTTTTAATTGTTAACAACTCTTACAATTGTGATCTATTTTTTGAACTTGAACCCAGGTGGTAACAAAATCACAACACTAGTACAAACCATTAGGATATATGTCATGATCTAATTCAATATATCATGTGGATTTATGATTTACTTCTATTTTAATTTTATAACTATTTTTAAAAAAGCATTTATTTGTTTTTTAACAAAATTTTACTTAGGAAAAGATAAGTAGTCACATTTACATTTAGCATATTGACTTATTTTTCTTTTAAAAATTGATTTAGGAAAATATGGATAGTTAAAAATGTAATACAAAAAATATTATGGACAAAAGAGGAGCACAAACAACAAAATTTGACAGTGTTCAATTTAGTTTCACAGTTGTGACTTCTCAATGTCCAACCAACAAGATTAAATTCTCCACTCTCCCCCTCCCCACCCCCCTTCCCCCCCCCCCCCCCCCCCCCCCCCCCCCCCAAAAAAAAAAAAAAAAAAAAAAAAAAGAAAAAAAAGAAGCCAAAGGGGGCAATAACTTTGAATGAACGAGAGAGTTTAAATGCTCAACAGGTAAGGAGACAAAAGCCGTGAAACAAACATTTGATTGCAAAAGTCCAACAACTAAAGATGGCAGCTTTAGTCGTTGGACTCCTGCAATCAATTGTTTGTTCAAGCTATTGCCTCCTACAATCGTTGAGCGTTTACACCCTAGAGTTTATTCGAGGTTGTTGCCGCATTCAGCTAAGGAGTGGGCAAAATATACATGTTCAACACTCAGTACATCTAACTATTTATAACAAAACTTTCAGTCTTTTTTTGCTTTCACATCCGATGTGGGATAAGTTGCTTTCATTCACGTGGGTTTTGAATCACAAAAACATTGGATGAGGCTAATTATGATAAATATGGCCTCTTCTTAGATTAGTTATTGGGTTTTTATTGGGTATGGTCAAATTCTATATTTATTATTATTTTGAAAATGTGAAAATTATAATTTTTGAATCCACATTTATAAAAATATTTTGTTTTTCAATCGTTGAAACTATAATTATAATTTAAAAAATTCCATAAAATACACAAGATATTTTTTGATATTCACAAAAATACATGAAATTTTTGCCTACCAAACAAAAGCCATAAATTATTTTAATACTCATCGTTTGAACTCTATACTCACTTTACAACAAATACGAAATATACATCAACCAAATTAAAAATCTTCGTCTTTCATTTTTCTCGAGATTATGGAAATTAGAGTTATATATTTGGGGGTTATTTAGATTTGAGAATTTTTCCTAATTTAATAGAAAAAATCTATGAACATATAGGTTAATTTTCATAACTTAGGGTTAGAACTAAACAAAATAACAAACGATTCTGCAAGTCAATTATGCAAAGTCAAAAATAATACATAATATAACACTTCTTCATCGTTGTCAAATTTGTAAAGTTTTTATATATAATATATCAAACTGAAGTTCTCACGACGTTGGTCGACGACCATTTAAATTTTTTTGAAGATATAATGTATGTGACCATAAAATATTTTAAAAGATATTTATGAGAGTTATATTTCATTAATTTTTTCCTTAATAGGATTAATATGCATTTTTTGAGATGGAGGGTTAATTTAATTAAAAGAAAATGGCGGCTTGAAGGATTTTGTTTTTGTTGCAAAAACCCAATAAATTATTATGTTTTTAGTACTCTTTTTAATATTAATCTTATTTTTTATTATATTGACTGGTGTATAAAATAGTAAGTCAGAGTAATTATATTTTGTTTTTTTTTCCTTTTATCTACTAGAATCCGTCACAACTTATATATAGATAAAATAAATTGTCAAAAAATTATTTATTCATATATATAATAGATGAAATAATTAAGAAGAATTACAAGTTATGACATAACATGAAAGAAGTTGTTTCTTGACAATAGATTATCTACCATGCCATAAATAGAGAAATGCAATAGAGAGGGATATTGGCAACCACATTGTGATATACATATTGATGTTTTTTAGGTATCCATTAAAGACTACAAACATCAATAGTTAACCTATGTTGTATGGACATTACGATAGAGCAAGAAGAGCTCAACATAATCTGAATTGTAATGGATCCATATTTCCTAAATCATATTGCCAAGGCTGCAAATTGGGAGTCAGGTTCTTGTGTAACAGGTGGTTGATATTTGTTGTATCGATTTTGTTGTATTGCTTGCACTTGTTTTTGGTTCTGTTGTGGTTGTTTTTGATGTCGTCGAAATTGTAGATTTCCTATCTCTCTCTCAAGCAATTGCTGCTCCACTGTATTAACCACCCAAAATCAAAATTTCACAAGAGGAAAAATAAATGCATTTTGATCCATATATTTTACTAGTGATTAAAGGTTAAATACCATGTTTAAGCTTTTGGATTTCTGCTAAACTATCCATACGTTGTTTTAAAGCTCTATTTTCCATGCTAAGCATGAGTAACTGCTGATCCAAGTAGTGAATGGCAGATGACATTTCACATCCTTCAACCTGTTGAAGAAAAATCCAACATGTATAATATAACTAATGTTTAATATTAGTGATCTCTTGATATTATTAATGGACTTAAAAAACTTCATGAAATACATGAGTCTTGAATCTTACTTGTAGCACTTGGATGGTCCTTTCGAGGTCCGATATGTACTCAAGCCTTCTCAGACGTGCTCGATGAGCATTTTGACTTCATTTTGATGATTTCGAGTTAGATAAAAGTTGTAGATTATTAAACCGCATTAGAAATATGTTTAGCAATTGCTTAAGCTATTAGTACTCAAGAGAACAAATAATTAACTAGTAGATGATAAAGATAAGACCACTTACTGTTTGATACGTTTCGCGTCAGTCTTTGATCCAGGACCATCTGGTTTTGTGGAAGTTCCTTCTTTCATTTTGCTTACATGTTTCTCAATGGATTTCGATGTTGAGGTACCTAATCTATTTACAGCTCCGCATGACATATTTCTTTGGAGATTAGTTCCATTTGCGGTAGTCAAATCCCATCCTAATTTACTATGTTGTTCATAAGAGTTGGACTGCCACAAATCATAGTTCTGGAATTGCCAAGAAGAACCAGAAACATGATTTTTCATAAGCTGATTTTCCGTCGAAGGCATTAAAGCTGAGTTAAAGTAAGCAGCTGTGTCACTAGCTGAACGCCTATGACCTTTGTTAATCTTCGGTGAGGCTGGCTCACTTAGGAGCTCATCGAGCCAAGCTGGTTGGTCTTCTGTGAAAAGATCATCTAAAGAAGCACTGTGGTGGTGCATATTATTAGGAGGAGAAATATTTTTTTCCAGGTTTTTTTGGGGAAGTGATTGTCTTCCAATGAATCCGAAATTTCTCGGGTTTGACAACCTACTTAAATCTTCCATTCTTCAAAACCTAGAAGATCTGAGCAAACCACGTTTAAGAAAACCAATCAAAGAATGCTTTGTCCAAAAAGGACAAAACCAATGTTGTTGATCTTTGTCCAAAAGATTCAAACTTATATTTATTTTACTAATGATTTTGAAATACTAGGTGATTTTGAATATTATAAAAGTAGGATTTTGTTACTTATCACTATATATCATGAAATATAGAAATTACAGTAATTTGTAGATAGTGTAGTAATGATTAGAAACAATAATGAACAATAGATCAAATACTATTTGATCTCAAAAATTTGTAGTGGATGCTCAAATAAGATGGTAATATGACGTTTGTTTTAAGTTCCTTTCGATTTTTCAAAAACCAAACAATCATTATCATCTAATGAAAAGCATTGAAGATATAGTTTCTTTAACGTAGAATCCTCCAACTTACCTGAAAAGACGAGATTAGGAGACGTGTGATTGATTATTAGACCTTCCACGGGGAGGAAAATGGCATCTCTCGCGATGGAATCTCCTCCCGTGTGGTTGGTTTCGGTCACCCCTCCACCTTAGAATGCAAAAAAAAAAAGCAATAAACAATCTCTCGATCACTAAATAGAGGAAGATACCATATTGAAACAACCCATGTTGATGATTTCCATTGCTTGTTTTTCGTGAAAACAACAATTCTTGTCCTTTGCTTTATTTGGTTTATTCTTTTCTCCGTTATTTCTGCACTTTCATTTTCCCATAATAGCTCCACCATTGGTTTATTGGTACATGTACAATACTACAAATCTAAAATGATTCTTTCACTTTATATTCATCGAATTTGAATAGTAAAGCTCCATAATGTTTTTACATTAAAAATACAATTTTGGGTAATCTTAAGAATTTACCAAAAAAAAATAAAAAAAATCCTAAAAAAGATACGTGATTTATCTACACGCTTATAACAGATGAAATCAAAATATTACTCTCACTATCATATGAGATTGACAATGTAATGATGTGGGACAAATTTTTTTATTAATAATCTTTTCTATTTTCATAATTATAATATTATTATATATTAAATAGTAGATATACAAAATATATATTTGAAGAGAACTATGACACAAATAAGGAGAAACTTTGTTAAATATAAGAAAATGTTTAAATGTTTTTAAAAGTGCACTTTAAACTCTAAAGCTGATAATTTAGTACCAAATGTTAAACCACATCCGTACGTATATCACTGTCTTTATAGATTCTGTACCATTTGGATTTTTAAAACCTTTTAAATTGAAATAATGTTTGATAATTTTCGATAATGCAAGTTCCTAAAGAATAAAGACGTGTCTCCATTTTGCTAGTGGAGACGTGTCTCCATTTTTTCCACCGGAGTTCGATTTCACTAAATCGCGTTATTTCGCGTAATAAAAGTTGACTATGGAGCGGATGTTGTCGATTCAGAGATGTAAAAAAAGAAAAAATTCGATCAATACAAAAGACAAAAAATCACATACAAACTTCATTGTCTGCTTCTTTGATTTAGCGACTTGGGGACAAGATAACAAATAGTTTACCAACTAGTTTGAATGCAAAAATAAAATTTGTAATTATCCAATGAATAATTCAGGTTTACCAACTTCTTTCTTTTTTTTTAATCGTTTGAATGCAAATTTTTCGTTCGGAAAAATGATCATGCCAAAAAAAAATTTGTGTTTTCTTATGAAAATAGCAAACTAATTGGTATATAAATTTATGAAATTTTATAAGAAAAAAAAAAAAACAAAAAATATGTCTAACAAATGCCGAAACTAGCGGGTCACTAAATAAATAAACAACGGATCAAAAAAAATAATCAAGAGAAGAAGAAATCTCAACAAATTCTCTAATTCAGTGTTCTTCTTATATACTCCAAAACCTCTGAGCCCAAATCATCTTCAAAATTCTAGGGTTTTCTCTCTGATCCAAATCGGAACCGAAACTAATGAACTCTTCACCGCCGCCGGCGAATTCCGCCAACGGCGATACAACCAACAACGTCGTGAACGGTCAAGATCTGAACTTAAACTTCTTGGACAAGATTCGTCTCGCTGCTACACGAAATGCGAAGGAAGACGAAGGAGAAGATTTACCGACGGAGCTCAACACGATCAATAGCGCCGGCGGGTTTCTTGTGGTTTCTCCGGATAAGCTTTCTGTGAAGTACACGAATACGAATCTACATGGTCACGATGTTGGTGTTGTTCAAGCTAATAAACCTGCTCCGATCAAGTGTCTCACTTACTACTTTGAGATTTTTGTTAAAGATTCTGGGATTAAAGGTCAAATTGCTATTGGTTTTACTAAGGAAAGCTTCAAAATGCGGAGACAACCTGGGTATAGTTTGATTCTGGATCCAATTTTTGTTCTTCCATTGTTTTTGGATCCAAATTGTGTTTCCTTACTGATGTACTCTCTAGTGGTTAGTTATTATACAGATTTAGCTTCTTGGATTAGGTTGTGTAGGAGTGGTTTAGGGAAGAATCTGAATTCGAAGACATTGCTTCGTGGCTCAATTGAAATCTGGATTCTTGATTTTACGAATATGGATGATAGTGCTTTTGAAAGAAGCTTTATCTGGATTTGAGGTTATGTGGTTGTCTGATTTATTGTGTCTTTTGTAATGGTAGATGGGAAGTGAACAGCTGTGGCTATCATGGGGATGATGGATTCCTATATCGTGGACAGGGGAAAGGTGAACCTTTTGGTCCAAAGTATACGAAAGATGATACAGTTGGCGGTGGTATAAACTACGCTTCGCAAGAGTTCTTTTTCACGTAAGAAAGAAACTGTTTCGTGTGTTTTGCTACTTAAATGAGTTCCATTACTACTGGGAGTTGAATTCATGATTCGTCCATTTTCCTGTTTGCATCCACTTTGTCTGTAAACCTGATGACATTTTTGATTATTTTGTTGATGCCAGTAAAAACGGAGCTATTGTTGGGAAAATCCCTAAGGACATAAGAGGTCATCTATTCCCTACTGTAGCTGTACATAGCCAAAATGAGGAGTATGTTCTCACTCTCTTTGATGATCAATACCGATGCCATCATGTATCTCCTCTGTTTACACAATGCATTTTTGCCTGAATTTTTGGCAGGGTATTAGTCAATTTTGGGAAGAAGAAATTTGCTTTTGATATTAAGGTAAGAGAAAAAATCCTTTCAAACATGGTTAATTAGATCTTACGGCTTTATACTAAAGTAAGGATGGTGTAACCAGGAGTCTATAGCTATTGAAATATTATAATAGGTATGCCTCATGTCCGTTCTTGGTACCGGGGTTACGGAATCTATGGGAGTGGTTATGTTTGTACACTCACATGCTATTTTACGTGTATCCTCTACTATTCCTGTGTAATCAAACCTCAAACACTTGGCCCCTCAAGTTATAATCTTTAAATACTGAAATTTTAAATACTCAAGTTTTAATTTTATAATCTTTAAATTTTTTCTCCATTACATATATGTTTGAAATTAGGTTTTGACGAGGGATGTTGCCCTCTTTCTGTATTATTAGGGATATGAAGCATTAGAGAGGAATAAGCAACAAATGGCTATCGAAAAACTATCCACACCTCCAAACATTGGTTATGGGTAAGTACACTCCTTCCCAGCAGTAACAGATGACAATGGATTGATGACGCTTTATCTAAAGTTTTGTTTCTTTATCATTAGGCTTGTAAAGACCTACCTGCTACACTATGGGTATGAGGAGACACTCAATGCTTTCAACCTTGCTACTCAAACTACAGTTCCTCCAATCCATATAGATCAAGAAAATGCTATTGATGAGGATGATTCCTCATATGCTTTGAAACAGAGAAAGAATTTTAGACAGGTATTGAACTTGTATCTATCTGGCTACAGTTTAACATATAAGACATGTTATCCTCTAACTTTATTAAGCTTGAATCTGGCTTTTTTTGGTTCATATTCAAAACCATACTAAATTACTGCTTTGTTTAGTTAAATTTGACTGATCCATTCTTTATTGGTGGGTGTAGCTTGTTAGGAATGGTGAGATTGATACAGCTCTGGCGGAACTCCGAAATTTGTATCCCCAAATTGTACAGGTGAACTGAGATTTCTTATCATATTGTTAAGATGATCCACTTCACAGGATTGTGATATGACGTCTTACCCAGCTGTACTACTGCAGGACGATAAATCTGTAGTTTGCTTCCTCCTTCACTGTCAAAAGTTTATTGAATTAGTACGGGTATGCTCTTCATTCCTTATCCACTAAATTTCATGTTTTTAACACTTATAAGAATGATTTTTTTGTAATTAAAGAAGCTTGATGGATTTGGTCTTCCCATACAAATTAGCTGCTTGAACTGTGTGATGGACTTTGGTGTTAAACGATAAACTAATGAAAAAAATGCACAGAACCTATAACACACTGGAAACCATGTATAAATATTACCTTAAGTTGGTTCTCTGGATTATTCCTTCTTTGTTCACTTTCACATCTATGCAGATGGGGCTAATTCTCTAACTATATGGTTCTGGAATAACATGGCATAAACAGGTCGGAAAACTTGAAGAAGGTGTGAAGTATGGCAGACTCGAGTTAGCTAAATTTGTTGGGTTAACTGGATTTCAAGATATAGTCGAGGTACCGATGTCTCCTTCAACATTACTCCTTTCTCTTTCAAGCAAGATCTGGTTTCTGAGAATTTGTATGTATTACGTTCAGATACAGAGACTATCTATGTTACTGATCGCTTATGAACTCATTTTCTTGCTGATTATTCAGGACTGCTTTGCTTTACTCGTGTATGAAAAGCCTGAGGAATCATCGGTCGGGTATTTCCTAGAAGACTCGCAGAGGGAACTAGTGGCTGATGCGGTGAATGCAGCAATACTATCAACAAATCCAAATAAGAAAGATGTGCAGAGAAGCTGTCACTTGCAATCCCATCTAGAGAAACTGCTAAGACAGTTAACCGTGTGCTGTTTGGAAAGGCGGTCACTGAATGGAGACCAAGGTGAAACATTCCGGCTTCACCATGTTCTTAACAACAACAGATAAAGAAGATGAATTTGGCTTAGCCGCGCATATATTTTGAAAACTTTGTTTTTCTATGGTTGTTATCATGATAAGTGGCTTTTGTTCATACTTGTGTGATACTATGTTGAACTTTCCATTCTGTAAAGAAGAAAGTTAAAAAAAAGGGTTCGACGTTAAGACACTGGGACTTCCATTTTTATGGTTCTTTAAAGTTTGGATGATTCAAATTAAAGATTTTCAACATTAATGATTGCAAGCAGAAAATAGAAATCGAAAGGCTGAACTAGGGGTGGGCGTTCGGTATTTTAAGTCTTCGGGTCAGGTTCGGTTTGGTATCTTTCGGGTTTTATTCGGTTTGGGTTATCCGAAATTATCCACAAAAACACATTTTACGGTAAACAAAATTTTTATGAAAATAATGTAAGGAGAATCTTAATTTGTTTTTTCTTCGTAATTTCATGGAATATATATATTGTGTGTTAGGTGGTAAATAAAAATTATTGTAAATTATAATCAGTTTTAAAAATTGAGAAAAAAACCGAATTCTTTTTAAAAATGTAAATTCAAAAATTATAATTACAATTTTCACATTTTCAAAATTGTAATAAATACGGAATTTAACCCTATCTAATAAAAGCCCAATAGATAATGTAAATGGAAGCCATATTGATCATAATGAACCTCATCCAATGTTTTTGTGATTAAAAAGTCTACATGAATGAAAACAACTTATCCCACATCGGTTATGAAAGCAAAAAGGGACTGAAAACTTTGTTATAAATAGTTAGACATGCTTAGTGTTCAACATATAATTTTGCCCACTCCTAGGCTAAAAGCATCAACATCCTCGAACAAACGAGAGTGTAGACGCTTAATGGTTGAAGGAGGCAATAACTTTGAAAAAATAATGATTGCAGAATTCCAACAACTAAAGGTGTGGAAAACATACAAATTCTGGACCTTTAGTCGATGGACTTTTGCAATTAGTTGTTCATTCAAAGTCTTTGCCTCTTTGAGCTGTTAAGTGTCCACACCCTCTCGTTCGTTCGAGGTTGTTGTCGCCTTCGGCCTTTCGATTTCTACACGCAATTGTTTGTAAGAAAGAGAATATTGCTCTCTAGAGCACTTTTATGAAACTCAATCTCATGATGGGGCACATTAGGAGTAGTGGGTACTTTTTTAAGTTTTTTTACCAGAATACCCTCAAACTATGTCTGGTTACTCTAAGTATTTCATAAAAAAAAAAAAAATCATTATTATGACTCTCTTCTCTTCTCTTTCTTTCAATTTTTACGAAGCCAACGAAAAGTCTTTCTTTTTCACTAATATTTTCATTAATTGATTCTCAAAGTCAAGCAAAAAAAAAACTAAATCACGGATGCGTTCTCTTCCTTCTTTGATTCTCAACCTAGTAGCAGAAGCTGGAGCTAGGATTCTCTTAAAAACTTCCGTCAGATTTCTCCCGCCGTTCAAAATCATCTTAAACAGGTGACTTTCTTCGTCGCCGATGCATTCATGTCGCACTCTAACCGCAATTTCTAGATTAGAGGCGCTTGTTATGCGATTCACTAAGATTCTTTCGTTTTCTTCGTATTGATTGCTCTATGTTTCTAGATTTCACTTCAATTTCTAGGATTTGGCTTCTGTTGAACGAATCGTTGCGATTGTGCTCTCCATAGATTTCTAGGGTTTCTAATTGCGTCTTTCCATGAATTAATTTGTTAATATTTTACTTGCTTATGATTCCGTGGAGATATTTCGTTGATCGTCATGTTCGATTTACATATAAATGGTCTGTTAAAGGGAATTTGATTTTTATAAAGGAATGTTACTCATTGGTTGTGGTACTTGTCGTGGAACTTGTAGGTTTATCTGACCTTATGATGTGCTCTTGTTGCGTCTGCGTTTGGAGCTTTTCTCCATGTGCTCTGGAATATTGGCGGTTATCTTACAACGATTGGATGCGTTGTAATTATGATTTGGTTCCTTTCATGTACTCCTTATGAACACGTATGTGGTGTTTAACTTAGTTTATAATATTTATCGTTGTATCCAAGTTTGATTTTCTTGACATTGTTGTTTCCTTTGGTGAAGCAAAAGAGACTTTCTCTTTGTTTGTGTCTGCTGTTCTTGAAGGTGCTCCTGTTGGCCCCTTGATCAAAGTGGCAATTGATGTTGGACACTCCCAGTAAAAGATGTCAATGGGTGAGTGAGTGGTGGGGTTTTTTTAATAAAAATAAATTCTGCACAAGAACATGGCTAAAAGTTTTCTTTCAATTTTTTTTTTTTTTATTCGGTTTATCCGAAAGGTTTATGTCTGATTTTGAAAGCCACCATCATTAGAAGGATTTACGTATAAACAAGTTTAAGTGGATGTATTATCATGGACATCGACCATCTATTTTGTATTGACTATTACATGTTTGATCTTTAAGAATGACTAAATGTTCTATAAAAGATGGATGTGTCCAACTACAAGCAACCAGATGGTCCTTAGAAAAATGGACGGCGTGCGTGAATTTGGTGACTATCCACAAGTGGCCGTTCACAGTTCTTCTTATGTTCCATCATAGTCAAATTAAAAAAAATTAAGTTCAAGCTAAATCAAGTATAGATAGTTTTTGAATAAATTTATTTTAACTAAATTTTCAATATGAATTAGACGGTTTGAACACTTAATCTCATCCATTTTGCTATGAACAAGTAAATGTATTATGTGTTCGATCGACGACCTTAATGCAACAAGAGTGATGTTCAAAAGGTCGGTATATAAAAATTCCCGCCTAGTAATAGAATATAAAAAGCAATCACTTGATCAAAATTTGTTGGATGTGTGGTACATATAGACACCTTGACCATATACATCCATGTGGTCACAACTCTACGGATATACTTGGATATTTATTAGTTAAAAATGTTTCGAAAAACTAACAATAATAAAATGAAGCATATCAAATCCAACATTATATCTCTTCTAAACTCTTTGTTACGATGGAAAATACTTAGGATACTAACAATTTTTGAATGTTAATTTCATTTGACTAATTAACTACTTAATTCATTTTCTTCTATCTACTTAGGGTTTAGTATTTATGGTTTAGGGTTTAGCTTCTATGGTTTAGGGCTATAGGGTTCAGTGTTTTGTGTCTAGGGTTTAGGTTTCGTCTCTATGGATAAGGGTTTAGGATTTAGGGTTTAGGGTTTAGTGTTTAGAGTTTAGGGTTTAGAATTTAGGGTTTAGTGTTTAGTGTTTAGTGTAGGGTTTAGGTTTTATGGTTTAGGATTTAGGGTCTAGGGTTTATTGTTTATGATTTAGGGTTTAGGATTTTGGCTTTAGGATTTGGGGTTTATGGTTTAGGATTTAGGGTTTAGGGTTTTGCTTTGTAGGATTTATGGTTTAGGGTTTAGGGTTTATTGTATAGGTTTTAGCGTTTAGTCTCTATTGTTTATGGTTTAGGATTTAGGGTTTATGGTTTAGGATTTAGGGTTTAGGGTTTAGGGGTTTATTATCAATGGTTTAGGGTTTAGTTTCTATGGTTTAGGGTATAGGGTTCAGCGTTTTGTATCTAGGGTTTAGGGTTTAGTCTCTATGCATTAGGATTTAGGGTTTAGTCTATATGGGTTTGGATTTAGGGTTTATGGTTTAGGGTTAAGGATTTAGGGTATTGGGTTTAAGCAATATCTTCATCACACTTTATATGAACCTACTTGATGATGGATGTGAACATATGGATGGTCAAAAGATATTGCTTAAACGAGATCGTCTCTTCACACTAGTTCAAATGAAAAGAACAAAAATACCTAGAAACTAAAAATTCAAGTTCATCTTTCCATCAATAAAAGACTTTTTACAACTCAAGCTTTGCATTAAAATAAATCTAAGATTTGATTTTACACAAACTATTTAAGAAATTTCATGAGACACACATTATTATGGGCACCACAAGAGTTATGGAATGACTTATTACAAGTTTTTAGGTATTTTAAATTAAGTCAACGTAGTTGGAATTTACATTTTTCTAACCAAAAGAGCTATGTTTGCAATCTCATTTTGGGAGTTTTGTTTTGTTGTAAACATTTTTAGTCTTTTTTTTTGGGGATGGACATGTTATTATGGAAATTTTTTTAAAGAGAAGTCTAAGATTCTTTATGCGCTCAATAAATAAATATTTTTCATGGTTTTTTTCTTGGCTCAATCTTTATTTGCTATGGTGGAATATTTTGTTTTATCGTCCATAACTCATCGTCCACGTGTACTATCTTCAGTGGACATCTTAGCAAATAAAGAGTAGATGGAACACAAAAAACTACCAAAATTTTTGTAGATTTAGATGAAGTGTTGCTTTGTAGACGTTGTAGACTTCAGTATTGTGGATATACTTTCGTGGACTTGAGGGTTTAGGGTTTAGATGAACCTACTAGATGATGCATGTGAACATATGGATGGTCAAAAGAGATTGCTTAAACAAGATCGTCTCTTCACGCTGGTGCAAATGCAGAAACCAAAAATATCTAAGAACTAATAATTCAATTCATCTTTCCATCAACATAAGACTTGATTCAACAAAAGCTTTGTATTAAAATAAATCTAAGATTTGAGTCTATACGCTGGTTCATTCGACTAATTAACCATATATGCTTGTCCACATGGCTTTGACTCTTACATATACTAAATTACGGGAACATTGTACCCAAGTCAAATTATTATTTGACTAGAAACGGCCAAATGACAATTTTAAATGGTTACTAACAATCACAAACTAGTAGATTAATTCATGTATTTAAAACAAATATGTATAAGGTTTTAATTAAATTCAATATTATACTTAGCAATGTTTAACAAACTTGTGATATATTGTAAATAAGATTTTAATTAAATTCAACAATCCACAATTAATCATCCATAGATAGCCATCTATATATACATTGTTTACACACTAGCTTCTTCTTCACCAAACCCACCATCAAGCTTAGGATCTTTTTTTGCTCCCAACTTACTTTCATTCATCAAACCAAAATTACAAGAGCACAACTAAAGACGAAACTATTTGCCAAGGAGTCCGTTTCTACAAGGTTTGATAGGATTACAAGACGATAAAAAGATACGATGATATCTCGGAAGATAAACCAAAGCTTCTTCAAGGAGACTTCAAATTTGGTTCGAGCTGAAATCGATCTTCAACACTTGATTTTTCTTAATAACCAAGGATGATAATAGTTTTTTTGCCATTGATGACAAGCTAACAAAGCTTTGAGCTCGTGGTGCCCTCAGGACTGAGCAAGGAGATCGAGTTTTAGAAGTAATGGAGGAAAGATGTTTCGTCTATTTGGACACCGGAATGTTCCGAACCGGTGAATCGGAGAGAAACACAAGCAAAGGCAGAGACACCTCCATGACAGTCACATTGTGAAATGAATAGATTTATGTGGACAAGAAGAAAGAAACAGTTACAATCTATATCCAAGACCAGATCCTCATGACCAATCTAAAGCAGAACCAAAACTTGTTCACTTTTTGATCTTTGTGGTGAAGCGACAAAGGCACAAAACTAGTAGAATTAAAAAAGAGATGTCAGCGCAAAGGAGTCAATGAACAAAGGCGTGTTCAAACTTGATAACATGTATAATTTGCAACACATAACAAAATATTAATGAGATATGCAGGTTCATTCACATGGATAGCAGAAAGAATGTGAACAACAACATGTCATTGATAAAACAACAATTATTGGACACCAAATTGCAAAGGACGTCATACTCCACCACGGTTCCACTACAAATCAACGTCGTCACCGATGTGATACTAAACGCCATGGGAGAGTAAGACAACGATGATGGCGACGATGCCAGTGATGATTTCGATGGAGGAAAAACCCAGGAGGCCTTGAAGGATAGAAACCCAGTGAGCTAATGGTTTGAATTTGATAAAACGATTCTCATCCTTGAGAAATCGGAAAAATAATTTTAAGAAGGAGAAAAGTACATTATAACACTCTTTGTTTCTCTGATTTTAATATCTAATCCCGAATTCTTCATTGACTATGCAAAATCAAAAGCTCTGTTTATTTGATTTTAGATCTAAGAAGAAGAGAGAAGTAAGGATGACGATGGTTGCAGAGAGAATATTTAGCTTTTATTTTTCAGTTTTGTTTTTGCAGTATTTTCTCCCACCTACTCTCAGATCTGTTTTCTACTTTAAATCCGACGGCCAGAATTAAAACATGTCCAGTTACTTTCTAACCAATCTAGTTAAGCGTTTGCAGAATATCTGAGGGCAAAATTGTATTGATTTTTGTTGTACAGTGAAAAAAACTTTAAAAAGTGCCTACTCCCACCAAAGTGCCCCATATGCTCTTAAAAACTTAAAAAGTACCCCAATATGCCAGAAACCCTTGTAAGAAATGTCTATTGTGAATATTAGAGCTTTTTCTGTTTCTCACTTTTCCTAAAGATTTTATACCAACGACGACTAGTCTTGGGATTGGAGAAGCTAATACAACATTAATCTTGTTGTTTGGGCAATAAGAAGTTAGAAGTGTGAAACTATATTGAACACTGCAAAACTTTGTTGTTTGCGCTTCTTAGATTTTTGTCCAGGTATTTTTTTTTGTATTACATTTTAAATTATCCATATTTTCATAAATCAATTTTCAAAAAATAATAATAAATAATGTGCTAAATGTAAATGTGAGTATCTATGGTTTACTAAGTAAAAAGTCATCAAAAAACAATAAATATTTTTAGAAATAATAATAAAATTAAAATGAAAAAGTAAATGATGAATATCAATAATGAAACATTAAACAGCTTCCCACCTAAATAAGGTATTTTTTTTTAACAAAAAGAGATAATTTTATTGAACAAGGCAAACATTACATGGACTATGGAATGCCCCCACAACAGAAAAAGTACAGAAATATATTAGGCCCAACTAAGTCCATCAGAGAAACCGGCCATGGAAGAAGAAAATTTGTCTTTTGTCTCTATCCAAAACCACGTGTCTTCAACTGGTGAGAAACCAATACACGTATTGGATGAGAATCTAAAGTTTTCCGACTTCATCCTTCGCCGTCAAGCATTGACTCCGGTGAAAGATTCAACGTCGATCAACAAATCAAACATGGAATCTTATGGGTTTTCACCGGTAAAAACAATCAAAGCTCCGATTAAAGAAACAACAGCTCAAGGCAATGTTAATATGCGACGGAAACCACTTTTGTTCTTCAACTCAAATCTCTGATTGGGTTCTGTAATTCTAAACTCACAAAGAAAAACAGGTTGGATAATAAGTAACAGAAAGCGAAAATCGCTTTAATCATTATCACCAACACATCTCAAATGAGATTTATTGAAAGCAAAACTAATTTATGAAAAGAAAAAAAAACGAGACGCATCAAAGGAGCGCCGACGGCAAAGCCGACCATCATCGCTGTGAAAGCCGAATGATGCCGAGCAAGAGCTGGCCAACACCGAAAAGAACTGGTAGTTGCCAGATGATAATCCCTATCGGGAGACGGAAGCCGGAAAGAATTCCGGACGGCAAAGGATTCTTCAGCTTTCTCTCTCTTTGAAAAATTTTAGAGAGAGAAAAGAGAGAGAAAGCTATTTGATATAACGATTAACCACCTGTCTTTTAAATAAGGTATTCTAAAATACCTTTCTCCATAAAAAAGCCCAAAAAAAAAATTTGGAGGTCAAAGAAAATAATATTTATATGTAGTTTTGTGCATACGTACCCAGGCCCGGCTCAATATTTTATTGGGCCCTGTACTACAGAAAAAAATATCTTTCTTAAGCCTTTTAAACCAAAAAAATTCAGCTCACGTGGCAATGGTTACTGTATTCTTCTTCTAAACATAATATTTGCAGAACTTTTTAACCATTTTTTCTGTAGCTTTTTCTAGAAAAATAAAAATTCGGACCCTAAAAGTTAAAAAAAAAGGACCATGTGCTTTAGCACTGCTGGCACACCCTTAGAACCAGGCCTGTACGTACATAAAGAGAAATATTAAATGATATTACAGAAACCTGTTTGATCAGATGAAGTGGATGAAAGTCGTAGAAATACTGATAAAGTTGCGCATTTGGAATCTAAGTTGTAGTAGGAGAAAAATTAAAATATGTATTTTGAAACAAAAAAAGGAGATATGAATGCGCGATGTGGTATAATAGCTCTACACAAGAAGCACATGTTGCATCCATTTTAAATCCACATTCTTCCCGACAACATCGATATATGAACCCACTAGATTCTCGATCACTTATAGAAAACGTGAAGAACCCCTCTTTGGTCTTCATTATATCCACATGTGGGATTAGGAAATGGCGATGTAATGCATGTTCGGCCATTCGAAAACAATTTGCACAAGTTTCGTGGATAGAATTCACATTCTATATAACCCAAGAAACTATCAAATTTATTGAGAAGGATACAACCTTGACATATACCACTTTTTTTTTTGCTAAATGCTTGACATATACTACAAGAAAACATAAGTATATCTTGACTATTTCCTACTCGTTTCTGACAAAATTCCAAAGGATGAATATATTGTCAGAATTTCGTCGGAAAATAACGAAATCATGTAGTCAAAAACTGGTAGAAAGTTTCTCGGAAAATTCGTTGGAAATGTGACGGAGCAGCAGAAGAGATGCAAATACAAACCTAAAGAAGAACAATAATGTTTCCTTAGGTTTGATATATCTGTATTAGTATTATGTATCTAAAAATGGTGATGATCTGTTTGAAAACTCGAAACATTATCCTTTATTAAACTAAAAAAAAAAAGACAGATGATTTGATGTATGAATTTTAACTGTTAAATTCTAGTACAATAAGGAGAAAAATTCTTTATAAAGGGTCAAATAAAAAGATGGATGTTTATACAAGTAAGTATATGTTTTGCTAGTTATTATCAATTTATGCTCAAGGTTCAAGAAGGATATGGTGTGTTACGAGTAAAATTTACCAACAAAAGTTTTACATTTACTATAAACCGTAAGTGCACATGCAAGCGCAATAGTATAAAGACATCGAATCCACAGAGACCAAATAATCACACATTAGACTATATAGACTCAAAGCTAAAACAACATAGAGTTACAAGAACTCATGTGAATTTCAGAAATAAATAATATAAAATATAAATCTATATAATAATAACAATCCGAATAAATGTATTTTGCAGTTGTGAATTGTTGTATTTTTTTTGTAGCAACTTGTTGTTAAATCCTTTAAAAAAAAAACTAAAAATATATATTTTACGGTTTAGACCACGCTCCGTCTATTTGGTTTTTGCGACAAGTGGATTGGTTGGATTATGGCCTCCATTACTTCTGTATCATATTCGGTGTTGGTAAATGGTTCTCCCCTTGGAATAGTGAAACCGCAACGTGGAATACGACAAGACGATCCTTTATCTCCTTACATATTCATTCTTTGCGCGGACATATTGAGCCATCTCATCAAGGTTAAGGCAGCAGCTAGTGATATCAGAGGAATCAAAGTTGGGTTAGAAGCTCCTGTAATCACACATCTCCAATTTGCGGATGATTCCCTTTTCTTTTGTCAAACCAATGCTCGAAACTGTCAAGCCTTAAAAGATGCTTTCGATGTGTACGAATACTATTCTGGACAAAAAATAAACACATCGAAATCGGTAATAACGTTTGGATCGAGAGTTTATGGTTCCACACAGGCACGGTTGAAAACAATTCTTGATATTCCTAACCAATGCGGAGGTGGTAAGTATCTCGGCTTACCCGAACAGTTTGGGAGGAAAAAGAAGGAAATGTTCAACTATATTATTGAGAGAGTCAAGCAACGTACTTCTAGTTGGAGCTCCAAATTTTTATCACCGGCTGGTAAGGAAATTCTTATAAAATCTGTAGCTTTAGCAATGCCAGTCTATTCCATGTCCTGTTTTAAGTTACCGCAAGGGGTCATCACTGAAATAGAAGCAGTTTTAATGAGATTCTGGTGGGCAAAAACAAATGAAAAAAGTGGAATTCCCTGGATAGCATGGAAACGTTTACAACTATCAAAGGCAGATGGTGGTTTAGGTTTCCGAGACTTGGCTAAGTTTAATGATGCACTATTAGCAAAGCAAGCCTGGAGATTACTTCGTTTTCCAAACTCTTTGTGTGCCCGGGTTTTAAAAGCTCGTTACTATTTGAATGATTCAATTTTAGAGGCGAAACCACGCAGCTACCAATCATATGGATGGGCTTCAATTCTTGAAGGGCTTGACTTAATCAAAAAAGGAACGAGACATCTAGTGGGTGATGGGCATCTAACTCAGGTAAATAAAGAAAACATTTTAGGTTCTCATCCTCCACGGCCGGTACGAACAATCTGTCCATAATTGGAGTTCCCAATTTGTCGACTGATGTCACAACATGGAACACATCGCTTCTGGGACGAAAGGCTCATTTCATCAATGATACTACCTCAGGAGTCGAACTCTACTCTCTCAAATTCATCTTAGTCGGGAGGTTTCTCCGGATTATCTAATTTGGAACTATGATAAATCAGGAGAGTATACAGTCAAGTCGGGTTATTGGTTCCTGATGCACTCTTCATCCCCTTCCCAGCCAACAATAAGGCCACCTCACGGTTCCAACCTTTTAAAAAATCGTATATGGCGTCTTCAGGTTCTCCTAAAAATTAAGCATTTTCTTTGGCGTATTATAACAAGAGCCCTCAGTACTACAACACGACTCAATACAAGAGGAATGAAACTTGACCCAACTTGCAAAAGATGCAGCTTATCTGATGAATCCATAAATCATGTTTTCGTTGAATGTCCTCACTCACTCCATGTCTGGAGACTTGCACAATTCCCTTTACAGAGATTTATCTCTCCCACTGATAACATCGAAGTTTCACTTATGCGCATGTTAGATATCCAAGCTGATGGTTCCCTCTCTACGGAAGAACAACTTAAGCCTTTTTGGTTACTGTGGAGAATTTGGAAAGCTCGGAACAATCTGATCTTCAACAACCAAAGAGAGAATCCGGCCAGAATTGTGATCCAAGCACAGGCGGAGGTCAAAGATTGGGCTGATTCCTTAGTTCAAAAGAGTAGGTACAATCATCAACATCTGTGTTCCTTTGATGAGCAATGGATACCACTGGACTTGCCATATACAAAGTGCAACTTTGACGCGGCTTTCAATTCAAATACCAATGCAGTCACTGGTGGTTGGATATTACGAAATAACAGGGGACATCCGTTGGCGTGGGGGTCAAGTCGCCTTTCCCCTGCTCAGACACCGTTGGAAGCGGAAGCAAAAGCCCTCCTGGCTGCGATGCAACAGAGTTGGATCAGAGGATACAAAGCAGTGATTTTCGAAGGAGATTGTGAAGGATTGATAAAGATGATTACTCACTCAAATCATGATATCTCAATTTTGAGACTCTGTCAAGATATCACTTTCTGGTCGAAGAAGTTTCCGAATGTTCATTTCCTCTTTACCAAACGTTGTAATAATTCTGCAGCTCATCATTTAGCGAAGTTAGGTTGTTTAAATTCATCATTTTACTCGGATAATGATAAACCACCTCCATGGCTAAGCCGTCATTTGTATTTCTTGGATTATGATTAATCAATAAAGTTTCATTTTCGACGAAAAAAAAATATATATATATATTTTACGGTTGGTACATTTTTAGAAAGGTGCGATCCAAATAAAAATGTCTTATACGGTTGCAATTTTTTATTATAACTTTTCATAAAAGGTTACAACCGTTTAGTTGAACTAGAACCATTCCAACATTTTGTTTATGTCGCGAACAATTGTAACTTTTAGTTTATTTTATAAAACTAAAAAAAAATTATTTATTTTTATAAGCTAAAAGATATATTTTACGGTTGTGTTTTTCTAGAAAGTATGTTTGTTTTATCTTTTTTTTAGGAACATTTGAAAAAATATCCCTTTTCCTATGCTATTTTCCAAAAATATCCCCTTTTATTGTCTATTTAAAACAATATCCAATGTACAAAATGACTTAATTACCTTTCTTTTAGTGAGAGCACATTATGAAAAAGTGAAAATTTCTCGCCAAAAAAACTTTTCATCAAAAAATTGGCGCCAAAATTTTTCCGCCAAAACATTTCACTCAAAATTTTGAATTTACAACCCTTTGTAAAATATTTTTAAAAACCTTATAAAACCCTTTTAAAACCTTGTAAATATTTTAAAAACCTTTACAAAATTCTTTTAAAATCCTTGTAAATCCTTTAAAATCCTAGTAAATCCCTTTAAGATTCTTAAAACCTTTTGTAAAATCTTTTAAAACCCTTTTGGATCCCTTTTGAACCCCTGTAAAGTTTTTAAAACCCTTGTAAAAACTCTTTTAAATTAACAAAAACTCTTATAAATCTTTTTTAAACCCTTGAAACTCCTTCTAAATCCTTTTCAAACATTTTAAAACCCTTGTAAATAATTTTAAAATTCTTTCAAAACCCAAGTAAATCCTTTAAAACCCTTGTAAATCCTTTAAAAACTCTTGTAAACCCTTTTAAAATCTTTAAAAACATTTGTAAAATCATTTAAAACACTTGTAAATCCTTTTAAAACCCTTTTGAAACCCTTGTAAATCCTTTGAAACCCTTTAAAAAATAATTTCATCAAAAAATTGGCGCTTAAATTTTTCCGCCAAAACATTTCACTCCAAATTTTGAATTTAAAACCCTTTGTAAAATATTTTTAAAAACCTTATAAAATCCTTTTAAAACCTTGTAAATATTTTAAAAACTTTTACAAAATTCTTTTAAAATCCTTGTAAATCCTTTAAATTCCTAGTAAATCCCTTTAAAATTCTTAAAACGTTTGTAAAATCTTTTAAAACCCTTTTGGATCCCTTTTAAACCCCTGTAATTTTTTTAAAACTCTTGTAAAAACTCTTTTAAATTAACAAAAACTCTTATAAATCTTTTTTAAACCCTTGAAAATCCTTCTAAATCCTTTTAAAACATTTTAAAACCCTTGTAAATAATTTTAAAATTCTTTCAAAACCCATGTAAATCTTTAAAACCCTTGTAAATCCTTTAAAAACTCTTGTAAACCCTTTTAAAATCCTTTAAAAATTCTTGTAAATCTCTTCAAAACCCTTGTAAATATTTTTAAAACTCTTGTAAATCCTTTTAAGATCCTTTTAAAACTCATGTAAATGCTTTTAGAATCCATTTTAAACCCTTTTTAAATCATTTTATAACCATTTCTCGCAAACATTTCCCGAATATTTCCCACCAGATTACGTTATCACTTTTCCGCCAAAAAAATGTTTGGCGGGATATTTTTTGTCGAGTTTTTTTCCAAAAAATTTTTGGCGGAAAATTTTACTTTTTCATTTTGTTGATTAAATAGTTTTTCAAATAGGGGTAGAATGGTCATTAAAAAGTAGAAGAGGGCATACATAAAAAATGGCCAGAAATGAGGATATTTTTGAAATGGGATATCAAGGAAAAGGCATTTCTAGAAAATTTTCTTTTTTTATTTTATTGTAACTCTTCATAAATGGTTGCAACCGTTTAGTTGCAGTATTATTTAGTTCACGAACAATTGTAACTTTGTGTTTATTTTATAAATCGTTATAACATTATTATTTTTTAAAAACTAAAAGTATATTTTACGGTTCTGTTTTTATAGAAAGTTGCAATTCGAATGTCTTCTACAGTTGCGTCTTTTTATCGTAACTCTTCATTTAGTTTATTTCGAGAACAATTGGAACTTTTAGTTTATTTTATAAAGTGTTATAACATTTAATTATCTACAATCGCGTCTCTCACTATAACTTTTCATAAAATATTATTTTTAATTTTTAATTATTAAAATGTATTCAAATGAAATTGTATATGTTTAATTGAACCGTTGCAATATTTGGTTGATTTGACGAATCATTGCAACTTTTAGTTTTGTTTTATAAACCACTGTAGTATTTAGTTTATTTGATGAACCGTTACAACATTTAATATATATGACAAACCATTGTAACTTTTGGTATACTTGATATCTATTGTCGCGTCTCTTGGTTACAAGATTTGCATAATTTTGTTTTAAAAATTTTTAGCTATTAAAATATATTGCTATGGTTTATTCAACATAGTAACATTTGGTCTATATGAAGAACAAATGAACATTTTGGTTATTTGACGAATGTGGTAACCTTTGGTTTATTTCAAAGTATAATATAAGAAATCACACAGAATATATAAAACATAAAAGTTCGATTATGACAATGACAGTTCTTGAATTTTGAATCTCTATAGTATTTTTGAAGTACATTTGTTAGCGAGTGGGTTAAATTGTGATCCAAAAAATTTGGTATGCGATTCAGATATTCCATATTTAATTTGGATCGGGTCAAAATATATCCAAATTATGAATCGGATATTCTATATTTAATAATACGGATATTTAAAGATTTGGTTAAGATCTAAAATAAGATTGTATGTAACATCGCACCAAAGTGCAGTTATCTTTTCGGTCAAACGTTCCGAGAGAACTCCACAGTTAAGCGTGCTTAGGCTGGAGTAGTTTCAGGATGGGTGCCCTTCCGGGAAGTGATTGTCAGAACTGTGTGAGGGAGGACAAAACACAGAGAAAGATCATGTGGTGATTTGTAGGGTCGGTAAACAAGTCTTTAAAGCCTCCCGGACGTAGGGGACCGGCCGTCGGATAGAGGTGGGCCCATGGGCCCGAGAGAGAACGTGGGGCCCACTGGTAGGAACGGTCGGGGCGTTACAAGTGGTATCAGAGCCGAACCCAGATGAGTGTGGAGTCAAGAAGGCTCACACCGGCGGGGGTTACGGTCTTGGTGCGCAACGAGGACGTTGCGATCTGTTAGTGGGGGTGAATTGTAACATCCCGGTTTCAGGAACACCCCGATTGTCCCTACTACTGGGCCCTACATTCTCTCTCGGGCCCATGGGCCCACCCCTGTCCGACGGCCGGTCCGCTACGTCCAGGAGGCTTTAAAGACTTGTTTACCGACCCTACAAATCACCACATGATCTCTCCCTGTGTTTTGTCCTCACTCACAAAGTTCCGACAATCACTTCGCGGAAGGTCACCCATCCTGAAATTGTTTCAACTCAAGCACGCTTAACTGTGGAGTTCTCTCAGGACAGTTGACCGAAAAGATAAGTGCACTTTGGTGACATAGGTGGCCAAATCAATCATTTTAAATCTCTCCGCATGTACCAACATATTCCTGAAACCGGGGTGTTACATTGTACTATCAACTTTGTTTGATTTATTTTTAATTGTTTTATATCATCATATAATACATAAAGTTAATAAAAAATCTTAAAAAAGTTTTCTGCATATATTGTGATTCGAAATATTAATAACGGACATATATTATCTAATTAATAAAAAAATGTGTGCACTCAACGTCACGCATCGGCTAACAATGTTTAGACATGATTATAAGTCATATTATAAATAAGACAAAATAAATCGAAATCCGAATGAGCAGGAAACTTAACCTAACAAGCATCCAAATTTAAAAGTGTGTTTATGTTTTAATTCAGTTTTTAGTTAAACTGTTTAATTTTGATGGAAATGTTAAATTTTAAACTTTTAAATATTATAATTGATATAGTTAAAATTCATAAAAAGTTTATAATATTATGAAAATTTTAACGTATAATAATTTAAAATAACATGGGACGGGTTATATTGCGGGACGGGATTATATGGCGGGACGGGTTTGAATCAATATTAATAAAAATTTAAAATATCATTAACCCGCTGCAATACATGTTAAATCTTCATTATATTATTCTTTAACACCACCAGTATTAGACATATCGAATCAGTCTGATTTAGATAAGATTGTATAAAACAAAAATTGTGGTCTTGTATACCATTACTTAATAACAATTTTAAGCTATAAAATATAAATTTCTTATAAAATGATACAATTTACAAAATTTTATATATAATACATAATCATTAAATTTAAAAATTACTACTTTTAGAAAATAAATTGTTTTGCTGTGTACTGCGGGTTAAAATCTCGATTTTATTGTAAATTAACTTGATGGTGTTTCAGCGATAATATTTATGAAAGAGACTACTTAGATTCATAAGCTTTTGGTAAGGCTTGTTCTAAGCAATCCTAACCATAAAAACAAGGTGATTATAATAAACTCACAAAGCCTTGTAACATCAACTTGTGATGAGGTTGGCTAAGGAAGCTTTTCATATCGAATAATAGTTCCATTGATACAAACACCACTCTTGGTGGCTCGATGGTTGGATCATGGATAACAGTTAAATCGGTCTAACGCAACCAAGGCATTACGAACAATTAAGATAGAGAAAGAATCATAATCATAATAAGAGAAATACATATATGTCTTTATACTGCCATCTCCTTTGAAATCTCTAAAACTCTTCGATGAGACTACTCAAACATGACCTATGTACATGTGATCATTGTAGAAGAAGGATTAAGACCTTGTTTAGAGATTCTTCCAGGGTTTTGAGAAATCTTTAAGCAAATAAACAAGAATGGGAAGAACACCTTTAAAATTTGAAAAAAAAATTGTACATAAAAAGTATATGTCGTTGACTATAGGGTGCAAGGTATTTATATGCATCATGTAGCCGACCTAAACAAGAAAAATGGAAACTTTACAAAAATGTTATAACTAATCAGTTGAATTCTTTACAGATCGGTTGTAAGAGACTTCTGTACCGAACGGTTACACATCTTAACCGGTCGGTGCTTGGGATTTTGGGTTTTCATATCTTGATCTTGGGCTGCCTTGTCTTCTCGTAACACATTTTTGCTCCATTTCCACTCTTAAATTTGCTTTTATATACAGACTTGTGACCATTGGCCACCATTCCCAAAATTGTTACACTAGTACTAGCTAGGTTCATTAAACAATACACAGTAAAAAATGTTTAATACAAAGAAAGCAATGTCGCCAATAGTGATAATTAAATGAAAACTGATTTGGTGATTCTCCGATGTGCAGTAGATTTTTTTTTCGAGTTGATATTTTTGATATTATATATAGTTTATGCATTTATCAAAATACTATCATTGATAAATCGTAAATAAATATTTGACAGATGCATATATACTATCACAAAAATGCTCTAAAACTATCATAAGTATTATTTTAAATATAACAATCAAATTTCCAAACATTAGTGTAATAAGTATTGACCAATTTTTATGCAATTTAATATTTACTACCATTTTTAATCTATATAAACCCAATGAAATAGTTTCTAAAATGAGTTCTAAGAAAACCAAAAGAAGACAAGAAATTAACTTGAATTTTTCTTTTGAGAAATACGAAGACCGAATGGTAACATTCTCGAGACGCCGAAATGGGATCTACAGTAACCTCATCGAGCTTTCCCTTCTTTGTGATGCCGATGTCGGGTTTCTTGTATTCTCCAGCAATCAAAAAACCGTACGCATTCGGCCACCCATCCTTCAAAGCCGTGGCGAAACGGTTTCTCAATGGCGAGGGCTCCTCGTCGTTGCAACTTGCAACAAGATGCTCAACATAAAATGAAGATGGAAGAACTCTACAAATTCTACAACAATATTGTAGAGAATGTTTATACGGAGGAAAAGAAATGATGACAATATTTGTTTCACTTATGATCTCTTAAAATTGTCTACGTTAATTTAAATCTTAAAGAATTATCCAATTGGCATTTTCACGAGTTCTAAAAATTATGTGTTTGTATATTTTATTTAGTGAAAATTAATTGTTTTATAAAATGAAATAAATGATCTATTATATTAAAATCTGTGGTGCCCCTCTTACATGGTTCCTTGCAACAATCTCCTTACACAATTTCTCTTAAAGCTCTTTATACTTCTCTAACAACTGCTTTGCGACTTCCTCTTCCTTCGCCTATGTCGGATTGAATCTCCACCATGCGTGCTCTCCACCGGTAATGCTTCTGTAACGCCCCGACCGCCATCTCTCTTAATGGGTCCCACGTCTTCTCTCGGCCAGTGGGCCCACCATCTACCGACGGTCGGTCCGCTATGTCCGGGAGGCTTTAAAGACTTGTTTACCGACCCTACAAATCACCACATGATCTTTTCCTGTGTTTTGTCCTCACTCACATAGTTCTAACAATCACTTCCCGGAAGGTCACCCATACTGAAACTACTCCAGCCCAAGCACGCTTAACTATGGAGTTCTCTCAGGACAGTTGACCGAAAAGATAAGTGCACTTTGATGACATAGGTAGCAAAATCAATTCTTTTAAACCTCTCTGCATGCACCACCATATTCCTGAAATCGGGGTGTTACAGCCTCCGCCTCGGCCACCGCCGTCATCAATTTCTTTTCCTCCGTATAAACATACTCTACAATATTGTTGTAGAATTTGTAGAGTTCTTCCATCTTCACTTTATGTTGAGAATTTTGTTGCAAGTTGCAATGACGAGGAGCCCTCACCATTGAAAAACCGCTTTGCCATGGCTTCGAAAGATGGGTTGTCGAATGTGTACGGTTTTCTTGTGCTTGTGATTACAAGAAACCCGACATCGGCGCCCCAAAGAAGGGAAAGCTCATTGAGCTTATTGTACATCTCATTTCGACGTCTTGAGAATGTTACCATTCGGTCTTTATATTTCTCAACTTTTTTTTTCAAGTTAATTTATTATCTTCCTTTGGTTTTTTTAGAACTCATTTTGGAGATAAAACAAGATGAAAATATTAAGAAACTATTTCATTGGGTTTATATAGATTAAAAAATGGTAGTAACTATTAAACTGCATGAGAATTGGTCAATACTTAATACACTACTGTTTGAAAATTTGACTTTTGTAAAGTTTGACTAAGAGTTTTAATCATATTTGACTGATATTTAGTCTCATAATGGACAAATACTTAAGTACAGGAAATTGTTTTTGACTCTTGTCTTGGGAATAAAACTATATGAGTCAAACTTCTATCATAAATATTAAAAAAAAAATTAGCTACTAGCTTTCACAAAAACATATTTCAATATTAAGAATAAATAAATCTGTTTTCAGAATTTTGGTTTTTATCTATGTATTCATGATAATATTTGACTCATATATTTTATTTCAAAAATAATAAGTAGTCAAATATAAAATAATAATTGGTAGCTGAAACTATAGTTGATTATATATTTGAATAAATTCTAGTAATTAAGATTAGTCAAATATGACATAACTCTCACTCGCTTTACAAAATGGGTCAAAATTTGAAACTTAATTTACGTATTGACTAATATTCATGTAATTTACTAATTACTAAATTTGATCAAACTCATAAAATATATTTTTTATAAAGCTTAATTCATATTTCTCTTTTTGAGTAAACACAAATTTGTTTTTGCACCCCCAAAATAAGTTCGAAGAACTCATTTACTTAATCGAAGACAAATATAAGAAAACAAATAATTAACTTAAAATAATAATTAAAAAAGAGGACATAATGGTCGAGCAAGAACTCTAAACTAAACACTTCAACAAAAGCTAATTTTTAATCTGAAAAAATAGAATAAGAATGTCATGGTTGATTTGCTAGCAAGAAATGCTAGTGAAAGGAATTCAGTTGTTTTTTTCTTTCTTATTTGTACTTTTATTCCGTATTGGTTTTAAAGTTACAAATCATGTATTTGTTTTAACTGATAAATAAAGTGTGTGACAATATCAGCCCAAAAAAAAAAAGAATAAGCTACCTCATGTATGTTTAGGACAATAAATCTTGAATTTTCGCCATAATTATAAAATTATGATTTTTTATTGTTAAAGATAAAATTATGTTTTGTTAAACACGCAATACTTATATCAATTTTTCTGATATATGGCCCACCTTTTTTTTTCTAGGCCGATATGTGATATTCAGATACAAATTTATAAATTTTTAAAAAAATTCAACAAAAAAATAATAATAAATATGAATATTGAAAAACAACCAAAACTTATAAAGAAGTAGGGAGTATAAATCCTAAAAACGAGAGGATATCATATCTACAACAAATATTTCGATAACACGTTTTCTAATGTTGCACTAGATAATCTATATAGACTAATAAAATAAAATAAATCCAAGTTAGTACGTTGTACTTTGTCATATGTTAGCACGAAGTATATATTTATGAATATATAGTTTTGATTATAAAAATAAAAACTATGCAAAAATTTGAAACTTTTGCGAAGGTATATATTTAAATTGGCTTTTGATTTTATTTATCAAAACTAGTTGATAAATATATATTGTTCTTCGCGAAGGTATGATATAAATATATCATTATATATTTTTGATATGATACATTTTCATGAAATATAGCTTTATCAACGACATATATTTACTAACCTGATAACACGAGAAAAATGGTGATACCTTCCAAAGAACAATATGTTGTCTGCAATAAGTTTAGAACTTTTTGTATTTTCAGCTTTTAGAACATTTTTGCGATAGTATATTAGTATATATGTATTTATGAAATATATATGTGAGTTACCAAAGATAGTATTTTGATAAATGCATATATACTATCGTTGAACATTGACTAGCAATTAAACAATGCAGAAAATAACGACTATTAGATATTTATTAAATATCAATAATCTTATGTAAAAATAAAACTATGATGAACTATATAACGTAAAAATAAATCTAAATTTAAAGAATTTATTAGAGAAAAAAATCGCATGTTTTTTTAACTAAGAAAATATTTGACATGCGCTCTCCTTTCATTTATTTATTAAAATTATTTATTTTACCATTTTATATTTAACAAATAATACTGAGTGAAAGTATAATATCAAAAATACTAACCCGAAAAAAAAAATCTAGTGCATTCGGAGAACCACCTAATCAAATTTAGTTTTCAACTATCGTTGACAATAAGATATTGCTTTCTTTGGATTAAACTTTTTTTTTTTTAAATGTGTATTGCTTAATGCACATGCCTACTACTAGTGTGAGTGACAATTGTGGGAATGGTGGCCAATGGTCACAAGTTTAGCTAAGTCTCTCCGAATATTCTTTTATTCGTTCAGAAATTTGCTTTCAATGGACCTTTTTTGTCACTTCTCACAAAAACTAAATCAGCTCATCTTTCTTATTTTTCCCTTTTATGTTTCAATAGTTAATAATGTTATAAAGTTGACTCTTCTTATATATTCCCAACATGCATAAAGAACATACATCTTTTTATTGACTCTTCTAAAACTTTTCTCCTTATTGTACAAAAATTTTACAGCTAAAATTCATATATCTATTTTTTCTAGTTCAATATATAGGAAGGATCATGTTTCGAATTTTCGAACAGATCATCATTTTTAGATATTAAAAAAAATTACAGATATCAATCCTAAAGGAAACATTATTGTTCTTCTTTAGGTTTGCATTTGCATCTCTTTTGCTGCTCTGTCAATTCCTGAATCCATCAAAACCAAATAAAATGATCAAAAAAATGCTTTTTTAATATAAATTTGTGTTTCTAATCAATTAGTGATTTGCAGATAAACCTGAATCTGGCTTTGAAGAGCCTTCACGTACTCCACAGCTTCTTCCAACATGTCTGCAGTGTTGGTTTGCTGCAACAAAGAAAATACAAAACCGAATCTTCGCGTTATAACTCTCCCGTACTTTCATCGTTCCAACAGAGTTTCAGAAACCTCAAAGGTTTGTTGTCATAATATAATACGGTAACTAATGAGATATATCATACACAGAATCTTCGAATCAAAGACTGCACAACCATAGTTTATGGACTAAGGAATACATAGTTTTGAAGTTCCATTAATGCCTTCACAATCATCAACAGTTAAGATCCAAATTTCTTTACTTTACGGCTAAGCACTAAGAGCACTAACTCTTACCTTAAGCTTTAAGCATATATAATCTTGGACCCATTTCGTAATTCTTTATAAAAACTTCCAAGAATACTGAAAATAAATCTGCCCTGTAAAAGAAAATTTACCTTATCCATGTTAGGAACAAGTTCTTGCAGCCTCCTGATCCGATCACTTATTCGCGTTCTTCTCACCTAACAAAACAAATGGAGAAAAGCTTAATGACAAAACAAGAATGAGACTGAAACAGAATTGATACCGCAAAGCATCTAGCACAAACTTTTAAGTAAATACCCGCTCAGCAATGCTACGAGGATGAGTTGCACAACCACGTTTAGCACGAACCCTACAAGGAACTGAATCCTCAAGAATCTTTTCCATGTTCATATCCATCATTCCTGACACCCCACCACTCATTTGCTCTTCTTTCTACTCACAAACCAAATGGAAAGAGTTATTAGTTAATTATCCATATACACACAGAGACTTAACCATGAACATGAAAACATGTTTTATCTCACACAAGCCATGATAACTACTAACGTTACACGATCAATACATAGTTAACACGAGTAGGTGATCTTCCCCAAAGATGGACTATGTGTTAGTGACTAATGTATACTGTTTTTGTTTGACCATCTACTAATAGAAGCTTTCTCCAACATTCACTTTCACAGCCACAGGAAAACAAAGAAAAAAAAAACTGCAACTTGCAGAGGATTTCGTTTCAAACAAATGCAAGTTGTCAAATTAGACAAGACTACTCTTTTACATCTTTATTGTCTCCACAACTGAAGAATTCAAACACCCAATTAAACAATAACCATATCAATCCCTATAATAGAACCTAAACTCAGCATTGTGACCATAAATTCACACAACTTGACAATAAAGTAAGCAAAAGAAGTAATCTTTCAACTAAAGTTTGCATTTTTATCTGAATTCAATGAAACAAATTCTTACCAGCTGAGAAGAAAACTGTGCTTCCATATCTCTAGACCGTTTAGTCGGAGAAATGTCAACGTTAGTCGACAAATAGTCATAATTCGCCGGAATACCAAAACTTGAGAAAAACCCATCAGCCCCAACACCAGACCCACTAAGAAAATCCGCCGGAGAACTATTCTGACGGTGAAAGCCACCACCTTGGTGATTATAATTATACAATCCTTGCTCAACAGAACTCGGGAACTCGTGACTCGTTATCACTTCTCCAGAGTTATTACCAGTAAGAAGCTCTGTTAAACAAAGGTTAGGTTTTAAACCTTCTTCTTCTTCATCTTCTTCGAGTAGGGTTTCAATCCAAGTAGCTGGAGCTGAACGGATCCGAGATAAACCACTTCGACTCACCTCTCCTCCTCCGCCACCACCGCCACCGCCGCTACTTCCGCCGCTGATATGAGTGGATTGCATCGGGTTGTTCACCGGAGAATGTCTTTAGTCGGTGAATTGAATTCGCGCTTTTTTATTTTCAGTGGAGACAATTAGACAAAGCCACAAAGGTCTTTTCTTTTTTTCTCTCTGTTTTTATTTATTTTAATTTTATTTTTATTAAATTTAGCAGCAGACCAGATTGTTCTCCGATTGTTGTCTTTCACTTAAATTTTTTGTTTTTCTCGAAAGTTTTTTAAAAAAGAAAAATAAAACTACCGTGTGCTTATTTTACACGGATATGTAAACCGAATCGTTGGATTTAGATAGTTTGTTGACTTTTGACTAAGATCTAACGGTGAATAAGTGAGAGATTTCGTGTGGTGCATTACATTGAATTCTAGCTTTTACGTCACTGTTTCTCCTTTATTTTCTTCTTATTTATTTTTTCAGTGGATATGGTTTCCATTTATTATTCGTCTACGCGCAACTGTAGCGCGTGTGATACACGTTGGGAGAGAGACCTCCAAAAATGGAAAGATGTGACCTTTTCTGTCTTTTTTTTTTTTATAATATATATTCATGTTGGAAGATTCAAATGCAGCTGCAAAACTGCAATTTCTTTTTTGATATGTGGTAAAAAACCAAAAATCTTATTTTTAATCCCCTTTTCAGTATTTTTTTGTTTTCAATTAAAACACTAAGACTTTAAATGTTATTATTTTAAGGGTGAATTAGGTGAATAACCTATTTTGATAAGTTATTTAAGTATATAGCACTATATTGTTAGAAATTAAGCAAGTAACACAATGGAGGGTTAAAAGTCTATTTTGGCATTTATTTGTGTTTCTGAGAAGAGAGAAAGAGGAGTTACATGGCAAAGGTGAGAAATTCTGTCTTTAATTTATTTATATATTTTATTTTACCCCTTTGATCTTTTATTTCATATTTTATACTCTAAAAAATTAATTCAAATTTATAACTCTTTTAAATAAAAATAGTCTACTTTTTTTTCATATATCGTGATTTAAATTTTTTAAAATAGACATTAACTTATGAAAATTAAAAAATTGTGTAAAGAAAATATCAAATAGTATAGAACATATATCAAAGAAAATATTTTTCTTTACATAAGACATATATCAAATAGTATAGAACAAACTAAAATTGTATAGAACGTGGTGACGATGATGATATCGGCAATAAATAGTAACGGTGTGGTGGTTTTACTGGTGACGACGTGATGATAGTGGTGGCTACGATGGTAGCTTTAATGATGTTGTGATGTTGGTGATGGCACCGTGGCGTTGTGGTTGCGGCGGCGCGGTAGTGAATACGTGGTGGTAATATGGTGATCGTGAATTTATGGTAGTAGTGATGGTGGTTGCCGTGATGACGATTATCGCGATAATGGTGGTGGTGGTGGTAGTGATGACATGGGAATGATGGTAGTGGTTGCAATGGTGATGCTGAGGGCATGATGATGGTGGTTGCGTTGGTCGTAGCAGTTACGGCGGTGGTGGTGTTGATGATGTGATGGTGGTTGCGTTGGTCGTAGCAGTTACGGCGGTGGTGGTGTTGATGATGTGATGGTGGTGGTGGTGATGATAATGATGGTACTAATGATAGATAATGGTTATACTTGAGAAGACAAAATAAAAAAATTGATGATCGAGAGAAAAAAAAAGAGAAAAAGACAAAAATACAAGAAAGGATATGACATGTGAACAAAGGGTAAACTAGTATATATTACATATTATACATAGAATACTGTACTCAACTTTTCTTTAGGCTAGTTACTGAATTATTAATTTTTTTATGGTCATACAGTCTAATTTTTCTTATTTTAACAGTAAAAAAATAAGCAAATTGAGAAGTGATCGTGGTCTAGTAACATTCATGAATCCACCAAAAACTAGATCAACTTTATACGGGATCGAAAATATGGTTGAAATGCATTTTAACTTTTAAGGCAAAAATAATATAGATTCAAGTAAGATTAATGAACGTTGTGTTTTAGAACTTGACTTTATTAAGCCTCAGTTTGAATCTCTCCAAGATAGTGAACAATCGTTTGCGTCGTTTGGATCAAAATATGTCATGCTCATGACCTCATGTATATACAGTCGAGAGGTATGCATTTTAGAATTTCATATATCCCGAAAGTTAAATTTTTTTTATATATATTTTGGCTGTTTTGCTCTATAGTAATTTAGGATTTTATGCAAAAAAAAATCCTGCACCTCGCAAATATTTGCAAATTTTATCCATCATCTTTAAAAAATGCAGATTAATCCTATGAAGTAAAAAAATAATATGCAATAAAACAATTTTTCGCTACCGTCAAGTTTGTAAAATTTTGATAAATAATGTCACATTGAAGTCCTCGTGACAAGAAGTTTAACTTTACTTCAAAAAATTTTAAAATCTAATGTATGTGACCATGGAAACATTTACAATATACGTATAAGGGTTATATTGCATATTACTTTTGACTTCATAGAATTAATCTGTATTATTTTAAAGTAGGGGGTGAAATTGCAAACATTAACAATTTGAAGGATTTTTTTTTTCAGAAAACCCAAATTTTAATGCTTGGACTTCTCTAAAGAAATTCATCATCTTCATCTCCAGCCCCAAATGTCTTCTTCTTCTCCTTCTAAAACGTTTTGAGGTTTGATCTTTAATCAAACTTCTTGTTTATTTGTTTATTCTTGAGTGCTTTTGGATCTTTAGAGTTGCTTAGCAACACTATACCAACCTTTAAGTTTGATTCTTCTCTTTGTGCCGGTTTTCGTGTTTTGACAATAAAAATTTTCCATGTTCCCCTCTCCAACATCTAGACTCATAAAAAGAGTCATGTTTCCAAATAGTTTTGATCTTTATGAATAATGTTATGTATATGTTTTTTATCATTATGTTGGTAATGGACAGTGTTCTAAAAAGCGGTCTAGGCGGTCGCCTAAGCCCCGACTAGGCGCTAGGCTCTTATTCCACGCCTAGATAACCGCCTTGACCGCCTAAAATTACATAGATCTTGTTTAATGTATTTTTTCAATTTCAATTAAGTTTTATTTATATATCTATAGTTATAAATACTCATATATTGTTTAATGTAAATATAAATAAATATTTTATCTAGTTTTTGTTTATAATTTCATAATTTTTATTTTTATATAGATATTTTATATAAGTTTATATATAATATCATATGTATAATTATTTATGTTATAAACGTCTAAGCCGCCTAAAAATCGCCTAGGCCCCGATTAGGCGTTCTAGGCCCTAGGCACTAGGTCACCGCCCGCTTAGGCCTAGCGCTTTGGAAAAGTGAAAACTAAAATTTATTTATAAGAAAAAAATAACTTAACATAAATTAAAGGAAAAATGGGTAGAAAAACCCTCACCTTTCTTAAAAACATAGAAAAAACCCCCAACTTTTTTTGTGGGTTTTTAAACCCCCACCTTTTCATAAATGGTAAAATAAACCCTAGTATTAATAAACTTAATTTAAATTAAAAAAAATAGTTATACTAAAACGTAAATAAATAGAAATAATTTGATTTTGGGTGTTTTTTCTAAAATTCTAGTTTACAATATTTTTCTAAATTGAAAACATGTAAGTCATGATGTAAAAAAGTTAACTAGTGAAGTTTTATTCGGTGTGGTACAAAAATTCATCAACGTGAAACCAAACAGATATTATTACAAATTATATGTAAATTCTTATATCCGAATATGAATTTTTATTAATAAAGGTTTATTAGGTTCGATCACACAAATTTACTAACGTAAAACCAAACCAAATTTTATAATACTACGAAAAGTACATGAATACATGAATTTCCACATCAAAATATTTTCACTGAACAAACTAAATAAGATTTACTAAAATTTAATATTTCTATATATAAATATATATTATGATATATTAAAATATAATATAAATTATATTTAATTAATCATTATTTAACTATATTTTTATCTAAAACCTGAACACTCCAATTAAAAAAAAACATCAAATGTGATATCTTATAAAATTTTGTAGTTTATATAACATAACTTCTAATTGTAACAAAAATAATTTGCCTAATCTCAACTAAATGGTGAATAAATGTTCATAGCGCAAAAACCCTAATTTTAGAAAAAAATCGTAAACTCAAATTTGAAATAAAAAATCATAAATTAAATTATTTTTGTTTCTTACTGTTTTAATATAATGATGTTTTAAAAAATTAAATTAAATTTATTAATATTAGGGTTTATTTAACCATTTATAAAAAGGTGAGGGTTTAAAAACCCACAAAAAAAGTTGAGGGTTTTTTCTATGTTTTTAAGAAAGGTGAGGGTTTTTTTACCCATTTTTCCTAAATTAAATGACGTGCAAATCATTTTTTCGTTGAAAACAATTATTTCTTAGAAAAATAGAATCATAATTTATGGTTTGACCAATACCATTACAGTCAATTAGATGTGGCATATGGCAATTTGTGAATCCATATTGTGGACGGAAAAAAAAAAAAAAAGGATTGCAAAATAAGGAAAAAATAAACAAAAAAAAAAAAGTAAAAAACCCAAATAAATGAAGTAAAACTAAAATACAATCTTCTCTTAAAAAATCAAATCGTCCTTGTAAACTAACAACTTTTTAGGGTTAGAGGTTTGATTAAATCCTCCTCGATTCTCTATCTTTTTAAAAATAAAATCGATTGAGAGATTTTGGGTTTGTTCAACAATGTCAGAAACAAAGTGGTATTACACTAGAGAAGAGATAGATAAAATCTCTCCATCGAGACTTACGGTATCAACTTTAAGGAAGAGACTTTTCAACGTTGGTCTTACACTTCTTTCCTTCAAGAGCTTGGCCAGAGACTAAACAATCCTCAGAAATCTATAGCCACAGCGATTGTCTTGTGTCAACGATTCTTCACTCGTCAATCACTCGCAAAAAACGACCCGAAAACAGTAGCCATCATATGTATGTTTATCGCCGGAAAAGTCGAAGGGTCTCCAAGACCGGCCGGTGACGTCCTCCTTGTCTCTTACCGGGTTTTACACAATAAAGAGCCGTTGAGAGATGTGTTCGAGGGATTGAAGAAGACTGTGTTAACCGGAGAGAAGCTTGTGCTCTCTACGTTAGGATTTGATCTCGAAATCGAACACCCTTATAAACTAGTGATAGATTGGGTTAAAAGATCGGTTAAGGCCGAGGATGTTAGCCGGTTATGTCAAGCTGCATTTAATTTCATCAATGATAGTCTAAGGACGTCGCTTTGCTTGCAGTTCAGGCCTAGACAGATCGCTGCGGCTGCTATATATATTGGTTCGATCATGTGTAAGATAAAGCTACCGTGTGATGGAGAGAAAGAGTGGTGGCGAGAGTTCGATGTCACGAAAAGAGTTCGATGTCACGAAACGTCAATTGTGGGAAATTTGTGACCAGACACTTGATCTTTATATTCAGGATTTCGTCATTCCGGTGATGAGAGGTGATTGTAAACAGATCAATGAAACAAAACCTTGTCAAGGTCTTCAGGCTCATCAAGATTATAAGGGAATTAGTCAAACGTAGCCGATAAGTCAAGAAATGTTGATTATGTACCTGTTGGGGAATTTCTATATATAGATAAAGTGTCTAAAAGATAAAGGTATTGGCGAAAGAGCCAAAGACGAGACAGGTAATGTTTTTAGTTTAGATGAACATTGGAAGTGTTTAAAGAGTCTTTTTTTGGTCACAATGTATTTTCATTTGCAGAAGAGATTTCGTTTTGTTGAAACTTTAGAGACATAAAATCATTAATATTTCTAGACGACCTTTTTTAATTCTTGATAATGTATGAGATAAAGATCACACCAAAATGCAAAGCTTAATCAATAACAAGTTCATCACCATTCCTATATATGACTTATTTTCTTGTCCACCTCATGTGATATTACTTTCGACTCCATTTCTTGTGTTTCACATATAATTTGATAGGTTAAAAAGATTTAAGGAAAAACGTAGTATAGGTACAAAAGGATGATTAAATCGATTTTTCCCCAACAACGTAATCTAAACTAAAAGTGTGCTAATCATATCCAGAGTTTCATAACCTACAAAACTATTTGCTCTCTTTAAGAGAAATCTATTGGATTAATTCGAGATTGTTTATTGATTAATTCTTGGGTGGATTCTTTTAGCTACTCGTGGAATTTATCGTAGGTTCTTGCATACAAATCAGTTTGGTCACATCGAACCACCTTCATTTTATCTCCCATTCAGGTCCCTAATTTAACGAGTAGCCATTAGGTATATATCAGATTTTCTGATGAGGACATCAAGTCATCATCAGCAAAAGATCACAGAATAAGGAGGCATGAAGAGGAGGGCATGAAGCTGAGGAGGGCTAAGAATATAAGAAAGCTGAGTTCAGCTCAAATGGAGTCCAAGATCAAGCATATCAACTTAACCATTACTTGGAGAGCACACCTCGAAGTGGAATCAGCCCCAGAATAGTTTACAAGGAGAAAATATGAATTTCTCAAACCGGTTGAACCTGAATTTACCCGGTTTGGACCTACGTGCACTATTTGGAGAGTTCCGATCGAACCATAAGAAGTTAGACAACAAACCGACATGTTCTGTAATCTTGATCCATCAGAGAATCTCGGAAAATTGGATTCATACCGAACTGATATCAGACGTGAACGTTAGTCAACTTTTAAACCGGAGTATGCTAGACTTGCCTTATTTGGAAGCTTGCGGGTTTGGAAGACGTCAATATTATGTTTGGCGTCCAGGAGGGTATCTACTAAAGCTAGGGCATCCTAAGAACAGATCAAGCTTCATTCTCAGCCAAACAGTTTCCATATCCGGCACTAAGAGCATTCAATGTGTTCATAATGCAACAGCTCCTTCCTAATCTGATTGGGAGCGTATTGAAGACCATCCAAGTGACTAAGAAGGTTCCATAGAACCTCACTTACCCATTTAAACCATCCAGATACAAAGGCGACATCACCTTCTTTTCGTTAGCCAAGATTCCGCAATTAAGCCTAACGGCTAGTTTTTCTTATAGCACAAATCTCTTGACATTATTTTGTGTATTTTCTTTCTTATTTTAGCTTTTAGAACGTTTCCCATTGAGCCTTTTTAAGCTCAGCTTTTGTTTCATTGTAAAGTACCCTTAATCATAGATTTTAATAAACGTAAAGTTTTCTTTCAAAGACAAGTTCTTTGTGTTCCTTTTCATTTTGAGTTTAGTGTGAGATACACTCTTCTCTCGTGAAGTTGCGGATCATTTTGTTGTGTGATTCAATATTCTCATTTGTCCATTGATTGAGTGAGTCAATCACCTATCCATTGATTGAGCGAGTCAATCCTACCTTCCACCTCCATTTCTACCTTCGTTTTCACCTTTCCGTGTAGAACTTTGAACTCTAAAAGTGTTTAAGGATCGGACAACACAGATTTTACTCTGTTTTGTCTTCTCTCACTCTGTTTTGTTCGAACTCTCAATATATCTCTTTGTTGTTCTTTCTCTTGTTTGTATAACGTAAACCGCATAACTTTATTAGATAGTGAAAGCAATATTTATAGGTTTACAAGACACACTTTGACTAAGAGTTGCATCTCTAACAGATGTCTCAATGTGGAGACACAACTCTTCAACAATAACTACTTAGCGGTTACTTATATCATTCGTATCTTATGAGTGATACGAACGTTAATATTATACGACTCTTAATAAAATAAATATGAAGACTTGATCACTTCCAACACTCCTCCTTGATCATGGCTTCATCTTCACGCCTAGCTCTTCTCGTAGAGGCTCAAACCTTAACGTGTTTAACGGTTTGGTTAAGATATCAGCGACTTGAAACTCTCCTGGACAATGTTCAAGCTTGATTTTTCCTTCTTGCTCAGCTTCTCTTACGAAATGATACTTGATGTCGATGTGCTTTGTTCGACGATGTTGAACTGGATTCTTTCCTATAGCAATTACAGATTTGTTATCACATAGAATCCTTGTACCTTTTTCAGTCTTGAATCCGATTTCATTCACTAGCCTTTGTAGCTATATGGCTTGATTTGCTGCAGAACAAATCGCAATGTACTCGGCCTCAGCCGTTGATTGAGCAACCGTCTTCTGCTTGCTTGAGTTCCAACAGCATGCACCAGATCCAATCGTAAAGACATAGCCGCTTGTACTCTTCTTTTCTTCCACTGAACCACCCCAATCACTATCGGAGAATCCCACCAACTCTGGTTCTTCTACTCGCTTGAACTGAATGCCATAGTTCAAAGTACCTTTAACATACCTTAGAACTCGCTTGGCTTCTTGGTAATGTTGCATCGTTGGAGCAGCCATGTAACGAGACAGGTATGAACTTGCATACATGATGTCTGGCCGTGAAGCACAAAGATATAGCAAACCTCCGATCATGCTTCTATACTTTGTAACATCTTCAAGGTTCTCCTTTAAGACTTCCTTCTTCTTTCCATGAGGAGTTAATGGTGTTGACAGACTTTTGCAGTCTTGCATTCCAAATTTCTTCAAGAGCTTCTTTGCATAATTTTCTTGTGACAAGAAAATACCTTCTTCGTTTTGGGTTACTTCCATGCCGAGAAAGTAACTTAGCTCTCCTAAGTCAGTCATTTCAAACTCATTCTTCATCTCCTCCTTGAATTGTTCAATCTCCTTTATGTTGCTTCCCGTGACTATGATGTCATCAACATATAAACTAACCACCATTATCTCCTTTGAGGTCTTCTTCACATAAAGCGCTGCATCATTGATGCTTCTCACAAAGCCATTCTTGATAAAGTATCCATCAATACGTCCATACCATGCTCTAGGAGCTTGCTTTAAACCGTATAGCGCTTTGTGAAGTTTAAGAACTTTTCCTTCTTCTCCTTCTTCTATGAACCCTGGTGGCTGTTCTATGTAAACTTCTTCTTCCAAATCTCCATTTAAGAATGCTGACTTTACATCCATTTGAAAGAGTTTCCATCCTTGTTGAACCGCAATCGCCATTACGATCCTTATTGTATCATATCTTGAAACCGGTGCAAAAGTTTCAAGATAATCCACACCATACTCTTGTGTGAATCCTCTGGCCACCAATCTTGCTTTGTGTTTGATTGCTTCTCCACTTGCATCAGTCTTCAAACGAAAGATCCATTTGACACTGATCACATTTTTGTCTTTTGGTCTTGCCACAACTTGCCATGTTTTGTTCTTCTCGATCATCCGCAACTCTTCTCTCATGGCTTCTATCCATTTTCCATCTTTCATTGCTTCTTCCAAGGCTTGTGGTTCTTCAGCCATCATGAGACACATCTCATGTATAAGTGCCTCTCCTTCAACTTCATCGGTTTGGTTCATGAGATCAGTGATTGATCGGAAACCTCTTGGACCAACAAAATTTTCTCCTTCTTCTTCTGAGTTTTGAACTGCTCTGTTTGAAATATGAAGTTGATTCAAAGCGTTGCTCACTTGATCTATTTCAGCGTTTAGATCATTTCCTCTTCCTTGTTCTTGTGAGTTGATCTTGACTTGCGATAGAATTGATTTTCTTTCTCCTTTTTCATCATGACTCCATGTTTTCTTCTCATCGAATGTCACATCTCTTGACACTTCGATTTTTTCTTCATTTAGCAAGAACACTCTATACCCTTTTGATTCGTTGCTGTAGCCTACGAACAGCGCTTGTTTGGCTTTAGTGTCAAGCTTTCTTCTCTTCTCATCCGGTATGTGTATGTAACATACACACCCAAAAACTTTCAATTGATCAACACTTGGTTTCTTTCCGCTCCATATCTCAATTGGTGTAACTCCTCTTTCCAATGACTTAGATGGCAATCTGTTTTCCAAGTATGTTGATGTTGCAATAGCTTCAGCCCAAAACTTGTTAGATAACTTCTTCTCTTCGATCATTGATCTTGCCATCTCTACAAGCGTTCTGTTTCTTCTTTCCGCAATACCATTTTGTTGTGGAGAGTAGGGAGTCGTTATCTCATGATGTATGCCACTCTCTTGACATAGTTTGATGAATTCTCTCGATAGAAATTCACCACCTCCATCTGTTCTAAGCCTTTTGATCCGATTCTCCGATTGGTTCTCCACATAAGGCTTGAATATCTTGAACTTTGTGATCACTTCACTCTTGTTTTTCAAGAAATACACCCACGTCATTCTTGAGAAATCATCAATAAACGTGAGGAAGTACTTGCTCCCGTTTATTGACTCCGTTTGCATTGGACCACACACGTCCGAATGAATAAGCTCCAAGGTTTTGTTTGTGTTGCTTTGAGATTTTTTTGGAAAGCTCCTCCTTGGTTGTTTTCCCATCTCACAAGCCGCACATACGCCTTTTATTACTTCGAATTTTGGAAGATCTTCTACACTCTTTAGCGTTTGCATTTTCTCCATCTTGTCATAGTTCACATGACCAAAACGCTTGTGCCAGAGATTTGTTTGTTCTTCTTTTTCTTCGAAAGCCACATATGCTTCTTCTCTTTAATTTTTCCAACGAATTGGAAAGCTTCTGTCCTTCATCTTGATCTCCAAGATTTTTCTTCCTTTTACGTCTTGAATCACACACTTGTTGCCTTCAAAGATGACCCGATATCCATTTGATATCATTTGGGAGACACTAAGCAAATTTCTTGCTAGTTCGGGTACATAAAGTACATCTTTGATGACATGATCTCCTTTGGTTGTGGTTACTCTTATGTCTCCTTTGCCTTCGGAAACGACTTTCCCACCATTACCAATCTTTATGGTAATTTTCTTGCTGCGATCCAAGGTTATGAAGTATCTAATGTCTTTAGACATGTGATTGGTGCACCCACTATCTACCAACCACGTTTCTTCTTTGATTGTTGAGATCTCTTTTTCTTCAACAGCACTAAATAGCATATGACACCCATCTTCATCTTCATCTTCTGATTCTTCAATACTTAGATGTGCTCTTTCACCTTTTCTAAGTTTACAATCTTTGGCTATGTGTCCTGGCTTGTCGCACACGTAGCATCTTCTTTCATAGTTTGCACCTCTTTGTGAAACGCTTTCACTCTTCTTTCTGAAACAATCTACCTCATTGTGATTGTTCTTCTTACACACGCCACACCACATGTTGGTCTTCCCATGGCGATCTTTGTTTTGCTTGTTTCCTCCTCTTGAACCAAGCTTTTCTCCATAAAACGCACCCTCATTGATACGATCTTCTCGGAGATTTAAACGCCTCTCATGCGCCTTCAATGTTCCTATCAACTCTGTGACAGAAAGAGTTGATAGATCTTTTGTTTGTTCAAGTACCGCAACGATGCTGTCGAATTGTTGTGGTACAGAGATTAGAATCTTTTGAACCACTTGGTAATCGGACTTCTCTTCTCCATGAACTCTTAGTTGATTACTCAGATTAATCAACTTGGTTGTGAAATCATTTATGGTTTCACCTTCCTCCATCTTCAGATTCTCATACTCTCTTCTTAAAGTCTGAAGATTGATCATCTTTACTTGTGAACTTCCTTGGAACTCCATTTCCAAAGCATTCCAAGCATCTTTTGCGGTCGACGCGGGAGCAATTCTCGGAAATATAGATTCTGAGACTGCACTTTGAAGGATTTGGAGAGCCAACATGTCTTTCATCAATTGATCTTCTCTCTCTCTGATCGATTCCGATGTGCTTTCAGAAGATGGATTCGCCGTGACTCCGTTTTCGACAATCTCCCATAACTTTCGTGTCTTCAAGATGGTAATCATTTTGATTTTCCAGAACCCGTATGATTCACCATTGAAGATTGGAATAACTTGCTGCATTGTTGTCTCCATAGCTCTGATACCATGTAGAACTTTGAACTCTCAAAGTGTTTAAGGATCGGACAACACAGATTTTACTCTGTTTGTCTTCTCTCACTCTGTTTTGTTCGAACTCTCAATATATCTCTTTGTTGTTCTTTCTCTTGTTTGTATAACGTAAACCGCATAACTTTATTAGATAGTGAAAGCAATATTTATAGGTTTACAAGACACAGTTTGACTAAGAGTTGCATCTCTAACAGATGTCTCAATGTGGAGACACAACTCTTCAACAATAACTACTTAGCGGTTACTTATATCATTCGTATCTTATGAGTGATACGAACGTCAATATTATACGACTCTTAATAAAATAAATATGAAGACTTGATCACTTCCAACATTCCGCGAGATAAGGCTTGGAATCTCTTGATCAACAAGTGATTATAAGACGGAGTGATTCCGATCCTATATCATTTTCCCATCTATCTATATGATCGATCATTGATAACTCTCATTTGTATCTGGTTTTAGATTCTGATGTTGTTTGTTTGTACTTCATCCATCAATTTGTAGCCATTGGAGAAATCTCTTTATTTAATTAGATGATTCTCAATGAACCAAAGTGCATATACCAAAGCCGTTAGGAGTTCTCATTAAGTCAATATATAGAGAGGACGATTGAAGATTTCTTTTGAGAAAAGAGAGAAGACAATCACAAAAACATATCGATTGTTATTTTCAAGAGTTAAGCACAAAAGATAAAAAGAACATAACGATGGTTCTCAATGAAATTATTATTTCTGCAATTTTTCATGTTTAACATTAGTTTTTGAAATCTCACCATCTTCAATAAAAAAAATTTGTCAACTAAATAAGATAAAATTAAATAGCAAGAAATTGTATATTATTCTAAATTATTTTAAGCAAATCCCAAGTTCAGTAACATAGAATTACGAAAGACGACATTCAAAATTCTTATTTGAATTTGAACAAAATCAAACTCCTTTAATACAGTCCTTTACACCCCTCCTAAAGATACGTTTCCACTTCTTATTTATTGTTTTTGTTTACTGAAATGATATTAAAGTCATTGACTCATTGTGGATGAAAATTTGACCGTATCTATTTTTAATGGGAAGTTTTAAATTTGCATCCTCGTAAATTATACCAAATAATGTTTTTTATGGGAACCTTTGATCACCTTAAGTTTCGATATTCGAAGCTTGACTAACTTGACTTCATATATATATGCATATCCTGTTTCATAAACAATTTCACATATTCTCATCAAAAATCAAACTAAATGGTTTTGTCAAAGTTTCAACTTGCAACCCTTCTCATCACATATTCTCTACTAATTACTTGCCAATCAAAAGGTAAATATTTTATTTATTTTTCTTCTCTCGGTTTTTTGGTTGTTATGTAACATTTTTTCTCTCCATTTTAGTTATTTAGAAGTTCCATATTTCACTTCAAACTTTTGTTATACATGTTTCCAATAAATATGCAGTTACAAATTCGTAGACAATGTTTTATAAAACAATTCATAATTTCTTGGGAAAAATATAGTAAACTAATGATCATTATTGATTTGTTTTGGTGATTATATAGTACTGAAAAGAATTCAAATCGGACCTGACGAGTGTGTTTATAGAGGTCGGTGCCGATTCAGCTACGAGTGTAGGAGTCGATGTGGACCGCCTGAGTTCCCAAATGAAATTATTGGTTTATGCATGTTCGATTATAATGATCTCGAATATTTTTGTTGTTGTACCTCATATAACAAAAAATAATTATTATTTTGGTTGAATATTTATTTTATTTAATATATAAATGAATCAATATTTTACGATATGTCAACAATACAGAATTTTATAAACATATATAATTGTTTGCAAAAATTAATTTTTATTGTACAGAATTTTTAATATCTAAATTTAAAATTAATTCAAAAATTATATCTTTTTTCGGTCAATAGTCCAAAATCGATTTCTTTTATTGGGTCAATGATCAAATCTATATCGATTATGTTATTTTTATAAAACTCTTTCTTTGGACTACAACCAAGATTTTACCCAGAGATAATTGCTGCAAAAACGATTTTATTTGAATCGCGGCTTATAAGCGGTTACGACATACTCCCTCCGTATTTTAATAATTGTCGTTTTAGAAATTTTATTTTTTTGAATTGGATGTCGTTTTCAAATTTCTATGCAAAATTTATTACTTTTTAATGTTTTATGATGTCATAAAACATTAAAAAGTAATAAATTTTGCATAGAAATTTGAAAACGACATCCAATTCAAAAAAATAAAATTTCTAAAACGACAATTATTAAAATACGGAGGGAGTAGTTGATACGTAGTTGAGACACGGTTTGGACACTTTTTTGGGTGTTTTTGTAGTTTCTTCGTCCAAAACGTGCATTAATCGATTCAAAAATGCGCCTAACTCACGCTTAACCACGTCTAAATTAGGTTTTTATTGTGTCTACAACGATTTTTAACTGCACCTGCATCTCGTTTTAATTGGGTCCAAATCTCCTTTAAACAGCGTCCAAACCGCATATATTCTCATCTATGATATAGTAGGTTACAGATTCCAATCATTTCTTTTCTCTTAATCGTTAGTCAAATGTCTACTGGTTTCCTTAGAACTAAAACATATAATTTATGTGATTTGTTTGTAATTTGTAACTTAGGTTTAGTTTTTGGACGAGTTTATTGGTCAAATCAAGGTACCTACATGTAAATCTGTAAAAGTATTCACATGATGAATCTATGGAAAAGGTGAAATTGTAAGATATTCTCAGATATACTATATTGTTAATGTAAGCACGAAGAACCCAAGAACAAAGATCTTTGACTTGTAAAGCACCAAATTCAACGATTTTATATAAATTAATCTTTTACAAGGATTACACTTATTTAGAAGTTACTAGGTCTCATCTAAACTACCCCTTAGATTGAACACGATCGATCAAAACCCTTTTTAATGCTAATCCTTCTCGATCCTATTCACCCAACCGTGAAACACAATAAGGATTACAAACACAAGTTCACTAAGATAAACACCCACCCGTGAATCAATCGATAACACCTAACCGTGATATTTCAAGAACTTATCAAACACTCACCTTCTCAACTTGTCGTTGGAAAAACATAAAAATTTACAATCCTCACACAATTCTTCTAAGCGTTAACGACGGTATATAACCTCCTTAGACTACTTATACTTCCCAAATCTTAAACGAGAATCTTCGGAAATCTCACACAAGGAATAAACTTTTTCTTCACGTATCTTTTCCAAAACCTATTAAGGTGATTTGCTGAACATTTTTAGTCTCCAAAACTTCTTAAGAAAATCCAAAAATGTTCAGCATAACACGATCAACAATCATTTGGGAACAGAGGATGCATCAACGAACACATCATGAGTCATGGAGGTGACAAGGACGCATCATGGTGACTTGGCACAAGGAGCTATTGATGTGGCATGGCAGAGGTCTAGAAGGTGACAAGGACGCGGGAAACTAACTTAAGAGGAAAAGTAGATTTGCTGATATGGCTTGTTAAGGTGATTTGCAAAACATTTTTCGATATTCTTAAGAGGAAAAGTAGATGATGACATTTTATCAAAGTTCTCAGTAGAAAGATAAGTTTTCGTAAGGTCTTCTCTTTTTAATTCTCAATCTACAGTGTCTAGAACTACTGTTAGGAGTTTGTGGGGTAGTCTTTTCTCTTATAGATGAACAATATTTGGAGTGTTTGTGGGGTAGTCTTTTTTCTTGTGGATGCCGATATTTGGAGTGTCCATTTCGGGTAACAAGCATGGGCTGATGCCTATAGAGTTTTGGAGATGCATCTGCACCGGGTAAATTTTGACTACCTTAATTTACATGGAATAGTAATTATCTCCCACTAATTTATATTTTTTCCCTCTGATTAATTTTAGTCATTCATATCAATAAATTTAAAACTTTTCAATTTACACTCCATCGAAACATCAAATCATAATAATTTTTACCAAAATTTCAAATTGAGATTTGTTTTTCTTCATAATATTGTACTAAATTATTATTATTAACTTTTAGCTACTTTCACACATTCTTATAGGTAGATAATTTTCTTGTTTTTTTTTACTACACTCATATTCGTGTTGTAATTAAATATAATCATATATCGTAATAAATTAGACAGTCTATTGACTCTTCTTCTTTTCATCTTCTAAAGGAGATAATAATGTAGATAACATAAATGAGATAGAAATGTAGAGAAAGAGAGTAATAATAGAGAGAGAGAGAGTGTGGGAGACTTTATTTTACTTTTGTTTCGTAGTAGAATTGTGTATTTTACAACTGAATGAAAGTGTTCATATTTATAGTACAAAATATAGATAAAATTTACTGTAAAGAAAAATGACAATGAGATCCATATTAAGTTATATACGCATATGTTCTTTGACTTTTGTAACAATTGGATCCTTTTTTTTTTCTTCAATGTCGATGAATATTTCTCATTGGGTGTGACCGGAAGACATCAATAGAAGAAAAAAAAAGAGTGGAATTATTTTTCTTTTACATTTACACCAATCAAGAAGAAAACGTTTTCCTCTCAATTACCATGAGAAAGCCAAAAAGTAGAGAAAACTTTCCTCTACAAAACTGAAGTAGAAAAATAATTCTTCTAAAAGTACATTTTCTTCTCTTCTTATTTTTATTCTCAATTCTAATTAAATTTTCACCAGTCGCACCCATTGTAAAACTAGTTAAGTCGCACCCATTGTAAAACTAGTTAAAGCAGTCATAAGCAACTAAATTAGAAATCATTTTCTAATTAATTGTTTGAGTCGTTTTAGTTACAAACATTTTGTGTTACATGTATTACAAATAAACATGAATAACAGATTTTAGAAAGAAATAAAGTATAATATAAATTAATATGTCTGTTTATTTTGTTTTGATTTTTAAATACATATTAAATATTTATGCCTCTAGTAAAAAAAAAAATTCATGGATCCGCCATTAGTATCAAGACGGAAAATAACATATAAAAAGTGGAAATGGATTTTCGAATAACAAGATAAGTTTGGAAACTTTGGAAAAAAACATGATTAACCAAAGTCATACTAATTTGGGTAAATGTTAATACCATAAAACCTCTATAAATTAATACTTGATAAAGTAATCCTTTATATTATAAAGCACAAGTCACCTAACCAATCAAACATTGCCACATAGGTTTTTTTTTACAATTTAAATCATACAAAAAATTCTAAAACAAAATTGAGATCGTGCAAAAAAGAAGAAAAAACTTATTATTAAAAACAGAACAAAAAAACTGCCCAATACTCTTTTTCTTTTTTGGATTTCGTAATTTTGAGGTCCGTCTAAGTTAAATTTTATTACTATTAATTATTAGAAAAAAAAAAGTAAAAACCCACGATGAAGTGAAAAAAAAAAAAACACATGCAACTTCTTTTTAAAATCCCTATTTTTTCTCGAACGAAAAACCACACCACCTCACCACATTTTCACGATCTTAAGCCTTAAGGTCGTTGAAACCGTTCCATCTTCTTCCACATATTTATTTGACGACGAACTCGAACGTAACACATCTTTTTGCTCTTTGAAATTTTGACTCCTTAAAAAAAAAGCTCTCTCCAAACGCCTCATAACCGTGTATCCTCACGATGGCTATGGCCTATGGAGCGGAGCCGGGCCTTCGCTTATATTTTTGGAGATATATGTTAATAAAGTCCGATACATCGGAGAAACTAGATCGGAAAAGTAATGATCAAAATGAGAGTGATTAAGCTTATATACACAACATTAAACCGAGAAATAATCTCAGCTCACTAAACCAAAGTTAACCAACATTGAACCGGTTATATCCTCAATACGCCCCCCTCAAGTCTCTAGCTTCGAAGTGTCTGGTTCGGAAGAAAGAGACTTGACAAAGACATTTGACGAAGTAAATGATGAAACGGACCCGGATGCAATGCTTTGGTGAGTATGTCAGCATGTTGGTTCTCTGTAGGAACATGTAAAGCTTTAAGATTACCTGACTTGATCTGGTCTCTCACCGTGTGACAATCAATCTCAATGTGCTTCGTTCTTTCATGGAAGACTGGATTCATGGAGATGTGTAGAGCTGACTTATTGTCACAAAACAATTTTGCAGGACAAGTAACCTGAACATGAAGATCCTTGAGAAGTTGCTGAAGCCAGATGATCTCACATGTAGCTTGTGCCATACTTCTGTATTCAGACTCTGTACTGCTTCTACTTGTAACAGCCTGCTTCTTTGACTTCCAAGAAATGAGAGATGTTCCCAAATAAACGAAGAATCCTGTTATAGATCGTCTTGTATCCTTACAGGCAGCCCAATCAGCATCGGAAAAGGCATTCAAGCATATCTCAGAATCCACAGAGTACATTAATCCTTGGCCTGGATTTGTCTTAATATACCTAAGGACTTTATGAGCAGCCTGCAAATGAATATCAGATGGTGCAGAGATGAATTGACTTAACTGATGAACTGCATAAGTGATATCAGGTCTGGTTATGGTGCGATATTGCAAACGTCCAATAAGCTCTCTGTATGAAGTCGGATTAGGCAAAAGAGTTCCCATATCTGTGACCAAATGTAGAGTAGGATCCATAGGAATAGAACTTGGTTTGCATCAAGTAAAACCTGCATCTTCCAACAAATTCATTGCATACTTTCTTTGGCAAACTGAGATTCCTTTTGATGATCTTGAAATCTCCAAACCAAGAAGGAATCTAGCAGGACCAAGGTCTTTGATTTTAAACTCAGATCTTAACAAGGTCTTCAAATTCTCCACTGCTACATCATCATTGCTGGCTATCATAATGTCATCAACGTATACAAGGACAGCAATAAACGAACCAGAGATCACTTTAACAAATAAAGTGTTGTCTGCAGGAGATTGTATGAAGTTTGCACCCAATAAGACTGAAGAAAATATCTTATACCATTGACGAGAAGCTTGCTTCAAGCCATAGAGAGATTTTAACAGTCTACATACCGGATTAGGAGGAAGCTTGATATGTGATGGTGGTGTATAACCTTGAGGAAGACTCATAAAAATTTCCTCATCAAGTTCCCCATGTAAGAAAGCGTTTGATACATCCATCTGCGTCAAAGTCCAACCCTTAGCAGCTGCAAGACCAAGCATTAGTTTTACACTAGTAAGCTTTGCAACAGGAGAAAATGTGTCAAGAAAATCAATCCCTTCCTGTTGAGTGAACCCTTGGGCCACTAGCTTTGCCTTGTATCTTTCTATTGAGCCATCAGGGTTGTATTTGATAATAAAAACCCATTTACATCCTACCACATTCTTACCCGGAGGCAATGATTCAACAATCCAAGTCTTGTTAAGTTCCATAGCCTGTAACTCTTCATCAGCAGCCTTAGTCCATTTTTCAGATTTCATAGTTTGAGCAAAGGTCTTAGGCTCTGTTTCTGTATTATAGGCTAGTATATAGGATTGAAAAAGAGGTGTGTATTTATCATAGGAGATAACAGAGGAGATGGGATATGGTGTAGTCTTTTTAGGTGATGGTTTCTGATTTTCTGTAGGAATAGGAGGAATAAGAGAACAGGATGGTGGATTAGTGTTTGTAGGTGGTAGTGAAGAAATGAAAGGAACAAGTGCACAATGATACTTAGAGAGATAAGCAGGAGCTCTAGTGTTACGTTTAGACCTAGCAATAGGTACAGTATTAAGGCCTAAATCATGTGTTCCTGCAGTACTAGTAGGAAGTATGGTACTAGGTAATGCAGATGTTGATGATGATGCATTACTAGTATTATTATTATTAGTAGTAGTAGGAACCAAAGAATCCTCATCAGTCAATGGCATTGTTTCTACAAAGTGTAAAGGTGCTGGTAAAGGCAAAATTGTATTAGGAAACATGTCAACAGACATAGACAACAAATCACTTGTTTTAAATCTCGATTAAACAACAATCAACATAGAAATGAGCTGAACATGATAAAGTCTTTACCAAAGAACTAACACTGATCAAATTAAACTTGAAATCTGGAACATGCAAAATATTATGCAGTATGAGTTTATGAGTAATATGAATAGTGCCTATATGAGTAATAGAAACCCTAGTACCATTTGGCAAAGTTACAGTAACACCAGAAACAGGCCTTAATTCCCTAAACATTGCTAAGTCTGAACATACATGACTAGAAGCTCCACTATCTATAATCCAAGCATCTTGTGGTATGAATTTTTGTAAAGAAGATAGAATATGATTTTGAAAAGTAAGATGATTGTTTTCAAATTTTAGACTAGTAGAAGGAAAAGGGATTATAGTACCAGATGTTGAAGTTTCTGCCATTAGACCATGTTCAGAGACTGTTGCCATAGCCAAAGGACTAGGATTACTTGAAGAAGCTACAGGCTCTGGAACTTGAACTTGAGCCTGGAATTGAGAAATCATCTGTTCGATTTGCTAAGGAGTAAATTCTTGTAAATTCAGACTGTTTCCACCTTGTGTGACATGAGGCATTGAATAGGAACCATAAGTACTATATGGATTAACCATTGATGCCTGATTGTATGCTTCTGACGGATAAGCTCCTGACTCTACATATACATGTGCCACTGCATTTGCTTTCTGCATTGAATTAGCATATGGCATCATTGGCATTTGAGCTGGATACTGCATCCTTGGAGCCTGCATCATTGGCATTCTTGGTTGAACAAGCAACTGCGGATTAGTCTTGTATTGATAATTTCCATTGCCAATCTTCATTCCCGGTGGATAACCATGCAATTTATAGCATTTCTGAATCGTGTGTCCCACTTTCCCACAGTGAGTACACACAGGCTTCTGAGCCGGTTTTACTGTGTTATATGCTGCAACATATGCATTATCACCTTCTGATATCATTTGAGTACTATTCTGAAAGCCACATTGTCTATACGAGTAGGAGGTTTAACATTCTTCTGGTGTTCATCTTGAGTTACAATATTGAAAGCTTCTTCTATTGTTGGAATAGGCTTAAGCATCAAGATGTGACGTCTAGTCTTATCAAAACCTTCATTCAATCCCATAAGGAATTTTGTCACCCTACTCCTCTGTTGTAAACTTTCCCATTTCACTACAGCATCACATTCACAACGACCACATGTACAAACTGGGAGCTCAACATAGTTTCTGTGTTCTTCCCACAGAGTAAGCAAAGCAGTATAGTATGTAGAAACGTCCATTGAATCCTGCTCTATCTTACTTAATTTCTGCTCTATATCAAAGATTCTTGGAGCATCATCTTGCTTAAACCTTGATAGCAAATTATTCCATATACCTTGAGCAGTAGCTATGAAGAGTAAACTCTGTCCTATCTTTTTATCAACTGAATTCATTAACCAGGTACTAACTATATCATTACACCTAGACCAAGCACCAAAATCTCTATGATCTTCAGGTGGTTTAGAAATCGTACCATTGATAAATCCCAATTTGTTCCTGACATTCAAAGCCATTAAGATCGATCGACGCCAAGAATGAAAATCAGAAGCAGTCGTGAGTCGATCCGAAACCAAAACAAGACCAGCATGATCCGCACTATGAAGATAATACGGATTCTCATATTGATCAGCTGGATAACGAGATTGTTCGGCAACAATTGACGGAGGACGAGGCACCGGAATCACAGGTGGAGGTACAAAAGATCCCATTCTCAGTGTAAGAACAAGAAATTTCAAAGAAAACGAGACAAATTTGTTGTTAAAGAAAGAGAATCGTCGTGGCTATAGGTCAATGAAAGAAAAATGAAAGAAACAGAAGGGAAAATAAGATTCCGGTGACCGGAAAAGAGAATCGCAAATCGCGAAGAAACGAAATCGAAAGAATCAACAAGAAAACGAAAAAGAGAAATCTCAGCTCACTTCCGATGAACACAACGAATGCGGAATCTTCATTTTGTGCTCTGATACCATAATAAAGTCCGATACATCGGAGAAACTAGATCGGAAAAGTGAGAGAGAATTGAAGAAGATAACAAACTTTCTTAATCATTCAAATGTTTGTTACAACAACTTAATGATCAAAATGAGAGTGATTAAGCTTATATACACAACATTAAACCGAGAAATAATCTCAGCTCACTAAACCAAAGTTAACCAACATTGAACCGGTTATATCCTCAATATATGTCTCGGCCCGTTCTGTTTCCAACTCTCTCACAAACTCAGCCTCCTGCAAACTACCATTCCTGCCGTGGTCGTCAACGGCGAGTTCCTAAGCCACATCACCACCCACCGCCGAGTACAGTCACTGGAGATTGCATATTCGGATTTCGATCTATTTTCCTTGAAGATCAATATATTTGGAGATCCCGAAAGAAGGAAGAGTAACTATTGCTAGGTGTTTGTTTGTGGAGGTCATAAGGTCAAAGGGAGCGAGGTTAGATACTATGAAAGAAGCCGAGAAACATGACAGCAAAGACTTGAGCTACGAGAGGAAAAGATGGTGGCAAACAAGTACGATTCTTCTACTAAGAAAAACAGAATTATGACACAACTATTTTATGTGCACAGTTATATATATATAAAAAAGAATATTGTTGGGTACAAACCAACGTCCCACATCGGAAGTTTAGAAAATAAGTTTCTAATATATAAGTAGAGTCCAACTCCAATTAGTATGAGGCCTTTTGGGAATGAGCCCAATAACAAATCCGTGCGGGCTTGAGCATATAGGCCCAAAGCGGACAATATCATACTAAGGGGGAGTTGGAATGGGCTTGGAAAGCCCAATAAATGGTATCAGAGCCTAGGTTGAAAAAGTGGACCTAGGGGTGTGGGCTAAAGTTCGGTGTGGGAGAAGCCCTCAAATGTGACACGATAAGAAGGTGCCTCAAGAACTTCGCGAATAAAAAAGTGCCGAGTTAGGGTGCCTAGGTTTCGCTGAAGAGGAGGCCCAATGTTCGTGGTCCTTGGTTTGAAGGGGAGATTGTTGGGTACAAACCAACGTCCCACATCGGAAGTTTAGAAAATAAGTTTCTAATATATAAGTAGAGTCCAACTCCAATTAGTATGAGGCCTTTTGGGAATGAGCCCAATAACAAATCCGTGCGGGCTTGAGCATATAGGCCCAAAGCGGACAATGTCATACTAAGGGGGAGTTGGAATGGGCTTGGAAAGCCCAATATCTATTTTGTGTGCATAAATTTGGTCAACCAAGAACTGTTTGGTCAAAATGAATTTGTTAGAAAAAATATTTTATTTATATTTTGGACTACAATCAGTTGATGAAATAAATTAATTCTGTATGTTTTGTTTGTTTGTCATGTTGGAAATTTTGTAGAGAGCAACGATTAAGAAGGTGACTGTAAAATCCAACAAAAAGTCTCCATAAATATGAAGGAGCATCGCATGAAGCCAAGAAGAAGGCTTAGAGCAACATAAATGGCTAATGGTGCTTTTGTATTGTGTTTATTTATCAAATTTACTTTTGAGCAAATAAACTTATTTATCAGATTAATTTTCAATATTGCCTAGAAACAAATATTTTTTGATGTTAATATTTTTTCTATCCAAAATTGTGTAGTAAAATTATTCTACATATTAAATTATATATTTTGTTAATCAATTTATTTATCCCGTACTACGTACGGGTGGGAATACTAGTAACCTCTATAAATTAATAAATTCTTCCGGTCCCGAGTTGGGATCAGTGTAAAAGATGACACAAATTGGTAAAATATTAAGATAAAAAATTTTCTGAATCCTTTGTAAACATATGGTCCCATCAATTTTATAAATTATTAATTGTATAAACTTATCAATATATATATATAACCTAGTATATATATAATATTAATATATATATATATGTCATATATGAATTACTATGATATATTATATGTAAAACATTTAATGAAATATAACTTTATTATTGTTTTTTTTTCTTAAATTTATATTAATTCTTGGTAGAGTTCATTTCTAATAGTTTTACTTGATTCAAAAAAAATTTGTGTTATTTTCTAAATTTAATAATTGTTTTTCTACTTGTAATTAGTTAAAAAAGATATTGACTATAAAGAAAAAAACTGTTCTTCAGATAGAAGTTTGTAAACAAATTACAAAATTAGTAAAATTTCTTTATAAATTAATTTATTGATAAATTAATAGAATTCCTCGGTCCCAACATACTTACGAGTGTATAGGATGGATGCTTTCGATAATTTGGATAGTTTTAAAAATTATGGAAACTTTGTATAATGCTTATAGATTTTTAAAAATATTTGGAATTTTAAATATCCAAACAAGTAATTCCAGTATTCATCATAAATTTTATTCATTTGCGTATCCGTTAAATAAATTAATAGTTTCAAACATGTAACTACTTAAATATAAAAGGTGATTGAAAAATCTATACATAGATGACGAAGAAATTAAGAATCTATACTTAGGAAAAAGATATTTAGGGCTTGACTGGTTCAACCGCAACGGTTGTGGTTGCGGCTGTAGGAGTTTGCGGTTTCAAGCGTTATTTAGCGTTTTGACGAACTGGTTTAGTGGTTGAAAATGGATGCGCTTGCGGGAGATTTACGACTGGTTGATCAGCGGGTACGATAGAGGTTAAACCAAAATTTACTAGAATAAATGTAATATATAATTATGAAAATGTATAAAAACACCAAAAACTATATTTATGAAAAATCTAAATTTTTTTAAACATGATTAATAATTAAAAACCATAAATAATTACTAAATAATTATTCAAAGTATTAAAAAATAAAATTTATAGTAAAAATAATTATAAATATTGGAAAATTAATGTTAGATAATGATTTTTTTTTTGAGAATTAACTTTGAATATATATAGGACTTGATAATATATATTTTAATTTGCTACATTTTTTTTTGGTTTATTTCTTTTTTAAGCCATCCGCAACCACCCGCAATCGCAAACGTTTTTAGGAAGGAGCTTTTGAAATCCGGCGATTTGGAGCAGTCCAAAACGGTATGGAACAATTTCTTCGATTGGTACCAACACCTAACAACCGCTAGGCGGATGATAGCGGGAGAACCAATCAACACCTTAGTTTTCTTTTTTCAGCAAAATTGATATGACGAAACTACCCTTACAAGACAATAAAATCTTTATTTTTATAGGTTGTAGATAACGCATTAAATGCAAATTGATATCTTGGGAGATATTTAGCATTAAATAAAAAAAAACATTCTAATAGTATAAGTAACAGATATAATGTTATCAGCCTATCAGGTAATGAGATGTTAAGATATTATCTTGTAATAGAAAGTTTATGCAAATAACTAGTATATCAGAAAGCAAAATGGAAAAAGAAAAAAAAAAGGTCTTGTTCAATATACAATAGAAAGCAAAATGTACAACAAGAAATCCTAGATGAGTACAAATCCAAAATGGTCTTGTTCAATATAATAGAGAGATCAAATTTTGTAGTAAAATAGTCACAAGAGAAAGCCAAAGACAAGTATATAAAAAAGTCAAATAAAAAGAACAAAGTCATGTGCCAAAGAAGCTTCTCTGTGATCCCACTCATTTACCAAGTCGTGTTACAAGTACAACGCACGACCTCTTCTCCTCCATTTAACCCGGCCATGACTCTTCACGCGCCGTCGTCGTCATTATGTTGACCGACGTCTTTTGGCTTCGTACACGACGGAGCCGCTTCATTTTCTTTCTCCTCTGTTCTCCATTACTAATCCCAATCCTCTGTGCCTCTATCCCAATCCTCTGCGCCGTCGAGATCTTTAGCCGCCTCCGTAGTCGTCATCCTTGGTTTGCTAAATCCGCCGCCGATGAAGATGATTTAAGGCTCCGGAGATGTGAAGAAGGTTGTGGTTGCGGCGGATTTGAACCGGAAGAAGAAGCTGGATTGCTTCAGAGATACTTGGAAGATCAGTTGGTTTTGGTTAGATCTGTTTATGATTGCGGTGAAGAAGATCAAGATCGTGATCGTGATCTTGATTCCGATCAAATTGTTAGGGTTCCTCTTCTTTCGTAATTTTTTTTTTGATTCGTTAGATTTTGATCTTTATGTAGATAAACAAAAATGTCGATTTTATTATATAGTTTCATATTTCGATCAATCGAAATTTTCTACCATTTTCATTTCTCTTTATTCAAATTTCAAAGTTTTTTTTGTCTTAAGAAAAAAGATTATAAAATCTAAAAAAAAATTGAAATCTCCATTATTATTTCGTTGATTATATGTATCAAAAATCATTAGGAATGAGAAAAATTTCATTACCATCATCATTAATAATTTATTATCATCTTCGCCATTAATTAGGGGCCAGGTTATTTACTTTCCGTTAGTGTCAAAAGTATATTTTGCCACTAATGTTATTTTTATTCTTTTTCTGTTTTTTCAAGAAGTTTCATAAAAAAATGTGTTTTTTTACGGAATTAAATTTGAAGAGAGAAGAGGATAAGTGTTCTTATGTTGGGTCAGATCGAGGCCCACTTTGTTTTTGTTGTGTGGAGCGAGTGTGTTCCCAATAATGGAAAGTGGTCCAGATTTTATTTCTTCACATTCTTTTGACTGACTAGAAAAGGTACTTATTTTGATCTCTACCCAAGGTTTGATCTATTTTTAGAAGGATTAAAAACAGTAGAATGATGTGAATATCACTTTATATTTTTCAGATCCTTAAGTTTTATGTACTTTATAATTAATGAGAACCTCAAACCAGAACATAACAAGAAGGAATTATGTCTTGCATGGAGGCCAATGACAATAAGCCTTGTCAACACCAAGCCCTGACCATACTTGGAAGAGTCCAAGAAGCCTAGAATGTCTTCTGCACGAACTGCTCAAAACAGCCCATGAATTGTGAAGGCTCAATAACATTGCATATTGAGCTTTGGACAAGAACATATATGTAGCCCAATTAGCATGGATCCGAACACCTCTGTTCCATTAGTACACTATCTAAAGAGCACAGACTAACAATGGCTCTTAGTAATTTTTTAGTATTAAAATCTTAAGATTTATCTCTTACAAACATGTTTTGGCTCTTAGCTAAGAAACCTTTCTTACCAATCTTACCATTTGCCATTTACTTAAATACTTTTTAATACTTAAGATTTACCTAAGATTTACCTAAGAGCCTACTAATAATCATGGTCTAATGTTATCAATTAGAATTGTCTCGCTCTCTAGAAGACATTCATATGCATTATTAGAATATTTTTGGACTCTTATATTTTTTTGGACAAATATTTTGCTTATAATACTGCTATTAGAATTGTTTCCAATTGTGTGGATTATGACCATTAGGTCATCTCCCTTGATTAGATCGACTATATAACTTTCTAGCTTTTCTCTTTGTAAAACATATTGAAGTTGAAATAAATAAACAAAACATGCATGTCATCCAAAAAACATATTTCAAAATGTTCAACTTATAGTTTTTTTTAATTCAAACATACTATTAAACTTGAGAACATACATTGTGTGATCTCCATTGCAAAAAATTGATGATAAAAATGAAGAATATAATAAATAAGAAAAACACATAAGGTGAGAATGAAAAACCTTTTTTGGCAATGAATTCAGCATAAGATTTGCTTGAACTCCATTGAATTTGAAGAATGGTTTCAAACCCCCTATTAGCATCCAAATGATTACCTTTGTGTACCACTGTAATCTTGGCCGGACATGATGAAGATTCTTCAAAGCTTGTATGAGGGTCTTTAAAGCTTGTATGAGCACTCTCAACAAGTATTATTTCTTCCACTCCAAGGTGTCCAAACACAACATTGCCCAAATAAAAGTTGTTACTTTTGCATCAAAACACGATTGAAAACGAGGATATGCCTTTTTTTATTTATAATTCAGGTGATCCTAAAGGCTTTCTAAGCCTAAAGACTAATGACTAATCTTTGGGTCTGGGGAAACCATGTCAGAATTCGAACTCCGGTGGCTAATGCTTCTCGAACCCAGGTGGCAGAGACTTTTCTCTCTTTTACCACTGGACCAAGGCGACTTGTCTGAGGATATGCCTTTGCTACCCCCTTGATCAGATTCAACAAACCATGAAACATTAGCATAGCAATTTAGTTTACGTGAAGGAGAACACGATTTGATTACATGTTGAACATTTTTATGGTTTTCTCGAAATGCCTCTTCATTAGTTATCTTATTAATTAACTTCTATTTGGATATTTACTAGAATCCGAGTTTTATTTTAACTTGGATGTACAAAGAGTAGAGAAAAATATTTGGCTTCAAATTAAATGATGATGTAACCAATTCCTCATGAGAGCAAACGCCTCCTCCGCGTCTCTATCATCTTCCGGTGTCTCCGGCCGGTGAACAAAGCCGTGACCTCTTCCTTCATACACAACAACCTTTGAACCTTCACCAATCTTCTCCTCAACTTCGCACAAACCCTTCACTTCACAAAGCGGGTCTCTGTCTCCAGCAATAAACAAGACTGGCACTTTCACATCTCCTGCCACTGTCGAGTCTATTCTCGTACCGTAGAACGAGACACCCGTGCTGAAGTAACCGTTCTCATCCGTGGCTAACACGTCAACAACACGTCCACCGCCGAAACAGAACCCCATTACTCCTAGCTTCTTGGAGATTCCAGCCGCTGCAAATTCCTCAACCATCCATTTTGTGAAGCTAGTAGTGTCTTGTCTGATACGCTTCGGGTCGTGTCCTCTTCTCCAATCCTCGTATTCGGACTTTGGTCGGTTTTTCGACCATGGATCTCCACGAAACAAGTCCGGGACAAGAACACTATCTCAACCAAAAAAAAAAACACAAAATTGCAATTTCATTACAAACTTCGGAATTTGAGAGAGATAAAGTATATAGAGAAGATTGATTACTTGTAGCCATTGCAAGCGACACGGTAAGCGAAATCGCGTGTGGCTGAATCTTGAAAGCCAAAGACATCAGAGAGTAGAAGCAATCCAGTTCCGTTATTGTTCTTTACGGCCGTTAAAAGATAACCTTCAACACCATCAACAGACACTTCTGTTCCGTTAACAAGCTCACACGCTTCTTCTTCTTCATCATCATCGTCGACCTCCACGTTAACGGCGCCGTCAGAAGTCTCGAGGGCAGAAATGTTCTTCAGAGACTTTTGTGTCAGCGAGAAGCTTGTCGTGATATGTTTCTTGGTCTGATAAAACACAGTCTTGTAAATTCAAAAACTCTTCGAGATTTAGCTTAAAGAATCAATGCCTAAGAGTTGACTGAAAATGGTAAAGACGAGATAATTAGTAAGATGCAGAGTAGATTGCGTACAGAGGAAGCAAGAGGAATGATTCGCGGAGGAGGAAGGCGGTGGCTGCCATGGTGGTTGAATAGTGACCGTGGTGCTCCGGGTTTAGCTAAGGAGGAAAGAGAAGCTAACGACGCAGCCATAGTATGTATCTTTCCAGAATCAATATGGTCCAGAAGTTTTTCTTTATATTGTTTTGGATATTTGTTAATAAAATATGTAACAGTGTCTACTTCTTTATTTATTTATTTATTTTATTTTTTCCCAAGTAATAAGGGCATATGCAACATGAGATCTTTGAAGTTTGATCTTAGATTGAAAATATTATTAAAATATTATAAGAGCTTTTGTTAAGATCTTTTGTAGAGTAATTGATTAAGGGTAGAACATGTTTAGATCTTAAGAAATAATAATTTAATAATCAAAAACTTTAAATGTTATTTAAAAATTGAAATTTTTTTTTAAAAAAGTAAGTTATATTAAAATAGAGATGGAAATAAAATAAAACACAAAATACTATTCGAATTAGTTATTACACAAAAAAAAACATTAAATATATAAATGAAAAACATTAAAAACAAACAAACATATTAATTAAAGGTTACAAACATTTTATTTAATTAATACAAAGTTTAAAAAAATTATTCATTACCAAATGTAGTCCATATATTCTCAATCAAATCTTCTTTTAATTGGTGATGTGCTTGTCTATCACGAATTCTTGTGTGACCATCACCTAGACCCTCGAGATTTGTAGGCATCTCGACTGAAAACGTATGAATCTCGTCTTGTTCGAATTCTTCTTTGTCATATAGAGTGTATGAATATCGTTCATCTTCGACAATCATATTATGGAGTATGAGACATGCTCTCATAATATATGCTATTTTACCTTTCGACAAAAACCGACATGGATTTTTAATCATGGCGAATCTAGATTGCAGGACTCCAAATGCACGCTCAACATCTTTTCGTGCACCTTCTTGATGTTCTGCAAACAAACGATGTTTCGGGTGTTGTGGTCGTTGGATGGATTTCACAAATGTCGCCCATTCGGGGTAAATTCCATCCGTCAGATAGTAAGACAAATTATACTCCCTTCCGTTGACATAGTAGTTCATTTGGGGAGCTCGACCGTAAATAATGTCATTAAATACTGGAGATTGAGCAAGAACATTTAAATCGTTACTTGTACCTGGCGCTCCAAAAAAGGCGTGCCATATCCAGAGATCTTGTGAAGCTACCGCCTCCAAGACAATTGTTGGTTTCTCGGTCCCTCGTGAATACATTCCTTTCCAAGCGGTTGGACAATTCTTCCACTTCCAATGCATGCAGTCGATGCTACCAACCATCCCAGGAAAACCCCGCTTTTCTCCATAAAAGAGTAGCCTTTCAAGATCCTCTGTTGTGGGTCGACGTAGGTATTCAGTGCCAAACAAATCAACTATTGCAACGACGAAATGTTCCAAACATTTACGTGCCGTCGTTTCACCAATACGTACATATTCGTCAACCGAGTCGGCCGCAGCCCCATATGCTAATTGTCGAATTGCTGCAGTACATTGTTGTAGCGGTGATATACCATTCCGGAAAGTGGCATCTTTTTTTGGTTGAAAATATGGCACTTCTGCTGCGAGACGATTCACAATACGCAGGAACAATGGCTTGTTCATGCGAAACCTTCTGCGAAATAGGTTCTCCGTGAAAGTCGGATTATCATTGAAGTAATCCTTACACAACTGTTCGTGCCCTTCTTCCCGATTTCTTTCTATATAAGTACGCTTCTTCCTTTCGGTCGGAATAACCTCTTCGATCCCATCACATAGATTATCAATTTGTGCGTCGATATATTGGTCAAAAAAATCATCATCACTACTAGATGAATTATGAAAGTTAAAATTGTTGGAAGAAGATGCCATAAAAACGGAATGGTTGAAATGGTTTATATGGTTGCAAATTGTAGAGAAGGAGAGAAGAGAAGTGTTTTTGCAAGACAGGAGAGAAAGGGATTTTTGTAGTGTTTATGAGAGTTATGGGATGTTTGATTTTGATGAGAGAAACGAAGGTAGGAATCACATATATATGTTAAGAAATTTTGTTACTCTTGCTTTAATAATACAAGCCGAACACATGTGACTCTCGCTTTAATACTACTATCCAAACACATGTGACTCTCGCCTACAATCCAAACCTGACATGTGACTCTGTTGACATTACATTTTCGATTACAATTTGCAAAAGTTAGCTTACATACTCGATTGATACCAAAAGGAACAAAGTCATGTGACTCACAATCCAAAAGTTAAATTACCAAAGGTCCACAAACTGGTGAATGGGCCTCCAAAGTAACAGCTATCAGCCTCCTCTTCAGAGCCATAGAATCAAGTCCCATGTCTTCTTGAACCTGAAACCAAACCTCAATTAACATAACTGATTCATTATAAATATAAGCATAGAAGTTGAACAAGGTTCAGATAGGTTACATAGAAGTATAACATCTACAAACACACATACTTAGCTAACAGAAACATATGCATAATGAAAAACATAGTTAAATCAGACATATCATACATAGTTAAATGAACTTAGTTTTTCCCTAATTTAAAACAGCTCGCCCATTAGCTTCTTCTTAAGAACTTTTTCATCTTCATCCAGTGATTCACTCCTTGCAAGGAGAGTCTTGTAAACAGACATCTTTTGGAGTTTTTCCCTCTGAGCCATATCCTTCTCTTTCTTCTCCCAGATGTTATCATCAGTCGCCAAAGCTGGTCCAACCTTGCCTTTCCCTTTGTTCCTCTTGGCTTTCATGGCCTTTATTCCTGGTGGCCTGCTCTCTTCCTCAAAAACATTTGATCCGGCAGATGGTGGAGCATCATCGGCTTTTCTTTTGTTAGAGCTGGTTGTCTTTGGAGTAGGGTTCATAGGCTCCAGGTTCAACCATTTCGGTTCGTAGCGCAGCGCATTCCATGCATACTCCAAACTGAACTTCTTCTTGTACAGCTTATAGTAGAGTTGGTGAGCATTGTTGATAATGTCCAAATCATTCATGCCACTAGCTTTCTCACTAAATGCTTCAGCATAAAATCCACAGAACCTGGCCACCATCTTTTGGATTTTTTGCCATCTTTGCCTACAATGGTCCGGGAGCCTTGGCTCAGCACCACCAAGTACATGAGTACTTGATGCATAATAATCTCCTATACGTTTCCAAAAGGCTCCTGCCCTCTGGTCATTTCCAATTATAACATCCTTGGATGTGTATAACCAGCCGCTTATGAGGACAAGATCATCACTGCTGGTCCAAATCCTTCTCTCCCTTGGTGTCTTTTCTGGTTGACTTGCAGCTTCAACCGGTGGTGAACTCGTTTGTGCACTAAAAGAAGGGATTTGAGAGAAGGAAATGTTTGCATTGGGGGAGAATCTGTGGTAAGGGAAGTTATTCAGGCTAAAGTATGGTTGAGATTGAGACTGACTATTTGGATGGTTATTTGAATCCATATCCAACAGAATAATAGAAGGAAGAATCTGATGAAAAGAGGAGATATGATAGAAGAGAAGTAAAAGATTGGGGAAAAGAGAAATTCAAAGAGGAGATATGCGAGAAGAGAAGAGAATATGAGAGACAATGAATTTAACTTACCTCTGGTTTAATAGAGGTAAGTTACACTAGTTATTAGTCTTAAATAATGTCCAATACCTACCTCAATCAACTCAGGAATAAAGACACTTTCCAACCAAACAATCTTTAAACTAGCAATTAAACTCATAATGAGAGCTAACCTTGAACTACCAAGGTCCAATCAGAATTTATTACAATTTTAGACAACTAACTATTTTTAAGTTTTGAAGTAGCTTTTAATGGATTTCATTAAGTTGTTGTTACAACTTCATTAAGTTTTTGTGGATTTCGTTTCAACCTAACTAATCATCAAGACAAAGTCTGTTCTGTTACAACCAAAGTATTAACAAAGCACTACCAGTTTCAACAAGCATCACTTAAACTACTCAACTCTCACAAAACAACTTAGATACAACTTACAAAACAACTACCATCATAAAACAAGATACATACAACATACATACTTCAGTTTAAGCAATCATCAGAAAACAAGAACAAGAACTCTAAACAAGCTACTTCAGAAGCTAAATCACAACTATATTGAGAAGGGTATTACCTTATAGTTGGCAGGAAATGGTTGTTGATGTTGATACTCCGATCTACACTTCAGAGCTACCTCACCTACATGTCTCACAACCAAAACAAACACTTGTGGTCAGTTTAATCAAGCAAAAAAGACACAATACTCATAACAAAAACATTAAACCCTAATTTGCATCAGATGTTAATAATTTCACAACTCGCCTCTGCTAGCCAAAAACTCGATCCCATCACAGTTAAACGCCTAATCTGACAACCAAAAACCTAAACTTTCTCATTGACTAAAGTACACACAGATTGATGGCAAATCAGAACAACAAGCAACCAAACCCATAGTCTACATCGACTGTATCTCATATATTCGGATACTAAAACCCAAACCTAAACCTACATCGACTTGTAAAACTAAATCCACTAAATCTCAAACTTTCAGATGATAACAAGTACCTACGGGCTTTGGGAGACAGCAGAGAACGACGGCGAGGTGAAGCAGCGATCGATTTGGCTCCGATTTGGCCGGAAATCGGTGCGAAATCGGCGAAGGAAAGAAGCCGGCAAAATCGCCACGAGAGAGAAGGGCTGAGACAAACCCTAGATTGTTTTCGATTTTGTCACAAATGAAAAACGATTTTCGTTATCAAAAATTGCAACGAATCAGCGGATGACACGTGCACTCAAGATCGGGCCACAAAACAGTTCTAGCCCGAGAACATGAGATGCGATCTAAACCCACTTTTTAAAATTTTTATCATTATATTACTTTTAGAACAGGCCTCGTGATGGGCCGATACTTATGGTCTAAGAGCTATAAAAATTAGTTAAACTAAAAAAAAAAAACAAATTGGAAGAAAGTGGTATCTGTTGAAATTAAATAAAAAAATGTATCGTTAAATAGTCTAATGATTCTTTTTCTTTTCATGTTCTAAATTCTAAAGGATGTAATAATGGGGATAATATAAAAGAGATTGAAAGAAGAGAGTAATAATGGGAGGAGAGTAATAATGGGAAGGAACTTTACGTTTGTTTTCTTTCGTATTCGATTTGGTGTAGTTTACAACTGAGTGAAAAAGCAAATTTATAGTACAAAAGATAGACAATATTTACTGTAATAATAAATGACAATGGGCTCTATTTTATGTTGGATATGCAAGTGTCTTTGACTTTTGCAACACTCCCCCTTGGAGTTCATTTTTCATTCATGTCTTTGCGATTTGTTTCATGTTGCCTCGTTAAAAACCTTTCTAGGAAAATTTATTGGTAAAAACCATAGTAAGATAAAAGAGTACAATCACACCAGCTCCCCCTCAAATGACTAGGAACGATACTCTAAATATCTCGCTGATGACGCATTCCAATGTTATGGACATATTTTCTGAAAGTTGTTGTAGGTAATGACTTTGTGAAGAGATATGCAGCATTGTTACATGATCGAACATATTTCACTTTAATTTCTTTTTCTTTTCAAGCTCTTAGGTATATGAAAAGAATTTCGGAGGGATGTGTTTGGTTCTATCGCTTTTGATATATCCTTCCTTTGTCTGAGCAACGCATGCATCATTATCTTCATATAAGATAGTTGGTTATGTATTTACATGTAGTCCACTGCTTGATTGAATGTGTTGACTTATTGATCTTAGCTACACACATTCTCTACTCGGTTCGTGAAGTGCGATGATTTTAGCATGATTTGAAGAGGTGGCTACTAATGTCTGTTTCTGAGAACGCCATGATATAGTAGTGCCCCCAATGATGAAAACATATCCAGTTTGTGATCGGGCCTTATGTGGATCTGATAAATATCTCGCATCTGCGAAGCCAACCATTTGACTTTTTGAGTTTTTAGGGTAAAATAACCCTAAATCAGTAGTCCCTTGAAGGTAACGAAAGACATGTTTTATTCCATTCCAATGTCTTTGTGTAGGGGATAAACTGAATCTTGCTAAAAGATTAATAGCAAATGATATATCAGGTTTAGTACAATTTGCAAGGTACATTAGGGCTCTAATTGCACTTAGATACAGTACTTCAGGATCAAGTATCTCTTCATTTTCTTCATGTAGTCGGAAAGGATCCTTCTCAATACTAAGTGATCTAACGACCATTGATGTATTAGGAGGATTTGCTTTATCCATATTAAAGCATTTTAATACTCTTTTAGTGTATGTGGATTGGTGTACAAATATTTCTTTATGAGAATGTTCAATTTGTAAACCAAAACAAAACTTTGTTTGCCCGAGATCTTTCATCTCGAATTGTCCTTTCAAATAGTTTGTTGCTTTCTGTATTTCCTCTTGAGTTCCGATGATGTTTAAATCATCAACATATACTACAATAATTACAAATCCGGATATAGTTTCCTTGATGAAAACACATGGGCATATAGAATTGTTCACATACCCTTCTTTTATTAAATGTTCACTGAGAAGATTATACCACATACGTCCAGATTGTTTTAAACCATATAATGATCTTTGCAATTTTATTGCACATAATTCTTTGGGTATAGAGTTCAATGCTTTAGGCATTTTAAATCCATCTAAAATTCTCATGTAGATATTAGCATCTAGTGATCCATATAGATATGTTGTTACAACATCCATAAGACGCATTTCTAGATTTTCATCAGCTGCTAGACTCATCAAAAACCTAAATGTGGTTGCATCCATAGCAGGACAATATGTTTCTTTTGGTCGTGGGTGATAGTAGGATTTTCACTAGTTCTCAATTCTTTAAATTACTATCATGTCATTGCAGTATTTAAGGTTGTCAATCCATTTTAGGTGTGATGCAAACATATGAGATATGATCAGAAGTCACTAAGTCAAGCCAAACAAATACATGTTTTGGGTTTGTAACAATTCTTAAGTGATTATACAGAAAACATAAAAATTGCAGAAATACAGAAATCACTCGACCACAACTAGCTGATGCCAGGAGCAGGATGTGATCGAGTGACTGGTCGAGTAACAGGCAAAAACTACAACAAAAACACTCTACCACACAGTCTGTTGCTAGACACTGGATGTCGTCGAGTGAATGAGTGAAAACAGGTAAGAAATATGAAAACAGGCAATGATAACAATAAATCAATAGCGATGTAAACAGAGAAATCAAATAGATGAGAAATTCCTAAGGATGGGGTAATCGAATGGAGTGGTCTCCTTAGCCTATTCAGATGGTTAACAAAGCGCAATCAAGCTATTCGTAGACAACAGGTTCAACAACAGATTAATTCACTACCGTGACAGAAACCCTCAAGCAAAGCTAGCCCAGACTAATTCCCATTAACGGAATCTAACTATGCAGGCAATACGATTCAACCTATTACAGTCAATAAACGCTCTAAACGGCCAATCCCTTGGGATAGAGACGCATATCTCTGGAACTAGTAGATCAAGCATTCCATCGAACACCTTCTCGGTGCGGGAATGCTTATGATCGAATTCCAATTGGCCAGAAAGAAATAAGCAGTAAACACAACTAGTCCAGAAGGGATTCAATCAATTCTAATACTTAACCATCTAAATGACTACGGATCCCACTACCATTCTATCCCATCCTTAAGAACTCTATGTCACTACTTAGACATAACAAAAGACAACAACAATGAAGCTTAAAAACATGATAACAGAAATGATAAAGGATGAAACAAAAACAGAAATATCAAATACTAGAAAGCGAATACAAGGTTGCAGGAGCAAAGCGGCTAAGCGATAGAGTAACTTGGTTAAACAGAAATGAAAACTCGAAACAAAAACTAGGTCTAAAACTGGATGTAAAACGTAGATGTAAAGCGTTGATGTCTCGGGACAAACCCTCGAAGACTTATTTATACAAAACAAAGTGAAACGATAAGAGATGGGTCGTGATCCACTTGATCGGCCCGTAGAGTGATAATGGGCCTGGGCCTTGTGATCGAGTGAAACTCCAGACCGCTTCCAAACACTTCTTTTTCTCCTCTTCTCTTCCTTATGCTCAGCTTGTCTGGTTGAGTGCGGATTTGAGAAGGCTCTGAAGACGTGATCGAGTAAATGGCAAAGTGATGTGGTCGAGTGGTTGATCGAGTGATCGAGGAGGACTGGCACTGGTGTCACTCGACCACAGGGTCGAGTGGTGTGATCAAGTGATGTGATCGAGTGATTGAGGAGGACTGGCACTGGTGTCACTCGACCACAGGGTCAAGTGGTGTGATCGAGTGATTGAGGAGGACTGGCGCTGGTGTCACTCGACCACAGGGTCGAGTAAGTGTTGCAGGAAGCACTCGACCTTGTGGTCGAGTATAGTCTGTTGATTCCGGCTCGCTTCTTCCAATTTGATCGCCAACAGCTCCAAATCACCTGATAACAACTCAGAAATGCAGAATGTATGCAAACCTATCCTAATCATGCAAAGTATGCAAAAATGATGAATAATGATATGAAACAGTGATGAATGTTATGAAACTAGACTCAAAACGATGATGAATGAATGCAGAAAACATGCAAATTATAGACACATCAACTCCCCCAAACTTAGTCTTTGCTTGCCCTCAAGCAAATAAGAAGACATAACTGAAGGAGAGGTTTGAAGTTGGGGACTCAGAACCAAAGCATAAGATAAAGCAGTTCAATGTCCAAGTTAATAGTTCTAAGATGCGATGCGATTGACTTCGACTCAAAAACTTTAGCCATGCTCTGTTATGATGTAAACCTATTCCCGAATGCAATGAGCGTCAAGATTAACCAATCCCTTTAACATTCATTTAAGTTCAAAATCATGAATCAAGCAATGCATCGTTAGTGAACTCATTTGGCTAAGGACAAGTTATGAGACAAAGATGGTCCCTTTAAGGTGGTTAAACTTTCAATAACAGGGGACTCTCAATGAAAAGGGAATGAGCTTTAGGAGAATGCTAAAGGTAAGCGCCAACCTATGCATACAAGAATAGCATCCCATCTACCCAATGACATAAACAGTGAATAACAAGTAGATGGTCCTAACTCTAAACCCATGATGATCCTAAGTCTACCCTTTTGCACTTAAAGGCGTATCTCGATTATTTCTCGGATCAATTCATCTTTTCTTTTCTTTTGGCTCTGTTCTTAAGGAGAAGTTTTTCTTAAACTCTATGAATCTAGTATAGTGAATTGGGTTTTTCTTAAACTCTATGGCTCTTATCATTCATTTTTTTTTATGTTTTCGTTGCCATTTTTTTTTAGAACAAATTCTATGCTTCCCAGACGATTCACTAGATCAATATGAATTTCAGCTTCCTTCTCCTAAAGAATCTAACCTGTTTCTATTCTTTTTTTTTTTCACACTCAATAGCAACCCCCATATAAGTTCCCACCTAGTCCTACCAAGTCCAAAACGTTGCCTGGAACTACATGAGATACTACTCTTGTCGGCTCAAACCTAACACGTTCTACCAAGCTCAATCCTGAAATTGGCCTCACATTCACACAAGAAATAACAAGGCTTGAAAGAAAGGTTGGTTAAGGGTATGGGAACTACTCCAATAAAGGAAGCAGCTACTTGGATTAACAAGAGTGGTGAATAGGTGAAAGAAAATCCAAGTATGTATTCTATCCATGAGTTCAAAACCGATGCAAACATGATAATCATAAGTCAGATTCAAGTTCAAGTTGATAGGGAATGGTATCGTGACATGCGATCGAGTGGTTTTAATAGAGCATGGTGCGGTCTTACTTCAAACTCATTCATATGCATCAGACAACTAATAACGAGGGCATTGAGTTTATCTAGTAAATCAACATGCTTACAAGGCTATGTCCTCATTGTCCCCTATGCATATGCAACAATCCTAAATGAAACACTTTAGACTCGATCCTAAATGTAATGCAACTACATGAACACTTTCTTTTTGTGGAATACATTTTCAGAAATTTTTCAAATTTTTATGGTTTTTCTGTGCCTTAGATCAATGCAGACTCAAGAGTATATACAATGCAAAAATTTGAAAATAAGAACAAAAAAAACTCATCAGTTCACACACTTCCTGAGCCCTCCCCCAAACTTAAATAACACAGTCCTCTGTGTGACCAAATTTGGAAGAGAGTACTCAGGACAAACACATCACAAAATCAAAAACAAAAATAGGAGATGGTATTGAACAATGGTGAAGTGAGGTACTTACCTCATTGGAAGAAGGAGCGGATGTGATCATCAATGCCCGCCTGTGATTCCTGCCAGGCCATTAAAGAATCTCCTTGCTCAGTTTCTGCTCCAGCTCCGCGTGGGTACTCGACCTCATCTCCTCTGTTGCGGCCAGCACCGTGGTCGAGTGATCTCATTTGTGGTCAAGTAAGTCCAAAACATGGTCGAGTTAGCTCTTCATACTTATCTCCTGAAAACACTACCAGAATGCATTAAAAACAACAAGGAAAAATAAAAATTTGTACAAGATAGACATGGGACTTCCTCCCAAGTGAGCTTGTTTTAAGTCTCTAGCTTGACTCCTCACACTTATTAGGCTTAGGGAGGTTTGTGGAGATGAAATGAGGTCTCCTCTTCTTCCTCTGTAGATGGATCATTAAACTCAGCATGCTCTCTTGACAAGTCTGCAACTGAGTACTCAATGGCCCTTTCTTCAAAGTAAGCTTCTTTCTGATCAGCTGGATAGTCTTCTTTATAAACCATTCTAGTGTGAATTCATTTTTTTCTTTGCTAACCAGAGCAATGGCTTCATCATTTGCTCGAGTTCTTCGGTCAAGCATGAGCTCTCAGGGCAAGTTGGAGGCTTCTTCGAGTTGTTGTTGGAATCAGTTGGTCGAGTATGTGTTGAGCTTACTTCATTTGCTCCCATAACCTTTGTTTCGGACCCCATCAAACCCTTGTAGATCTCTGACCCAACTATTGCCTTGTGTGAGTCTAATGACTTCTCAGAACTCAAAGTCTCACTAGGGAGATATCCAACTTTTCCACTCTTGGTCAAAACAGTTTTTAAGTGATTCTCTTCAGCAAGTTCCTCTACCATTTCATCAGCTAGCCGATCCATTTCCTCAACTAAGAAGGTCTGTCCTTCTATTGTAGGCTTCTTCATATCATCGTTGATGTCAAACTTCATTTTTATATCCTTCCCCAGATTAAGATCAATCTTCCCTTGCTTAACATCTATGATTGCTCCAACTGTAGCCAAGAACGGCCTTCCTAAGATCAAGGGATCTTTTGGTTCTTCATCCATGTCCAGCACTACGAAGTCTGTAGGCACTTTCACATTTCCAATCTTGATAGGCAAATCTTCTAATAACCCATGAGGTAGTCTAACAGACCTATCAGCCAAGATCAAGGAGATGTTGCAGTATTTATACTTGTTGAAACCCAACATCGTAGCTACTGAGAGTGGCATGAGACTTATTGATGCTCCTAGGTCACAAAGGTACTTATTAAAAGTCAATGAACCGAGGGAGCATGGTAGAGTGAATGAACCAGGGTCTCCTTGCTTTTCTGGGACAACCTTCTTCTGTATGATGGCACTGCACTCATGGCTCAGAACTGTTGTTCTCTGAACCTCTTGAATTCTCTCCTTGATCAAGTCTTTCAAGAACTTGTGGGAGTCTGGGATAAGCGCGAGAGCATCAACAAGAGGTATCCTGCTTCAACTTCTTTTATGTTTTTGGCAAACATAGCTCTGTACTTATCTTCTAACGATTTCTTGTGTCGACCAGGGAATGGGAGTGGAGGCTTGTAAGGAGGAGGAACAAAGACCTTCTCCTTGGTTTTAACAGCAACTGGTTTTAGAGCAGTGGATGATGTTGCAGGATTTGGTCGAGTATCACCATCGAGTATGGGGTCGAGTACTTCAGTTGGCTTGTCAACTTGATCTTCATTGAGACCGAAATCCTCCCCATCTTGGTCTGCACTGTCCTCAGTGACTTGCTTGGGTCCCTCTCTGGAGGATAACTCTCTTCCACTCCTTAGGGTGATAGCATGAACATTAGCATACTCCTTTGGATTTTGAATTGCTTTCCCTGGGAGTTGCCCTGGAGGTTTTGGAGCAGAAGTAGATGCAGATTGTCCCTCTAAGTATCGGACCTTGGAGCTCAATGCTTCCACCTTTACATTCAGGTCATTGTAGCTACAATCTAGCTTATGGTGTAATTCAGCCATCTTCTTAGCGATCTCCATTGAGCCAGATGCTTGTCCTTGGAGAAGCTGTTGTAGCATTTGCTTCATATCAGAATCAGGAGCATCAGGACCTTGGTGTTGCTGAGGTGCAAACCCAGGTGGTGGTTGCTGCTGGTAGTTCCCCTGAAATTATTGCTTTGGAACAAAACCTTGGTTGTAAGGAATAAAAGGTTTGTTCTGGTTCTGCTGCTGTTGTGGAGGATACACTTGATCATGTGGATTAGCAACATTGGTGCTGCGGTAAGAAAGGTTGGGGTTATTAGTCTTGAAGTTATTGTACCCTTTGTAGATACCTTGATTGTTGATGTAGCTAATCTCTTCTAACTGGTTCCCCTCCCCATCTTGTACTGTATACTGCTCGTCATCAACTAGAAAGTGCACATGCTTCTGCTGGCCAAGGAGAATCTTATCCAGTTTCTTATTTATAGCTTTCATCTCTTTCTTGTATTTATCATCCGAGTCAGCTGTTCCTCTGTTGGTCCTATCGCAGTCCTCGTTGTAATTACCATCTGACTGTGCTAAGTTCTCAACCAATTCCCAACCTTTAGCAACATCCTTGTTTTGGAAATTCCCATTGCTCGCGGTATCTAGAAGCATCTTGATCCGTGGAAGAGCACCTCTGTAAAGAGTGCTGAGCAGTGAGGCTTTACTGAAGCCGTGATGAGGGCATTGGTTGGTGTAGCTTTTGAAGCGCTCCCAGGCTTCACAGAAGCTTTCTCCATTCTTTTGTGCAAAACCGGAGATCTCATTGCGGAGCCTAGCAGTTCTTGCGTTGGTGAAGAATTTTGCAAGAAAGGCCTTCTTGCAGTCGTCCCAGGATGTGATGGATCCATGTGGAAGATTCTTTTCGCAGATATGTGCTTTGTCACCCATGGAGAATGGGAACAATCGGAGCTTGAATCCATCTTCACTGACTCCGTTGATTTTTGTTAGGCTGCAGAGCCTATCAAACTCGTCCAGGTGATCGAGTGGATCCTCCATGGGGAGGCCGTGAAACTTGTTGCCCTGAACCATGGCAATGAGACTACTCTTGATCTCAAAGTTGTTGTTCTGCACTGGTGGAGGCACAATGCCATTACGCCGATTGTAGTTGCGTGGAGCGTCGCTGATGTGTGTCGGGATGACGATCAGGTTTTAAAAATCCCAAATAACACAATTAATAAGCTGCAAGTGCACAACAATCAATCGTAGTACTTAGGGTATCGAATCCACAAAGAGAGAAGTAGTTTGGACAAGCTTATTAAGACAAAGTAGAGCTAGAACAAATAAATAAAAGGGGAGTTGGTTGTGTCACGGTTGCAAATGAAAGTAAATAAAAGCAAGTAAAGAAAGCAAAGTAAATAAACGCAGGAAACAAAGCAAGTAATCAATAAGAGACAAACGTTGGGCATTAAGGGTAATCGCAGGGGGTTCAATGATCACTATCTCGTCATATCTCACAATCTAGTCCGAACCCAAGCTGTTTTCTCTCGATCATATGTCCTGGAATGGTCATAAAATCAGCAAATTTTGAATCTCAGAGGATTTTGACGATGTCGACTTTCATCGTACGGTACGGCTTGGTCGGTCTTGAATGTGTCGTATCGCGAATGGCGCCTCTTTTGAAGATTCTGTCTCGGTCATTCCTCATCAAATCCCGATATTGACGGTGAATTCCAAATCTCAGCTCATTGGGTCGAGTGAAACTTTAAAACGGACGTGGAGGTGCTTCGTGGTACGGTCGCGGTACGGCGAATTGGTGTCATCTCGCAAAACGCTCGTTGTTTCAGGATTCGGTCTCGATGATTACTCATGAAATATCCATACTGTCGGTAGATATTCAATCCTAGATCATTTCATCGGACGGAATTGAAGAACGGACGTGGATGTTGCTCTGCGGTACGGTCGCGGACGGGGTGCGGTACGTACGTGGTTTGGTACACGGTACAGGATGGAGTCGTGCACGAACGGATGGCTGAACATTGTTGCGACTCTTGGATTGTCACGGTGGGGACTCTTGGCATTGATCGTTGGCAGCTTGATCAATCCATCGCCTTCGGCATGCTTCGGGCATCTTTAAGGATGGCCGGTCTTGTGATTCAACTTGCCACCGTGCTTCGGAGGGTCGCGAAACAATCATAGAACAAAGCGTGGGTTGGACAGGTCACGAGCAGGTGTGGCCGGTCCAGAGGCTTCAATGGAGACCGGTCACGGGTAGGTGTGGCCGGTCCGGAGCCTCCTGCTGGCACCGGTCACGGGGTGGTGTGGCCGGTCCAGGGATCTTCTTCCTCCTTCTTCTTTTTGGCTTTTCTGTTTTCTTCTTTTCTATTTTCTTTTCTGTTTTTATGAAATTTCTGAAACAAGAACTAAAACTATCAATAATAAAAGCAATTAAATCCTAAGGAAAAGTATTTACCTAGTGGGTTGCCTCCCACTTAGCGCACTTGTTTAACGTCGTTGGCTCGACGTTTGGTAGCTCACTAAGCGTAGTGAGAAGGATTATCCCTCCCTAGACGAGCTCTTTTGCATTGGAACTCATCGGGTGGCTCTTCCAAGTAGGTATTGGCGGCGCTGCAAGCTGTATTAGGTATAGATCCTTCATGCTCACTTTCCAATGGGTGGTGTCCATCAACACGAGAGGATAGATTGTCAACCTTATTGCTTAACTCGATAATCTTATCGAATAGCCCAATGTACTTTTTTGATGAGTCCATGGAAACTCTCCTTAGCGCTCCTCGGATGTTTGATTGCCCTTCAAGACACTTTATGTTGTTATTTTTGACTTCTCCTTGTCGTCTAATTACATCCTCTAAGGCCGCATCTTCTTTCCCATCTCTGGTCTCCAAGTTCATGATGTGAGTTTGAAGTCGCCATATGCTTTCGTCTAAACCATTGACTCTTGACTGGATCCGATTTATATCATCCAAGTCAACTTGATCTTCTCTTTCTCTAGGGTTAAGAGATAGCTCGCCGATTTTTCCCAGAAGAACACTATTGATCTTGTCGATCTTTACGTGCAGTGTTCTTGTATCCAAAGCTTGTTGATCCAAGTATTGGCTCATTAAGCTCTCAAGTCTCTCCTCATGACTTTTCTGCCTCCATGGTACACGAGAATGGTCTTGAATAGGCGTGTTAGGTTGGTGAAAAGAGAGACTGTTCGGTGTGAACCTCTCTTGGTTGTTCTCAGCTCTCGTTTGGTAAGGTGAGTGAAAACGTCCTTCACGGCTTCTTGGGCTGGATTCCCAATCTTCATTAGCACAATGAGAAAACTTCAATGGCGGTGGTACGGTCTAAGGTTACCTTGGAAGGTAGCTTCTCCTTAATTCCGAAGTTGTCCGAAATTGGTGTTTTCGGGAACTTCTTCATTAGGAATTCGAATTGTCATACAAGAATAGACATCTTTAAGTTCTTCCTCCTCATCTCCTTCATCTCCTTCGTTAGATGATTCGGTCAACTCATCATTCCTTCTTGGATAGTTTTCAAGACGGCTTTCATTGATTTGCTCATTGAAATAAACTTCTTCTTCGTCGGTGGGGTAGTCTTTCTCCTTAGACATAGAATCAGGGATTGGCTTCTCATCAAGGGCTGCGGCTTCTTTCTCTTCGTCATGGTAGGATTGGTCACTTCTCCACTCGGGAAACTTAGTAGGATTAGTTAATCCTCCTTGTATCTCCTCAATCCTCCACATTAGATGGCTCTCCACGAAATCAATCGAGTATCCCATGTTGATGATCTTGGTATTGTGGTCTTGAATGTCCTCAAAATGGTTTATGAGTTTATTCTTGACATCACCAACTTGTTCTTCTACACGTTTGATGTCGACGGTAAGTGCATCAATCTTTGAATCGAATTCGGCTTTCATCTCTGTGAATTTTGAATCGATCTCCTTCATGCCTTTCTCTTGGCTTTCAAGTAACTGCTGCATGATCTCCATAAGTTTTTCCTCCGTGGCTTCTCTCCTTGGAACGAATGACTCATGGTTCCGAAACGGGTAGTTGTTCGGGTGAACGTCTACACTCATTACTTCTTGCGGATAGCAGTACTCTCCATCATGGTTTGCAGCTCCATGACGTGGTGAATGGTGTCTCCCAATGATTTGATCTTCAGAGGATCGAATGCCGTGGTGGAAGACGTGTAGTGGTCGGGCAGTGGCCAGACCGGTTGGTAGGGGTCGTGACTGGTCCGGACAGAAGGCGGCACCCCGGTCACGAGTGTTGTGCCCGGTCCAGTGGTGGCTTCTTCGGGACGGTCCGATCGGCTCAAAGTCTCCGATTCTCGGTGTTCGGAACGGTGATCCTCGGGGATCCGTGTAATCTTGGAGTGCTACAAACTCCGAAAGCGTGAGGTTTTGATATTCCTCGGGAAAAGCTCTTGGAATCATCCTTAAGGTTTCCTGAAACAATGCAAATCAAAACTAAAAATTAAAAAGCAAAAGTCCTAGAGTTTACCTAGTCCTTAAACTTGTGGAACTAACAATCTCTCCCCGGCAACGGCGCCAAAAACTTGATGTGTGTCGGGATGACGATCAGATTTTAAAAATCCCAAATAACACAATTAATAAGCTGCAAGTGCACAGCAATCAATCGTAGTACTTAGGGTATCGAATCCACAGAGAGAGAAGTAGTTCGGACAAGCTTATTAAGACAAAGTAGAGCTAGAACAAATAAATAAAAGGGGAGTTGGTTGTGTCACGATTGCAAATGAAAGTAAATAAAAGCAAGTAAAGAAAGCAAAGTAAATAAACGCAGGAAACAAAGCAAGTACGTAATCGCAGGGGGTTCAATGATCGCTATTTTTATCCTATAAAAACATTATCACGTAAACAAAAAAAGGAGATAGTGATCACGAAAGGAATTAACGTATGAGATGGAGAGAGAGAGATAGGAGTCATACTGCCATCTCTATAGGTACGTACTTAGACACTGCTCTTGCGCAAATGCAAATATACATTCAAGTCCGAGCTGAAGATTTCGCATCTTAGCTTCAAAAATCATTCATTCTTTTTTCTTATTTTTGTTTTTACTCATCCTTAATTAGAACGCCCATCCAAGTTCCGCGGCTTTTTTCTTCTCTTATTCTAACGATACTTGACATGCTCTCTTTATAACATTTTCTTCACCTCTTTCTTCGCATTCATTTTGGTTTTATCAAACTAGTAATAACAGTTCGGAGGTGACCTTTTGTCTAAGTACAACTCTAGATATGTATATTTATGATTTATAACTTCCAAATTCATAAATTAAGCTTCTGTCGAACTTCTGCGTGTACCCTTTTCTAACTTTTTCATTATAATTTGCTTATGTTTTCCTCATTTTTGCATAGTTTTCTTTATCATGTTTCCGCACAAAATATTAGTATCGAATCGCATTATATCATATATGTAAATAATATTCTCGAAAGTTTGCTCATTTGAATTAAGCTATTTTAAGTTGTTGACCAAATGTATATTTATCAATGTAAATTTTGGGTGGATTTTATCAATGTAGTTTTCTTACATCATTCATACTTCTAAGAGGCAGGGCTGGTCCGGTATAATCTGGCCCGAATACGAAAAAAAAATATGGGGACTTTTTTAAAAGTAAAATCTTCTTAAATTTTTTTTTTCCTAAGTATGGGACATTTTTATTTTTTATTTAACAATTTTTATTGTTTGTTGATTGTATGACTTTTTTACTAATGATGAGGCTTTTTTACTAATTATGGGGTTTTTTTGTTAATTTTGAGGCCTATTTTACTAATTTTGAAGAATATTTGATTAATTATGGCGCTTAACAAAAAAAAATCTTCACTAAACGGGCCTCAAATTTTCGAGGCCCAATACAAATGTTTCATTAAAAATGTGTGAAGGGTCGAGCCTGCTAAGAGGGATAGTCACTCTGTTTCAGATAGTTTGAAACAGAAGAAGAAAAAAAAAAGACAGTAGAAAAAGAAAGAAGAAGAAGAAGAAGAAGTAAAAGGCAAACATTGCATAGCTACGACTACAAGCTTACGATTCAGAGTTCCGCTAACTCGAGTACCCATTCTTGAACTAATACAACCTTCGTCCCCAGAAATGCTGCTTGCACCAACACACTCCGGCCATGAGCAGAACAGTTACGACGATACCTAGAAGAACCAATACGAGGATAAAAAAATTAGTGTTGAATTTAGAAATCTCAGGAATCAAATATGTATATATATGAATGTAAATTTGGGTGGATTTTTCATTTTTCTTTTTTTGGGCAATGTAATATGTATATATATCAGTGTAAATTTGGGTGGATTTTTCATTTTTCAAATTTAAATTTGATCTTTGAAATAGCATTTTAAGAAACTTGTTATGGTTCTTCTGACCAAATAGAAATTGATATTTTATCTAATATATACTCCTCCGTATTTTAATAATTGTCGTTTTAGAAATTTTATTTTTTTGAATTGGATGTCGTTTTCAAATTTCTATGCAAAATTTATTACTTTTTAATGTTTTATGACATCATAAAACATTAAAAATTAAGAAATTTTGCATTGAAATTTGAAAACGACATCTAATTCAAAAAAATAAAATTTCTAAAACGACAATTATTAAAATACGGAGGGAGTACTATATATTAAGACGAAAGAATTTTTAAATTATAACCTTTAGTGCGTCCATACTTGCATGTTATTAGAAAATCTTTGTAAATCCTATCATTTACCTAAATTATTTAAGGTTTCAATGATAAATTACACATATATTTACATTTTTAAAACAATTTCCAAATAATAAATTTAGTAAGTTTCATTCTCATTAGAATTTTAAATTTTAATCTTTCTTCTTAATACTAATTTACATTTTTAAGTAATTAATTAAAATATTCAATACATTTTTCATACCAGAATATAATTTGAAACACAGTATACCGTTTTTTCATAAAGCATTATATGTTGGAATAAACACAACAATTCATTTTTTTCAAGAATACTATTAACTATATTATTTTTGATTTTTTCCTACTTTTTTCTTTTAATTTACTTATGTTTTGCTCATTTTTTTGTCAACTTGTTTTCTGTTTAAATCTTATTTCAAATTTCACAATCATATCACTACATCTATAAAATTTTACAGATAATTATTTAATACTGAATGGAGAGAGATAAGGAAGGAATCTAGAGGTGATTTTTTTTTGACGGCGTAGAGGTGATTAAAGCGTCGCATTTGGTGTGCTGCTTTGTAACCATTTTCGTATAAAGTAATAATATGATCTGATGAATAATGTGCTAATTTCTTTTTTCAAAACAAAAAAAGGTGCTAGTTTATATAAGCGACACTTGATAGAGAAATTTTTTATCTTCGAACCATTTCGTGTTATTTTTAATTGCATATTAACCACTTATTTGAACCGACTATTTTAATTATTCATGTGAACAAATTTTAATTTGAAGTAAAATTATTTTGAACGCTATTAATGGTGATTGCGTTTATCGGCAGCAAGTAGAAAAGAGACGACAAAAAAAAGGAAGAAGGATTAAAGGAGTGGCATAACAATGTAATATTGTAGGAATAGTAGGGATAGAGAGATTAAATATAAAGAAAAGCTTACTCAATTAGAACAAATCCAATGGGCCATGCTATTTAAATACACTCAGGCAGGGGTTTGGTGTCGTTTAAAGTAAATCCTCTTAATCGTTTTATGTCTTATTCGCATAAGTTTCTTATTTAGGATCAGAAGAAAAAATAAAAACTCATAACAGGGAATTATAATTAAAACTTTTAGACAAAAAAAGGAATTATAATTAAAAATAAGAAGATTCAACGTTGTTTTTTTACATAGTATATTTAGTTTTGTTTTGTAAATACACATTACACATTTTTATCCTGAAAAAAAAAAAAAAAAAACAAGCATTAAGAAACACCTAACTACATGAATCTAACTACATGCATTAAGAAACAAAGTACTTAGAAAGAACAGTGTAAACGATCAAACAAAACCCTAAATATTGCCACCTAAACGATCGGCCATATTCCCCCCCTTTGATTTTACCCTTTAAACTCAACTAGAAAACTACTCTAGCATGGTTAAAGAGATCATCAAAGTTAGGTTTGAGAAACTCATAAGAAAGAGAAGAATAAGAACTGAATAGGGTTTAGAGATTACTTCTTTGAATGTAGAATACAAGAGGTAAGACTTCACCTTAATAGATCTTAGAGTGAACAAGAAAAAAGAAGAGAGATTTGGTGATTCTTCAAAGCTTCAAGGGGCGACGGCTGCAGCTCACGACGAGGGCAGAGAGGGCTTGAGAGGCACGGAGAAAGAGGCACACGGCAGCTTACTGTGAAGGCACACTTTAGGGTTAGGGCTCTCAACATGTATTTATAGGTTTCGGGAACCAAGGATTAGGTCAAGGGGTAAAAGCGTCTTTTTCCGTAGATTAGGTTAAGTGCAACTCGCGTCTCTGGACAGGGTAGAGGCTTTTGTGACCGGGGTAGAGTGTAGGAGGCAGCCCGGGCTTGGCCCAAGTGACCGGTGTGGTCAGGAAGCTCCGGAACGGTTGCATTGCTTCTGGCCAGTCTGGACATGTCTTCACGCTTCTGGTCATAACTTCTGAACGGCTCGATGAAAAGCTCTGATTCCACTTCGAGGCGAATCTTGACTCTTCTAGCTTTCCATAGCCACCAAGGTCTCTTGATTTGGTAATCGTGAAGACCTCGAACGGACGCCATACTTCTGACGTACAGAAACTGTCTTGAAACAGGTTTTGATCGTCTTTTGGTCTTTAAAGCTCAAAAACTCTTAAAACCTTCTTGGCTCCATAAATACTTGAATAACTCCTTATTAGCTCTGAAATCACTCCAAATTCTCCCTAGAACATAAGAAAACAATAGCAAATATGGGCGAAAATCCCATGTTATCAGTCGCCTGCACCAATGTTGGTTGGTAGTTCTAGGTTCTGGTCGTCAGCCATAGCGTCTGTTTGTATCTGTTCCCTTAATTCACGAGTAACATGGTAGATGTTCTCGTTGAAAAGCAGGTTCTGATGTCCTTTTGATCGAGTTTGCATACAACGACTATCAACCAGTGAAGCTGGTGATTATCAGTACCTGGATCAAAACAGACAAACAGATAAAACACAGAATTAGTAACTTTCAATAAAAAAACGAAAAAGAACTTGATCTTAGATATTCGAAAATCTCAAATATAGCAAACAAACACTCAAATGGCAACGGCGCCAAATTGATAATAGGTTTTTACGATCAATTATCCTAAAACACTATCGTGTCATTGTAGTATTTAAGGTTGTCAATCCATTTTAGGTGTGATGCAAACAGATGAGATATGATCAGAAGTCACTAAGTCAAGCCAAGAAAATACATGTTTTGGGTTTGTAACAGTTCTTAAGTGATTATACAGAAAACAGAAAAATTGCAGAAATACAAAAATCACTCGACCACAACTGGCTGATGCCAGGAGCAGGATGTGATCGAGTGACTGGTCGAGTAACAGGCAAAAACTGCAACAAAAGCACTCTACCATACAGTCTATTGCTAGACACTGGATGTGGTCGAGTGAATGAGTGAAAACAGGTAAGAAATATGAAAACAGGCAATGATAACAATAAATCAATAGCGATGTAAACAGAGAAATCAAATAGATGAGAAATTCCTAAGGATGGGGTAATCGAATGGAGTGGTCTCCTTAGCCTATTCAGATGGTTAACAAAGCGCAATCAAGCTATCTCTAGACAACAGGTTCAACAACAGATTAATTCAATATCGTGACAGAAACCCTCAAGCAAAGCTAGCCCAGACTAATTCCCATTAAAGGAATCTAACTATGCAGGCAATACGATTCAACCTATTACAGTCAATAAACGCTCTAAACGGCCAATCCCTTGGGATAGAGACGCATATCTCTGGAACTAGTAGATCAAGCATTCCATCGAACACCTTCTGGGTGCGGGAATGCTTAGGATCGAATTCCAATTAGCCAGAAAGAAATAAGCAGTAAACACAACTAGTCCGGAAGGGATTCAATCAATTATAATACTTAACCATCTAAATGACTACGGATCCCACAACCATTCTATCCCATCCTTAAGAACTCTATGTCACTACTCAGACATAACCAAAGACAACAACAATGAAGCGATTAAAAACATGATAACAGAAATGATAAATGATGAAACAAAAACAGAAATATCAAATACTAGAAAGCGAATACAAGGTTGCAGGAGCAAACCGGCTAAGCGATAGAGTAAAGCGTTGATGTCTCGGGACAAACCCTCGAAGACTTATTTATACAAAACAAAGTGAAACGATAAGAGATGGGTCGTGATCCACTTGATCGGCTCGTAGAGTGATAATGGGCCAAAGCTGGGCCTTGTGATCGAGTGAAACTCCAGACCGCTTCCAAACACTTCTTTTTCTCCTCTTCTCTTCCTTATGCTCAGCTTGTCTGGCTGAGTGCGGATTTGAGAAGGCTTTGAAGACGTGATCGAGTGAATGGCAAAGTGATGTGGTCGAGTGGTTGATCGAGTGATCGAGGAGGACTGGCACTGGTGTCACTCGACCACAGGGTCGAGTGGTGTGATCAAGTGATGTGATTGAGTGATTGAGGAGGACTGGCACTGGTGTCACTCGACCACAGGGTCAAGTGGTGTGATCGAGTGATTGAGGAGGACTGGCGCTGGTGTCACTCGACCACAGGGTCGAGTAAGTGTTGCAGGAAGCACTCGACCTTGTGGTCGAGTATAGTCTGTTGATTTCGGCTCGCTTCTTCCAATTTGATCGCCAACAGCTCCAAATCACCTAAAAACAACTCAGAAATGCAGAATGTATGCAAACATATCCTAATCATGCAAAGTATGCAAGAATGATGAATAATGATATGAAACAGTGATGAATGTTATGAAACTAGACTCAAAACGGTGATGAATGAATGCAGAAAACATGCAAATTATAGACACATCAGTGGGCTAATGCTCTCAAGACCAAAATACAAGACAAATACGTAAAGAAAAATAGTATGAAATTGTAGACAAATGCGTAGAGAAAATGATATAGTATTAACTTTGTAGCAAGAAATCGATGTGTATCCTTATGTCTTGGGGACCTCATATTTATATACAATGATCTACATTAATTGGTCAATTAACGCAGTAATACTCTTAAATGTGTTCATTTTGATTCTCCTATTAATACTATAACTTCTTCGTTTAAACACTTTTGAATTCTTTATGGGCCCTCCAAAGCTCAGCCCATAACCTACTCCCGAACTCCGGTCTCCTTTTGCGAACCCTTCAGCTCGTAAGGTTTACGCTTTGCGCTCTGGTTCGGGAATGTTCAGCAGTTTAACTAACGCTTTGTTGACTTTTTGCTTACATGACAATCTTTGGGTGGACCTGAACACGAAGTTTGGGATCCGACACCAACAAATGTCACCCCCATTGTCAGCTTCAACATATCCATGCAATCCCATCTCAGACTTCCTAAAACACAACGCAGAACTCGGATTCCTTTTTAGATACCTCATAATCTACTTAACATTATCCCAATGCTCTTTGTCTAGATTGCTCATAAACCTACTAACAACTTCCAATGCATGTGCAATGTCAGACCTTGTACATTCTATTGCGTACATAAAGTTGCCTATAGCAGAAGCATATGGAACTATATCCATATATGCCATCTAATCTTCAATCACAAGTGAGTGATCCTTGGATAAACGAAAATGACTCGCCAGGGGAGTACCAACCAGATTTGCATTAAACCTCTTGACGACTTTCTTCACATACTCCTTTTGTGACAACACAAGACCCTCCTTGCTTCTACTAATTCTCATCCCAAAATTTTGTTAAGCTTCTCCTAGGTCTTTCATCTCAAACTTTTCTGAGAGTGTTGCCTTCAGCTTGTCAATCTCATGCAATTCTACACTTGCTATCAGCATTTCATCAACATACAAAAGCAATATCAAGTAGGACTTCTTCAGCCTCTTGAAATAACAACAACGGTCCGCCTCACACCTCAAGAACTTAGCTTTCTTCATAAAGCTATCAAACTTGTTATACCACTGTCTTGGAGCTTGTTTCAACCCATACAAACTCTTTTGCAACTTGCATACTAGCTTATTTTGTCCTTTGATCTCAAACCCTTCAGGTTGCATCATGTAAATCTGAGGTAATCAACAATAGATTCACATGTTTCGTGCATGCTCATTTAGAGTCCTATTCATCTTCTCCGCTATTTTATTTTGCCAGAACGTCCCAAGAATAGTCTTTTCCATTCTAATACCATTATCAGTGCAGTGCTTTCTGAACTCGCCGCTAATGTACTCTCTACCATTATCATACCTTAGACACTTCAACTTGAGATTCGTCTCATTCTCAACCATGGCTTTACATCTCATGAAAACCGAGAACATTTCCTGCCATCACTTGAGAAACTTACCTGTTTATGCTTTCCAAGGATGTAGCTTTCACAAATATGGTGATTTACCATCTTCAAATCAGGAAGTGCACCATTCACTACCATGAGCTTCATATCTTTCTCGCTCATATGCCCCAATCTACAATGCCATAGATCAGACTTCTTGGCATTCTCGACAATAGAAAGTGTGTCTTCATAGGTTGTGGTCATATAAATAGTACCTCTTTAGGGATCTTTTGCAACCACCATGGAACCTTTTGTCACTCTCCAAGCTCCACCACCAAAATTGACATCATGTCCTGTATCATCAAGTTGTCATACAAAAATCAAATTTCTCATCAACTTTGGCACATGTCTCACCTTTGTTATCTTCCATACACGCATCTGACATCTTCAGATTGATATCTCCAACACTAACAATGTCCAAAGGTAATCCATCTGCTAGATATACCTTCCCATAATTCTAACAACAATAGTTCTCCATTATGCTCTAATGTGCAGTTGTGTGGAAGGAGGCTCCTGATTCAAGAATTCAAGAATTGATCTGACTATCAGCTGAAGAGATCGACGCTTCCGCGGTGTCAACAACCGCTACATGAGACTCACTCTCTCTTGGAGAATCAGCAGACACTACCAATGTATCAGCGATTACTTCATTGGCTCCAGCTCCTCAATTGTCTTCTTCTTCTATAGCACCCAAATCTTCTTTTAATGTGACATTTCTTGCCACAATTCCAGCACTCTGCAGGTTGTCTGGTCTTAGATTGACCCCACTCTACTGCTTGAATGTATTCTGCCATGACTCCGGTTCTCTCTGTCTTGACTTCTGCCTCTATTCTCAACATTAAAAGAAGAACTCGTTGAAGCTTCTCCTGTATCTATCTTTCGAACTTCCTCGCCAAGGATTCAATCTCGAACATCAATAAATTTCAGCTTCGCACAACAGAATTACTAACCGTTGTCCTCATGGGCTCCTAACTATTCGGTATAGATGCCAGCGAAATCAAAGCACTTACCTCATCATCAAAAATCGATTTCAACCGATGACTGTTGGTTGACAATGTTAAATCCATTCACGTGTGCTGCTACAAGACTACCATCTTCCATCTTCAATTAGAAGAGTTTCTTCATACGAAATACCTTATTGTTGGCAGAAAGTTTCTCATACATATCCGAGAGAATTTTCATCAACCCTTTTGTAGACTTCTCTTTTGTGACGTTGTGCGCAAAATTCTTCGATAGTGTTAACCTGATAACACCCAAAACTTTTCTATCAAGAAGATTCCATTCATCCCGACTCATCGTCTCTGGCTTCTTTCCCAACGGTTGATGCAGCTTTTTACCATACAAATAATCTTCGATCTGCATCCTCCAGAACGAATAATATATACCATCAAACTTGCCGATACCGTGTGCCGAACCATCTTCGCTTCCCATTGTTTCTTGAACTACAACACAAACCTTGTTCTCTGATTCCCGTTGTTAAGAATTACGGATCTAATTCCTCCTCAAGAACACAAAATTATAGCAGAAAAATAAATGCACACAAGATTTATAGTGGTTCACTCGTAAGAGTTGCGTCCACTTTCTGCCACTTCAGATTTCACTAAGATCAAAGAAATTCAGGAGCTACAAGTTCTCTCAACCTCTTAACTCTACCTCTCTACTTCGATATTCAACAGAGGCGACTACAAAGAATACATATAAAGGAAAATCCTAGAACAAAAAAATACCCAAAATACTTTTAATAAACGTCCTTCATAATTTATGTGTTCTGGCCGATTGACCACTCCTTCTGAACACAGCAATTATTCTCTTTACATTTTCTTACCTCAAACCGAGTGACCACTCCAAACAAACTCATAGTTTTCTTTTCTGTTTTCAGACTTCAAAGTCATTGACCACTCCTATTGTATTCAGAAAAACAATATTGGGATTTGTCTCCACAACTCAACATAATCTTCTAATGTATGGTCTACATTTACTCAATCTAACATGTCTTCAGTCCATTTTTTAAGTTATTTGATTTAAGTGCATGATTGTGTATTTAATTCAAATTCTTTTTTTTTTTGTTTGGTTAAGTTTTTAACCAAAATTTATACAATCTTACCGGTCATTTCCTCTTCTAATGGATCCCTGTAATTTCGACGAATTCGTTAAAGTATCCTAGAAAATGTATATCAGTACAAAAAAATATCACTCGAAATTAAATGGCGTTTTGTCACTTGATTCTACCACCTTTTACTCATAACTTTTCTCTTAAATTTATTTTGATAAAAATAAAATCATCCAATCGATAAAAAAAATTCTGATTCATATGAGTAAAGAAGCAAGACGACGACAGCAAACTTCTTTCTCGATAGGCCTAAACAGCTCAAGAAGGATAGGCTTATTAGGGTTTATCACTTCCGGTGTTGCTTCAAAGAGAGACGTCCACAAGTGAACTATATTAGACTTGATCTCTTCCCTCACAAACCCATTCGTCTCTGAAAACTCTTTGGCAGACCTCAACTTCTCTTCTAGCTTCTTAAGCTCTTGGTCGTAGTATTCAAAACTATACGATTCCACTACACCACCATTTTTGAGACCCCAAACAATGTGATTCAAGACACGTACTCCAAAATTAAAATGCTGTGGACAAGTTTTGATCAGCTCAAAGTGGATCGACAAGCCATCATCATGATACACTCCATTCTTGGGTTTGATATATGTTTCAAACACATATTGAATAACATGAACCAGTCTTCCTACCACGGGACCGTCATAGTCTCTCTTCCCTGCAATATTCAATAGGCAAAGACAGAAGTGTAACGTAGAACGTAGGTCATCAGATAATATGAACATTGCTTCAGCCACAAAGAGCGAGAGCTTAACTCCAAGTCGTATAGCCTCCTCTTTCTGCTTCTCCTTCTCCTTGTTGAGATCAGTCCTACAAACAAAAATAATAAATTAGTACGTTCACTAAGAAAAGTAAACAAACTCTCAAAGAAAAAAATGAAAGCTCACTAACCCTAAAGTGTAAGGAGAATATCTAGACTGTGGTAATCTTTTGTTGTGACGGACAACACGAACATGGTCAGTCATAGACATTGATTCCATTTTTCCCGATATGATCGAGATGTTTGAAGAATTCATCGAGGAAGAATGATCCATATGCAATTTTTGTTGGCTTTCCAATTCAGATGCACTTTAAAGGGAAGGAAACAATTCAGAGTCAACAAAGGTTAGTTATTGGGGGCTTTCCAATCCATGAATTAACATATATATATAAACATAAAATTTTCAGAACTAAATCTAATTCGAAACCCCTTGATGAATCAATATCGATATCTAAAATTCCTAATGCCTTTGTTTCTATGGATTTGAAACCCCTTGATGAATCAATATCAAACCCAAATTGCTTGAAAATTAATTTATGGAAAAATGGAACCATGCACTGACCTCATAATTGTAGTGGAGTAACACCGTCCCAAGACTCCTTACCAAATCTAAGCCATCTATCGTATCTCTCCAAAATGGAGCCTAAGGTTAAGGTTTAGAAGATTCTCAAAATATATTTTTTCTATTATATCGGGGTTTTTAGGTTATATAAGGACCCTAAGGGAATCAACAAAGTGCTTTGTCAACGAGTTACGGTTTCTTAAGCATAAAAAATTTGCCAACCAATAAATATATTTTTAAGAAAAAATGGTGACAAAGCCATCCATAAATACGACACTTACCTCAATGCACATATTGTTAACCTGCAAATTTTTAGTATGTGAAGGACTTTGAATCCTACTCAATGATGCCTTTTAATTAGAATTTTAGTGCCACTTGATACTACAACCTTCTTCTACTCACATGTCTTACATTTATTTAGAGAATCAAATGAATCGTTATGGTTTCATAAATATAAACTGAATAACATTATGCAATAAAATAAGATCATCATAACTAAGAAACACTTATTCATATGAGTAAAGAATCAAGAAGACGACATCAAGTATTCTTGTTTTGCTTTTTTTGAGAGAGGCCTAAACAGCTCAAGAACTCTAGTTTTAGGGTTCATTACTTGAGGTGTTGTTTCAAAGAGAGACTTCCACAAGTGAAGAATGGTAGACTCTATGTCTTCTGTCGCAAACCCATTCTCTGAATTATCTTTGATAGAGTGAATAAAATATAAACTGAATAAAAGCCGAATACCAAAATGCATTAACAGTCAATACACAAATGAAACTCAATCGCTTCTTTCGAAAATCATTGAGTCCAAGAAACTCCTATTCATATGTGTAAAGAAGCAATAAGACTGTATGATAGAAGAGAATCTCTTGTTTTTATTGATTGAAATAGAAGGATTACAGAGAGGTATATATACACAATACATAGAGAGAATTTCGAAGAGACATAGAGATGGTCAAGGCAAGAGATAAATGTGTAGAATACTAAGAGATGATGTGTAGAATTCTAAGAGATGAGTCAAGAGTAGTAAATACTCTAACACGCCCCCTCAAGATGGTCGGCACGTAGAAAGACCAATCTTGGTAGCAAGATAGTGAAAACGTGTACGAGGCAGTGGCTTGGTCAAGGCGTCAGCGAGTTGATCAGCAGAGGTTATGTGAGAGACGCGAAGCTTGTTGGATTGAACTTGTTCACGCACAAAGTGATAATCAAGGGCTAGGTGCTTCATGCGAGAAAGAAAAACAGGATTGGCGCATAAATAAGTGGCACCGACATTGTCACAGAAGATAGTTGGAGTGGACACAAGAGGAATACCGAGTTCAGCCATGAGAGAGACGAGCCATTTAACTTCAGAGGCAGTGATAGCAACACTTCGATATTCAGCTTCAGTCGATGATCTAGCAACACCTTTTAGTTTCTTAGAACACCATGAAATTGGTTGTTTGCCAAGGTAAACAATGTAAGCACCGGTAGAAGAGTAGTCGTCCTGATTTCCAGCCCAATCCGCATCAGAATAAGCATGAAGATTGAGTGGCGTAGTCCTAGAAAAGAAGATACCTTTGGTCGGTGTACCAGCGAGATATCGCAAGATCCTTTTGACAGCTTCAAAGTGAACCGTAGTAGGACGATGCATATACTGAGAGAGACGATTAACGGCGAAAGCAATATCAGGTCGTGTGAGAAGAAGATATTGGAGACTACCAACGATGGTCCGAAACTCAGTGGGATCATCAAGAACAGAGCCAGCAAAGGCAGTGAGACGATCATTGGAACACATTGGTGTGGAGACCGGTTTGCAAGACGCCATATTAGTTTTGACCAATAAATCAGTAATGTACTTTGTTTGAGTAAGATGAAGACCAGAGGTATCACGATAAGCTTCCATTCCCAGAAAATAAGAAAGATTACCAAGATCTTTGAGAGAAAACCGAGCAGCCAAGACTTGAATAATCCGAGAGACTTCCATAGAATTATTGCCGGTAATTAGAAAATCATCAACGTAGATGAGTATATAAACCAAGACACCACCCTTATTAAGGACAAACATGGAAGCATCAGCAAGAGAGTTCACAAACCCGATGCTTAGGAGAAAGTCACGAAGCGCATTGTACCAAGCACGTGGAGCTTGCTTGAGACCATATATCGCTTTTCGGAGGCGACAAACGTGATTAGGACGGTCTTTGTCAATGAAACCCGGGGGCTGCAGCATATAAACCTCTTCTTGGAGAGGACCTTGAAGAAATGCATGATTGACATCAACTTTTCGAAGAGGCCAATCACGAGCGACCGCAACACCAAGAACAAGACGAATGGTGGCATGTTTAATGACGGGGCTGAACGTTTCTTCAAAATCAACACCCGGCCGTTGATGAAAACCCTTAGCCACTAGCCGTGCTTTGAACCTGTCAATAGAACCATTAGGTAAGCGTTTAATGCGATAAACCCATCGACAACCAACAATGTTTCGAGCAAGAGCCCGATCAACAAGATCCCACGTGTGATTTTGAGTTTGGGCATCAATTTCAGAACCCATAGCCCTTCGCCATCTTTCATCTTTCAAGGCTTGAGAATCATTTCTTGGTTCAATTTCAGTGAGAATAGCCGAGAGACAATACTTCGGATTAGGCTTCACGATGTTGTTCTTGGAACGAGTGATCATTGGATGACGAACAGGAGCTAACACCGGAGCTGGTGCGGTGGCTACCACAGGATCTTGCTCGAGAGATGACACTTGTGGAGGAGAATCGGAGGTATCAGTGGAAGATGAGTCATCAAGTGTATCAATGTTAGTCGGAGCCGGAGACAATGACGAAGAAGTAACGCCAACTGTGGTAGACATGGGTTCTTCATTGGTCGGAGAGACAATCGTTGGTGAAGGAGCTGAGCTCGGGGTGAGGAGTGTTGCGGGTGGCCAACTAAAAATAGGAACACGAGAAGCTGAGCAAGAAGGAGAGGAAGAAGGAGAAGTCTCAACAAGAGATGAAGAAACAGAAGAAGTTAAAGAGGAAAAAGGAAAAACTGACTCATGAAAGATGACATGACGAGAGATATAAATACGCGAGGCAACAACATCAAGACAAATGAAAGCACTTTGAGTAAGAGAATACCCTAAGAAGACACATGGTGTAGAGCGGGGACTGAATTTATTTGCACCGTAAGGTCGAATCCAAGGATAGCATAGGCACCCAAACGTTCTCAATTTGGTGTAGTTTGGTGATGTCTTAAAGAGAAGCTGAAAAGGTGATGAATTGGCAAGAATTGGTGTTGGTAAGCGGTTTATGAGGTAGACGGCAGCTTGAAAAGAATAGCTCCAATACGTATGCGGAATTCCAGCATGTTGTAAAAGAGTAAGACCCGTCTCCACAATGTGACGGTGTTTTCTTTCAGCAATACCATTGTGTTCCGGGGTGTGTGGAGGAGTGGTATGGTGAGAGATGCCTTTGCTTGTAAGATAGTGGCGAAGCCCAATAAACTCGCCCCCATTATCCGAATATAGAGTAGTGATTTTAGTTTGAAAACGATTTTCCACCAAGGCATGAAACATTGGAAAAATTTGAGCAACTTGAGACTTCTTTTTCATTGGATAAAGCCATGAATACCGAGTGAAGTGGTCAACAAAAAGCACATAATATTTATATCCATCAATAGAGAGAACAGGTGAAGTCCAAACATCGGAGAATATGATGTCTAGAGGTTTGGTAGAAGAAAGAGACGAAGTAGAAAAAGAAAGCTTATGACTTTTATTGATGAAACAAGAATTGCAAGGAAAAGTAGACATAGACGAAATTGGTAAAGAAAAACTTGAAATAATATGACGAAGCGTTTGAGAATTTGGATGGCCTAATCTTGAGTGCCAATCCGAGAGAGAAGTTTTGTGACATGAAAAAGCTGAAATGGAAGAAGAGCTAGTTGGCCACTCGTAAACTCCATTATTTGCTCTGCCGGTTAGCAGAGTTGCCCCCGTTCTGAGATCCTTCACCTGAAAGTCAAAAGGACACATTTGAACCATAACATTATTAGTTTTGCACAACTTATTGACCGAAATTAAATTCTTTTTCATCGTCGGAACACATAAGACATTGGTAAGTGATAATGGACGAGAGTGAGTGGAAAGATGGGAGGAACCAGTATGAGTGATTGGAAGTGCTCTGCCATCTCCAATGAGAACGTCATCGCCGCCAGGATAGGGTGAGTGAAGAGAGAGAGTGCTAAGATCAGAAGCAATATGGTGTGAAGCAGCACTATCCACAAGCCAAGGAGTTACATCAGACGGGCTGGAAGTTGTGAAATGAGCTTGAGGATTCCATTGCTGAGACTGTGGATGACGTTGCCATTGAGGAGGTTGTCCTTGTGATTGAGATAAAGTCACAGGTGAAGAGAATTGTGGGCAGCGGCGAGCACTGTGACCGATAATACCGCAAATCTGACATTTACCAAGATAACCACCGCGAGACTGTTGGTTGTTGCGATAACCTCCACGAGATGCTTGATTCCCACGAAAACCACCACGTTGAGATCGAGTCTGAGTATTATTGGCAGTGACCGGAACGGATGAGCCTGAGAGTTCTTCGACAGCAGTAATGTCATTTTCACGGTTGAGCAGTTTTTCATGAAGTTCTTCAAGTGAGATTGGCACATCACGACCGTTAACCATCTCAACAACAGCACGGTAGTCATCACCAAGACCACCAGTGATAATATCGAGCAGGTCCTCATGATCAAGAGGAGATCCAAGAAGAGCGAGATGATCGGCTTTAGCAAAGATCCCTCGCATGTACTCGGTGACAGATTGAGTACCTTTGGTGCAGCGTTTGAGTTGCTGTTTGAGTTGCTTAACATGGCCACGAGAAGGTTTCCCATAGGTGTTGGACAGAGTGAGCCAAATGTCACGCGTAGTGAGAGCTCGAGCGACCATCGGCTGAATATTGAGAGTAAGAGTGCCAATCAATGAACTGTAAAGCATACGGTCCTGTCGCTTCCAGATGGTATAGGCTGGGTTGGTTGCAGCAGCGCCCTCGGCATTAGTAATTTGTTGTTGAGGCGTGAGATCTTCATCAGAGATGAAGCCGTGAAGTTCATGTGCTTCGAGTAACGCACGAACTTGGAGACGCCATGTGAGAAAATTTGTGGCAGTGAGCTTTGTAATCCCCGACATGTTGAGAGAGATCAACGAGCTTTTAGGATCAGAAGGGTTGAAAACAAGAGCCGATTCGGCTGCAGCGGTGGAAGCTTCAATGGCCATGACAATGTGGAATAGAAAAAAAAAAAAAAAGAAGGAAGAAGATGAAATTTAGGGTAGGATCAGAATTGCTCTGCTACCATGTATGATAGAAGAGAATCTCTTGTTTTTATTGATTGAAATAGAAGGATTACAGAGAGGTATATATACACAATACATAGAGAGAATTTCGAAGAGACATAGAGATGGTCAAGGCAAGAGATAAATTTGTAGAATACTAAGAGATGATGTGTAGAATTCTAAGAGATGAGTCAAGAGTAGTAAATACTCTAACAAAGACGAGAGCAAACATCCTGCCTTGCTTGGTTCAAGAGAGGGCTAAACATATCATGAATTCTAACCTTAGGGTATATCAAGGGTAGTGTTACAAATAGAGACTTCCACAAATGAAGAATGTTAGACTTTATCGCTTCTCTCACAAATCCATTCGCCTCTAAAACATCTTTGGAAGATCTCAACTTCTCCTCTAGCTTCTTCAGCTCTTGGTTGTAGTGTTCAAAATAAATCGGGGGAATAGAGCCGCCATTTTCGAGAACCAAAACAATGTGCTCCAAACTCCTGACCCCGTAAGCAAAATACTCGGTAGACGATTTGATCAGCTCCAATTGAGTGGATTTGCCACCAGCCTGGTAGACTCCATTCTTTGGTTTGATATATGTTTCAAACACATATAGCATAACATAAATCAGTATTTTCACCACTTGTGTTGGATTCTTCCTTTCTTTGTTCCCTGTATACTTCAAAATTATCTTAACACAGAAGAGTAACATAGAATATATGTCATCAGATAGTAGGAACATTGCTTCAGCCACAAAGAGCGAAAGGTCAACTCCGAGTCGCTCAGCATCATCTTTCTGCTTCTCATTGGTAAGATCAGTGTCTTTAGGGTAAGGAATAGTATCGATCACTGACCCTAAAATGTAAGGAGAATATCTAGACTGTGGTAATCTCTTGTTATTACGGACAACACGGTGAGTCATTGACATTGATTCCATTTTTTTTGAGATGGTCGAGATGTCTGAAGAATTCATCGAGGAGGGCTCTAGATGCAGTTTTTTTTTTTTTTGGGGATTTCAAATCTATAAATCAAAATCTAAGGAAACAAATAAGATTAAATACATCACAAAGCGTTTGGTTATCAATCGGGCAAGTGAGAGAAGACGAACCCTAGATTAATAGAAAGAAAACAAACGATGCACTTACCTTGTTGTTGTAGTGTTCTCTGAAAACCTAATCTTCAACGAATAATAATAATATATAGGAATAAGGCTTTAATGCTTATGGATTAACAAGGATATATATAGAGGAAAGTAAAAGGAAATAATTATATGAAAATTTGGAAGAAGTGTAGATTTTATGTTTTAAATTAGAGAGAATTTTTTTATTATTTTAATCCCTGGCGATTTAAGTACATTTCCAATATTGGTTTTGTTTTCTCAACCCCAAAAAGCCAAAACCACAAGGTTTAGAGTTTAACAAGGGTTACCAGTTTCCAGCATTTCTCTATAGAAGACGAATTAGAAGCAAAAGCTTTATATCAATCTTAAAAATCTCTTTCAATGGGGAAGCTTGTTTGGATTTCTATATAAAGTCTCCTATTGTTTTGTTTTAAGTTTGTAAGTTGTAACAAACATGTACATGTTGTGAAAATACATGGGGTTGTGCTTCATATTTATTTTGTATCTTTGGAAAAAGATCCAAACATATCTATTTAACCGTTCTTATTCACTTAAATCATCTACAACTCCAATGTGAGGCCAATCAAATAAAACTTCTCTATTTAACTGTGTTTACTTCAAAATGCTTCATTTTTATTCGTTAATAAAAGTATTGATCTAGTGTGGTCTATACGTGTCTCCAAGTCCAACTATAGATATCTCACTCTCTCTCTCTCTACAGGCTACATACAAATCACACAAGACTTCTTTTCTTTTTTTCCCTTCTTCAATCGTTTCGTTTCTTTATGACAACCGTGGCGTTTGGTGCTAACGCATTAGATATCTTTGAACTTAATGATCACATCATGTCTTCAAAAGGTTGCCATTTTTATGCACTACAGAGACCCAGTCTTAATTAAAGACCAAAAAAGCATTGGTGTTTCAACTAGTTTAAGACCGCATTCCCCTATTCACTGCATTAAAAAAATCCATGTACATGTTTTGGATAAGCATTACATATATCAAAACATGACACTAAATAAAAAAAAACAAAAACTGAGAAAAAAAAAAAAAAAGTTGGCCAACTCTTTTCATATTTCCCTATCAGCACACTAGAGAGCTTTACGTGTCCATGAATGAAAATGAAAATCATCGAATCCAAGAATCTCTAATTCATATGTGTAAAGAAGCAATAAGACGAGAGCAAATACTCTCCCTTGATTGGTTCAACAGAGGCCTGAACATCTCAAGCATTCTAACCTTAGGGTGTATCAACTTGGATGGTGTTTCAAAGAGGGAATTCCACAAATGAAGAATGTTAGACTTTATCTCATCCCTCACAAACCCATTAGCCTCTGAAACATCTTTGGCAGACCTCAAAGTCTCCTCTAGCTTCTTCAGCTCTTGGTTGTAGTGTTCAAAATCAGTCTGTAATTTTACTACATCACCAAAAGAGCTTTCTCTCTTCCCGAGAACAAAAACAATGCGATCCAGTTCTTTGATCCCAAAACTAAAATTCTGATGAGACTTTCCAATTAGTTCCTGTTGGATGGATTTGCCATCAGCCTGATAGACTCCATTCTTGGGTTTGATATATGTTTCAAACACATATAGCATAACACAAAACAACCTTCCCACCACGGGACCGTCATTAGTATTTTTGTACCCTGCATACTTCACTACCAAAGGAAAGAAGAGTAACATAGAACGTAGGTCATCGGATAATATGAACATTGCTTCAGCTACAAAGAGCGAGAGCTCAACTCCGAGTCGTATAGCCTCATCTTTCTGCCTCTCAATGGTAAGATCAGTCTCTTTAGTGTAAGGAATAGTAGTGGTCACTGACCCTAAAATGTAAGGAGAATATCTAGACTGTGGTAATCTCTTGTCGTGTCGGACAACACGGTGAGTAATTGACATTGATTCCATCTTTTTCGAGATGGTCGAGATGTCTGACGAATTCATTGAATAGGCCTCTCTAGATGCAGTTTTTTTTTTTTTTTTGGGATTTCAAATCTATGAATGAAAATATAACGAAACAAATCAAATTGAAAATATCACAAAGCGTTTGATTATCGATGGGGCAAGTGAGAGAAGACGAATCCTAGATTAATAGAAAGAAAACAAACGATGCACTCACCTCTTTGTTGTTCTCTGAAAACCTAATCTTCGACGAAATATAATAAATCAAGGAAAAAGGCTTTAATGTTTTATGGATTAAAAATGGTATATAGAGGAAAGGAAAAGGAGATATTTATACTGAATTTTGGCAAAAAAGTAACTTTTATGTTTTAAATTAGAGAATATTTAGTTTTGTAATCAGTACCTTTCCATTTTTTTTTCTCACCCCAAAAAGCAAGAACCATAATGTTTAGTTTGTGATTGGTTTGGCTGTAAGTCATTTCTAAAGCCTTATTTTTATTTTTTTATTTTGCTGTAAAGTCTGTTGAATAAAAATAATCACACTAATATTTAAAAATTGTGATAAAACTAGAAAAAGAAAAAAATAAAATTTAAAAATCAGGAAATTATCAGTAGAAAAAAAAAATATAAAAATAAATAAATGATGCAAGTGAACCAATTTTTCTTTAGGTTAAATATTTAACAAAACTTTTATATTAATCAATTTATTTTTAATTATAAGAAACCTATAACCAAAAACTTACAACAATTTGGCGGAAGGAAGAAAGAGATGCTTCAATATATCCAGGACCAAGTTAAAAGGAGAATAGATGGCTGGCAAACGAAATTTCTATCAGCAGCTGGGAAAGAGACTCTCATCAAAGCAGTAGCATATGTGATGCCGGTATATTCTATAAACTGTTTTCAACTCCCTAAAGAATTATGTTCCGATATAGACAGCATGATTGCAAGCTTTCTATACAAGAAACATTAGTCGTCTTTTAGATCAATTTTTTTAACAAAAAATTAACAAAAAAAAAAAAATTAACATTAGTCGTCTTTTAGATCAATTTTTTTTGCCTTTATACAAGAAACACTTTATACAAAAAAAAATTAACATTTGTCTTTTAGATCAATTTGTCATGTTAAGCGAGATCATAGGTGATTTTGGATTTGTGAAGTTGTACACGTCGACATTGAAAGTAAAAATTAGTGAGAAAATGGAGATTAAAGAGATGTCGATTTTGGAAAATAGCGCCAATACCATGTCGGCGTCATGGGATATCCGCTATCTCTGCTCAACTTCTAATCCGTCTCATTGACAAAAACATCCGGAACAAGCTCAAGCTCATTATTCTCTGGAACCAAACTCATCCATAACTTTTTTGGTTGAATTCAAAATTCTCTGCTCTTACCAACTTTTTTTTGTTTGAATACAATTTTACAATTCTTTAGAAAAAAAAAAACAAGTGGAATACAAACATAATACAAATAAGATATTCCGTAAGAGATAATGTGAAATAAAGCTGCACAAACAAAATAAAAAATACTACTTCATATCTTTACAAGATACGAAATATTTATACTAACAATTTTATGTTAAATGATTAGAAATTGTTTAAGTAAATCCCCTATTTATAGCAACATACACGATCAAATCACACTCATAAAAATTATATCACATATCATACTCACCGAGTCACCAATACATTTTATTTCTCATGATTCGTCAATAATGTGATCAATTTTACGGAGTTGGTCACTCTTATCAATAATAACCATCATGAGAGATAATATAAATGTTTTAAGTAATCGTCACTTCACAGTAACATAACAACATAAAGATATCGCAAAAACACATCACGCATATATATAAGATTGCACACAAACACACATATATAGTGACACAAATTTGACATATTTAGTCGAGCAAGAAAAGCCTGGCTCTAGAATTTGGTTGTGAAACGGGTGCCTTTCATTACGTGGTTGGCGTTATCGAGTTCAAAAGCTTCACGTCTATGAAATTCTTTGATCTGCATCACAGTGGCAATGAAAAAAATGCTGAATAACAAAGTAATGAAAAAAAAGGCGAATCGTTTCTTTCTTTCTTTCTTTCTTTCTTTACATTACCTCATCATGCGGCACATCTTTGAACTCTGGAAGAACTTGACGTTGAGTGAACTCAATGTACGAAGCTGGGATTATTTCAGTTACTCCATCTGCAAATGTTGCCGGAAGCCTTTCCGAGATCGATGAAACTTGAAATAGTAGACCATCTTGACTCACTGAAATATGTATGTCCACATTCATCTCTATTAAACAATGTATATAAAATAGAACCATTTCAATGAAATATCTCATGAAGGTAATATGTAAAAAAACCTTTGAGGATTTCTCCGTCACTGTTGAGTTTGAATCCCTTTTCCTCAAGATGTTGTTTGACGAATTTGATATCACTGAAACGATGTTTGAATCAATGAACCGCAAAAGCAAGATGATTCATTGTGTAGCCGTGGATAAGCGTCCATGCCGCAAATTCACTTTCTCTTTAGTGTTCATAATACATACAATATCAAACTAAATTAGCTTTAACCATTAAAATAGTTATAATCTAAAATTAAAAAAACAAAAAAAAAACACAAACAAAACTCAATTCTTACTTCTTCTTTTTATAAAACTTTTTAGAAAAAAGTATTGTTCATCTATCAATTTTTTTTGTTTAAAAGTTGATCTATCATTTTCTCAAAGCTTTGTTAGAAACTACCATTTTTTTTTTATACTTGTCCATCAAACCTTGTCCTTAATATCATCAAACCTATCACCCAAAATCTTATTTAATAATAATTTGTTTGTAAAGTATATGTACCAGTTCGTGTAAGAGTATTAATTTTAAAATAAATTACTCTATTTACAATTAGGTGTTAGATTTTGATGGACAATTTCCCATAGACTAAAACATATTACGAACAAATTTCGATGAACAAATAGAAAAGTTTTGATAGTCTCTAGTACCGGTTTGCGAAAAGTGTAGATCCACAAATTTTTTTACTAAAACGAATAGAATAAAATATTTTTCTAAAAAATTTAACAATAAAGATATGATTATTAATTGGAAAGTTAATATATATGGAGTACTTGGCAAGTTGCTTGAAGTCGGTCCATGTAGGCTTCTCCCATATTAAAGACCCCAAAATACTAGAAAGAACCGCTTGCTTGCCACCTTCTGGTTTCAAATACTTCCTTATTATCCCCTAAAACCAACAAAGGCTAAATAAGATACGTTAAACACACATAATAAAAAATTTGTGTTTGCGATCAATCATACCTGTGATTCAGGGCTTAGTTCGTCCACAAGAACCTCAGCTATAACAAGTCGTGGCAAAGGGCCGTTGCCTAGACCGTGACCGTCATTAGGGACGTGAACATCGGGAGGAGAAAACCAAAGAATTCGTAGTTTTTTATTTGGAAAATCAAGTCCACCTCCAATTTTATATCCATAATCCATGAAAAAACTCGACAAGGAGTCTATTCCATAACCATCGACCTAAACTCATACCCCAAAAAAAAAAGGAAAAAGAAACATTTTTTTACACAATTAGTTTCACCAAATCTTGAAGAGTAAAATTCTTACCTTTAGTGTCCTGAAAGTGAAGTGGTCGTAGCAGATCTTTTCGTTGTCCAACGACTGAACCAGTTCCCATATCGTCTTCGCCGTCGGGTTCTTCCTTAGGTACGTTTTCAGTATATTCTCGAACACATTCCGAAGAAAGATTTCACTTCCTCCCTGTGACATACAAATCTTATATAATATGACAAGGTTTTTTTGAAGAAGCTCTATTATCATGCCATTTGGCATCTTATGCATCTGACATGTGTCCCTCTCCAATTAATGGTAATTAGTGGTGATTAATTTGTAATTATAATGTGGAAAATAAATTCCTCTTCTCTAGACATTATAATTAAGTGCCCTTTTTTACCTTATGCTACTCTATCTAATAAATGAAAACCGTAGCATTATATTCCTTTACGTTACGTTTCTTCTTCACATTACGTTTTCATGTTACAAATCTCTTATTTAATCAATTCCATAAAATCGAGACATTCTTCAAATGCTCTATAAGAAGCTCTCTACTTTAGCTCAAGCAATGATTATGTTTCTAAATTAACTTCTTTTTAATTTAGTTATTTGAAATTTATATTTTCTTCTCTCTCACTCATCTTCATTTTAGTACGTGCCTTATCTTCATTCTAGCCAACAATTGTGTTATAGAACATAAACGACACTGCTGAATTTGAGGTTGGATCGTCAAGAAATTATGCGCTTGGATATGTATGTTCTCATTTAAGTATTGTTTACATCAAAATCACTGATTGCATATAAGTTGCCTCGAATCAGCAAGTCTTTGAACTTACACAGGCGAGTAGGAAGGACAGAGGCCTGAATTGCACAATCCTGGAAGGAAAAAAAACAGTTAGAGAGGGAATTTGTAATACAAAATTCAGTGTCAAATAGGAGTGTTTAATTAGGAGTGTGATTTACATTCTCATCTAGCAGAAGACATTCAACGCTTAGTAGAAGATTGTTTATCCTAAAGTCTCGAGCTTCCCATGTATGGATGATACGAACAACTATTCTATTTTGACCTGTGGTTTCTTTTTCGTTGGATACAGTATCTAGAGTAGAGTATGGAGCTATTCTTTTAGGCTTTGGCATTTTCAGATTTTGGAATAGAAAATAGTGAGTGAATGTTGATTCCCATAAGTTCTTTATATAATGAGTGATGGAGAGAAATCAGGGATTTCAATTTTAAAATAATGATCAGACAATGAATTTGCAGTTTTGAAAACTGACAGGCAGAATTAAGGGACAAAAATTAAATAGTTTTTATCTGAAATTAATGAGAAAATAATACGACTAACGGTTGATGGGAAAACAAAACAACACAGATGTAAAACATATGTAACGGCTAATTATTAAAACTGGACGTAGGGGCAGCAAAGCAAATAGGCCCAATTAGATGTTTATTTAGCCCAACTATTTTCTGACAAAGTTGACGTGAAGTAACGGGAGGACAGGTGTCATATAATTGAAGCGCCAGATATCATCGTTTTAGGCCAACTTTTAGAAAACCTTCTCATATTATATAAGATTTGAGGTTGGATCGTCAAGAAATTATGCGCTTGGATATATATGTTCTCATTTAAGTATTGTTTAGTTTTAAATATTTTTAAAATATGATCCAGCAAAAAGTAACATTATATCCAATTGGTACAATGCATTTCTTAGTTTCGTGTTGATTAGCTAAAACATGATTTATTTTCGTAGAATGGTGTTAGTGACGACTAATACTTATTTTGTGCATTTGTTTTGTTCATGTTGTCATAATATGAATAATAACAAAATGACACATTCATTTGTTAAAATTTATTGAGCCGGGTTTGGTAAGATATAAAATAAATTCCTCAAAGATGTGATATTTACTTTTTATCTATTTTATAGTGGGAAAATCACAAATACTAAATGAATTAGGATTTAACCCGAGATACACCACAAAGCAAAATTGTATTTTCTGTATTTTCTATAATAATTTATAATTTATTAGATTTTTAAATTCATACTATAAAATAATTATTTCTCATTTACTTATTTATATTATAATTAATATAGTTGAAATATATATATATATATATATATATGAATATTGTTTTTGGGTAGTTGTATTTGTTTCTTAAATGTGTTAATTTGTATTGATGTACTTAGAAGATTTGTAGGTGTAGAAGTGATGTAGTGTTAATATTGGCAAGCATTTATAATCATGGACTATTTTAATAATTTGGTATTATTTTGTATCTAAAAATTTTTAACCCACGGTATATTGCGGATTGATTTTTAAAAACTAAAAACTTTAAATTTTAAGTTATATTTGTTTTGTTAATATTGTTTGGTTTGTTTAGTGTTTAAGATAATATCATTATAATTTAATTTTTAATTTTAGGATTTCACCGGTGTTACAACGTCCCGTATTAATATCGACTCAAACTCGTCCGATCCCATCATATAACCTCGTCCCATAAAATAAAACACCATTTTTTAATTTTCTTTTTAATAATAGTTTTACTTAAAAGACATATAATTCGAGTCAATTTAAAACTTTGCTTTAAATGGTTGACATAATATATATATATATATTTTTTTTAATTGTTATAGAGTTCAAATATTATAAACTTTTTATAGAACTTAAATATTATAAATACTCTCTAAACATTTTTTAAAGTTTAAATATTTCATCCTAATCGGTCGTGGAACCGTAGTTCCAACAACATCGTCTCTTAGAATTGAATCAACAACAATAGGAACCGAAACAAAAACATGGAAACCAAGAGGCAAAGAGAACGCATAGTTAGCTAACCCGTCGGCAAGACGGTTAGCCTCCCTATACACATGAGTAACCCGGACAATCCATTCCCTCAAAATGAAGGCATGGCACAAGCGTACCAGGAAAGACAGCGGATGAGAATCCCCAATCCCTGTCATAAGAAAACCAACCACCAAACTCGAATCCACTTCCAGTACTAACCGTGTAACTCGGTGCTCCCACGTCGTATAAAGCCCATAGCACACTCCCCATAGCTCGGCTAGCAGAGCGGAGCATCTCCCAATATTTAAGGTAAATCCCCCGCACCACTCTCTCGCACTATTCCGCAGCACCCCACCCGCGGTAGCTAGCCCCGGATTCTCTTGGGACGCTCCATCGGTAGTCATCTTGCTACAACCATCCTCCGGTGCCACCCAACCAATCATCCTCTCCACACGGGGCACATGTGAGCTCTTATTCAAGATCTTCAAATTCACCTCTGTCACTTCCTTTGAAAGATCCTTAATGAATTTCACACAGTCCCTGCATTTTCCGTTTTCACCAAAAACATCGCCACACCTCCACTTCCAACCCCACCATACCACCATTACGAATGTGGTGGACCAATCTCCTGCCTCTGTATTGGTCCCTGCACACAAATTCTCAAACAGCCACTCTAACAGAGTTTGGTTAAAGAAAACCTATCTCTTTCTTATAGGTACAATTCGATTCCAGATCCCCGCCATCGCTGGACAATCTCGAAGCACATGTATGATGGTATCTACTCCTCCCTTACACATTTGGCAAATATCAGTATCACCAATGTGTTTCCTCTTCCTCTCTGCATTCGTCATAATAACTTGATTAGCCACCAACGAAAGAAATACCTTTACCCTTTCCGGAGCTACTACCCTCCAAACTCGGGAAAATAAAGAGTACATTTTCTGCCTTGGTGATTCATCTCTTGTCAACAGTTTGTAGGCTGATTTAACTGTAAATTCCCCATCCGCAGCCCCACCCACGACAATCTATCCTTTACTCCGGTCACTGTATCAACAATTACTGCCGTCAGCTCTAACTTTGTGGTCGCCAAGACATATGGTGAAATTCGTGCCATGTCCCAGCCTAAACCCTCACTCCACATCTCTCGGACCGTCCATGTTGCATACCCCTCTGGTAAATCACTTTCCACAACTCCAATAAGTGACTTCCCTGATAACCATTTATCTGTCAAGAACTTAATGTTATTATCATCTCCAACTACCCAGAACTTAATGTATGACTCTGAACCATTGCCCAAATTTTTAAGCAATGTGGGACATTATATACATATTTTTTCTTCATCGATTGAGTAATATATGTCCGTTTTTAAAATTTTGAATCACATTTTATGCAAAAAAAAATATTATTATATTAATTATATGTATTTTACATAAATTCAAAATAAATTAAATATAAGATTATATAAAAATGAAAGAAGAATCATATATTAATGTTTAAATTAGGTAGTGAGGTTTTAGGAAATTAGCAATTAATCAAATTTAGAAACAAAATCAATTTGTTACCATATTTAGAAGCCACAATTTCTAAAAAATTGTTTCGAAAATAATATTAATTAATAGATAAACATTTATAACAATGACATTCTCTTGTAAATAAGTGCCAACTCAAAACTTTATTTCATATTTGTACTTCGAAAATGTATATATAGATTTAAATTGAAATGGAACAATGAAAGATTTACATATACATCTTTATAAGATCAATTGCCATTCTATTTTTAAAAAAAAGATTTTACATAAAAACTTAAAATTCAGTCTCAAAATTCATCGATGTTCTATAACGCATATAGCACTAAATCAAGTATTATTTTAATGTTGTCTTTTTCTACATTTTACCTTATTTCCCACAAATTGATATTAGACAATTAACAACAAATTATCTTATAATATTTTATTTTAAAACATTATTTCATATTTAATTTAACTATAAATCATTACATAAATCATAAATGAATACTATTCGAGAAGCAAAATGTAAGAAAATTATTAAAATGACGTTGTAAATTGAGGAATTGTTAGAAATGTTTTTTTCCAATACCTCTTTTCAAAAATACAACCTACATAAAACCTTTCCAAAATGTCCTTAAAAATCTGAGATTTACCTAAGTACGTATGTAACATTATAAAAGCATACAAAACTACCTTTATATGTATAAATACATTATTAAAACTTATAAATACCTTATAAAATCTTATACATATCTTATAAAACCTTATGGATATGTTATATAAATACGTAAAACCTTATAAATACTTAGATCGAGGGTTGAGTAATACTTACCATTCAGAAGTACCTCATAAATCTTTTCAGGTTTAATGAGACGTATTTTTGAAAATACACAGAAGAAGGAGACATTTTTTAAAAATGGCACACCAAAAAGGGCATTTCCAAAAATAAAATATAATAATAAGGTCATGCAAATTATTTATTATAATGTGAAGGGATAATATGAAATAAATAATATAGCATCTTACCTATTTCTAAAATATTTAATTTTTTTTATAACTTTGAATGATGAAAAAAAAAAACAAAGACAAAATATAGGATTTTTTTTTAGCATTTAAAGACAAAGAAAAAAGACCACATGTCGTGAAAAAAAGAAGTTAAAAACTTCATGACAAGCTCATTTTTAAATTAGAATTAATGGCCAAACCCTTATCTACACTTTTGTTATAGAAAATAAGAAGGAGAAGATGATGATAGAGTTGAAGGATAAAATCTAATATTTAAGATTATGATCACTGATTTTTTCGTTGGAAGATGGGGATTTTTTTTTTCAAAAAAACGTCTACTTTTTATTCTTTGTTGACCTTTTTCCTTCAGAAAAAGTTTTATTACATACTAATTTTTACGTTCAAAATAAATTCCATAATGTATATGCCAATACTTTCAATTTTTAGCCACTCTATATGTACTTTACCTTTCTTTATAACAAAATTCTTAAACTGATAACAAAAGGAATTCTAAAGTGTTAAACAAATTCATTTATAATTATTTGGAAGGACATCAAAACCTATTATTGTATTATTTATTTTGCAATAACATTTTTAATCAGTATCCCACGCATCGCGTGGGTTTCTCTCTAGTTATATATATATTATAGTCGTAACAAAAAAAATTCTCCTTCAAAAATCAAATTTGAGAAAGAACCTTGAACGATGAACTGTGACGCAAGTCGAAGGAACCCATCTTTGAGTAGTTTCTGAGAAACTGAGCCTTGCTTGGTTGTTCTTATTTATTCTTGTTATACATATTTAACAAAGGTTGGTGCACACCACAAAAAAAAAAAAAAAAAAAAGCAAGAGAAAATGAGTCACTTATTAATATTTTATTTTATTTCATGACACTACGCATTATTGCTCACGACATGATTAATTATTGTGCAGGTATGGACTAAATTTATATAAAATCGTTCAGCAAACGAATCTTATCTGATTCTGAATTTATATTATTTATGTAAGCAATCGTTCAGTACTCATTATTATTTATTTTTATTTTGTCAGCAATTCAAATTTTGTATTAAACATCAGAGTAAAATATTCTAAAAAATTACATAGCATTGTTTTTTTTACTCTTGCACATTTATCTAAAATATCAGCTACGTCATTAGCTCTTCCTGAGATCTGCATAAAATTGTAAGGTCCATTGCTTCAGGTCACATTCAAAATATGTCTCTCAAATAAGTAGATATCGCTGAGTTAGACCACCAGCTGGGATGAGATATAGATGTTTTTTCCTCAAGAGATTCATAAATGGCTGCAGAGTCCCCAAAGAAAGTGACACGAATATAGCCAAGGTTTTTAATTTGCATGATAGCCATTCTTAAAGCCTCTATTTCAACTTCCAATGGGGAGGCAGATGGATTGACGGCTGCAGAACCTTTAACAATCAGATGCGCTCTCTTGTCATACATGGTCCATCCAATACCAGCTTGTTGCGTTGAGAAAGTCCATGAACCATCTACAAAGCAGCAGTATTTATCAGATTTATGAATTACCTCTTCAAAAGTTTGAGGTATGAGTTGATAATGCTTCCGTTCAGCACTATGATTCAACTGCTCCCTTCTAGTTAAAGTGACTTCTTTATCCCAAATAGAGAAATCAATCAAGGCTTTGCTAATGAGATCTGGGATGGAACATCGTTTGTTCTCAAAAACTAAAGCATTTTTCAGCTTTCATTATCTCCATCCAAGTACAGGGAATAAATTCATAGCATTTCCTTGATGAGCATTGAGCTTTATCATCATTTCCATATATATTTTCAGAAAAGGAATGAGTGTTAAAGAAATCACCTGGGGGAGCTGATATAGGAGCTAATTTCCACATTTCTTTGCTTAGTTTACATTGAAACAGCAGATGGTTAACTGTTTCAGGACATTCTCCACATCTTTGACAAGTGTTATCAATCCTCAGCTTCCTCTTCTTCAAATTATCTGCAACAGGAAGGGCATTATGCAAAATTTTCCACCAGAAATGCTTAATCTTAGGCTCTACATTGAAATTCCAAATTTGAGTAAAAGATTTCTGCGGATTAACAAGGCCAAGATTAGTATTTGGCTGACTGGATTGTTGACGCAACAAATTGTATCCCGATTTAACAGAATAATTACCATCCTTAGTATAGATCCAAGAGATACTATCGGTTGCAGCTGTAGTAGATGGCCTGATACTTCTAATTAAATTCCTATCTTCAGAACAAATATAATAATCAATCATCTCATCATTTCATCTACCATTAATTGGGGTGAAAAGGTCCTTGACTAGTTTAGGTCCAAATGTAATATTGGGATTCGGTTTGGCAGGCCTAGATTGTATAGATAGAAGCTAATTATCATGCCAAATATTCACATGCAGCCCATTACCAATAATCCATTTAGCACCAATAACAATTAATTGGTTACCTTGCAAGATACTCTTCCAAGCATGACTAGATCTCCATTTAGTACCCGCTTCAAGGAGACTTGATTTAGGGTAATATTTTGTTTTATAGAGCCTTGCCAGTAGAGATTGTGGATGCTTCATAAGTCTCCAACTTTGTTTAGCAAACAACGCAACATTGAAGTCCTTTATATCCCTCATACCAAGGCCTCCCATCTTTTTTGGATTATTGATTTTTTCCATGCTATCCATGAAATTTTCTGACGATCTTTAGCATTGGACCACCAGAATCTCCGAATTGTTGAAGTGATCTAGTTAATGAGCTTCATAGGGAGAAGAAAGCATGACATACAGTAAGATGGAAGAGAGGTTGCAACCGCCTTGATAAGCACTTATTTTCTTGCAGGAGAAAGAAATTGAGAATACCAGCTTTCCATTGCTTTTAATATCATTAAAGTTTCCGAGAACGAGTCTGGGTTTGCTTCTATACAGGCTAGATGCTGCCAAAAAAGTCATGCGCTTCCAAAGAGCATTTCTTTGGTTTTGATCAGGACTGCCATATAGATAGGTAAGGCAAAAGGTAGGTGAATTACCCGATTCCGATATGTATATATCAGAGTAATCCAAAGTCGGCGGCTCCAAAAAGTCTAGGTGTACATCATCACTCCAAAAGATAGCCATTCTACCACTTAGCCCATCTTGATTTACAACAAAATTGTGGGTGTATCCGAGTTCTGTAATTAAGTTATTCACATAATCATAGCCGTTTTAGTTTCAACGGGGAACATGACATTAAGTTTAGAAGACTGCCTGATGTCTTTTAGGTAAGAAATTGTCAAGGGGTTCCTCTTAAGCCCTTGACAATTCCAGTGCAATATCTTCATCTTGGCGATGGTGGCTTAGGGGTTGCCACCTCCCCTTTGTTTGGAAAAGCACCTTTAGTTCTTTGCTTAGTGGTTGAAGCTTGATCTTCTTCCAAAAGACTACCACATTTTCTCTTATGACCTCTATCTGTTCTATGACTAACTTCTTCCATTCTTCTCTTAACATCTGGTCAGTCTGACCTACCACTTCAGCTGGGAGATTGGGTTGCGCTTGTGTTGAATTCTCAGCCTCTTCATTAATAGCATGGACACTATCAGATTCCACCTGAACATCTAGTCTTTTGCGGCTCTGAGGGACTCTAGATGTTCCACCAATCTCCTGTATAGCTATAGGTTGTGCATCCAGAGTAATTGACATACTATCAGTTTGTCTCAAGATAGGAGGATTCATTGGTCGCAGAGTGCCAATTATAGGGATTGATGATTTTGATTGTTCATTCATGGCTTCATCTTCCTCTTGATTGACCCCTTGCATCGGCTCAATCTCCCGCCTAATCGCTTGATTCTGGAGATGGAGAATTGGGGGTCCATAATCACAGCACGATTCATCATATAATAAAGATTCACATGTAAAACAGAACTTGCGAAGCTTAGAGAAGATAAAACGAATCACGACAGACGGTGTTCCGGGCTCAAATTCAATGGATCTGACAAAGATTAGCCGAGCAGAGACATTCATTTTAACATGAGCCCAGACTTCTCCTTCAGTATCTCCAGTGGCCTCCAAAATTTTGGTTTCATCTATATGGCCAAGAACACATGCTGCCTCCCTTATGACCAAATCAGTTCGGAAGTCTTTTGGGATGTACACAATTTTGACCCAGAAGGAGATTTGGGAGAGGAAGGTTGGTAAATTGCGATTCGTCCATCTATCAACTGCAACCATCCAAAATTATGATGCCATGGCCCGTTTTCCAGAATCCATATAAGGTGATGCTCTACCTTGAAGAAAAATTGAACTGTGCTATCATCGTTTATCCTACATGTAATTCTCCCGTCTAACCCCCAAGCTTTAGGAAGAGCTCCTTAGATCCCAACTGGCTTCTGATATTGAGGATTTAAAGCTTTAACAATAAGATTCAATCGATTGTCGATGTCTCTTGATCGTCTGGCTTCAGCTGACATCTTCAACGGAGTCCGCTCTGAACCTAGATTCAGATTTTGTAACGATTCCCATAATTCTTTCTCCATTTTGTCGAAATTAATTCCAATAACCAACAAGAGACGATAACAACATACCGGCAAGGTCACCGGAAGACGAAATCCGCATCAAGACAGTAAGAAAGCAACCGGAAAAGTGAATTAAATGTTGGCGGATTAACTCATTTTAGATTCCCGCTCATTAAATTTCTATCATAGCGTTTATACACCGCTATTATAAAGAAACCCAAAAATAATTAAATCTACTATAGCAGTAACGAAAAATGAGCTATCTTCGTGTGCTATCAATGTTGATATTTGTTGTAGTGAAAGCGGTGGAAAGTCGGTGGAAGAAGGTTGTAGAATCGCCTAGAAGAAGAGAGAGAAAAGAGAGAGAATGGGAGTATCAGTACTCATTAAGAAAACCCAAGACACATGTTTCTTTTTCTCCGTGATATAGTTAGATCATGCATGATCGTGATTAATTTTAGTTTTTGTATATCATATATAGAGAAATATTTTTTAACTATGAAACGTTAGGCAAGTCAAGAGAACCCTTGCGGGAAGATCCTTGAGAAATGTACGAGAGAAACACAACTTTGCTTGATTATATCTAATCTCTTATCGTAAATTCTTATTTCTATAACCAGGGAAAAAGCCAAAAATCTATGATTGCTAAAGACAAGAATAGAATTGGATTTTCCAGAGCTAGTTGGGTAAAAACTATATATTAAATGAAATACAGGGATTTTGGCATTCAACTATTTTGATCATTAATATTAAATATTGGATACAAAAAGTTGATCCTTAAACGAACTTTAGAACTTGCTTAGCTACTAGCTCGTAATTGTTTAGAATCGAGGAAGGCGACCGGTCTAAAACACATAATACTACGTACTGGTATACTAATTTAGATCCAAACTATAACTATTAAACGAATAATAGCTAAATAGAAAAGGCTACGTTCTCTAAGATATATTAACTGCGTAAAAAAATCTTAAGACTTAAACAACAACATAAAAAAAAAAAAAGCATGTGATGTCAGTTTCTCTACGTGAAACATCAAATTCCAAAAAAAAAAAAAAAAATCAAATTCCAATAATGCCAAAAAGAAGAAGACACTAAGTAAATGAAAGAATGGGCACGTTGGTCTTCAACCCCAAGAATGGGCACGTTGAGTCACCAAAACCAAGTGTCACACTCACGTCACTATCAAAAGATTTAACATGCAAAAACACCACAAATACGCACCATGACACTTGGTTTCCCATTATTCGTGGGTAACGGGTAAAATTAAGTTACCGTCATTTCAAGAGAAGAACATAAAGATCTCACAAACAAATTGTCCAAAATAACATACATACATTACAATATTACACATACTTGACATATTGAGCTGAACAAGACAAGCTAGTTCTATACTTATGCTGTGAAACTGGTGCTTTCCATTATATGGTAGGCGCTAGCTTGCTTTAAACCCTCGCGTCTATGAAACTCTTTGATCTGCATTACAACGGAAATGAAAAAAATGTCGAATAGTTAATAAAAGAATGCGATTAATGTGAATCGCTTCTTACCTCATCATGTGGCACATTTTTGAACTTGGGAAGAATTAAACGTTCAACAAACTCAATGTATGAAGCCGTGACGTATAGGAGGGACTTAGCTTTAATAGTTTTACTTTTTTTTTGATATTTCCTTATTTCTTGTTTCTATTTTGCTTAGAGTTTTCTATTTTATGTTTTGGTTTCTTCTCTATATAAAGAGAGATCCTAGGTTATTTGCAAGACACGTTTTATCATTTTAATTAATAAAAGCAGAGAGCTTTTCTCTAATCTGGTGGATTTTCAGAGTTTCAACCCTTCAAGTTCGACGCTTGCGAATTTGATTTCTATCTAGACATAGTGTTTGCTATTCCTACAGATTCCGACTGCGTCAAGCCGGGACGGTTTGAGTTACTCCGTCTCCAAATTCAACCACAAGTTTCTCTGACATAGCCGACACTTGTAACAGTAGACCATCTTGACTCACTGAAATTTATATTTTATTCCAATTAAATAATTGATGGCTATTGAATAGAATCAATTAAAATAAATAAAAACCTCATGAGAAGTATTAATAGAGATAATCTTTGAGAACTCCTCCATCCTTGTTGAGTTCGAATCCTTTTTCTTCAAAATACTCTTTGACGCATTTGATGTCACTGAAACAGTGTTTAAGACGATGAACCGCGAAAGCAAGATGGTTCATTGTGTAGCCGTTGAAAAGCGTCCATGCCGCAAATTCGCTTTCTCTTCATCATTTATAAAAAATTTACAAACCTCAAAAATTAGATTAGGTTTAACCATCAAAAGATATATGATTAAAGATACTATATGATTATTGATTAAGAAACAAATAACATATACTTGGCAAGTTGATTGAAATCGGTGGATGTTGGCCTCTCTCAAATTAAAGACCCCAAAGTACTTGAAAGAACCGCTTTCTTACCACCTTCCGGTTTCAAATACTTTATTCTATAAAACTTGAAATGTGATTTTAGAATAGTTTTGAACACAAAAATTAATAGTTTTATTATTTTTTCGTTTATCTGAATATTTATTTTAGCGAAGAGTTGGGATAAAAAGAAAAAATCACGAAAAAATAACTGTCAATATTTTCACGAAGAGTAGCGTTAAAAAGACACAACCGAGAAAAAAATAACCGTCAATCATTTAACTGAAAGTTGCGATAAAAATACATAACCAAAAAAAATAACCGTTGATATTTTCACGGAAAATTGCGATAAAAAGACACAAACAAAATAAGTAACCATCAATATTTTAACGGAAATGTATGATAAAAAGACACAACCGAAAAAATACCCGTCAACTAAAAAACTAAACGTTAATATTTTAACGAAGAGTTGCGATAAAAAGACATAACCAGGAAAAAATAACCGTTGATATTTTCACGGAAAATTGCGATAAAAAGACAAAAACGATATAAGTAACCATCAATATTTTAACGGAAAGGTATGATAAAAAGACACAACCGAAAAAATGTCCGTCAACGAAAAAACTAACCGTTAATATTTTAACATAGAGTTGCGATAAAAAGACACAATCGAGAAAAAATAACCGTCAATATTTTAATGAAGAGTTGCGATAAAAAGAGACAACTGAGAAAAATAAGCGTCAATATTTTAACGGAAAGTTACGATAAAAAGACACAACCAAAAAATATAACCGTCAATATTTTAACGGAAAATTGCGATAAAAAGACACAAACGAAAATAGTAACCGCCAATATTTGATCGGAAAATTGCGATGAAAAGACACAACGAAAAAATAACCGTCAACAAAACATGTAACTGTCAATATTTTAACGAAAAATTGCGATAAAAAAAAAACACAACAAAAAATAACCGCCAATATTTACGAAAAGTGGCGATAAAAAGACGCAACTGTTCAGATGTGCAAAAGACATTTATTGAGATTTCTATTATATATAGATTAGTATTAGAAAATTATAATTTTGTAATTAAAAAACTAATCTCAACTGCAAAAGGCACAAATAAACCAAATGTTACAACGGTTTGATAAATAAAACAAATGCTACTATGGTAAATTAAACGGTAACAATAATTTATTTAAATATATTGTAGTAATTAAATAATTTTCTAAAAATATGAAGAATTTTAACAGAGAAACGCGATTATATATATCAAATATGCCAAAAGTTGAAACGGTTCGTCAAATATAGCAAATGTTCTAAAGCTTCATTAAATATACTAAAGCTTAGAATGATTCATAAAACAAAACCAAAAATTGCAATGATTCGTCAAATAAACCAAATGTTGCAACAGTTCAATTAAACAGTTACAATCTCATCTAAATACATTTTAGTAATGAAAAATTAAGAATTAAAAATAATAGTTGCACCAACGGTAAATGATTAAATGATTTATAAAATAAACTTTACGTTGCAATTAATCGTGAAATAAACTAAATATTGCAATAGTTCAACTAAACAGTTGCAACTATTTTATGAAGAGTTACAATAAAAAGATGCAACCGTAGAAAACATTTACTCGATCGGATTGCAACTTTCTCAAAAAATATAACGTAAAATTTATTTTTTAGTTTAAAAAATTAAACAAAATGTTGTAATATACCAAAAGTTGCAACGGTTAGTCAAGTTTGTCAAATAAACTGAAGATTACAACGATTCGTAAAATAAAACCAAAAGTTGCAATGATTCGTCAAATAAACTAAATGTTGCAACGGTTCAATTAATCGGTTACAATCTCATTTAAATACATTTTGGTAATTAAAAATTAAAAATCAAAAATAATAATTTATGAAAAGTTATACCGAGAGATGTGACGGTAGATAACTAAATGTTATAGCGATTTATAAAATAAACCAAAAGTTACAATTGTTCGTGAATAAACTAAATATATAAATCAAAAGTTGAAATTGTTCATGAAATAAACTAAATATTGCAATGATTCGATTAAGCGGTTGCAACTGTATGAAGAGTTACAATAAAAAGATGCAACCAAAGATGACATTCAGATTGCAAGTTTCTAGCATAACTGTAATATATATATATATATATATTAGTTTTAAAAAATTAATAAAAAATTGCGATTAAAAGACACAACCGTTCATAAGTGTAAAAGATATTTATTGAGATTGTTATTATTATTAGATTAGAAAATTAGAAATTACATTTATCAAAACATAGATACTAAATAAAGCAGAACACAAACCGGAAAAAACCTTCAACGTAACGCTGGTGATCACTTAGTCTAATATATGAAAGTTGGCAAACTCTTTCCATCTTTCCGCCACGTCGGCACACTAAAGAGTGTCACATTCCCATGAATAAATTGCCAAGAAAAAACTATTTGCTTCATTTTCACCAACCCGTTTTTGTCTTCCCGTATGTATTTCTTCTAATCAACTGCAATTATAACCACTAAACGCTATGAAAAAACTAAGCGAAGAAAAACAAAATTTCACATTCTCACGAAAACCAAACCCATTTGTTCATGTAAGATGGAGTCACATAAGCACTTGACCACCCAGCGATGTCGAGATTATCATCAAATCGGACTTCGAGATTTTAAAAGAAATTTGAAAAAAGAAATACAGCGTATAAAAAATGAATATTTATAATACTAATAAACATAAATTGATCAACAAAAATATTTAATATTATTTACAAAACCATTAAAGCGAAAACCCGCTCGTAAAACGGATACTAACCTAGTATAAATATAAAAAAATGTGTAGCAATAAAAGTCAAAAGAAGATATGCATTCATACTCCATAGATGCTGAAAAGCATCCAAACTCATCGTCGTTAATCAACGAGGAGACCTGCAATTTTGGAGAAGTTGATGGTTACAAGAGGCACATGTTGTATAGGTGCAAATCTTGTAAGCCAAGAAACAAAGAAATTACATTTGTAGACTTCAAGCTAATCCCCAATTTTCAATCTTTTCAATAATTTGCATGCCAAGAAACATGTAACAATATATACGTTATGTTACATATAATATAAACTGAGTAAAACCCTAATACAAAAGTTCAATAACAGTCGATACATAAAATGAAAGTCATAGAATCCAAGAATCTCTGATTCATATGTGTAAAGAAGCAATAAGACGAAAGCAACAGAGGCCTGAACATCTCAAGCATTCTAACCTTAGGGTGTATCAACTTGGATGGTGTTTCAAAGAGAGACTTTATCGCTTCTCTAGCAAATCCATTCGCCTCTGAAACATCTTTGACAGAGCTCAACGTCTCCTCTAGCTTCTTCAGCTCTTGGTTGTAGATTTGATCAGCTCCATTTGAATAGATTTGCCATCAGCCTGATAGACTCCATTCTTGGGTTTGATATATGTTTCAAACACATATAGCATAACACAAAACAACCTTCCCACCAGGGGGCTTTTAAGACTTGTTTACCAACCCTACAAATTACCACAAGATCTTTTCCTGTATTTTGTCCGCACTCACACAGTTCCGACAATCACTTCCCGGAAGGTCACCCATCCTGAAACTTTCCCAGCTCAAGCACGTTTAACTGTGGAGTTCTCTCATAACAGTTGACCGAAAAGATAAGTGTACTTTGGTGACATAAATAGCCAAATCAATTCTTTTAAACCTCTCCGCATGCACCACCATATTCCAGAAACCAAAGTGTTATAGTTTGTTTGGATTTCTATATTTTTGTTCTACAGTTCTAAGGTTGTACGTTGTAACAAAGACATGTGGTGAAAAGGTATGGGCTGTTTATTTAGAGTTCAATTTACTTCATTTTGGTATCTTTAGCACAAGATCTAAATTGATAACATGTTTTGTAATTAATAAAACTAGGATCGGATCCGCGCAACAGCGCGAGGGAATATTTATCGATATATGATTTAATTTGATCATTATTTATAATAGAAGTAGAACTATACGTAAAAATTGTTACGAATTTGCATTCGTAAAAATTGCACTCATAATATATGTTTTGACGGACTAACCCGTAAAAGATTGCATTCGTAAAAGTATTAATCTAACCCGCTCTGCTCGGCATATGATAGTGAGTTTCACTAACCAACCCGTGTACACTTTAAATAATCATGATAGCAAAATGAGTGATATTCGATCATTGTTTGTATTTGAAGTAGGAAAATACGTAACATAATGTAATTTACCAGCAAAATGGAATTTTGTTTTTTTAGAATTCCAAAATTATACAGTAATATAACAACATGGAGTTTGAGCATATGAATAGTGGAAATATTTGCATTTCGATGAGTTAGGTGTTTAGTTTAGAATAAGAGAATGAGGTAATGAATGAAATAAAGAGATTGTGAATAAAATTGTATTATAGTTTTTTATACTAAAACACATGATAATATATATGTAGTTATATATCCAAATGTAAAATCAATTTTATTTACTTAAAGTATATACGGTGACAATGAAAACAACATTTTTTTTAACATAAATAATATAGGCATTTTGAAAAAAAATATATTATTTTAATAGTTATAAAGATTAAAACTATATTTTTGTTTATATGTTAAAAATGTTATTAATTATTTTAATAGTTATACAGGTTAGTCAAACATCTAAATAATTCGGAAACTTTTGAATTTAATTTAAGAAAATTTCTCCATAATGTTTACAGAATGTTTTTTGATCTGAATTATTTTAAATCGAGAAAAATGTTTCTACTTTTAAAATGAGGAAACATGAAGAGCAGATACATAACAAAAATCAATAACATAACTTAATTTATAGAATAAATTAATTCTCAATTTAGAATAAACATTTTTCTCAATTTAAAATAATTCTCAATTTTACATAAACTTTTGAATTTAATTTAAGAAAATTGCTCCATAATTTCAATTATTTTTAGTCATTTTAAAAGTAGAAACATTTTTCTCAATTTAAAATGAGGAAACAGGAAGAGCATATACAAAACAAAAATCAATAACATAACTTAATTTATAGAATAAAAGTATAAACATTATTATGAATTTGGATGTAACCTTAAAAGAAAAATATTGAACTAAGAATTGTAGAGCTTTAATCGAAAAGGAGCTCTTACAAAAATTCTAGTAGGTCCAAAACAAGTTTAGGCCTAGGAGGGGGTTTGGAAATAGTTTTCAACCAGCAATTTGTTGGAAATTTAAGTGTAAACCAACAGATATTTAATGAACCATTGTAATTGTTCGGTTTATGGTTATTTTATCAACGTACGGTTGCAAATGTAAGTCAGAGCTTTTGAACCTTATAAAACTCTGTTTCTTTTGTGTCAAAACCAGAAGAGGATACAGAGAACAAGAGAGATTCACGTAACTAAAGATTGAGAGAATCTTTGGTGAAAAAACAGATAACAAAACATAAAACTTCTATTGGTTTCTCTTGTATCTTACCCTAGAACAAGGGAAAACTTTGATTGTCGTATTCTAGAAGGGATTTCATAAACCCAAAGCTTGAGAAGGGTCGAAATACTTTTTAAAGAAAGTGTTTTAGAGCACGATTCAATCATTATCTAAGTTCACGTTCGTTACCGTCTCGAAGATACAACGTTCATACAACAAACTTAAAGAGTATTTTTTTGTGAAGAATGGCTAATGTTTCGGTGCATGAGAGAAAGTTAGATAAGTTCGAAGGAGTCTATTTTTAAAGATGACAAAAGAAGATGCACTTTCTCCTTACAACGCTCAATGTGGTGCACGTTCTAAGTATGCCAAAGTCCGCCGTGTCGGAGAATACCGAAAACGAGTCTCTGGAGGAGACAATGAAGCAAATTAAGTAGGAGAGCGATGACTACATATTTCGTCGCCATATTCTCAACGGTATGTCTGATTCTCTCTTTGATGTCTATCAAAATGTCGAATCCGCAAAGGAATTGTGAGATGCATCGGAATCGAAGTACATGGCCGAGGATGCTTCTAATAGGAAGTTCATTTGAGTGATTTTAGTAATTACAAGATGTCCGATTCAAGGCCTGTTATTGAGCAATACAACGAATTACTTCGGATTCTAGGTCAATTTGCTCAATACAACATAAAGATGGATGAATCCATCTCGGTGCCGTGCATCATCGACAAGTTGCCATCTTCATGGAAGAATTTTAGGTGCATGTTAATTAGGCATGTCAATCGGGCTAGCCCGGCCTGGCCCGGCCCGAAGCCCGCAAAACCCGCATATATTTGAGCCCGGCCCGGCCCGGCCCGTAAAAATTCCGAGCCTAGATTTTGAAGCCCGGCCCGGCCCTAACAGGGCTACAGGGCTTTTACGGGCTTTTTTGGGCTTTTCTTTCGAGAAAAATAAACCCTTCTAATTTATAATATTTCTTGAAAAAATTTAAAATCTATGTATAAAAAGAGTCAAACGAAACTTAAATAACCAACTAAAGCCAATTTAGTTTTAAAAAAAATTTAAAATCAAATAAATAATCTAAATAAATTGTTTAAACCCACACTAAATAAAATATAAAATCAGAACACTTATAGTAAGACACAATTAGAAAACTAGGTTTAGGGTTTTTAACTCTATTAAAAAAATCTTTAAACAAATCTCTTAATTAAACAATAATATTTACCAAAAAAAGTTAAAATCTTTTTTTAAGGGCTTTTCGGGCCGGCCCGAGCCCGGCCGGGCTAAGCCCTAAAAACCCTTTAGCCCAACGGGCTTAGCCCGAAAGGCCCGATTTTTTTCTGGACATATATTTTTAAGCCCGAGCCCGCTGTTTTTCAGGGCTGGGCCGGGCCAGCCCGCGGGCTTTGGCCCTAATTGACATGTCTAATGTTAATACACAAAAAGAAAGAGTTGTCTCTTGTACAACTTGGTAGCTATTTGTGTATAGAGAAATCTATAAGGGTGAAAGAGGAAGGAAACCCAAAGATAAAGAGGCTGAAACTTCTTCTACCAATATAATAACACTTTTCTATTTAAATGTGTTTACTTTAATTTGCTTAATTTTTATTTGTTAATAAAAGTATTGATCTAGTGAAAAAAAAGTATTGATCTACTGTGTACTATATTGTTGACTTCATGCAAATTTTAAATTCGGTTTTGCTCGTTTACTATTTGAAACTGTGTTTTGCAGTAACTAATTGCCTCCAACTATAGATATCTCACTCTCTCAAGCATGTCATTAGGTGTGTCGAAGATATAAATGGTTGATTATGTATGCATGCTTCAATTGTTCTACATGCTACCTACATAACAACAAGAAGTATAATTAAGCAGCAAAGAGACTACATGAAGGGTTTGTACTACTTTTTGGCTTTTTTCTTCTTCAAACATTTCGTTTCTTTATAGTTTTGAGTATCGAAATCTGCAGAGTAAAAGAAATCCTCGAACTATTCACCGTTGGAAAGTCAGATATGACAACTGTTGCGTTTGGTTATAACGCATTAGAAGATATATTTGAACTTAGTGACATCATGTCTTCGAAAGGTTGGTATTTGAATGCACTACAAAGACCAAAAAAACATTGATGTTTAGACTAGTTAAAGACCACATTCATCTACTCACTGCTCTAAAACTATCCATGTACGTGTTTTGGATAAGCATTCATATATATATATATACTAGAAAGCTGCCCACGCGATGCGTGGGTTATATATTTAATATTAATTCTGAATAATTATGATATTTGTATTAAAGTAATACGTTCGATTATTAAAATAGTTTTTTGAAAAGAATTTTTTTAAATATTAACTTTTATGTTTCTTTTCGAAGTACTTTTTTGAATTGCTAAAAAATAAATTCTGTTCTTTTTTTAATTCAAGATGGTATGACATAAATATATATCACTACTTTTTCTTCATTTACATAAAATATTTTATTGTGGAAATATATATATCATACCTCATCGTAGAGTCTCTTGTTTGCTGCTTCATGATCCTTGGATTGAGAAAACGGCCAAAATCAACTTCAACTATTTCTATGCGGCTTTTTTCATCCCAAACTCTGACCCCCGGAACTAATCAACCCGAACTCATACAATTTAAAAAAAACAAACCTAAACTATCTAACCGTTATCCAATTTCAGCACATTTTTTTTTTTTTTTGTATTTGTTAATGTCGATTAGAATTGTTATGTCGTAATTATATGTTCTTTTGTATCTGAATCATTCCTTTTATTCAATTGGCTAAAGGTTAAATAATTCAGGTTTGTTACATTATTTAATAACATGTATATGTTAAAATTGGCTAACGATTACATAGTTCAGGTTTGTTATTTGATATTTATGTGGTTTCGAGTTGATAATTGGGGTTGATATTGGCCGTTTTCCCTCGGTGGATCTCATCAGAAGGTAGATCTTCCCGATCTCATGACTTTCCCTCGACAATAAGGTTTAGATATTATATCCATATAATCCATAATAAAATTAGGAGATCAAAGGTAAAACATATTCATATTTATTATTATTTTTGCTAAATTTTATCTGTATATGTTAAAAATTTAAGAAAAAAATAAATAATTTGTGATAATGATTAAATTTAATAAAATAGCAAGGTGGTCCAAATGAGCAAAAACATATTTTATATATGTTAATCTAGGTTTTTCACATCTCTCTCTCGCTTCCGACTCAACACAGCTAGTCAAAGCTTTAAAATCGGAGCTTCAACACAAGGAGCTTCATGGGATTCTCTTCGATATCCTGAATTTATCTTCTACCTTTGATGTTATTTCGTTTAGTTTCATTCCCCGTTTGCAGAACTCAGATGCCGATTCATTGGCAAAACAGTCTCTGGTTTCTCTTGTAATGGGCCTGCCCCAAACCTAAGTTAAATTGAATAAGTCTTTGCGCAAAAAACAAATATATATGTTACACTTAATTATAATCATATTTAATTTAGAAAAATGACTTCAGATGATATAATAAAAAAAAAAATTTTGAAAGTTTATTTTAAAAAACTTTAGTTCAGTTTTAATATATATATATAATTTCAATTGTTTGAAAACAAAATAAATATGCCATTTTATAAAATTTGTATATATATATAGGTCATAAGAGTACAAAAGTTTAATAAATATAATGTAATGTCGTTTATCTAAATACTTTAATGGCATGTTAGGTTTTAATTGAATTAGTCAATTAGTATATTCTATGCAAATGCCCTTAGCAAACATAATTCTTTTCAAAAATCCCATGAGGGTAGATTAAAAAAAAAAACCTTTGGTGGAACTTTTTGAATTTTTTGGTTGAATTTTATTGGGTTGGTTTTATGGAAACCTTGATAAAAATAAATACATATTTTATATTCTTTCATATGATCTTTATTTCTTACTTAATTTGTATGATAAACTAAAAAAAATTGAATTCAAAACATAATCAAGTCAAATGTTATACAATATTAAAAATAAAATAAAAACTATTTACTCGAGATATATGAAACCCAAACGTCGATCCCTCTCAAACGTTGAGTAATTATGTAAAAGAATTAAAGAATGGCATTAACTATCTGATTTTTGTTTTTTGACTCATGATTCCATGAGTTTTACGTATTCAAGAACAAAATCATCTTGAAACAGCTTTATATATTCATAAATTTGATAACAAACTCTTAACTTTTTGATAAGTGATGTTGAGAATAATTACATAAATGGTTTTTCAATTTATATCATAAATTTTTTTAACATACTTATGGTTTTCAAATTTATGAATACATATAGATCATAAGAGTAAAAAAATTTAATAAATATAATGAAATGTCATTTATCTAAATACTTAAATTTATAATTACACTTTAACTGACCAAAATAATAGATATAAATTTTCTCAATGTATGTATATAAATCTTATTGGTGAGTTGAAAAATAGAGAAACAATTAAAAATAGAACTTTATAAAAAAATAGAACACTTTTATGTAGAACTAATGGTGTTGGTGAACCTAATTTGAACACCATATGAAATCACAAACCTAACTTGAACACTAAATGAGAAAACTTTGTAGATATTTTTACTATATGGACGATAGCATGAAATAAAGAGAAAGCAACTAAAAGTCAATAAAAAATAAAAGAACGGACTCGAAAAAGCAAAAACTCCAAAATAGTTTTTTTAGCTTCACATGTGGGTAATATATAGAAGTAGACTTAGCGTACATGTTTGTGAATTAATTGGATTTAATGTTTGTTTTGAATTAATTAGAGTTATTGTGGTTATCTATTAGCCTAATCACTAATGCATCAATTTAGACTTATTTGACGTTACATATGTTTTAATAAGTTCATTTGTGGGTTTTACTTTGGATAACTAATTCCAGAACAAAAAAAAAACACTAATATATTTCGGTATTAGAAGCCACATGAAAAGCGTTACTGGAGAAGAAAATTCGTTGCAAACATTTATTTTGAGAGAAGGCGTAACACATGGAGCAATACATTAATATAATGCACGCTACTATATTTCTTTATTAAAATTATATTGACTGTTATATAAGTTAGAATTTTATTCACTGAGACATTTATAAAACAATATATGGGATGACATATTAAATTTAATAATTCCTGTAAATTATATTATACTATATAAATACATTAAATGTATTGTGTAATAAAAATTCTAAATAAATACTCCAACTTGGAGTTGTAACGTGTGAGAATAAATTGGTGTTATAAAAATTTTTTTAAAAAAATTTAGATTGGAAAGAAGAAAAAAAAAGAGAAATTTTTTTTATAAAAAAAGTTAGATTGGAAAGAAGAAAAAAAAAAGAGAAATTGTTTTTATAAAAAAAAGTTAGATTGGAAAGAAGAAAAAAAAAGAGACAAATTAGAAAAGATTAGAAATGTATTTTATGGAGATATTAAAATATTATGTAAGATAGAAAAATGAGGAAAACAATTAAATTTAAAAATAGATGCCAAATGTACTAATATTATGAGAAGTTTAAAAAATGTACTAATATTTTGTGAAGTTAAAATTTTACTGATCCATAATTTTGAATCAGATGAATAAGTGGTGATTTTAAATAGATAATAATTTTGGCAAAACAAATTAGATACAAATTTCAATTTAAATACATGTCAAATGTATCAATAGGATAAGAGAAATATCTTTTTTGGAATTAAATTGTAGGCACAAACTTTCAAAACTAAGGATTTTAAATAAATTAAAACAAACATTAATGAAATGAAGGAGGACACATGTCACCAAAAGAGAGTGCCAAATGTCGCAATGGTAGGAAAAGTTAGAAGAAAACCTTCTCATATTATATAAGATTAAAATATTATGTAAGATAGAAAAATGAGGAAAACAATTAAATTTAAAAATAGATGCCAAATGTTCTAATATTATGAGAAGTTTAAAAAATGTACTAATATTTTGTGAAGTTAAAATTTTACTGATCCATAATTTTGAATCAGATGAATAAGTGGTGATTTTAAGTAGATAATAATTTTGGCAAAACAAATTAGATACAAATTTCAATTTAAATACATGTCAAATGTATCAATAGGATAAGAGAAATATCTTTTTGGAATTAAATTGTAGGCACAAACTTTCAAAACTAAGGATTTTAAATAAATTAAAACAAACATTAATGAAATGAATGAGGACACATGTCACCAAAAGAGAGTGCCAAATGTCGCAATGGTAGGAAAAGTTAGAAGAAAACCTTCTCATATTATATAAGATATACATTATTGGCGCAGCGTAAGGACTTAGATCATATGTAGCTCGATCAAGAGAATAAGGATTTCTCTTGAGACCTACTTCGCTCAATCAAGAGATTGTAAGCAATTGCTTATAAGACCGACTTCTTGTTTTGATGAATTGAATAAAATCAACACAAGGAATGAGAAAAATCTCTTTTATTAATTTATCAAAAGCTGCTGAAAACCTTAACCAAAAGAATGCTTATATTGCTTCTAAACCTAGGTCACAACCAACGTAAGTAAATTAAAAGACTTAAACACCCTAAGAAGTCTTTCTTAAGCAATAAGAAAAAGGAAAATAGCCAAAACACTTAAAAGAAAAAAGACGATAAAGAAAGTAACCAAACGGCTATGTTTGGTTTGTCACCAAAGCTATCACGTTGCTGCTGCATCAGGACTCCCATGCTGAGAAGGATTCGACTGCGAATCTGGCAAGACTTCAAGAGGAACAAACAGAGACAAGTATCGAAAATTAAACACATCAATAGTAATCGTTAATACGTTCCAATACTTCAAGAGTTCCAATCTTCTTAGCTTTTAACTTATTGTAGACTCGAGCTGGCATTTTATTTTTAGTGAGTACTTCCCATACTAGATCGCCTGGATTAAAAACAAGTCGTCGACGATGCGTGTCTGCAGAAGCTTTATACTATGTCGTGGAAGATTCTAAATGAGCTTTTGTGTCAGCATGCACTTGTGCCAATTCGTCCAAAAAATCTTCAGCGACACCATGAAGTCGAGTACGATCAGGTAATGAAGAAAGATTCACTGGTCTACGTGGTGTCAAGCCATATACAACATGGAAAGGGCTAAAACCAGAACTTCTATTGATGGCATGATTATGAGCAAACTCTACTTGAGGTAGTTTTGAATCCCAAGACCTAATAGCTTCACCAACCAAAAACCTCAAAATATTTCCCAATGATCGATTAACTACTTCTGTTTGTCCATCCGATTGAGGCTGATAAGCAGAACTCATTCCAAACTAGTATCAAGTAGCTTCCAGAGAGAGCGCCAAAAATGACCAAGGAAGCGAGAATCTCGATCCGAAACAATGGAGCACGGTAAACCTTGTAAACGACTCGAAAGAAAAGGATGGCCACTTGGACTACATCAGTAGTATTCTTACATGGTATAAAATAGGCCATTTTGGTCAACCACCACAAATATGGAATCAAATTCTTGTTGAGTACGCGGAAGACCCAAGATAAAATCCATACTTATGTCCATCCAAGGTTGTGTAGAAACAGGAAGTGGCATGTATAAGCCGACATTTGACGCGTGACCTTTAGACTTTTGGCACGTAACACATCTCTCAACAAACTTCTCAACATCACGTCTAAGAGAAGGCCAAAAATAGGATGACGACACCAGTTGTAACATCCGATCTCGACCCACATGACCTTCATTATGAAGTTCTGAGATGAGCTGCAAGCGTAGACTACAGTCAGGTATACATAAACAGAAATCCTTGAACAGGAAGCCATCATGAAGTGTATAATATCGTGATGAACCAGCCTGGACTTCGTGAAGAATGCGACCAAAGAAAGGGTCTGCTGGATAAAGATCGCTGAACGTACTAAGGCCTAGAACAGAGACGTTTAACACATCAAGGAGTGCATGGCATCTACTTAGTGCATCTACAACACGGTTACTAGCTCCAAATGTGTGCTTGATGACAAATGTAAATTGCTGCAAATAGCCAATCCACGAAGCATGCGTAGCCGACACCTTATCTTGCGTACTTAAATGTTTAAGCGCATCATGATGTGTATAAAAAACAAACTCCTTGTGAAATAAATAATGTCGCTAATGCTTAATTGCTTGAACAATAGCACAAAATTCCAAGTCGTAAGTGATGTAACGTGAACGAGAGCCAGACAAATTTTTTCTAAAAAAAGCAATGGGGCGTTGTCGCTGACTTAAAACGGCACCAATGCCTGTCTTCGATGCATCACAATGTAACTCAAAAACCAAAGAGAAATCCGGGAGAGCCAAAATTGGAGACACACACAACTTCTTTTTAATCACATCAAATGTCGTAGAAGCAGCTGGAGTCCATAAGAAAGAGCCTCCCTTGATACAATCAGTGATAGGTGCCATTAAACTACTGAATTGTGGCACAAAACGACGGTAAAAAGAAGCTAGGACATGAAAGCTATGAGTGTCAGTGAGCGTTTTTGGTTCAGGCCAGAATTTAATAGCAGAAACTTTTCCCGGATCCACAACCAAACCCTCAGCCGAGACTATATAACCAAGAAATTGTACTTCCGGTGAACTGAATTCACATTTCTTAACTGTGGCATAGAACTTGTCACAACGTAGGACAACAAGGACCTCGCGCAAATGCTGCATGTGATCCTCAAGAGACACACTAAAGATCAAGATGTCGTCAAAGTAAACAACCACAAATTTACCGATAAAAGGTCGAAGGGCTTCATTCATAACACGCATAAAAGTGCTAGGTGCATTCGAAAAGCAAATGGCATTACTAACCATTCAAAAAGACCCTCACGAGTTTTAAATGCATTCTTCCACTCATCTCCAGGACGTATTCTTATTTGATGATAACCACTTTTCAAATCTAATTTGGAAAACACGCTGGTCGTTCCAATCAGATCAAGTAAATCGTCTAGACGTGGGATCGGAAAGCGATAACGGACTGTAATCTTGTTTATAGCACGACTGTCAAAACACATGCGCTATGAACCGTCTTTCTTTGGAATAAGTAAAGCCGGAACCGCACAAGAACTAAGACTTTCACGCAAAAAACCCTTAGACACCAATTATTCAACTTGTCGTCGAAGCTCCTCGTGTTCACTTGGACTCATCCGATAGTGGGATCGATCGGGAAGAGACGCATCAGGTACAAAATCAATGCGATGTTGAATATCTCGCAACGGTGGTAAACCTGTGGGATGATCTTCAGGAAACACGTCAAAGAACTCATGAATCACGTCTTGTAATGCAACAGGAATAACACGTTCTATTTTAACAGGCACAAGAGTCGGTAGCATCACAAGAACAAGACCCGCATCACTCATTTCAACTGTAAGTGATGCTTCTATAGAAGTAAAATTGAGCTAGATGGCGGAGAGACTTGAGCAGGTAACGACGGCTTCAACGTAAAGTGACGATTTTGAAAAGTGAAGCTGTAGGTGTTAAGAAAACCATCATGTGAAGCCTTACGATCAAACTCCCATGGTCAGCCCAACAATAAGTCGCAAGCATCCATAGACACCACATCACAATAAAGCTTGTCTTTATAAGCTTCACCAACTGAAAACGCCACAAGTGCCTGACGAGTAACATTCACGTCATTTCCCTTTTGTAACCAAGCCAACTTGTAAGGAACATGATGTGGCTCATCAGAAATACTCAATTTTTTTACCGCTGACTCTGCAATAACATTCTCAAAACTACCCGAATCAATTATGAAAGTACAAACCTTACCACCAATAGTGCATCGCGAATGAAAAAGATTATAGCGTTGTGGAGGCTCGGATTGGCTATTGGTGCCAAACAGGAACGTCTTAACATCAAAAGTGGACATGAATCTGCTTATAACTCCTCGACAAGATCCTCATCTGTAACATCCTCATCGTATATACTTCTAAATCACTCCCAGTATTATCAAGCAATAATTCACGTCGATTACGTGTCAGCCAGGCCGATTGGCGATGGCCCAATTCACCGCAAAAAAAACATCTCAAAGTCCCTGGTCGTGATTGACGATTTGTGTCTATAAGAACAATGGTTGTTTTTCAGTTTTTGTAGATGCCGGTTCTCCGTTTGGTGAAGGAAGCAAAGTGGTGTGAGGTGTACGTGAAGACGAAGCACTCCAGCCCGAGAAATTGCCTCTTTTTTGTGCTTCAACAGTAAGAGCTTGTTGATGAGCTTCAACAAGAGAAAGAGGATGAAAGATATTCAGTGTATGTTGAATTTGTTGACGTAGTCCCCCTATAAATCGAGCTATCAACTGTTGCTCTGAATCTTGTAGTTATACATGATTGAGCATCAAGAAAAACTCAGTCCCATATTCTTCAACCAAACGGTTCTCCTGTCTCAAGTTCAACAACTTCTGAAATAATCCTTGATCATAATTGAATGGCAAATATTTTTGTCGCATATACTTTCGAAGCTTGTCCCATGAGATGATCTTTGACTTTCCTTGTCGTGCTCTTGTCGATTTGAATTGTGACCACCACGCTGCCGCACGACTACGAAAATGAATTGCAATCAATGGCACACAATGATCTAAGGGTACACGCTTGAATTCCAAAATTTCGTCGACCGTGACAAACCAATCCAGTAACTCTTCGGCAATGATCTCGAACTTAAAACCTGATTCCCACCTTCCATCATCATTATGTTTGACTACTCGCTGATTAAGAGGATTTTCACGGTTCTCTCAGAACGGATTCTTGTCAACATCACTTCTCTCCTATCATCTTCTCCATTTCTTTGCTCCACTGCTGGAACCTCTCGTCGCAAATTCACCCTCTGAAGAGCTATTGCAAGACTCTGAACTTGAGCTCGAAGCTCTGCTATGGCTTGGCGAGTAAGCTCAGTTTCAGTTGGTTGAACATCTTTCTTGGCTCATGACATCGTTACGGAACGTCGCGTGGCTCTGATACCAACCTGGTGCTACGTAAGGACTTAGATAGGTAGCTCGATCAAGAAAATAAGGATTCCTCTTGAGACCTACTTCGCTCAATCAAGAGATTGGAAGCAATCGCTTGAGACCGACTTCTTGTTTTGATGAATTGAATCAAATCAACACAAGGAATGAGAAAACTCTCTTTTATTAATTTATCAAAAGCTGCTGAAAACCTTAACCAAAAGAATGCATATATAGCTTCTAAACCTAGGTCACAACCGACGTAGGAGAAGTAAATTAAAAGACTTAAACACCCTAAGAAGTCTTTCTTAAGCAACAAGAAAAAGGAAAATAGCCAAAACACTTAAAAGGAAAAAGACGATAAAGATTGGTTTATCGCCAAAGCTATCACGATGCTGCTGCATCAATCTATACTAGTATTTTTGCAGTTACTTTTGAGTCGGGTGGGTAAAATTGTTCGGATACTTTGGATACCCGACCCGTTTACAAATTTTGGTCACAAAAAGTTTGTTGGGTCGGGTTATATTTGACCCAACTCATACACCGAATATTCCATATTTAATAATTTAGATATTTAGAAGATTTAATTAAGATTTAGAATTATGATTCTCTTATCATCTTTGTTTGATTTGTTTTTAACTGTTTTGAATCATCATATAATACATAAAGTAAAAAAAAAAAAATCAACTATTTTTTTCTGCATATACTGTGATTCGAAATTTTAAAAACGGACATATATTATCCAATTTACGAAAATGTGTGTTCAACGTTCTACATCGATTAATATATTTAGATAATGATTCAGAATCATATCATAAATAAGATCAACATTAACAAAATAATGAGTTTTTTGGCATAACGGGTTTGGCGGGACAGGTTTTTAAATCAACAATAATAAAAAGATTAAAATTTCATTAATCCGCCGCTTCAATACGGATTAAATCCTTAATTTTTTTTTAATACCACCAATATTAGACATATTAAATCAGTCTCATTTAGAAAAGATTGTATAAAACCAAAAATTATCCTGTGGTATAATGTTACTTAATAACAATTGTAAACTATAAAATATAATATCTTAGAAAATGATACAATTTGCAAACTTTTATATATAATAAATAATCGTTATATTTTAAAAATTACTACTTTTAGAAAACAAATCACGGGCGGGTTAACAAGTTACAGGATGGGTTATATTTCAGAACGAAGTTATATGGTGGACGAGTTTGAATCAATATTTATAAAATTTTAAAATATCATTAACATGCCGCTTTAATACAGATTAAATCTTCAGTTTCTTAAAATATAAATATCTTAGAGAATGATATGATTTGTAAACTTTTATATGTAATAAATAATCATTAAATTTTAAAATAAAAACAAATCACAGGACGGGTTAAGAAATTACGGAACGAGTTATATTTCAGAACAGGTTTATATGGCGGACGAATTCGAATCAATATTTATAAATATCATTAACATGCCGCTTTAATACGGGTTAAATCCTCATTTTATTAACAATTGTCTTGTGGGCTCGTGGTATACCGTTACTTAATAACAATTGTAAACTATAATATAAATAAATATTTTATAAGGTGATACAATTTACAAAATATTTTTATACTAACTTTAAACATAAATCATCCCGCGGTGTACCGCGGATTAAAATCTAGTTATACATACAAAATTAGTCTACCAAAATACAAAAGAATTCATATAAGTTTGTGTCTCTTTTCCTTCTTCTATAAGACTTTTAAAACAATGTGACAAAATCGTCAACTTTCATTTTTACCCGGAGACCAAACCTATCAAAGTCTGAGACATTTTTAGAGAGTCCAAATATTGTTAGAGGGTAACGTTAAGATATGCATACATAGATGCTGAAAAGCATCCAAATATTCATACACATCGTCGTTAATCAACGAGGAGACCTGCAAAATTTGGAGAAGTTGATGGTGATCAGAGGCATCCATAGATGCTGATACTAACCTCGACGCACATATCTTATAGGTGCAAATCTTGTAAGCCAAGGAACAAGAAAATTACACTTAAATTGTTACTTGCATGCCAAGAAACATGTAAACGTGTTTACACTCACACATGATTTTTAATCCCCAATGCTACTCATGATATTTGTCTTACACTTACGTGATGTAACAGAAAATTTTGAAACCTATAATAATATATAAGCTGCATATATAAAAGCCAAACACCAATATGCAACAACAGTCAATACATAAATGAATATCATCGAAATCTAAGAAACTTTCATATGTGTAAAGAAGCAATAAGACGAGAGCAAGCATCCTCCCTGGCTTGGATCAAGAGAGGCTTAAACATCTCAAGAATTCTATTTTTAGGGTTGATCACTTTCACCTTAGGTGGTGAGGTTTCTAAGAGAGACTTCCACAAATAAAGAATGTTAGACTTTATCGCTTCTCTCGAAAATCCATACGCCTCTGAATCATTTTTGGCAGACCTCAACGTCTCTTCTAGCTTCTTCAGCTCTTGGTTGTAGTGTTCAAAATCCGATGTTTTCACTAACTCACCAAAAGAGCTTTCTCTCTTCCTAAGAATCAAAACAATGCGATCCAATTCTCTAATTCCAAAAACAAAATTCTGGCTAGACTTTACGAAAAGTTCCCATTGGTTCGATTTGCCACCAGCCTGATAGATTTCATTCTTTGGTTTAATATATGTTTCAAACACATATATCATAACAAAAATCAGCCTTCCTACAACGGGAGCGGTAATACCTTTCCCTGCATGCTTCAATAGCCAAAGACAAAACAGTAACATAGAACGTATGTCATCAGATAATAAGACCATTGCTTCAGCCACAAAGAGCGAGAGCTCAACTCCGAGTCGTATAGCCTCATCTTTCTGCATCTCCTTATCAATGGTAATGTTAGTCTCTTTACTGTAAGGAGAATATCTAGACTTTTGTAATTTCTTGTTGTGACGCGCAACATGGTGACTCACTGACATAGATTCCATCTTTTCGGAGATGATCGAGATGTCTGAAGAATTCATTGAGGGGGTCTCGAGTTACAGTGAGAGAAGAACCTTAAAACCAAAAAAAAAAAATAACTGAGGAAGAGTACCCTAGATCGTAACTTTAATCTTCAATACGAAACCCTAGAATGATATCAAATCCAAATTCCTTGAAAGAAGTAACGATGCAATCGTTGTAGTGTTCTCTGAAAACCTAGCCAATCAATCTAACCTTATTTGTCGTAGAAAGCATATATAAAGAGGACAAGAAAAGGAAAAACGTTTTTTACATTCTTAAAAAAAAGGAAATAAATATATTTTTTTGTCGGCAAGGAACAGGAAATAATTTGAAGTTCTAAATTAGAGAAAAAGATTAGTTTTTTTTTTTAATCCCTTTACGACTTGGGTTTAAAAACATTAAATGATTAACCTCGTCTTTGACAAATATAATAACAAAAAAGGCTTATGGATTCTTTTTCTTTAGGCGATCAAAAGGCATATACCGTTATAGCATCCAAGAGCACCTCCAACGTGAGTTTCTTAACAAAGTAACTAACAATAAAAAAAAAAAACAAAAAATAATTAAAAAATTATGAGAGAGAAGAGACAGGGTTTATAAAAGTTCTTGTTCAAGAGACGATATCAGAAACCCATATAACACGTATAACTTTATAAGTGGTCTAACTGTATTAAAAAAATTATAATATAATTGTAGAATTAAAATAACAGGGAGTCAAAAAATTACGAGCCTGGAAAAAGGTGTGTAGACCGAAGAAGGAAGGGGGTCTAGGGATAAGGTTAGCGAAAAACATGAATAAGGCTTTACTTGCTAAGATCGGTTGGCGGCTGCTTCATGAGACAGGGAGTTTATGGGCTAAAATCTTGAGAACTAAGTACAAGGTAGGAGATCCACGTGACAAAACTTGGGCAGTGGTAAAGAGCAATTGGTCCTCCACATGGCGAAGTGTCACCCTTGGAATGCGGGAAGTGATTTTTCCGGGTCTTGGTTGGGTAGTTGGTGACGGAAATACTATCCACTTCTGGACGGACAAGTGGTTAACCGCGACTCCATTACTGGATTTGGCTTTAACTCCGGTACCGGTGGAGATGGTGGAAGCACGGGCTCGCTCTTATTGGAGTAATGGGAGAGGCTGGGATTTATCGGGGTTGAGTGTTTACTTGCCGGAAAATGTCAGAATGATGCTCACAGCGGTGGTAGTTGACACAGTGACAGGAGCGAGAGATCGTTTGTCCTGGGGTGAGAATGCGGATGGTAAGTTTACGGTTAAGTCAGCATACTCCCGGTTAACAAGAGAGGATATACCAAACCAGAATGTGAGTGCTCTGTTTGGTCGGGTATGGAGAGCTGAGATACCAGAGAGAGTGCGGTTATTCTTCTGGTTAGTTGTACACCAGGTGGTGATGACGAATGTTGAGAGGAATAAGAGACATCTTTGCGATACGAGTATATGTCAGGTTTGTAAAGGTGGTGAAGAAACGATCTTACACGTGCTACATGACTGTCCAGCGATGGAGGGAATATGGATCCGGTTAGTCCCATTGCGACGTCAAGGTCAGTTCTTTTCTCAGTCTTTGTTGGAGTGGATTTACGGAAACTTGGGGGATGAGAAGGTAGTGGAGCATTGCCCATGGTCTACCAGATTTGCTATGGCTTGTTGGTGGGGTTGGAAATGGAGGTGTGGAAATGTTTTTGGGACTAATGGAAAGTGTAGAGATCGGGTACGGTTTGTGAAAGAGATCTCTAAGGAGGTGTTTGATTCTTTTTTGCTTCTCGGCGGGAAGAAGAAAAATGGTGGCAGGTTTATGAGGGAAATCGCTTGGCAGAAACCGGAGGAGGGGTGGGTGAAAGTGAATACAGATGGGGCCTCTCACGGGAATCCCGGGCTAGCAACAGCGGGAGGTGTTATACGGGATGGTGAAGGTAACTGGTGTGGAGGGTTTGCGGTTAAGATTGGGATATGCTCTGCGCCCTTAGCGGAACTGTGGGGAGTATATTATGGGTTGTATCTTGCTTGGGAGAGGAGAGCAACGAGGGTGGAACTGGAGGTCGATTTTGAGTTGGTTATTGTCGGCTTTCTCAAGACGGGGGTTAGTGACTCACACCCTTTGTCTTTCCTAGTACGCTTGTGCTATGGCTTCATTTCGAAGGACTGGATTGTCCGTATTTCTCACGTGTATAGAGAGGCAAACCGGCTTGCTGACGGTTTGGCGAACTATGCGTTTTCTCTTCCTTTACGTTTTCATTCTTTTGTTTCTATGCCGGATTGTGTTTGTTCGATCTTGGCCGCTGATGCTAGTGGGGCAACGACCTCACGGCAGTTTAGTATGTAATTTTTTTTTTTTTTCATTAATAAAGTTGGGAGACATTGTCTCCCTCAGATTACCAAAAAAAAAAAAAAAAATTACGAAACTCTCGCCGTCTGAGACCGATTGAGGAAATTGGGTAGATTTGTAGTTTTTAATCATTATTTGCTGTCACAAACTTTCTTAAACTAATGATTTTATTTCATCGAATTTTGAAGGCCAAGTGATTTGGGTTACTGTTGACTGGTTCATCCCAAACGTCTCTCCAATGAGTGAGATAGATTCACCAGAGCCAAGCCTCCTAACCCTAATGGCTCTGCGGTTTACTGATGTCACTCCTGCCTCGCACCTCAGTTTCATATCCAAGTTATGGGGGGATGATCTGTTAGCGTTGAGAATTTAAGTTCTTGATGATTGTTTGGATTTCTACATAAAGTCTCTTATAGTTTTGTACTTTTGTTCTAATGTAGTAACAAATACATGTGGTGAAAAGCGATGGATTGTTTTGTTTTTATTCTTCATCTTTAATTTGTTTTTGATATCTAAATTGATGACATATCAAACTGATATTACCCTTCCGATGTGGGATAACAAAGTATACGTCATTACAAATTTGGTATCTATTTTCAATGTGGGACCATTGGTACTAAACTAATAAAGCAGGAAACTGTTCCTGTCCAAAATTAATAAGACAACAACACCAAACTTATCTTATGGAACATATAATTATTATGACTGATATAGATGATAGGGGCTGCTGGGCGAACGCAAACCCCTTCGCCCACAAATAATGACGTAGGCTCTTCCACTTGGGAAGACCTTAGGCTGAGTAAGTCACTAGCCTAGGCCACTCGTCTTCTTGATCCCGAGTTGACTCTGCTAGGTAAGTAATTTGCTCGAACCGTCCACTGCTCTATTTATACTCCTGCTTCCCCAGTCATTGCTTTGGGTAGAATGGGTGTGGGGGACTTTGTGTTTGGGGGGTCAACAACATGTGACCAATTCAATTGTAAAATAATTCCCCAATGAAATTAATGTACACCTTATTCAATTGTGTGTCGTAGTTAGCTTAGACGATTGTGCTAAGAATCTTCGATTTAACAAGAAATAATGAAAAAAAATATTGACGCGTACGTGGATAAGTCAGCCATGTACGTTTATGTACAAACCTATCAAAAGAGAATAAAAAACAAAATCAACATATATCGTAATCTCATATGCTGTTCTCTAGCTGTAATTAAAACTCCTTTAGATATATACATTTTTGGATTATTCAGTTCTATTTTTATGAAGACCATTTAAATTGTCTTTACCTATTTTAAAAATATCCTCAATACTCTTTATATATCTAATATTGTATTAAATTTTTCGTGTGATTGATTCTTTCAGAAAATACACTGATATAATTATTTGGAATGATATGTATGTGTTGCTACTCGCTAGTCTTTTTTGGTATGACAAAGTGGTTGGACCATATATACACCGACACATTACGTGTTGAAACTTTTTTTTATCATTTATTTTTATTGTAAACATTCTACATTAAATAAATATTTAAAAAGACTCATAATCGATTGATTTTAAATTACAACTCTTAAGACTGAACATGATTATATAAATATTGCCTAAGTTTAACCTATATAGGGTATGTTTTTCGGTAGTGTTAGGAATCCCTCGTAAAAATAATTGTGGGAGACATATAGCAGTAATATATTAGAGATATTAAGTTAAATAGTATAAAACTCAAAAGTTAGAGAAAATGTTTCGAGTTTGTAGTTTGCGGGTAATTTTATTTGTTCATATTTGCTATTTAGGTATTGGTTACTTTTAAACCCTATAGACTATTATACTAGATTCTGGTGTTTAATCTATGATGATATATGGTTGAATAAAAAAAATTAGTCAATAGTAAATGTATGGCTCACCATAAATAATAAATAGGTGAATACCATGAATAAATAGTGCATGGTATTTAACTACTTATTATTTTACGGTAAACCATACATTATCTAATAAATAATCTAAGGTTAATAGTGTATCCTTCACTACGATAGAGTGTATCCAGGTCCGGCTTATTGGGTGTGCCAACAGTGCATTTGCACATGGTCCACTTTTTTTTAGTCATTTTTTTAAAGCAATTAGGGTCCTTATTTCTTGAAAATTATATAAAAGGGTCCAAAACTAAACATATGTATAAAATATAAACGTTTTTTTTTAAAATTGGGCACAAGGTCCCATTTTTTTCTGAGCCGGGCCTGAGTGTATCATCGATAAAACAGTTTATTGTCTATATGTTTTCTTTCTTTTTTGTTAAATATCATTTAGAATGTCAATATCCAATCCATAACTTAATCTCTCTTACACTGAGTAACGCGATTTATTAGAATCGAATTTAGATTAAAAACCGCATAAATGAAACATTAACCACATGTCTAAAATTTTTTCTTTCTATACTTTATTTTTTTAATTTAATTAAATGCATTTAGATGGTATAATAATACAGACCAACCACTACAATTAATTTAGAGGAATACTTTTCGTGCATGCGATTATTAAGCAATTATTTATTTTTCGTCGTCACTCGGAACAATACAAATATCCTCTTCAGTGAAATAATGTGTCCAACCAATTTGTACAAAAAAAAAAAAAATGTCCAGCCAAAAGCCCACCACACCAAACGTCTTTTTCAATTTTATTTCAACTCTTTGGAATTTTCTCACGTCAAATTCAATCAACTTGCAAATCTATATGCTGTTTCCACATATATTAAAAATAGGCTTTAAATGGGATCTGGATTCTTGAAATTTTTCAGAGAAATTCAAGAAGAAAACAAATATGAAGTTTGGAAAAGAGTATGTTTCACAAATGATACCAGAATGGCAACAAGCTTACATGGATTATGCTTGTCTCAAAAACATTCTTCGAGAAATCCAAACTTCACAGAAAAGAGCAGAGAGACAAGGTGTCGTGAAACACAAGCTATCTGGTCGCCGCAATTTCAGCGGCCTGACAAAGCGGTACAGCCGCACCTTCTCGTCTCGGGATCTCGAAAACCATGATATTCTGGTTCACGCAACGACTGGAGATGACGGGTTTGAGAGATACGAGACAACCATCTTGAAAGTTGCTGAAGTAGGGCGAGAGTCAGAGCTTGTGTTCTTTAAAACCCTAGATCTCGAGTTCGATAAAGTAAACGGTTTTTACCGGTCTAAAGTGGAGGAATTGGTGAAGGAGGCAGTGGTTTTGAACAGACAAATGGATGCTCTGATTGCTTTCAGATATAAACTCGATCAACCTTCTTCTTCTTGGAGCTGCTCTGAAACAGTATCAGTCGATATCAATGCCTTGGATTCTAAGGAACAGAGTGAGTTTTCAGAGATTGTTTTGTTACATGGTTTAGTCTGAAAGGAAACAAATCTTGAATCTTTGTTGTGTCTTTGTGTGTGTTTGACTCAGAAGGGAAGACATTAGCTGAAGAGATGGGAATCAAATTAGAGGAAAATGTATCCAACGGTGGAGATTCAACGAAAGAGACTGTACCAGAGGCGTTAAGTGTTCTTGATCGTATCAGATTAAACAAAAATCAAGAAAATCCTCTGTCGACAATTAGAAACGTCCTCAAGCTCTCTAACAAGGAAGATCTAAAATTTACAAGAGAAAATCTCAAGAAAATAGAAGAACGGCTAAAAAATGTCTTCATCGAGTTTTATCGCAAGCTTCGACATCTCAAGAACTACAGGTATGTTGTTTCTTGAGTACCAATACAAGTTAAAAAGGATTGTTTGATTTAACCTATGCTCTGTTCTTGATTTATTCAGCTTCTTGAACACTTTAGCGATTTCCAAGATCATGAAGAAGTATGATAAGGTACACTTGCTTTGATAAAAAAAATATTAATTAGTTTCTTGAGACTTATTAATATGTTTTTGCTATATATTCTCAATCAGATTGCTTCAAGAAATGCAGCAAAATTATACATGGAGATGGTAGATAAGTCCTACCTCACTAGCTCTGATGAGGTTTACACAATATCTCTACACAAAACTTATTATTTTGTTTCAATAAAACTACAAAAGTAAAATCAGACCTTTGATTACCTTTTAACAGATCAACAAGCTTATGTTGAGAGTTGAGTCTATTTTTGTTGAGCACTTCGCCAGTTCGAATCGAAGCAAAGGAATGAATCTCTTAAGACCAAAAGTGATGAAAGAAAAACATCGAATAACGTTTTCCACTGGTAACTAAAAATTACATCCCCTAATCGAAATCGATCTTTTAACATTAGTTCATGATTAATAAGTAAAAATCCCTACACTGTGTTCTTCTTTCTCAGGCTTTTTCGTCGGTTGCACGGTCTCTCTAGTGATTGCTCTTGGCTTGTTCATCCATGCTCGTAATATAATGGGCGCAGCCGGACATAAACTATACATGGAGACAATGTTTCCTCTATACAGGTTCAAACCAAAACATATATAGACACTCTCTAAGCTGAACCACTGTTTTCTTGCTGACAAGAATATTTCTTAAACCGTATTTTTTCAGTTTATTTGCATTTGTGGTTCTACACATGATCATGTATGCTTCAAACATATACTTTTGGAAGCGATATCGAGTGAATTACCCGTTTATATTTGAATTCAAAGAAGGGACAGAGCTTGGTTACGGACATGTTCTGCTTCTAAGCTTTGGCCTCGGCACACTTGCTCTCAGCGCTGTGCTAGTGAACCTGGACATGGAGATGGATCCTAATACTAATAATTACAAGACCATCACTGAACTTGTTCCCCTTTTTGTTGTCGCGGTAAGTTGTTCATCATTACAGCCACAAGATTCTCAAATCATTCTATTATATATTAATGTAGTAACACAATGTTTTTCAGGTAGTGATAGCTATTTCTGTCTGTCCCTTCAACATATTTTACCGGTCAAGCCGCTTCTTCTTCCTCATGGTTTTATTCCGATGCATTGCTGCGCCGTTCTACAAGGTATTTTACTCAAGCACATCCTCTGTTTTCGCTAAGTGAAATCATCGGTAAATCTCTCAATTTGTTATCATCAATATTGCAGGTCAATCTTGCAGATTTTTTTCTAGCAGACCAATTAACAAGCCAGGTTTGTGTGTTACTCTTATCATAAAATTCTTCTCACTTTCATGATTATGTTTTCAAAATGTTTCAACTCATTTCCCAACCATCTTTTTCAGGTTCAAGCACTGAGGAGTCTGGAGTTTTACATCTGTTACTATGGTTGGGGAGACTTCAAGAAGAGGCAAAGCACTTGCAAATCAAGTGATGTATACAGCACATTCTACTTTATCGTCGCTGGGATACCTTACTGGTCACGTTTCCTTCAATGTGCTCGAAGATTAATCGAAGAGAAAGATTTAAGCCAAGGCTTCAATGCTCTCAAGTATTTATTGACCATTGTCGCGGTGTGCTTGAGAACAGCTTTTAGCATTAACAGAGGAAACAACTGGAAAATAGCTGCCTGGGTTTTCTCGGGGTTAGCAACATTTTACGGTACATATTGGGACATTGTTTATGACTGGGGATTGCTTCATAGACCATCTAAATCTTGGTTGAGAGAGAAGCTTCTTGTTCCTCACAAATCCGTCTACTACGTTGCAATGGTGAGAACTAGGAAAATTGATAGAACAGTATATAAACCCTAATTTATGATTTATTTATAATTTTGATTCGGTCTTCGTATAGGTCTTAAACGTTGTGTTGAGGATGGCGTGGTTACAGACTGTGTTGGATTTCAATATCTCGTTCTTACATAGAGAAACAATGATTGCTCTTATTGCCATTCTTGAGATCATACGTCGCGGTATCTGGAATTTCTTCAGGTAACTTCTTAACCAAGAAACTATCACTAAATAGTAAATACACCTCAAAATCAATTTTACTTAAGGGTACTTGCTTTGTCGGGTTATGAACACAGGTTAGAGAACGAGCATTTGAACAACGTGGGAAAGTTTAGAGCATTCAAATCAGTTCCATTACCATTCAACTACAACGAAGAGGAAGATCGAGATAGTTAGCTCCTAGATTGGATCAAATCAAGGTTTTTTCAAAGAGTGGAGTTTCAATTGTGTATTGGTATTCTTATAGGCTTGATTGTATTTGTTTGTAAATTGTTAAAAAAAAAAAAGAGAGGAAATGAGCATAAAAGGAATTATGAGGTGATTGAGACAGCGAGCCAATGTCAAAAGAGCTTCTAGATTTTACATAGATGGTTTCAGGTAAATATTTTTCTCCATTTAAAAAATTAGCTGTTGAATCTAAGTCTAAAAAAAATAAAAAATAAAAAATGAGCTGGCCTAGACTGTGCAAGCATATTTGATCTTGCAACATAAACTTTAGTTAGTTGATAGCTTGTCGTTGGACCACTAATTTCAACCAATAAATCTCTCAATTTCATATCAACATATGCTAGTTTCCATGATCATAATTATCTTTAGAGAAATGTTCCTTCTTCTAGATCTCTTCACTTCCCTCGCTTTCATACACAACTTGATCATCATTATCTTTACATTCATCCAAATTGGTCAAAAATTTCCGACCCGGTTAGGTGTTCAGAAATACAAATGGAATGTTTTCTACTACTTCCTGGTCACTTTTATTTAATTGAATAATAATTTTAATAATTATATTAAAATACAGAAATCATATTAAAATTAAAATATCTTTAAAATTAGAAAATTAATACAACCATAATTGTTTCCTTTCTACTCGTCAAAAAAAAGGAAGAAAACCTATCCAGAAGCTTTTTGTTTAATAGCTTAGAATTAGAAAGGATTTTACGGATATCATTAGGTCTACACACTATAACGATGAGGTGAGTGCAGAGTTCCTTCTAGAAATTTGGATTTGATTTAAGGCTAAATGCTAGGGTTCTTTTTTCTCTTTTGCCCGATTCATAGAAGATAGAACTAGATGCGTTGAGAAACTAATTTGCATTTGATTTTTTAGTCTGAGTTTTTTTTTTTTTTTTTATCAATCTTTGGGCATTGGAAAGCTCACAAAAATTACATCTAGAACCTTCCTTGATGAGTTCCTCTGACGACATCTCCATCATCTCAAAACAAATGGAATCAATGTCGATGACTGCCCGTGTTCGTCATGTTCTTCGTCACAACAAGAGATTACAACAATCTAGATATTCTCCTTACACTATAAGGTCAGTGATCTTCATTATTTACTTTAAGACCTTTGTTTTTTCTTACTAAAATTATAAAGTTATAATGTCAATGTGTGTGCAGGACTAAGGAGAAGGAGAAGGAGGAGCAGAAAGAAGAGGCTATACAACTCGGAGTTGATCTATCGCTCTTTGTTGCTGAAGCAATGTTCTTATTGTCGGATGACATACGTTCTATGTTAGTCTTCTGTTTTTGGCTATTCAAGTATGCAGGGAAGAGAAAATTTGACGGTCCTGTGGTAGGAAGAGTGTTTTATGTTATTCAATATGTGTTTGTAACATATATTAAACCAAAGAATGGAGTCTATAAGGATGGTGGCAAATCGATTCAATGGGAACAATTCAAAACGTCTTCCTATCATTTTGGTTTTGGAGTAAGAGTTTTGGCTCGGATTGTTTCCATTCTCAAAATCGGTAGCCTAGTGAAACCGTCTGGTTTTAAATACTACAACCAAGAGCTTAAGAAGCTAGAGGAGAGTTTGAGATCTGTCAAGGATGTTTCAGCGGCGAATGGGTTTTCGAGAGAAGCTATAGAGTCTAACATTTTTCACTTGTGGAAGTCTCTCTTTGAAACAACACCGGAAATGATAAACCCTACTAAGAGTATAGTTATTGAGCTTTTTAGGCCTCTTTTGAATGAAGCAAGTCGCGATGCTTGCTCTCGTCATCTTACTTCTTTACGAATATGAATCAGAATTTCTTAGATTGGTAGATTTTATTTTCTAAATAAGTGTAAGACAAAAACTATGAGTCGAAGAAGGTTGTATAGTATCAAGTACTTAAGAATAATAAGCATCATTGAGTATGGTTAAAAGTGTATATCAGACTCTTTTACATTCTGTCAATTTTATGTGTCTTACATACATGTACACCATTCTCTCCGAGGAACAATTGTTTTCTTAAGAGAAACAAGAATTTACCATTCATTTCTAATTGATTTTGGATTGTTATAGAATATGCACTTTCTTGGATGTAACAAACATTTACAATGAGAGACTCATAAGAGAGATTCTAAGGAGTACCTTCACGTATCATCTTTTGTTGAAGGATAAGGCAAACATAGAGTGAGCTTTTTGAGGATAGCCGAATTCTCTAGGAAGTAACTTACCAGCTTCATTTCGGCAAGAATATTCTTGTATTGGTTGGGACTTTGAAATCAACAAACTCGAGAGAAGATGTCAAACATTCAGGCACATATGATATATTGATTTCATTTATTTCCTTATACTTAATATATCATCCCTAAGATAAAAAAAACAAGAGAGCACTAAAACACAATGGAATCTTTATTGAGATGAAAAATTTCATAGGGTTTAGCAGATCATCACCAAGATAAGGGACTTCAGCTTTCAAGAAAGGTTGGTAACCATTTAAAATCAGATTCCCAAATCTTACATACAAACGAGACATGCAAACAAGCTGAGGTAGCGCGGTTCTAGTTTTGAGTTTTGACAGATGATTGGAGTGTACCACGCTAGTGATCCAATGGGCTCTGAACACAACATCTTCATCACAACATTTTTCTTTTGGGACTAAATGTTTGGATCACATTGTTTTGATTCTCAAAATATGTGAAAGCTCTTTTGGTGAAACCATTAGTTTTCGAATACTACAACCATTAACTGAAGAAACTGGAGGAGAAGTTGAGGCCTGCCAAGGATGTTTCAGATGCGAAAGGGTTTGTGATTGAAGAGATAAAGTCTAACATTCTTCGCTTGTAGAAATCTCTCTTTTAAGCAACATCCAAGTGATACATTGATAAGCTTTTGATGTAAAAGAACAAATCCTTTATTGCTTATCCTTAACATTAATTCTGTAGAATGTTTATGGGCCAAAAATACCCAAAATACCTTTAATAAAATGTCTTTCATATTTTCTGTGTTCTGGGCGAGTGAACACTCCCTCTGAGCTCTGAACACAACAATTCTTCCCTTTTCATTTTCTGACTTCAAACCCTGTGACTACTCCAAATAGACTCAAAATTTTCTTCTTCTCATTTTTGACTCCAAAGCCCATGACCACTCCTGATGAACTCAGAAAAACATTATTGAGATTTGTCTCCATAACTCAAGATTATGAGTCCTCGCGTGTGCAATTTTTGTATATTATATTTTCTGTTCACATAGAAGACTAAGTCCTCCCTTGTCCGAGGCTTTAGTTTTTCATACACAGATAAACCATGATACGGAAGAAATATCTTTCCTTAACGCCGGTAAAATCAATATCGAAAACATCCCTAAATGGGACAAACAAAACCCACTAAGGAAAAATCTTGAAAAGGTAAACTTTGTAAAGCTCCAGCATATGCCAATATCTCAATTTTCTTATCATTGTCTAATGTCTTTCGTTCACCTTTCTTCATCTCACCATTCGTCTACACACTAATATCCAAGAACAAATTTCTCATTTTTGGTTACTAGTATGTCTTTGGTGTTTGGTTTGTACCTTGGTTCTTTGTATTGTATCTTTATTTGTCTTAGTTTTGTTATTTGTTAACGATAGATAACAGTTGTTAGTAGTTATGTTAGCAATTTTTAACGCTGTGTGTTTTTTGGCCGGATCAACGTTTAGTTGATGATTAAAATGGCCTCATACGAAGTTCATGTTTAAAATGGCCTAAATTTGAAATTTGACGATTTGACTAACAGAATAGTTAACGGCTGTTAGTGGTTCCGTTAACGAATTTTAACGTCATGTCTATATTGGCCAGGTCAACGCAGTCTCATGTTTAATATGACAGTCAACGTTTAGTTGATGTTTAAAATGGCCTACTATGAAGTTCATGTATAAAATGACCATTTTTTTAAAGTTAGACGATTAAATGACATTTTTCCCGTTGTTTTAGAAGATAAACCGTACATGAATTACTTCCTTTTCATTGCCGGAAAATATATATATATATATATATATTTGCTTTACTTTATCTTGTTATATTAAGTTTGGTTTATATAAATTACAACATGATCGCTAGCGGGTCATAAATCTAGTATATATATTAATATTTGTCAAAGAATAATGACAAGGTTTTCACTTTTCAGAGGTGAGTGTGTCGTTTAATTCTTTCTAGGTTAAAGTTACGATCTAGGGTTTTTATGTTTCAAGTAAGGTTCTTCTCTCAATTGATAAACGCTTTAGATTTTTTTTTTTTTATAATTTGCATCTGATATATATTTCTACTCTGAATTGTTTTGATTCATAGCTAGATTGCATATGGAGCATTCTTCCTCGATGAATCCTTCAACCATCTCGACCATCTCGAAAAAGATGGAATCAATGTCAATGACTCACCGTGTTGTCCGTAACAAGAAGAAATTACCACAGGCTAGATATTCTCCTTACACTGCTAAGATTAAGTTAACCATTGAGAAGCAGAAAGATGAGTCTTTGCGACTCGGAGTTGAGCTCTCACTCTTTGTGGCTGAAGCAATGTTCCTATTATCTGATGACATACATTCTATGTTAGTCTTCTGTTATCAAATAGTATATGAGTGTACAGGGAACAAAGATAAGAAGAATCCCACCCAAGTGGTAAAAAGTCTGATGTATGTTATGCTATATGTGTTTGAAACATATTTCAAACCCAAGAATGGAGTCTATCAGGCTGATGGCAAATCTACTCAATTGGAGCTGATCAAATCGTCTACCGAGCATTTTGCCTACGGAGTCAGGAATTTGGAGCGCATTATTTTGGTTCTCAATAATGGTGGCCTAATGCCACAGTCTGATTTTGAACACTTCAACAAAGAGCTGAAGAAGCTAGAGGAGAAGTTGAGGTCTTCCAAAGATGTTTCAGAGGCGAATGGATTTGCGAGAGATGCGATAAAGTCTAACATTCTTCATTTGTGGGCAAGGAAGTCACCAGTACCACCCAAAATAATAAACGCTCCGATTAGAATTGCTGAGATGTTTAGGCCTCTCTTGAACCAAGCAAGGGTGCGTATTTGCTCTCGTCTTATTGCTTCTTTACACATATGAATCAGAGTTTCTTAGATTCAATTGTTTTCATTCATGTATTGACTCTTGTTGCATTTTGGTATTTCATTTGGCTTTTTATTCAGCTATTACATTTTATGAAACAACATATACACTTTCTTGGCTGTAATTTATATTCACTAATTTTGCGAATAACACACATTTACAACGAGAGACTTATTGCATAGTTTCACGATTAGCGAATGTCCAAGGATTGGATGGCGAGTTTGGCTGCAATTGAGGAAATGTTCTCCTTTATGAGTCCCATTGAGAGTTCTAACCTCTCTACTGTATCTTTCATATCCATTGCTTTTAATCTCTCTTGTTGCAACCTTGATAGTTCCGACTTCGTCGATCCTGCAGACAAGAAAACAGAAAAACCTGAGGATTTTTTGTTTATAAAATTTAATAGTTCATATGCTGAAAATCTTCTTGAAACATGAAAAGACGAGAGAATGTGAAATTACCAGAAATGGGTTGAAGTGCAGAAAAGGATAGACGCTCTTGGAGGGAAGGTAAGAATGATTCGTCAAATTCAACCGGCGGCTCATCTTCAGCCCAGTTTAGAGAGTTAATGAGACGAGTTTGTAGCGGCGAGTCTGCTGGAGCCTATTGCAAAAGGAGATAATCCAACCGTCAAACTTTTGAGGATGTAAAAGATCTACATACAACTTAGATAGAACTTACCACATCTAATTTATTAGTATATGCTATAAACACCCACGGGGACGGATGATACAATTGAGTTGTTTCCAAGTTAAACACGATGAAGGAGAGAGATTTTTTGTACCTTAAGTTTGATCTCCAAGCTGTTAAGATTCTTAATAGATTCCTTCAGCTGGGAGATTTTTGAGGTTAATTCATTGCTGCTCTCATAATTCACACGATCCTGTATTGGTCTGACCTCTCCGGACAAATAAGGATCTGCCTGAGACAATAATCCATATTGTAAGAACATCAACTTTGGACATTCTATATGAAGAAAACAACTTAACTAATCTCACCAAATGGAAACTAAAAAACGATTATGAATAAGAGCCTAAACGATCACAAACCATGAATGCACGTTAGATTAGCTCAACTAACTCAGATTCCATAAGAAATAAAAGAAACATCAGGTTGTTTTCATCAGATAGATAAACTGATTTGCAGAGCTTAAGCTAAGGTGGAATAACATTTTCGCTTAATCAACAGTATTTTTAGCCAAAGAGAAGGAACATAGTAGCTCATGGTCTAGTTCTAGTCCACAAGCTAAAGTATCACATTCTGATGTTACCTCAAGTCTATGTTTAACCGAAGATATCAACGTCATACTTTATATCCGTAATCTTACCCCAAAACTAAGAACCAAAAAGTTTGTACGCAGCATTGGCCAAAGAAAAGGAACAGAGTAGCTCGCAATCTAGTTCTAGTCGACAAGCCAAAATATCGCATTTTAGTTGTTACCTTAAGCTTGTATTTAACCAAAGATTACAAACTCATACTTTATATTTGTAATCTTACCCCTAAGCTAAGAACCGAAACGTTTGTACTGAGTTTTAGCCAAAGAAAAGGAACAGCGTAGCTTGCAGTCTAGTTCAAGTCACAAGCCAAATTATCACATTCTAATCGCTACCTAAAGTTTGTGTTTCACCAAAGATTACAAACACATACTATATATCCACAAACTTACCCCTAAAAACCGCGAAATCTTCACACGACCCGCGCCTCTTATCGAAACAAGGGCGCCAACATCCAATCTCTCAACCTACAACATGTTATAAGCTTCAGAACTCAGAGACAATTCCTGACTCATTCAACAAACAACACACAAAAGATCGAAAAAAGACGCTTACGTTTTCAATAAGTACCAAACATCCATATCTAGCAGCAAAAGAAGCTTCTGTTGCAGTCTCACTAATCGAAATAGGATCCAGAATGAAATGAACAAACATATTCTTCTTCCTCTTCATAGACTGAATCAAAACACCAACATTTTCACCACCAACATGTAATCAATCTCACAGAGCAAAATGCTTACAAAATTATCGAAATCCATACCTCTTCAAGTAAAGCTAAGTACCTTGCTTCATACAAATGCAAAGTTTTACTCTCCGTTGGTACAAGAACCTGTGTAAGAATTTTCAAATCAAAATCAGCTATGGAAGGTTAAGGTGTGATTCATGGTGCTAACCTCGCTCATGCTGAAGGGAAGAAGTGGAAGATTGAGTGATTTCGCGACGATTTTTGAACGGCGTTGGCGAATGTTGCAAACTCCGGGAATTGAAGTCGCCGGGATTCGAATCCGGTGGAGATTTTTGGTTTGGAAGAAAGAGGAACAGAGATTTGAGGAGATTAGAGTGGAAGTCATCGGGAAAATGTGAATCGCAGAAATTGGATTCAGGTGTCTCCTCCGCCAAGCTCAGCCGTAAAAGATAGCATGGTGAAGAAGAAGATAGATCCGGTTAAGTTGAAATTGAAAGTGTATCCGGTTTAATTCAAACTGGAAATATACCAATCAGACTACATTACCGGTTTAGTTTACGAATGTAATTTGCTAAAATTAATGAACGGAAAATGTGAAATGTATAACAAAATCTGTCTTATAATAGTCTAAATTAGTCAATATCACACACAAAATCTACTAAATATATTTCTAAAATAATTTAATAATCATTTACTTAAATATTTGTTTTTTTACAAAACAAAATAAAAAAATTTAGTTTTAAATTTTAAAAATTTATTTTAATTTTTATTGGTTTCGTTCTTAAGGAAGTGGAGAGTAGGCATGACCAAAAACTAACCGTAACCGTATTTCAGACCGTAACCGTATAAAACGGTTAAAAACCGTAACTATTAACCGTAAAAATAGATTGGTTACGGTTAAAAAATATACTAACTGTAATCGTTAATTAACCATAAACATATCAAAACTGTTTGTTAACCGTACGGTTAACCGTGTAGTTAACCGTACTATTAACCGTATAGTTAAAACATTAAAAATATAATTGTAATTGCGTATAGTGCAAAAATAAATATTGAATGTTCAGATAAAATAATTTCAAAAAAGTATTTGATACCGCATATAAAAAAGTTTACGTTAGAAAAATGGTCTTTTCTAATGTTATATTGCTCGAAATGAAGAAAATTTGGTTTATAACATGCTTTTTCATCTTATTAAAACTAGTATAAAAATTCTGGTAACTCGTAAGATTTTGTCTCCGATATTAACCATATCGTACTCATCAAATAACCATAACCATTGTAACCGTAACCGTATATATAATGGTTAAGGTTATGGTTAAAAAAAATTTATAACCGTAGCCGGTGTTAATCAATTGTAACCGTAATAACCGTAACTGTTGTCATGGAGAGATCCTTTTGCAATGGGAGCAATATGAATGAACCCAAAGATACTATATTTCCATTGTTATCACTACACCACTTTGACGCTCAATATCCACAGAGGATGGTAAGGGTTTTGATGGATTTACTTATACTTTAACATGAGCTTCATTGATGCTAGCTAGGTTCTTAGTGTAGTCATCCATTTTCTTTGGATCACCTTACTAAACCAGCAACAATAAGTCCTTCAAGAATCATGTGCCCTTATAGGAATGGAGACTAATGAGGGAGTTGGAGGACTTATTCCTTGTTTATCTTACCTTAATTGTATTCATGGTGGAGCTTGGTGAGACTTAATTGTATTCATAGTGCTGGGCAAAAACCCGAAATCCGAACCTGAACCCGATCCCGATCCAAACCTGAACGGAGGCTAGGGTCTTAGTATTTCGGGTTCGGGTAATACCCGAACATGAACTAGTACCCCAAAACAACTCGAAGTTTTGGGAGATTCATTTACTTTGAATATTTAAGAGAAATTTGAGTTTTTTTTACGGGATTTTTGGAAAGTTAAGGTAGTTTGTTTTGGGGGGTTTTGGGGCAATTTAAATATTATCAATTAATTTCAGATAATATTGTGTAGTTTAGATTATTTTTACCGAGGTTTTGGGTTAATTCGGATAGTTTCGAGTATTTTTGGGTAGTATTTTCCCGGATAGTTTCGGACCTAAACCAAACCCGAAAGAAACCAAACCCGATCCACCGAATCCGATAGGAATCAAACCAAACCCGACCTGGAACCCGAAAAACCTAAACCAAACCCGAATATAATAAGTGATGAATGTAAACTCACTGAGACAATCGATTCATATATGAAACTGTACAATATTGTTATCGGATAGGCTCTCTTGTGCTCTAGTTTCTTCACTTAGTATACAAACCTACATATATATTGTTACATGGTTACACCAGACATTCTCTATAATCTAATCTTGTTCTTGTCAATAAGAAAACTTAATATAGTCAACAAATATAGACTAGACCATCTCTGGCTTAAGGCGATCAAATGACCCTTCACCAAACTCTTTTTCCTTGCCTTTTACTGGTTGAAGAGAGGCCGTTTGAAAAGAGAAAGAGAAAGAAAGAGAAATGTTCCGTCGATTATATCGGCGTCCATAAGGAAAACCTCTTGATCTCTCGCTCCCAACGCTACCGCTCCTATAACCTTGCCTTGAACTCCTAGCTTTTGGTAACGTCGTCGTGTGGCTCAATTGCCTCCGTACCTCTTCCGGTAACTGCAATGTGAATCTGTCAAGATTCTCTCCACGTGGTACTAGAGAATGTCCGGTCGAATGGGATCTTGGGAACAAAATCTCCTTTATTCTCCAGTTTGATAACCCTGTAGACCTCGATCTAGGAGGTCTGTTTGCCCCGGTGTTATTGCTCCATGTCAATCTATCTAACAAATTTTGATCTGGAGATTCCAATACACTTCTTTGCGCGTTTCCAGTTTCAAGATCATCTATATCTTGATTATCATGTTGTCGTATAAATGGATACAAAGAGATTTGATCACTGCCTGATTTGGAAGGGAGGCTAGCACGGCAAACAGGACATGTGGAGCGAGAAGAGAGCCAGACATCTATGCAACTAGCATGAAATGCATGGCTACAAGGAGGCATCAAACGCAATGTTTCTTCGTCCTCAAACTCGTTCAGGCATATCGCACATTCCACGCCGCCTTTGCCTATCTTTAGCCCTTTAACTTGTGAGTAAAGAAAGGAAGGAAAAGAATTTATCACATCCTTCCCAAGTCCACGGCTTGTTCTCCTTGTAAACGCTACTTCTCCATGACCTCCTTCTTCGGTATCAGAGCTGGTTCCATGAGGAGATGTGCTTGTGTATTTGTAGCAAACGCAGCAAGCCAACAAGCTGAATAAAAGCGTGAACATAAGCATCCCAATGATCACCGCGGGTACTTGATTCGGTCTTTGGGCACTATACGGTGGACCAATGGTTCCAGGCTTCTGCTGGCCGGTAACTTGGAGAACAAGCAACAATAGGAAGACAACATGATAACGTCCCAAGATCGGACTCTTTCCGATTGTCATCATGTGAAGAGGCTTTTGTTTCTGGTTGTGTTACAAATGTGGATCATCTCTTGAATTCTATGTTCCAAGGTAGGGGAGAAGTCCATGTTTCATGCTATAAAAATTATTTATTTCGATGAAGTGCTTACCACGTTTGATCGTGACAGAGAGTATTATTAATTGTATAATCAAGTTTGAAGATTTCATTTTGTTTAGTCTTAATGATTGGTTCGGCTTTGTTCATCTGAAGTTTTGACTTTGAAGAGGTCGTAGGTTTTAAGTACAACCTCACTTTACCTCACCCTCTTTAACTAACGTGTTGGTTAAGCAACTTGACTCTTTCACAGAAAGGTTTATTTTTATACTTAGTCTGATGGTTAATTAAGTTGAAAACGAGAGGTCAAACATATAACATAATAGAAAAAAGGTTTCCATTTATTATGATTATTTAGAAACACACAAAACCAAAACATATTGTATTTTGTAATTTTATGAAAGAATATAACAATTTTTTGGTATTTATTGAATTTTTCTTGTATATCTTACACTCCAGTTTTATATAAGAGAAGTAAGCTAAGATAGATACAAGTATTCAACTACATAAAGTCATAGCTAATCTACAAGTTCGTACCGAACCGCTTCACATCACTTATGTAAACAACATTCCGCAGGAATGGCTCTTTTGAGCGTTTAATTTAAGCTGTAGACAAAAAATAAAAAAGTCAGAGCTGCTGAAAAAAAAAAAAAAAGAAGAGTTGAAAGTAAATTAAACTACAAAGAATTGTGTTAAGGCAAGAGACCATCAAATGTTTGGTTCGAAAACTCCGAAAGTGAAGAAGAGATCATGTGACAGATCTTTGTAAGTATGTAGGAAGCTTTTAGATTTGCATTCTAGTAACTCTACTTTGTATTTCCTTTGTGTCATTCTCCTTTTATGTAGGCTTAACACTCTAATTATAAAACTAACACAATTGTGCCCTTATAAGACTTGTTAGAAAGTTTATAATGTTGTGAACTAGCGAGGTAACGACTTCGAATTATGAGAGTGAATAGAGGAAAAGAGAGAGTAAAGAGAAGAGAGCAACTTTAGATTTCTTATACTTATGTTTTTCTCATATCTCTCCAAATCTCTTCATGAACAAGTCCAATTTATAGGCAAGACATGTTTACATGCATGCGAACAAGTGGCGGAGCGTTTGCGACAAATGGCGGACGTCTCACGACACATGGTGAAGGTACGGTGACAAATGGTAACATCGGCGACAAGTGTTACGACCGCGGCGACACATGTTGTGCCACAAGAACATGCATTTGCATGTATGCATGAAGGGACAAGTGTTAAAGAGGTGAAGACACTTGTAGTGATGGAAGAACATGCATTTGCATGTATGCATGAAGGGGACAAATGTCAAAGAGGTGAAGACACATGTAGTGATGGATAATCACACATATTTTCTAACATATAAATTTTATTACTCACCGAATGACTACAATTAGTCTCATCTCAATTGAGCTAGCGGTAAACTTGTGTTCGCTCAAAGATCCTCCTCTGAATGGTGTTCAAGCTTCAATTTATCATGTTTGGAAAAGAAACAACCACACCTTATCCGGGATCTGGTTCGTATCTTTTTTTCTTTTGAATGACTAAGAAGTTCTGGGTCTAGGCCCGTACATCTCCTCAATCCAAGGACCAGAGCATTTTATATGGTCTCCTCCCAAATGCCACTCGAACCGGGGACCTCTAGGCTTTGCCTGATAGTCTTTATTAATTGAGCTATTGACACTTGGCGATTTGGTTCGTATCATCGACAAAGCGGTCAGAGACTATATACTTACTACTCGGCTGACATCAAGTTCAGTGGATCTCCTTCAGCGATAATCTTATAATCTGTCTCCGTACTTAAACCTAATGAAACTCTGTTTCATTTTCTGCTATGCTTTCTTTTTTTTTATTTTTTTTCACTTTGGACATTTGTAAATTACCTTATTCTTTCATAATGTAATATAATTTTTCTCGTTCATAGGCTTCTATATATGTTTAGTCATTTTTGTATTTCATCGTGGCCAGTCCGATAATTAACATATAGAAATATAAAAATACGAGAAGCTCATAGCTACTCAAAATGTTAAAAACATGCGACTTCAAGCGTAATACAAGCTCCACAAAACCAGCACACTTGCAGATATCTCTTCTAAATTTAGAGAGATCACAATAATTGAGAAAGACATACAAAACACAAGAGGAGTTCTCACGCATACAATATATAACTCTCACACACACAACTACACAAGCCAAGTATAAATGTTCCCTATTCCTCAGACAAGAGATATCGGTCAACCTCTTTAATCACTTCAACAAAGAACTGGAGCAGCCTCTTTGGGTGAGCTACCTTCTCATCAATCCTCTCATACTTCATGTTCCACTTCACCACACTTCCAGATCCTCCTTGCTTAGGGCTCACCTTCACCGTTTTCAAGAAGCTCTTGTATTCTTTCTTTAAAGGTCCCTCTAATACCCTCCACTGAATCACATTATTCTCCATATCCACCGTCTCGATCCTATCCTTCGACACTCTTGGCTCTCCATCTGCACCAAAACAGGTTCACAAATCTTATGTATGGTATCATACCAAAAAGAGAAAAAAAAAATCATATGTCTAATATACCATATATAGTGGAAGTGTTTTTCGTGTAGAATTATAAATATATGTATCTATATATATATAATGTTTCTATTACCAAAAACTAATTTCCAAAAGATTATGCTTCCAACTTTGTCCCATTCGCCTTCGAGCAGATCACATCCCTGGATGTAGCGAGTGGCTGAGACCACATTTTGTGATCTTCTGGCGAACAAGTAAAACTTATCAGCCGTAGTTTTGATTTCCACATCTACCTCAACCTCCTCCTCGACCATTCTTGCTCTCGTTTTTTGTTTTCTTTACGTCACCTATAGATCTGTTATGAGAGTTAATGGAATTGTTATGAGAATGAGTTCATAGCTCCTTTTATAAATAAAGAGGAAGGAATGGAGAATAGCAAGAAGGCGAGTGGATTTTATTTCGAGAGTGATTCAACGGTTGAATTTCAACCACATTATTAGTGACTCAACCATTGAACTATATTCAATTATTTGTTACCTAATCAAGTAATGAGGGTACACATTTTCCTTCCTTTCGAATTTTGTAATTATCATATTTTTCTCATATCTGAAGCTGAGAAAAATGAAAATAATGATCATATATAATCTATATTGTGTTGAAATTTTGTAATTATAAGAATATTGTATTGAAATTGCAAAAACAGAGAATAATAATCTATATAATAATAACAATCCGAATAAGTGTCTTTTGCAGTTGTGAACAGTTTTGTCTTTTTATCGCTACTTTCCGTTATCTTTTTGGGAAAAACGGTCTATTCCTTCCCAAACTAAGTTGCTTTGGCTAATTCATCCCTGAAACTTTGTCTCGTGCCTAAACCCACATAAACTAACATAGAGTTTGAATTTTCTCCCTGAACAAAACAAATCCGGACTAAACCCACAAATCGTTAAACGCCGTTATTGTTCCGTTAACGAACATCTGACTAGGATGCCACATCATCGATCTAAGCGACTGTGTTTTGAGGGGAAAACGGCCTATTCCCCCATAAACTAAGTTGTTTTGGCTAATTGATCCATGTAATATTATCTCATGCCTAAACCCACATGAACTAACATAAATTTTGAATTTCCTACATGAACAAAACAAATCCAGACATATTTAAACTAAAACATACTCCTTTTGTTTCATAGTTTAAGAGGTTTAAGGTAAATGCACACATATTTAGATCATTTATTTTTCTTTTAAAAAAATAATGTATATTTAGTTTAAGAAAAATTCAACCAATCATAAAAGACTAAAGAATATAAATAGTCATAAGTTGTCAAATGCATTTAAATTTACATTGAAACTAGCAAAACATCTTATAATATGAAACAAAATAAAACTTCTAAAATATCTAATATAATGAAACAGAGGGAGTATATTTAATGGTGTTGTTTTTATAAAAGGTTGCAATCCCAATAAAGTCTTCTACGGTTGCGTCTTTTTATCATAACTATTCATAAACGGTTGCAATCGTTTAGTTGAACTATTGCAACATTTAGTTTATTTTACAAACAATTGCAACTTTTAATTTAATTTATAAATCATTATAACATTTAATTATCTAGGTCGCGTCTCTCGATGTAACTTTTCATAAATTATTGTTTTTAATTTTGAACTACTAAAATATATTTAAATGAGATTGTAACCGTTTAATTGAACCGCTGCAACATATGATTTATTTAACAAATCATTGTAACTTTCGGTTTTGTTTTATGAATTGTTATTATCTTTAGTTTATTTGACTCTACGTTGCAATATTTGGTATATTTGACAAACAGTTGCAATTTTATGTATATTTAATTTGATAGCTACGGTCGCGTCTCTCGGTTACAATTCTTCATAATTTTTTTTTTAAAAAATTAATTACTAAAATATATTTTAAAAAACTGTTGTTACCGTCTAATTCAACATAGTAACATTTGGTTTATTTGACGAACCAATGAACATTTTGGCTAATTTGACGAACCATTGTAATATTTGGTTTATTTGATGAAACGATGCAACTTTTAGTATATTTAATGAACTGTTGCAACATTTGCCCTTTATAAAGATTTTTGTGAGCATTAATTAAAGTTTTATTTTTCATTTAGAGTTGTATCTTTTCACCATGTTTTTTTCGTGTTTTTTCATCACAAATTCTTCATTGAAATAATTGTATCTTTTTAACTCTATATATATTATTATTTTTGTTTGATATTGCTCATATAAAGTTGCATTTTTCGCTATATGGAATTCATGTTTATAATTTGTTATCTATATCATTATTGTTTTTACTAAATAACTATCAATTTTCGTTATTTGTTAAAAAAATTTCCGAAGATTGTCTCTTTTTAACATAACATAATTTAAAATGTTGCGTCTTTTTATCATAATGTTTTGTTGAATATATTTATATAGTTATGTTTCTAATATTTTTAAAAATTAAAAAATTGCGTATACTCATGAGAAAATTAAAAGACTGAAAAGCAAATTAAAAGACTGAAAAGCAAATTAAATTGATGTAAATTTAGATGGGTTAAAGCGTCAGGCTCTGGAAATAGGTAAATAGTAGATCTAGCAGTTAATTAGGATTATTAGCGAACCGTTTTAGAACTCAAAGCACTAAGCTATAATCAATCAACTCTCATCTGTATTGACTAACTATGCCTAATAGAAAGAAGTTCTAACTCTCGTCAGTAAACTCCTAAAACTAGACAAGCATTGAAATCATGTTTGATATGCTCACAAAAGTATCTAGACTAACTCTCGTCTGAATCTAGCTACTTATGCTCACCTAAGATAGTTCCAGTAATAAGCGCACTCTCGTGTCTAACCTTCTATCCTAAAATCAAGTTTTAGTTAGCTACCCTATAATTAGCATTAAGAGCGATAAAAGATGAAGAACTCTATAAATATTATCCTAACAGGTTATCAATCTACTAATTCATCTAAATCCCTAATGAAAATCCCTAAGCCTAACAAGAGAACTACTCAGACATTATCATGGAAAAATAAAACATGATTAAAGTAGAAATCATAAAATAAAATAAGAAGAGAATAGAGTTTTGAAAGATCTTCTCTCTACATGGTTTTAAAATCTCTAAAACAAAGCTATCTATAACTATCTTCCAATGGGTTCAAGCTTTCAGAGTAAAAAGCAAGAGAAAAGCTTGATAGGTCTAAACAATGACCCTAAAATCTATTTATATGTTCTCAAAAACGTGCAGAAATTACTAATGTAAATAGGGAAGTCTTCTGGGGCAATTCTGCAATCTTCAAAACTTTATAACGTCAAGACTTCTTGTATGGCCAAGAGCGGTGTCGACCGACACTAGGGGGTGTCGATCGAAACTGATGCCATTGTCTGACTCCAAATTCGTCTCTTTAGCTTTTATTCCTGGTTTTGCTCCAAAATGCTCACTTATCTCCTACTGTATCCCAATCATGAAAATACCTGAAAAAACTCTAAAAAGACTCTAGAAATAATGTAAAGACTCTAAAACTAATACCTATATCATTGTTAAAAACCGTAAAATCCATGATATCTCACTAGGTTTAGTCAGTGATCCGTTAAAAAAATCTATTGAGCATATATTTTTCCGGTAAGGGTCAGCTGAGGAAGTTTGTTGAAAAGGGACTATCCTGCGACTGCCAAACGAACAACCCATATGTCAATAAAAGACAATAGATTCCAAAGAATTACTTTTTCCAACGTTATACAAACGTTTAGGTTTCGTCGGAAATCTACTGGACATAACCTTTTCTGACGGATTACACCGTGTGGATCGCATATGTTCTTGTAGTGCATTTCTCACAGTTTTAGATTAGTCACTTCTATCTTTAGCGTATATAGCATGGTTTCATGTGACCTTAGGGGTTAGGAGGCGCATATGAAGGTTTGGCATAAAAAAAAATGGGGTGTGGACCAAGGAAGTGCCAAAATGGACAAGAAGAGCTGGTGATCGATCAACATACTGATCCCCCTGACTGATCAAAATCATAAAATAAAACAATCCAAGGAAAAAATAGAATTGATCTAATCCAATTTATTTCGGATCAACCCGTTTCATTGTGGATTGTCAAAACCATCGTCGAATAGTTTATATTCAAACATTGTATTATTTTCCAATCATAATTGACATTTTTATTATATTTTCATATAAACAAATCATCCAAAAAATTTGTTATATACAAAAAGTAATCAAGGTATTTTACCAAAGAACCTTGTAATTATTAAAAGCCATGCCTTGTCCGTTGTATGTTCAGGATAAGAAATTTTATTAGATAGCATTCAAGCGGTTAGTAGGGATTTGATTGGGAATAGCTGTGGAGGCTGCCCTACAGCCTATATATTTGACTAAAGTTCACACCAAGTCACCAAATCATGATCTACACATATTTTTCAACCTCTTTTTTGACGTTGGAAAATTTTGAGGAAAATCAATTAGTTTTTTTTCTTTTTTTTTTCCTTAATTAGTTTTTTTTTTCTCCTCTCGTTATGCTCTTTTTTGGAACAGTTTGTAGTTATTTTTACATCTGAGCTTTTTTTTTCTTTTGTGCCATTTTTTCCTTTCACAGTTTGCAGTTACCACGTGAAGGAGGTTTACGTGAATGGTCTTAATTGCAAGATATGTGATAGGTGATTACACCACGTGAAATCCAATTATACCGCATGAGTATATGCCTGGCCCGCCACGGCGCCACGAATCAAATTTCTAAAAACATTGCTTTATGTAAAGTGTAAACTAAACGAACGAAGTATTTCATTTTACATTAAGTAAATAAACAAATTAACAAAATTAAGTGAAAAAAAAATCAAAAGTCTTCAATTGTATTAAAACTTCGATCATTACCACTCTTAATTGATTTCTTCAAATAAAATAAAAAAATAATAAATCTTGCTAATATATCAACTACTATTTTTATTATACTTTTCTTATTTTACTAATTTTTTTTTATTAATGGTCATTATTCGATAATGATAAAATTTACAATTTAAATGTTTGCTATCTAACCTCTTCTTAGTTTAGTATTTTACCTAGAAATGTTTTTTATTATTATGTTTTGTGGTTCATATACGATCATATGCTCTTCTTTCTTTTCATCTGTGTCTTATGATAAGTTGGTTGCATTGACAATGACATGCAAGTTTTTCCAAGTAATAGATTTTTGAGACGTTAGACATACTAAAAAGTTCAAGACACGACAATTCTCTCTGATATATGCAAATACAAGGAGAGAGATCTAATAATCTTGACTTAAATGACTCTTCAAGTTTTGCTTTCTTTATTTTCTTTTCATATGAAAACTTTTAGAGTAAATGAATAGTTAGTTTTACATATGTTGTTCAAATTATGTCAATTCAGTAGTATCTAATCATGAGCCTGTTATATGATGTGCGTGGTTGGAGTAATAGATCACGAATGAGTACATAGAACAAGGAAATTTTTGTTTACAATCAAGTTAGGCAAGTTTCAAAACATATAAGTAACATAATTATATACCAATATATCAATATATCATATATTGTTATTGTGTGTATTTATGATAGTACAAAAAATTAGAATCTTAGGTATATAGATAATTAGTTTATATATATAAAATGTATAATTGATATTTCGAGTCAAAAATGAATATAACCATAAAAATTATAACTACATAAATTAGTAACAAAGAAAAGTATAATTTATTTTTAACAATTTCCAAAACAATAACCCACGCGTAGCGTGGGTATTCACCTAGTAACATTAATATTTAGTTTTTATTGTGTTCAATTTAAATCCCATTCGCTTCTGATATTTAGACTTTTAATCGGTCCATTGCATGAGATAAATGAATTGATGTTCGTTGTGGATGTCCAAAACATTTTGTAAATCTATGTATATATCTTGCATGTTATCTCCTCCGTCGATTAGATTGAATATCTAATAAATATATGTGGTTACATGTATACAAATATTAATAACAGTCTATATATATGTTATTATGTATACAAATGTTAATAACGCTCCATGTACATATTTACATGTATACAAATATTAATAACCCTCCATGTACGTGTTTACATATATATAAATGCTAATAACGTTATATATATATATATATATATTTATCTATACATATAGACCGTACTATGTAATACCATAATTATTTCTAACGCTCTATGTATATGTTTATATGTATACAAATGTCAAAATCGTGTAAAATATTTATTGGGTGTCCATATAACTTGGTTAGTTGTTTAAAAAATTCAAAGAAGTATTAATTGAGTATATATACAACTATGTTAGTTATCTATATTTAAATTTGAGTTACCTCAAATTAAGATATGCTGTATTTATTGACGATCAATTCGTTTTTTTGTCATCACGGCGATGTCAGTTCAACTGAAAGCATTTATTATTTGTAGGTTGTTCCTTCGACTCCTTTAAGAAGCATCAACCTTCACCACGCGTATGCCCAAACACAATTCTGGTATTTTCGTTATTAAATGGAACTTCAGACCCATTCATATTGTTTTTTTCAGCTTGTCTCTCACGATTTCTACTAACGTTTTTTACCTAATTTCCGCTCTCAATAACGTCTCTGCGCTAATTCACCCTTAATTTTTTTGAATATAAATTGTGAATTGATTCTTTCAAATAAGAAAATTGAATTGGTGACAAACAGTAAAAATATATACTATTGAATTTTCAGAAACTTTTACGCTGCAGTGGAACAAAATTAATCACTCCAATTATATATGAAAATAGCAAGGAAACCCCGGAAAAAAAAAACACTCTGCCATTTTGATCGGAATTGCTAATATTACTTTTAGTTTTATGAGATGATAGGGTTTCAATGGCATTAATGCCCGTGAGAGAAAAAAATCAACTAGATGTTTCTTCATTTTGATTTTTTCCAAGCGGCATTTTTGTCATTTTTTCATATTTAATGATTTTAATACCTACTTTTAAAAAAAAATTTTAAAATTAAATTTGAATATAATTGATTTTATTCTCCCAAAAATTATGTGATGCACTATGTAAACCGCAATTAGTAGGATTCAATTTTTTTTGGTAAGAATGTAAAATCATTAATATAAAGAGTTTATACAATAAGTTGAACCAAAATTAAAGAACATTTTCATGAACTAACATGGTCTCATGCCAAAAAAATTTTAAAAACATGGAAGCTTAATCATTCGACATTCATTTCATCAAGCAATTCACATTATCATATTATGATAAGTAAGGACATTTGGTAAATGAGTGGCCTAACTATCATCATCGGGATTAAAAAAGTAATATTGAACCTTACACTTTAAACAGTAAACGTTTTCTTTGTCAAAAAATAATAAACTTTATTAACTCAAATACAACACAAATGATATTCTCTTTGTTTCATAAACAATATCGTTTAAAATTTTTAACACTGTTTTACAACGAGTATTGTTTTATGTTTTCAATAGAAATTTTTATTAAAATTTTTTTTTTATCTTTATTATTTTAGTTTATTAATTGGATTTATGTTGCATGGAAACGGGAGCGGGTACGCGGAAGCGGAATCGTTTAGAAGCGCTGAAGCGATTTTTTAGAAAATTTTACGGAAGCGGTACGCGATGGAAGCGTATAGTATATATAAAGAATATATATATATATGTATATATATATATATAACTAAATATTAAACATTATATCATATTACAAGTTATATTAACCCCACAAATCTAATAAATAAATTTTAAAAACTAAATTTAAAAATTAAACCAATTTTTACAACAAACAAAATCAAATAATTCAAGAAAAAAATTATAACACTATATTCATTCTTTTTTAAAATAACATCAAACAAAATCGTTTCAAATTATGTATATTATAGGTAAAAATATTATCAAACTCAAGTCTCTCGAAATTAATCTAAATTAATTAATCATTTATAATATCTCTCACATATTAGATTCATGTCATTGCTATTTTCTAAACATGATTTTGTTAAAAATAAAATACAAAGATTAGTATGCAAAATTTTTAGTTTGAGTTTGTTTGTATAAAAATAATAATTTCATGTTTTATTTGTAAAATTGAATTTATAAAATGGAAGCGCAAGCTTCCAAACCGGAATCGTAAGCTTCCAACGAGCTTCCAAAGTGGAATTTTTGGAAACGCGATGGAAGCGAGATTCCGAAAGCTTCCAAGAGCTTCCGATTCCGACTAAGATTCCGAAGCGGGAAGCGGACCTCCGACGAAGATTCCGTGCTTCCTAGGAGAGAAATTGCTATGGTATGTTATTAAAAGACATAAAAGAAATTTTCACATTTTTTTTAATTTATATAAAAATGGTAGAATTACACTTTTTTATAAAACAGAGGAGTATCTAATTGATAATAAAATACCAAACAGAAAAAGGTATTGAAAAATCAAGCTGACGTATACAATTATTGGCTTTGAATAGAGACGATGTGTGGTAAAGAGACGGTGCGTGATAGATGTGGAGGTAGCGAAATACAATACCAAACTTACATAAATTTTAATATTAGTTTGTTTGTGTCACATCCATTTATGGTCTTACCCTACTATTATTACTATTTTCACTAGAAAATGACCCACGCGTTGCGTGGATTTAGTAATATATTATATTTTTATTGGAGTCAAATTTTATAATTATAACAGTTGAAAAAGATAACTCTAAACGTTAAAAATTTGACTAATATCTGTAAAAAAAATGTATATTTGATATATTTTAGACAATTTGGTTTTTTTTTTTTAATTCCATAATCTAATGTATAAATACACACTTAAAAAAGTTTCTAAGAAAATATTAGTTTTTTTTTTCATAACACTTACACATCTAACACTTAAATAAGGTTATTGATCTTCATCCGTGATAGAGTCATTAAGATTTCAGACCACTCTCTAGCCTACTGTTTTTTGTGATTTCAAACCACTATTTGGCTTAGTGTTGTTCTTATTTTGAGTTATTAATCTTTGTGATGCAAACTTAACATCGTCTTGTCAAATGAAAACATAATATACTTTAAATATGTTTTTTACCAAATTTTTGAGTTAAAAAACATTGGATTTAAATGAGAAACTCTCAAATGTTTTTTTCTATTTGATTATGTTATAGAGATATATTTTAACAACTTACATATCACTTTAAGTATATTTTACATAATTTACATATCACTTTTTTTAGTTAACAACTTACATATCACTTTAAGTATATTTTGTTATACAACTCATGGATAATATAACCATTATTATTATTATTTTTATAGAAGATAGATTATAACGTTTTTGAATTTTCATGATTTGTTTCTATAATTTTTTTGTCATCAATTTGTTTCTGTAGTTTCACAAAAAAGTGTGACTCTTTCAATGTCTTTGTCTTAAATGAAAAATTTTAAGTTCAGTTTAGTAACTTTTTTTAGTGAACATTTAATAATAAAGAAAATCTTGTAGTATATTGCTCTTATAAATTAATATTTCAATTTAAATTTTATTTTTCTCTTTAAAATTGTAGAAACACAATTATGTATAAAAATTTTACTCTACCATGCATTTAAATATGACTTCCATTCTAAAACTCATTAACTTATTCAAAAAATATGAAGTATGATCATTTTAAATTTTGTTTATGTCAAAAGTTGAATTATATTATTATTATTGATATAAATGCCATAGTATTATATACTTTCTCTATTTTAAAATTTGATTTATTATATTTAATTCGTTTTTCTTTAACTAAAATTTCTATTAGTTATAACTAACATCAATATAAATAAATATGAATTAAATGAACATTGTAATTATATTTTAATGTAAAAATTAGAAAATATTGAGTAATGACATGGCTTTGTTTAATTGGATATTTAACATGATGATGTGGACACCTTAAGAGGAGAGAAAACTCTCATTATATATATAGATTTGAATCATTATGAACTGTCTAGATTATGTTCTCCGTAATCTGCCTTTTTTGTACTTAAAGGTGCATTCTAGTCTAATAGTTTTTATTTAAAGAAGAATTATTTTGCTATAGATCGAGTTTTCTTAAATGTAAAATTTACAGAATCATTTTATTTGGCCAATTGAAATTGTGTCATATTTTAGGTCCATTAAAAATTCTGATGAATAGACTATTTAGACGTTTATATTCATCATATACAGATTAATCGAATGCTAAAAAATTCCAATCACCTCTTAGTTATAAAAATAATAATAATAATAAAACTATTTATTTTTGTAAAATATAATATTTTATTTCTGTAAATATATGATTTCATTTCTGTACAGTATATCCGAACATAACATTTATCATTATCCCAACTAAATTATGTGTTATTTTGGGTCCAAACTTTTTTTCTTTCGGTAAACTACTATTTCTATTTCTGTATATCACCCCACCATAAAGCAAACTACTATTTCTATTTTCGTAAATGGTATACCTTGTAAAATCACGTGAACTCGTGTTCCCACCTGAAAGCTGTTTTATTTATGAGATTGATTGATTGTCCAAATGGACCAATCCCTAAAGGTGAACCGAAGAATTTTTTTTCAAATTCTAAAATGTATTAGGTTGACTGTAGCCATCTATCTGAACTTTATCAAAACGGGTTAAATTTAGATTAAAACCATCGCAATTCAAGAAAACGTGGTTGCCGGTTTATTAAATAAAAATCGACATTACAATTGGATATGTTTGATTCTAATAGATTGTTATGTTTAGTGACGAGGGATAATTTGTTTGTGTTGTAAAACAAAGAAGTAAAAGTTTAAGTGTAAATCGTGTGAACACATAAAACTCGGATGAAATACTACGGTTAAAATCATATTTATTTCTGCTCTCTTGTTTTTATGATCTTCCAAAACACTTAAAACGGTTTTAGCGGGAAACAAAAAACACCTAAAAGACAGTCAAATAGTGACGCATTCTAATACTTATATATATATTTTGTTTAAAGAATCATAGATTCTATTCTTTTGGTTTCGAAACAAAAGAAAAAGATTATCTTATATGAAGGTGTTCGACATCTAACGTACGTTCACCTCGAAATAAAACGTGCTTTCATATTCTTATGTTTAAAAAGAATTATTGTCTTAAATTTTAAGCCTCTAACCAATAATGTATTTTGGAGTATAGGAAACGTACATGATATAAGATTAGGAACTTACGACTTCCAAGCCTCATATGACTTCCCAATCACTCGAAAATACTTTTTATCAAAAAAGAAGAAGTTATGTTCAATTTGGATACCTCTGGTGAAAAATAAAAGTAATTAGACAGAACAACAAGAAATATTATAATTAAGAAAATGGTAAGGATGTGACTTATATTTACTATAGAATTAGTTAAACTATTTTGTTGTCCAACTTTATTCTTGAATTATATCTACTCCGTTCTTCTGTGAAAGACACATTTAAAAGTATAATTATCTGGTACTTTCATAAATATTTAATACACCAAATCATAATTTAAAATCCCAAAATAATAGATCATAAAATTATATCACGGAAATATTCTTAGGATTAACTAGAAGTAGAAGTACGTGTACACGGATTAAAACATGATCTAAAAATGTCTCGCATTTTACAACATATAAATAAAACATAAGAATTTTGAAACACATCAAATGGTCATGTCTTGACGTTGGAAGTGAACGAAATTAGAGCGTATATGAGATGGGACACGAGCAGGACGGTACTTGTTGTCAAGCCACACAGCTGTTCCTTTTGCCTCCAAAATAGGCTGCGTTTTTAATTATATGAACCAGAAGAATCCAAATCAGAAAAAAAAAGAAAAAAATCAATATCAAGGCTTGATGAGAGGAACAACATTAACCTCTAGATTTGGAAGTTTGAAGATGAACTGTTCAAAGTAAATGCGCGCCACAGATACTCCCGATATCCTTGATTTCATCACAAATTTGCATCCACTCTGCTAAAAAAAATCAATTAAATGTACAAAACATTGATATTACAAAACGTAAAAATATTATATGATATGTCACAAGATATATATCTAGGAGAAGAGGATAAAAATTACACGTAGAGGAGCAAGGAACTTTATTGTAAATTCAGAAATCGCCAAGGCTTCACCAGAACGGGATACTTCATCACAGTTGATACCGATACTCTCCATGAACTCGTGTCGACCTTCGTATGAAAACAAGTTGAACAAGAAAGTTTAAAATACAATTGCATAAAATACTTGGCAAAGTCAAGTTCACCCGTCTTTGAAGGCGGACTGCGATATTGGTTTAGCACCCATCGGCGCTAGCGATCATCTTATGTTATAACTTGTTCTAAACTATATTTCAAACTTTGGCGTTAAGTTGCATTCATTGTAAAACAGTCTTTTTTTGGTGAATAAATTTTACATTCATACAAAAAAAAAAAATGGGATATCGCTATGTAGTAGCACATGTCTCAACTCTAAACGAGAGGGTTTATAAGAACATGAAGCAGCAACATTTGCAAGCGAATTTAACTAACCGTGTTGGCAGTAGTTTGCATAAACAGCATTGTTCACAACACCAAACTGATCCAATTCATAATCGCGAACTTTAAGTTCAATCTCATGGAACCCACTCATTCTGCCATACGGAAATTTTAATTAGATTATGAATCTGAAATATTAGATCACTCCCTCTTGGCCACTATAGATGTCTTAAGTGGCAAGAGTACCACCCTAACAAAACAAATATGAGATCTTATGAATAGACATAGAGAGACATTTGTGTACCCTTTGCCTCTTTTTAGTTCGAGGCATGCGAGAGGCTTGAAGGTCTTTAGGTTCCGGAGAGGGATGATAACCGGTCGCCTTGACGAACATGGAAACATTACAGGCATTGCCGGAGCTGCCCTGCTAGTAGCTTGAAACATTTCACTTTGGCGATGTGATGAGTAGTTGACAACTTTTGTGCGGTTTGTGAAGATTGGTTTCAGTAACCATATATATAGAAGAATACAGATTATAAAACTTTTTATCCAATGGAAAAGCTGATGTTTAATATATAATACAAATTAACTAAATTGTTTTTTGAATTTTTGAATTGTATCCAACCTTTGCTAATCCATTAACTTCCACAAATTTAAGGTAAAAGTTTATGAGCAGGAAATAAAATAGTCACTTAAAAGAACACTTTAATTATAATAGATAAACTAATTAAAATTGATCACGATGTGTAACCTAATGGTTTGTGTTAAAATCATAGATGCATCACCATCCATATCCGAACACGTATATATTTTGCATGTTGTTAGCAAAAATTAGTCTATAGTTAATGAACGCAAGAGTGTTATGGAATTGTTATTTAAAATCTTCGAGATACATGTAGTTTGAAGGAGTTATTATTATTCTTTCGTTTTTTTGGGTGAATTAGCGCAGAAGTAAAAATGGGAAAGGAAATTAGGAAATAAGTATTAGGGACGTTTGTCCCCTACAACGTCCAAAAAAACGTTAAAAAAGGGTTTGGTTTTGTGAGTTATTACAAAAAAACCTATGCATGTATTGTTACTGCGCGTGGGGAAGGAGAAAAAAAATCTGACATTTAATAAATGTTTAACAGTTGAATTGACTTTTACTCGGCAGCTGATTGGACGAAGTGACGGTTATTAATTAAATGCGACTGACTTTAATTAATTTGGATCTATAACAAAAACGTATGGCCGGAAATTAAAAATTTTAAACCACTAACTTAATTGCGAAGATATCTATTAATAAATTTAGCACGAAATAGTTCGAGTTATAACTCTATGAAAGTGTATGTACATGTAGCTAAATAGCTAAATTTATAGATAACTATTAATTGACACGTTTATCCAAAAGGAACACATGAGACTTGTATCGTCCATCTCCAGAGGGATATTGTTACGCTTTGTAGATCTATATGTGGATATCCAAACATTGTTGTAGATCCTTATTTGTAACGTGAAAGTTGTCTCTTCCGGCGAATAAATTTACTATATAATTCTCTGATACGGCAATATGAATAGTAACCACGACATTGTTTTTCTGCTCGGTTTGAATGAAATAGAATAGAGTTGAGAGAAAAAGAGAGAGAGATGAACATAAAAAAAAATAGACATCCAAAAATCAGAAATTAAAATGTAAACAAGACATCAGGTACGTAGGGTTAGTTTGAGGATAAAGATGGGCGAAAATTATTGTTGTCTTAGGCATATGACCATAATACCAAAAAATTTATTTCACTTGGATCTATGGTCTTCCACCTAATTAACTCTTTTTTTTTTCCTTACGTTCTTTTACTTTCCATGTGTAACCCACCTAAATGCTTCAATAGAAAGAAGTACGTAGGAAAGTAAAAGGTTTCAAATAAACGTAGGAGAAAATGCTTCAACAAATTCACTCCATATAGATTTCGGTGCATTTAGTGTTTCATAAGTTTATTAAGAAGATGTGACCTTTTAATTTTCCAATTTGGTGCATGTGGCCTAGGGAAAATGCCTATTTTTTTCCCTTAGTAAGCATGGCACTGCCTACTATGAAAGAGTGTAAAAAGTGTAAAGAGCAAAAAATAGAAGGAGACAACCTAGCTACATCTTCGAGACCTACTTCAAAAACCATTCACTAGAAAAGACGGCAACGTACAATTTCTACATGTTATCCATCACTCTTTTCTAAAATTAAAATAAAAGAATACTACAACTACTTGTCTTTTCCGAGTAGTGTAAATCTTCAACAGAACCATTGACAGATCTCTATCTTGTATAGCTAGTGGGGCGACGTCACAAACACCTCCCATGTGTGCTTCTCTCATAAAAACCCTAAACTCTGCAAACTTGGGCTTCTCTTTGAGAACAAAACTCACTTTTTGTCAACACATTTTAGAGAATTTTTATTCAATAAAAAAAAAGAAAAATATTAGAAAGAGAAAAGAGAGAATGATGAGAGACTCTTAAATAAGAGACTTAAGAATATTCATAAGAGCCAAATGAGACAAATTGCTTCTATATTTTGGTTGAATTTTCTTTTTAAAATTAAAATTTAATTATATGACTAAAATGTATTAAAATAATTATATTTTTCTTGTTTAAGAAACCTATAGAAGCTCTTATGGATGGGGATGGTCTTAGATCTTCTCAATAAGTCTCCAATTCCAAATCGTCACTTCAAGCAAGTGACTTTATATTATTGTCTTCAGTCCAGCTATGTTTCTCTTTGTATCAACTCTCGAGCAACAGCTCTTCTAACACACACGCACATATCGTGTATCATATAAGTCTTGTTTCTGTTATTTATCTTGAGTCTAACAACCAGTTACAAACATACTTTTACTGAAATATATATAGAGTAAATTTAGTGAAACTAAGTTAAGGCTTCTTCACTTAAGCGCCAATCGCTAACACTCAACCACCTAAGTGCCACAACCTTAACACACATCATGCAAACAAACAATCAATTATCTGATCAACCAGAAACATGAAAATAAATTTGCACTGTTTCATAAGTTTCCAAAACGACGATGGCGCTACTTGGAGTTGGGAACGACATAGATCAAAGCATGAAAAAGTGACGATGAAGAGCCGATGAACTCGGTGGAGGGGAGTCCAACGTTTATGAATGCCCTACGCAAAACAAAAAATTTTAAAATCCCCTTCTATATATATTAAGAAAAATATCACAAGTAATGCTAGTACAAAAAATCACAATAAAGGTTCCTTTAAATTTTGTTTAGTGAAAAACTCACGAGTATAGTTGTAAAATGGTCCACGATTATTGCTATTATGAAATAAAGGTGTATAAGAAGGAGAAGAAAATAATTTGTGTAAAAGGCATATTTTACAAAAATTATGCCCCCAAAATATACATGCGGTAATCCAAGGCTTCAATTTGCATGTGTTGTGAGCCGGGCCTTGGAGAAGAAGAGTAAACAAGACTGCCACTGACCACTGTTACATCGGAAAAAAGGATATGAGTACTTAAATCCTCGACAAAAAAAGCCAAATGCTGCGAAAGTTACTACATGCCTCGTCGCAGTAATTGAGCTTATGATTTCACGGTCAATAACTTTGAAGATGGCAGCCTGTCACGACCCGTTTTCTTGGGACAGTTCGTGACAGTCGCGTTGCTTTCACTGGGCCATTCCACTACGGCAAGAGTACGTGCTTTAGTGAGGGGCGTGCAGGACTCAGGTTGGAGAGTCCCTTCGGAGTTAGACAGAACAACTCGGATGGAGTTTAAGTGTCTGTCGCTGATCGAAGATCAGACTCAGAAGAGGGGATTAGGCCGTCCCTGCACAAACTGGTCGTGATCTGGAGCCGATCACCTGATGAGCCCAAGGTAGGGCGAAACCAGTTGGAGATGGTCGATGTTAGGAAGGCTGGGTCGGGTAATATTGAGATTGTCAACCGCTGCACGGTCTTCTGAGAAAAGCCCGTGACATGTGGTATCAGAACCAAAAACGTTGTGTGTTGTTTGCGCCCAGCGCCCGTAATGAGACGGGTAGGCGGGGAGCCTTGTTTGGTGGCCTAGAAATGGTCAAGGGCGAGGTGTCCGTGAAGACCAAGGCAAGGTGCCGAGTCATCGATTCGAAGTAGGGGTAAGAGTTATCCCACAACGACACAATGTACGATCTTGAGGATTCTTCCCGTGCACGAGGGCGTGCACATTGATGGGTGGAGGAGAAAGTCACGACCCGTTTTCTTGGGATGGTTCGTGACAGTCGCGTTGCTTCCGCGGGACCATTCCATTGGGGCAGGTGAACGTGCTTCAGTGAGGGGCGTGCAGGACTCAGGTTGGAGAGTCCCTTTTGAGTTAGACAGAACAACTCGGGTGGAGTTTGAGTGTCTGTTGCTGATCGAGGATCAGACTCAGAAGAGGGGATTAGGCTATCCTTGCACAAACTGGTCGTGATCTGTAGCCGATCACCTGATGAGCCCAAGACAGGGCAAAACCAGTTGGAGATGGTCGATGGTAGGAAGGCTGGGTCGGGCAATATTGAGATTGTCGACCGCCGCACGGTCTTCTAAGAAAAGCCCGTGACAAGCCGGTAACATAACTTGAGAATTATGGAGCATATTGTTTCTTTGCTTCCATGTAGCGTAGATGATGGCTTGAGTCACGAGCTTTCTGAGAGTAGACGGTGATGTATGATTTCTGCCTCCGGTCCAACACATTAAAACTTCCCAGTTCTGGAACGGTGAGGGAGATAGCCTAAATCTGGTAAGCTCCATAGACCAAATAGCTCTTGAATAAACGTAGGAAAGGAGAAGGTGGTCCCTAGTCTCCACTTTTGACGAGCACAAACAACAAAGGGGAGAGACATGCATACCTCAGGAGAGAAGCCTCGACCTTGCAGGCAGTCAATCAAGGTGAGCAACCCACATATGGAAGGAGTTTCTCGGCGTCACTCCTTTAAACCAGACAGATTTAGTCCAACTTTTCTCCTCTTCTCTCTGTTTAATGACCTGCCAAGTTTTGGAAGAGGAAAAACCATTGCAGTCCACAATATTAACATACCAACAGTAAGAATCTTTCACATGCGGTTGAAGGGGAATAGTGACCGTAGTAAGAAAAATATGGAGGGTTAGCGAGTTTTGGGATCTAGGAGCAGGTAAGTTTCACACATTTACTTCAATCACTTGTGACACCGAAGCATCGATTGGGAGCTAGCCTTTGACTACGAGGTCCCTCCTCCCCCAAAAAATTTAGAAGTGAGCCAAAGGGAGTCCAATAGAGCACTTTAAGAACCTTTCTATATGTTATTTACTCATTTAGTAAAAAAAAAAAAAAAAACCCCAAATGGATGAGATATTTTTTATGGAAAAGATGAGATTATTAATTATGTAAGGACAAATAAGGAAATTATTCAAATGGATGTGAAGAATTTAAGAGGGTAAAGAGCAATGACAATAGTTGGAATCGAAGATGATCACTACTTACGGAAACTGAAAGAATAATGCCCGAACGAAAATAAAAGAAAAGGAGGAAAGATTGGTACTTGGCTGCGATGCAAGATAAGTTATAGCGCCAATATTCATATACCAACCCAGAGACAGGGCCGGTCCGGTATAGCTAAATGCCCTACGCCACAATAAAAAATTATGCCTTTTGTAAAAAAAAAATTTCTTAACATCACAAATTAAATAAAATTAATGTAAAAGTTATACTAAATCAAATCAAAGCAATGTTCACATATTTTAACAAGCTTGCAAGCAACCAAACACACATAAATAAAAATATGAATTGAATCATTGGGAAGAAAATTTTTTTTGTAAACGTTTAGGATTTTATTTTATTTTTAAGCCAAAATTTTACAAATAAAATATATTAACAACATATTAATATTTTATTAATTTAAAGGTGTAAAGCCCAGAAAATATAATGAAAAAAAGCTCTACAAATTTGTTTTTCAAAAAAAAAAACTTGTAACTCCTTTTTTTTAGTAGAAAAGACCTAAAAAAATTTCTAAAAAAATATAAACCTTTTAGTTTGATGCCCTAAGCCATGGCTTCACTTGATTGTGTCATGCGCCGGGCCTGCCCAGAGACTGAATCAGTGGAATTGATCAATCCTATCCTAAACACTAAATATTTTTGGTCGAAAAATAACCCTAACTTTTCTTTATTGAATGAAAACAGATTAGATACACTCATAGCAAACAGATTAGACTCTCATCCTCCTCTGAACTGGTTTATGTTTTATGTCATTGGGCTTGTTCATGCCGAAGGGTTCATCAGTCCCTCATCCCTTATGTTCTTTTTTAATATTTTTGAACAGAGTTTTATATTCTTAATTTTACATTAGATTTTAGTTTTAGAGCAAATTCACCCACTCGTCAATGCAATATTGAGGTTGATGAAAATAAACTGAATTTTTTTAAGTTTTGGTCTAATTATAAACCATGCACAGACCACAAAACTGAATAGTGAATATTTGGGGTATCCAAATTTAAAAAGAAAAATTAAAAATTAGGGAGGCACCCATTGATGAGTGTAGGTATGAATAGAATTATTTTTCTGCTTGATTGGTAGAGTGAGAGTCTGTAGAAGTTGTGTACAGACGTTTATTAAAGCACCCTACAACTTTAAAACTAAACAATCATGCTTTACAATATTTTGGCTTTACACATCCAATTTTCCACAGTATCCAAAATAGAGCTTTGGATTTTTCACTTTCTTCTTCTAACCTTCCCACGATCCCGATTTCCAAATTATAATTCATTTATCTAATTTGTCAATATATGTAATTGCATAATAGTGATATTTATTATCATAATACCATATACATGTATATATATATTCTACAGCATATTTACCAATCAAATTTTCAATTTTAAAAAGTTATAGCTAAAATCGTAACCACAGTTTAAAAATCTATAGCCCAAATTCTACAGCAAAAATTGCAAAGTTACAACTACAATTTTGGCAAAAACCTTTCGTCAATAGTAGGAATTAATTAGGAAAAGTTTCGAATTTATCAATTTTCTTATAACCTTATCAAACTTCGAAATTGCAAAAATTGATAAGTTTTTCTGCAATTCATAAACTTATCTCATACGCTCATAAGATAAGTTGCATTTGCATAATTACCAAAATCAAGACTTGACTTCTTAACTTCAAGTACGTGTGGAAAATTAGTCGTCTTACTATGAAAACTGATTTTCATAATTTCACTTTGCTTTTCTTTGGAGCCACAAAGTAGGCAATGCTCCGGGTCCGGGATCACACGTTAATATATTTTTTTCACACGTTAATAAAAGTTGACCGATACACATTTTCTCACTCGGACATAAGTCAAGCAATAAGTATCTATTTTTCTCAGCTCACCTATAAAATTAGGGTATTTGCAAGATATGTACTCAGAAGACCAAGAAATTAACTGACACATATTGTCACTGTTCGGTCGTTACTGTAGCAGTAATGTTGACTCTTTTACCCCTAATCATTTAGCAAATGCAATTCATGACCAGAAGAAAAGGAAAAAAAAACAAAAGTTTTAACTTATCATCTTTCTCTCGATTTGTTGTTTAACTTTTTTTTTAATAACCCATCTCTTTCATTTTCTGTCCTCGAAAACCAAATTCGGATAATTTCTCAACAGAAGATTGTTTGTAACAAAGAGTTGTCGTTAGGGTTTTTATTAATTTGTAATTTGCAAAACTAAATTGATTCCAGCGATGAACTAGGATGCTGAGATTGCTCAACAAACGGATTCGATTTAGGATCTTAAGGTAAGTCCGTGAGATATTGTTGTTGATTCGAGCGGGGATGGTCATGAAGCCATTGACGATGATGATGATGACGCTGCAGCTTCTTCACATATGGAGCTCGATTCGGCGGTTACAAATGATGATGGTGATGTTAGGGTTTCTGAGAGTGAGAGATCGGAGTAAAATGGTGTCGTAGGGAGTGAGGAAGAAGATGATATGAGTTACATGTCCTAAATAATTTGTTAACTGGATTTTGATGAGGTTTATTAAGCAAAAGAGGAAATTGGTATCATTGGCAGCAACACCATGGTCTATTTTTCGGGGTTCGATTTCGGTAACAATTTAATTAGCAACACATACAAAAATGCTAACTTAGAAGTTAAACGTAATAACTATATTATCATTATAAATAAGTATGCTAATATAAAAGTTATCGGTAATAATTAAATTATTAAAGTAAATAAACAGGTTAATATATAAGTTAGTTGATACCAATCACATTTTACCATGTTCATACAAATATTATTCAGATATTTAATATGTTAGCATGTTATCATTCTATATTAACATATAATTTGTAACTTATCGCGATACTACATTATTTAGCATGTGTCATCCGTATATTATCGTGTCAAAATAAACATTGTCGCCCGCATATTTTCCTTTTTTAGTCAGTGGTATTTTTGTAATTAATCCAAAAAGAAAGGATAGTTTTGGTTTACATTTTCTTTCTCTTTCCTACTTACCTAATTTTCAAATTACCATAGATTTAAATCTAATTTTTTGGTCAATTGTGGTTTTAAATTAATATAGCCCATAAAATTATAACAAAGCTCTAATGTCGACTACTTCTTACAATAACGTATGCATTACTAAACAAACAAAAACAAAATTTTTTTTTAACATTAATTAATAAAAATAATGGGGAAATGCCTAGCTTTGATGATCTTCCTCTCTTCTTCTCTTCTTTTTGTTCTTCAAAACCTCGAAGTCGTTAATGCCGTCATGTGTGCTGGAAGCTTCTTCAAAGGTAATAGCAGCTACAGCGAGAATCGCCACAATCTCTTCTCTACTCTTGCTCATGAAGTCGTCACCAACGGTGGATTCTACAACGCTTCACTCGGTAAGAGTCCCAACACAGTTTACGCTCTTGTCCTTTGTGCAAGAGGCTACCAGCGACAAGCGTGTTCCAGTTGTGTCGAAAAAGTGACTCAGGGGACACAAACGAGTTGTCCAGATGACCAGATCGCATGGATACGTTCAAGTGGGACAACGACGACGAAGACCATGTTTCTTGTCTTGTACGTTCCACAAACTACTCAACTTTAGGGACGCTCCAGCTTGGACCTCCTGTTATATTCCCAAGTCCACTTAGTATAGATCCATCCAGAGACATGACCCTTTTCAAACAACAGTGGGAAACAACGGTTAATCGGACCCTTGAGGCTGCCATGGATGCTGAAACTTCCTCGGTACTTAAGTACTATAGTGCGGTACAAGCCGAGTTCACGGAGTTTCCAAATGTTTACATGCTGATGCAATGCACACCAGACATATCTTCCCAAGATTGCAAGAGATGTTTGGGAGATTGCGTGACGTATTTTACAAAACAGTTTTGGGGAAGACAAGGAGGAGAGGTTAGTCGTCCGAGCTGTGTTTTCAGGTGGGATCTATATGCTTTCCATGGTGCTTTTGATAATGTAACAAGAGTTCCTGCACCTCCTCAACAAGTAAAGGGGAGCTCTATAACAGAAAAGAAAGGTAAAACAAATGAGTTAAAACAATTTCACAATTTGTAAAATGATAAAGAGGTTCTCAAACTAAAAAGGATTAATAATTTGCAGGAAGAAGCATTGGCTATAGCAAAATTGTTGCGATAATCGCGGTTCCTACTTTCATTAATATTTTGGTGTTTATTGGTCTCATAAAAGTCTATGCTTGGAGGAGAAAATCAAACAACGGAATAGATGGTAAGTGTACCGTGTGTCTTGCTTTGATCAACTTTATGATGGTGCGATAAAATCTTATTTCTCTTTTTTTTTTTTTTTTTAGTTGGTAGGGCAGAGTACTCTGATTCTGATGGACAATTTATGTTACGGTTTGATCTCGGTATGATCTTAGTGGCAACTAATGACTTTTCGTCTGAGAATGCGCTTGGCCACGGTGGATTTGGTACTGTCTATAAGGTAGTACCGTAGTAATAATATTTTCCTAGTAATGAGTTATTATTGATTGATCTAAGTCATAGATGGGTAACCGATCTTGAGAACCGGTTTCAGGGGACATTACTAAACGGGCAAGAGATAGCGGTGAAGAGACTAACAAGAGGTTCAGGGCAAGGAGATATGGAGTTTAAAAATGAGGTTTCTCTATTGACAAGACTCCAACATAGGAATCTGGTTAAGCTTCTTGGGTTCTGTAATGAAGGAGATGAAGAGATTCTTGTTTACGAGTTTGTCCCCAACTCAAGTCTTGATCACTTTATCTTCGGTGAGCCTTTAATAGAAAGCGGAATTGTTTTTCTAGTTTTGGAAACATTTAGCTAAAACATGTTTCTTTTGAACTCTGCAGATGAAGAGAAGCGTTCGCTTTATAGAAGGCATTGCTCGAGGTCTTCTTTATCTCCATGAAGATTCTCAGCTGAAGATTATTCACCGAGACTTGAAGGCAAGCAACATTCTTTTAGACGCTGAGATGAACCCTAAGGTTGCCGACTTTGGGACAGCGAGATTGTTCGAAGCTGATGAGACTCGAGCTGAAACAAGACGAATAACTGGAACCCGGTAAGAATATAACAACCAGTCTTGAAAACACATGTAAATGCTATGTTTTAGCAGAATCTTTTAGAAATTATTAGTTAATGTTATTGGTTGCATATATGCAGTGGGTATATGGCTCCCGAATACCTTAATCACGGACAAATCTCAGCTAAATCTGACGTTTATAGCTTTGGTGTTATGCTTCTAGAGATAATAAGTGGTGAACGAAACAATAGCTTCGTAGGAGAAGGACTTGCAGCTTTTGTAAGCTTCTTAACATATCAAGTATTTTCTCCACTTTCTTTTACTTTCAAATCTCTATACAAATAGTAAGAACATGCGTATATATTTTCTTGGTGCAAGGCATGGAAGAGATGGGTTGACGGAAAGCCTGAGAGTATAATTGATCATTTCTTGATAGATCAGCAAAGAAACGAGATCATCAAGTTGATCCAAATTGGTTTGTTGTGTGTTCAAGAGAATGCAGCAAAGAGACCAACCATAAGCTCTGTAATAGTTTGGCTTGGCAGTGAGACTATCATCATTCCTTTACCTAGAGCTCCTGCTTTCACTAGAAGTCAATCTCAATCCGAGAATGGTACAATGTCAATGAGCGATGATGTCTTCACGGAGTTGAGTTGTCGTTGAGTTGTCGTACGTTATAGCTCATAAATTAATCAAACCATATATACATTGTATCTTGTGGCATATATTGATCATTGATGTATCGTAAACTTTGTCCTTTGGCTTGTATTTAAATCGAATCCATCTGTCTTACAATTGGAGAAGATTTCTAAACTTTTTTTTTTTTATGTATTTCTTGTATTTAAATGCTATTTAATAATATTTTTCTTCTATCATCTTTTGTGTTGTTTCTTTTGACATGAGTGAGTAGTCACCTAGTATTAGTGGTTTACAACGGTTTTTTCCATCATGCTTATTTATTTTAAAATTAAAGATAAAATCATGTTATTAATTAACAAGGGTTTACGAGCTAGGTATAGTTCCAGGTAAAGTTCCACTTAAGTTCACAACCCCACAAAAGTTGAGCCTCTTGCTCTGGTTACACAGAGTGAAACTCGAATGTGTAACTCCACAAAGTTTGAAAATCTACTTTTAACTCCTTTGTAGTTGATTACCAACGTTTTCGATCTACCAAATCTCGTCCCAAACCGTTAATTGCCAACGAGATATATCATCTGTGACTTTCATTTGTCTCAACCACAAAATCACATATGCATAAATAAATAAATAAATAAATAAAAATAATAAAAAACATGACATAACAAAATTCAAAAAGGAAGAAGTATTTGTAGCATGTACTTGATTAGGCAACAAAAGCAATTAAATATAGTAGTTGAATCATTAATGATGCAATGAACAAACTAAAAAGTAGTGAACAATCACTCTCAAAATAAACTGAAACCTCTCCTAATTTATATTCTTCATTCAATCCTCTTTATAATAGGAGTTATGAACTCGAAGGGAATCACTAATTCTCATAACAATTCCCATAACTCCATTTGTAGGTGACTTAGAGTAAAAAATGGTAGAGGAGGAGGTTGAGGTAGATGTGGAGATCAAATCTACCGCTGATAAGTTCCACATGTTCGTCAGAAGATCACAACATGTCTCCAAAGCCACTCGTTATATACAGGGATGCGATTTGCTCGAAGGCGAGTGGGGCAAAGTTGGAAGCATACTCTTGTGGAAATTAACTTTTGGTAATGAAAATATTATTTATATATATATATATATATATATACATTATGCAAGAAGATTAACCCTTCAACTTAGGTATACTAGATACGGGAAAGAAAAAGCATGATATATAATTGTTTGTTAACGCGTACTGGTGTAGATGGAGAGCCAAGAGTGTCGAAGGATAGGATCGAGGGGATTGATGTGGAGAAGAATGTGATCCAGTGGAGGGTGTTAGAGGGACCTCTGAAGAAAGAGTACAAGAGCTTCTTGAAAACGATGAAAGTGAGCCCTAAGCAAGGAGGGACTGGAAGTGTGGTGAAGTGGAACATGAAGTATGAGAGGATTGATGAGAAGGTGGTTCACCCAGAGAGACTGCTCAAGTTCTTTGTTGAAGTGATTACAGAAGTTGACCAATACCTCTTGTCTGAGGATTAGGGGACTCTTCTGCTTGGCTTATATATTTGTGGGAGAGTTATTTTATGAATAACATTGTAAGGACTCTTCTTGTGTTTTGTTTTATCTCTTGAGATTTAGAAGAGATGTCTGCAAGTGTGCTATACATAATACATCATGTCTTAAATGGAACCCAAATATAATACCATAAACTAATATTAAAATGAATAAAAATCTCTTTTAAATGGTGAAAATATATACCTTAAATTGGAAATAGAAAACACAAATATAATATTTTAAATTTATTTCTAATTTTTTTGGTTGAATAGTTTTTATATAAAAATTATGGTATTATTGGAAAAATAAACTAGTGATAATACTTTTAAAACAAAAACTTAATAGTAAGTCAAGTAATTCTATTTTTGGAAGTTTATGGAATGTGTGCTATAATTTTCCATAAAACTTGTTTTTTTTTTTGGTGCGATCCATAAAACTTGTTTTAGTGCTATTTTAGAAAATTTCTCTTTGATTTATATTATTTTAAATTAATTTATTTAAATAATACTTTACAAAGGGTGTTATAGTCAATTCTTAATAAAAAAAATATTTTTCAAATTACTATAAAATTGAGTGTACCTTTCAAATTTCTTATAAAATTTCGTATATTTATAAAAATCTCCTGCAAGAAAAGTTGACAATAAAAGTAGTGAAGAGGAAGGCATAAACATCGCTGATCCCTTGGATGATTCTGACCCAAAAAAATCCTAGTAATAGTAATTTCTCCTTCCTAGGAAGACTAAGCCTAAACTCTGTGTATAAAAGAAAAAACAATAAATAATTATAGACAATGAAAAAAGAAATATGGTACATTCAATTAGAACTTGTCCCGACATTATATTAGGTTAGTGTAGGACTGTCTCTGAGCATAGCCATGTAAAACATTCGCGTTGAGCTCCCAAATTTTAACGAGTTGATATGTATTGATTTTGTTGCTTTTAACTGTAAAATTTTTTTATATAGATTATGAGACTCCTAAATCGTAATTGTTTGTAACCCCATATATTTCAGAGCCGACCCTGAGTAATTAAGTGTAATCTATAAAAAACCTTTTAATATCACATGGTTCGTTTTGTCCTTTTTATAATTGTGATAAACCTTTAATTGACATGCGTTAGCATACGAACCATATAATTATTTATAAATTTAATCAAGGCTATTTTCTAAACAAAATTTTCATATAATTCTATAAAAGACAAGATTGACGTGTAGCAGTTTTGATTGAGAATGAAAACGAAAAACTTTAAAGAGTTCAACAACCAAAATTTAAGATTGAAAAGGAGGGATAATATATAATGATGTGAGTTATTTTCACAAATTGACAAAAAGTTGTGAAACTACTTTTGAGCACTCGAAGAAGTGCAATGTTTCAAGCTGCGGCCACGGCGGCTCCGGCTATGCCTGTGCACCACGTGGTGTTTCCCCGTTCTTTGAGTCGACAACTTGTCCTGCCTCTCCGAAGCGCAAAGACCTTCAAACCTCTCGCATGTCTCAAACTGAGAGGAGGCAAAGGGTACAGAAAGATCTCTCTAATTTCATTTCATAAGAGCTAAGTGGTCTAATATTTCTTTTTTTTTTTGGTAACCGAAACATAGACTAAGCATCAAGATATATAGATGTTCTATAATGGCCAAGAGGGAGTAATGATCTAATATTTTTGATTATTAATATTTTTGCATTTGGCAGAGTGAATGGAATCCATGAGATTGAACTCAAAGTTCGCGATTATGAATTAGACCAATTTGGTGTTGTGAACAATGCTGTTTATGCAAACTACTGCCAACACGGTTAGTTAAATTCGGATGCAAAGTTTGAGCGAGTTGCTATTTTTAAGCTATATCCCAATCTTACCAACTATTGTTTATTAAACATGTTTTTATACTAAGGTCAACACGAGTTTATGAAGAGTATCGGTATCAACTGTGATGAAGTATCCCGTTCTGGTGAAGCCTTGGCAGTTTCTGAGTTGACAATAAAGTTTCTTGCACCTTTACGAGTAATTTTGAACCTGTTTTCCAATAATGTTTGTCACATTTTATAAGATCAATGTTTTGTATTTTTTATTTGATTTTTCTCGCAGAGTGGATGCAAGTTTGTGGTGAAAACAAGGATATCGGGGACATCCGTGGCGCGCATTTACTATGAACAGTTTATCTTTAAACTTCCAAATCAAGAGGTTATTTTTTTGCTCTCAAGCCTTTGTGTTGGTTTTTTACTTGTGTTCTGATTCGGATCCACGTTGTATACCATTAACAAAGCAGCCTATTTTGGAGGCAAAAGGAATGGTTGTGTGGCTTGATAACAAGTACCGTCCTGTTCGTATCCCATCTTACATACGTTCTAAGTTCAGTCACTTCCAGCGCCAACATGTTTTTGATTGATCATGCACTCTTGGGCTCGACAAAACATTTTTATCTATTGCGAAAAAATCTAGACATATGTAATGATACATAGCAAAACAAACACTAAAGCTCAATATCCATTAGTCAAAACGATATCTTTAAGAAGGATATCTTCATTGCTCATCATGTATATGTATAGATAATTAGATATATTTGGAAGTTGTGTAACTATTATATATATACTAGAAAGCTGTCCACGCGATGCGTGGGTTATATATTTAATATTAATCCTGAATAATAATGAAATTTGTATTAAAGTAATACGTTCGATTATTAATATAGTTTTTTGAAAAGAATTTTTTAAAATATGAACTTTTATGTTTATTTTCGAAGTATTTTTGTGAATTGCTAAAAAATAAATTCTGCTCTTTTTTTATTCAAGATGGTATGACATCAATATATACCACTACTTTTTCTTAATTTACATAAAATATTTTATTGTGGAAATATATATATCATACCTCATCGTACAGTCTCTTGTTTGTTGATTCATGATCCTTGGATCGGGAAAACGACCAAAATCAACTCCAACTATTTCTATGCGGCTTTTTTCATCCCAAACTCTGACCCCTTGAACTTATCAACCCGAACTCATACAATTAAAAAAAAAACAAACCTAAACTATCTAACTGTTATCCAATTTCAACACAGTTTTTTTTTTGTATTTGTTAATGTCGATTAGAATTGTTAAGTCGTAATTATCTGTTCTTTTGTATCTGAATCATTCCTTTTATTCAATTGGCTAAAGTTAAATAATTCAGGTTTGTTACATTATTTAATAACAGGTATATGTTAAAATTGGCTAACGATTACATAGTTCAGGTTTGTTATTTGAAATTTATGTGGGTTCGAGTTGATAATTGGGGTTGATATTGGCCGTTTTCCCTCGTTGGATCTCATCAGAAGGTAGATCTTCCTGACCTCATGACTTTCCCTTGACAATAAGCTTTAGATATTATATCCGTATAATCCATAATAAAATTAGGAGATCAAAGGTAAAACATAATCATATTTATTATTTTTTTTTGCTAAATTTTATCTACATATGTTAAAAATTAAAGAAAAATTTAGGGTCACTCTGTCTCGATGTTCTTTCGTCTTCTTCTAAATTCCAAATTTTTAGTATTTTTCAACCTCTTTAACACTTTGACACTGGTACTTTCTTTGCTCACGTTTTCTACTTTGTTGCTTTCTCATATATCCATCAAAGTTGCTTGTTTCTCAGTGGCCGTCTATGAAACAAAAAGATATTGTAAGACATACATACGATGTAAGAAAAATAGAAATTTCAGAACAATTAAGATATTTCATAGCAATAAATACACTAAAAGAAATATAGTATACCAAAGAGAGGCTATGTGCCTCATATAAACTCGTTGGAGATTGTTGGCTCCACCAAAGCAATCGTTGGAATTCAGTGTTTAGTACGGCGTTCCCGTTATAAAACATGTCTCGCACCTAATGATTTGATTCTCAACTTGTTTTAAAAGAACCAACACCAACCAAAGAAAAAATTAATTCTTAACTTGTTTTAAAAGAACCAACATCCATCAAAGAAAAATTATCAAAAAAAAACAGCAACAAAAAGAGGATCACTGTTATATAATAAGTGGATCAATAAGATACGTCTTACAATATATCATTTATATTATAAAGTACAAGTCACCTAGCTAATTATGTTTTGATTTTTTTTAGAGTGAAATGCTCGTCGAAACTTTAAATTTTTGTGAACTGCCTAAACATTAATTTTCCAGTAATTTATTTTATTGATTTACCGATTTATGATTTAATTTTTTTTTTTGGATAAATTTTCTACACGTCAAAACATAATTAGCCAGGTGACTTGTACTTTATAATATAAAGGATATATTGTAAGACGGATGTTTTTCCGCATCATACTATGTATTTAAGTTGTAAGAAAAAGAAAAATAGTTGTGATTTTTCTTGTGAATGGAATAACCAATTTGCTTAGCATTACTTAATTGAAAATTTGTAATCAAGAGGACGTCTTGGACGAGAAAAAGAAATAGAAAACATTATTAAACAGAAAAAAAAGAGTAATAAAAAGGAAAAATTGAGAACTAATATATATTTTAAATCAGTTATCAAGAAAACAACTACAAGTAGACAAAAATCGAATCTAATCTGGAACAAAAGTTGTACAAAATAACTAAATGGCTGAGATAGAAGCTTAATGTGAAGAGGCGGTGATAAGATGTTTTCTTGATTTGGTGTCTTTAGTTGTAACCAAGCAGCATCTTTCAGCCCGGATTCGAACCGGGGACATCTAGTGTGTGAGACTAGCGTGATCACAGACTACACCACCCACAATAATATTATGTTTTCATTTTTTTCATACAAGTTGAAACTTGAAAATGAATTAAGGAAAATAATGATGGATAAACGTTAACTAATAGTAGTAGTGTAGTACTGTAGCAATAACAATGGAAGAACACATCAATTTTGGTTGTAGAATAAAACTGTTTTTGAAACTATCATGAATAAAATAAAAACGAAATTAAGCTAAATAAAAAATAAAAACTTTAAAAATAAAAATAAAAGCAATTAAAATCGGATTTTAAATCAAAAGGGAAAAAAATCAGGATTAGAAAATTTCTCAAAAAATATTAAAATTGTAGATTTAGCAATAAATTAAGAATTATTAAAAAACCATTCTAGAACTCAAATCATAAAATATTATCAATCAACTCTCCTCTATATTAACTACCTATGCCTAATAGTAATAGTAGGAATTCCAGCTCTCGTTTGTAAATCACTAAAACTAAACAAGCATTAACGATCGAGTTTGATATGTTCACAAAAATATGTAAACCAACTCTCATCTAAGAATAACTATTTTTGCTCACTTAAAATAGTTTAGGTAATAAGTGTAGAAAGAGAGAAAAATATGATACTTTATTTATGAAAATACGATTTTACTAACTTGAACTTTACATGAGGGTTTACACATGATTATATAGTAGCTTAGGAATACTCTAGAATTAGGGTATCCTTATTGTTTAGAACAATCTAGACTTAGCCGGCTATGATGGAGTCTAGTCATCACAGACAGACTGGAAAACCTTGAACCTATTGTGATGGAGGAGCATTTGTCCTTTTGTTTTACCGTTTGTTTCTTCTTTTGCAAGTTCAACAGGTTTTGTCCTGTTCTGCTGAGAACTGTTGAGCCTGACGCTTGGGCTTGGCATTTCTTTACTCAATGTTGAATTGGCTTGGGGTTCAGTGTGGCACAACATGACTGTGTGTTACAATAAGCGCACTCTGGTCAAACCTATTATCACATGATCAAATTCTAGTAAGTTACTTTAGAACTCTATAGATTTTATCTTAACAGATAATCAATTTAACCATATATTCAAATATCAATTGAGAATCCCTAAACCTAACAAGCAATCTGTTCAGACATGGAGATTAAAACAAACAACATGATTGAATAGAATTGCATTAAGAAAACAAAGAAGATAATAGAATTTAGAAAGATCTTCTCTTGAGGAGCTCTCTCTAATTATCTCTCAAAGGGTTCAAGCTCCCAACAAAGTAAAAATAAAGTCTAGGTCTAAACAATGGCCTTAAAAATCTATTTATATGGTTTTAAAACGTGCATGGACTTCTTTACAAATAGACAAAAGTTTTGGAGCGATTCTGCAAATATTCAAAACTTCAAAGACACGTGAAATTAAATTGCCGTCGGATATTGGTGTCGAGCGACATCAAGGGTGGTGTCGATCGATACCCACACCAAGATTGGTCTCCGGATTGCTTTTGTAGCATATATAACTTCTCGGTTTGATCATGTGATAATTCTAGAGTAGCTTACTAGATGATCCATAATTTCCAAATTGGTCATGTATGTGCATTAACCTGAAAAATACTAGAGAGGACTTTAGAATTAACAAAAAAAAAAAAACTGTAAAAACAATACTTATATTATGGTTAAAAACCATAAAACCCATGATATATCAACTAAGAATGGTTGGATGGATTTGATTCGGACCACTTGAATTCTAAATCCTAATTATTACAAGGCCTTATCTTACAAGTTTGGATTTGTTGAAATAATTCTAGAAACAAGAAGAACCTGAGTTGTGAAGTAACATACTTAAATGTGATGTGGATGTGGTAAAATAGTCGATACGATTATAACAATTTGGTTTGGTAATAAAAGGAAAAAGGAAAGTCAAAGTGGGGACTAAGGAGATTCAAATCTCTCTGTTTTGCAGACACCCATTTTTGGGTTCGAAACACAAGTTTTTATCTCTCAGGTTATCTACAAAATCTTATTTACTTAAGTAGTTGCCAGTTAAACATTTGGATAAAACTCAGACCATGCCCTGAATGCAAGGAATTGTATCGATTGGGATTGAAGTGACGATTCTTACCACGTCGCATAATGTCTTTGACGAGAATTTGAGAATTTGTAATCAAGAGGGTGTTTTGGATGAGTAACTGAGAAGATAAAGAAGGTAGACAAGAAAAAGAATAAAAACATTATCAAACAGAAAAAAAGTAATAAAAAGGAAAAATTGAGAACTAATATATTTTAAAATCATTTATCAAGAAAACAACTACAAGTAGACAAAAAAGTCGAATCTGATATGGACCAAAAGTTGTACAAAATAGCTAAATGACTAAAATAGAAGCTTAATGTGAAGAGGTGGTGATCAAAAGTTTTCTTGATTTGGTGTCTTTAGGTGTAATAAAACAGCATTTTTCAGCCCTACCTCACAGAAGGTAGGTTTATAGCTAATAAAGTAATGGAAGACGGGGTGGGTGAGTTTAATTACATCGTAACTTTTCTTGTAAACGGCCAATGAAGAAGATGTGTTGTAGGAGCTCAAAACCACTAACCTTTACAAGCTTGTTCACATCCTTGTTGTATTTGAAGAGAAGACAGTCTCCGACCTCGAAGTGCTTGCTTTCATACCACATGAGGATTGCCTTCGTTGCCCATCCATTGGACTCTCCAACTCTAAACACATTCTCATTGCTGAGAACATCACTTGGCCTAGGAATGCTATGATGATGTGAAGGATCCGAAAGAACTAAATGGCATTCTCTTTTATGTGAGCATGACACTTCAATTAAAGCTAACAAAATTGTGCCCTTATTAGATCAGTTCTAGAGTTCATAAATTTAAATATTTTCTGAAAGACTACAATTAGCATCATCTTGTATTACCAAGAAATGGACACTCAGAATTCGGAAGTAGAAGTAGAAGAGACTAGTGATGTTAAAATAGGCTTGGTTGTAAAATGATTATTACCTTCCGACCCAGACACGACAACACACTGATATTTTGAGAAGAAAAAACAATTGTCAACTACACAAAGTATAGTTCATTACATAATTATAGTAAATTAATGTATTAATATATACATGAATAATTAAATATGCATAATTGAATTCTTTCGATTTAGCCTGATTTTCTACCTTATCGTTGTTTTTTTCGTCCATGCCTACTTGATTGAGTTCTGTAGCATACAATTGAATTCTTTGAGTTCTATATAGATGTATATACACATATATATATAAGTAATATCAGAGTTGAACCCAAATGAGTATTGAGTCAAGAGGGCTAACACCATCGGGGGTGATAATCTGGTGCACAACAAGGATGTTGCGCTCTATTAGTGGGGGTGATTGTAATATGCCGGTTTCAGGAATATGATGGTACATGCGGAGAAGTTTCAAATAATTGATTTGGCCACATATGTCGCCAAAGTACACTAGTCTATTCAGTCAAATATCTTAAAAGAACTTCATACGTAAGCGTGCTTGGGGTTGAGCAATTTCAGGAGGAGTGACCTTCTGCAAAGTGATTCTAGGAATCGTAGAGTGAGGACTAAATATGAGAAAAGATCATATGATGATTTTTAGGATCGGTAAACAAGTATTTAAAGCCTCCCAAACGTAATAAGTCGTCGGATACAGGAAAGCCTCCCAAACGTAATAGGTCGTCGGATACGGGTATGCCCACGAGCCTAGAATGGACGTGGGACCCACTAAAAATAGTGGTCGGGACGTTACATATATATTTTAAGTTTCATCTTTTTTGGACTAAATTTTTTACCAATAAAAATGGGAGGAGTAGAATTTGTTTGTTTAACAAGGAAATATAAATTTCTGTTTAATACGTATATTAAAATGACTTTGTAATTAATTCCTTGTAATTTCTAGAAAACTCCAGGTCTATTATACTCTCAAAGTTACTTACTAAATAATATTAGTAGGTAAGTTGTTGTAAGAAAAAGTAGTTGAGTCACTGATGACGCGTTTAACCAAAACGTAGTGATCTCTCAAAATAAAATGAAACCACTCTTCATTTCTATTCTTCATTCCATCAAAGGAGCTACGAACTCAAAGGAAATCTCTCATTCTCTTCACAAGACCATATATTTAGGTGACGTAAAGAAAAAGAGCAGGACAAAGAATGGTAGAAGAGGAGATTGAGGTAGATGTCGATATCAAAACTACGGCTGATAAGTTCCACATGTTCATCAGAAGATCACAACATGTTCCTAAAGCCACTCGATACATTAAGGGATGTGATCTGCTCGAAGGCGAGTGGGGCAAAGTTGGAAGCATACTCTTGTGGAAATTAGTTTTTGGTAATCGTTATATATATCGTATCTTAATATATTTGATCCCGGTAAAGTATATTTCTGATCTGCCACTATATATACACGACTTGTAAACCCTTTAACTATGGTAGAATTCTAGGGAAAAATAGATAAACACTTCTACTAGACATATATATATATATATACTAGATCCAATGAAAACAAAAAAATATATATATATTTTTCATTTATAAACGTATTTTGGTGTAGATGGAGAGCGAAGAGTGTCAAAGGATATGATCGAGGTGATAGATGTGGAGAAGAATGTGATTCAGTTGAGGGTGTTAGAGGGACCTCTGATGAAAGAGTACAAGAGCTTCTTGAAAACTATGAAAGTGATGAGCCCTAAGCATGGAGGGACTGGAAGTGTGGTGAAGTGGAACATGAAGTATGAGAGGATTGATCAGAAGGTGGATCACCCAAAGAGGCTTCTCCAGTTCTTCGTCGAAGTGACTAAAGAGATTGACCAATACCTCTTGTCTAATGATTAATTAGGGGACTCTTGTCCTTGGCTTCTGTATAGGAGAGTTTTATATGCGTGAGGACTCTTGTGTTTTGTATGTCTTTCTCGATAATGTGATTGCTTTAGATGTATAAAAGATGGTTGCAAGTGTGCTATACATCATGTCTAGTGTTGGAGAACTCGTATTACGCTTTAAGTTGCTAGTCGTAACATTTTGAATAAGCTCTGAGCCTCGTATTTGTATGTACATGTATTGATATGTATGTTGTGTTTATTATTCATAAAATCATATCATATTATAGTTCAAGCCTTATTAATAAAAAAGTGAAATTTTCCAATTTTATAATCTCACCTGATATAATAAAATGACATGTTATTAGATTTTTTTTTTCAATCAGTAATACATTAAAATGAGATTATAATGAAGTATATAGCACTTTAATGAACCAAATTCAACAAGTAACTATCTCAACTGAAATGAGAGAAAAGTTATCCAAGCTGACACACAAGGAAAATTCCAAGACCTAACATGATCTTGTCTCCTTTTTTTTTTTGGTTCAACAACTTGTCTTCCTTCTTTTCTTCTCTTTTTTCTTTGTAAAATATAACTTAACAAAGACGATCATTGGTGTTAAAAAAAAAACAAAGACGATCATCTCTTACCAAAAAAAAAACAAAGACAATGACTCGATCATTCATGTAGAACTATAATTCACTATCTTGATGATCTGAATCTCTTATGGCAGAACTTAGCAGCTTTAATTGGTGATTTCCTCTTGAAACCTAGTTTATCTATTTTTCTTATACTACATCGACACCATTATCACCAATCTCTCAAACTTTTACCCAATGAAAAAATTGCAGCCAGTATCATATTTGTTTCAGGACGAAGACATCGACAAGGACATTCTACTTTTTCGATTGATAGAATATCACACAATCATAGTCGTTTAACCACCCAATTCATTCCTCTCTCTTAGATTCAACTTTTCTTCTTAATAATTATTTTTCAACTCTTGTGATCCTTAAATTTCTGCACATTTTCATCTAACATATACTTATGACACAATTTAAGCGTAAAACTAATATAACCAACACAAAGTCATGCCCAGCGTAGTGACCTCATGCTTATGCAACTATTTAGATGCATAATTTCTCCTACGTCTCCACATAACCCAGTCTTGATAAGAAAGCATCAGTGTATACATTACACGCCCTACACCCAATCTAGGAAAAGTTAACGTAACATCATAACAAACGTTAACATCTTCTTCAGCATTCCAAAGCTCTTGTCACTTCAAATTAAACTTAAAAACTTTTTTGGAAAGTAGCTTTGTTAGTGGTTAGTGCGTGATAAAATTCTCTATAAACCTTTGGTAATATTCAAGAAAAATATTCTAGATATCAAAACCAACAGCAATCCCTTCTCGTAATACGAAGTTTCCCATATATCCTAACATCCTGAAGCAATAACTCGCATTTTCTCAGCTCCACATATATTTTCTTCTTTCATCAACCTACGAAGTATCAACGCTACATGCTTAACATGCTTATTCTTTATTAAATAAACCATGATGTCACCAATAAAAAATGACAAATTATTTCAAATGCAATTTGAAGAGTTGATTTACTACATCCAACCACTACTGTTTTGCGAGATCTGTATTATTCTCTTTTATAGAGTGTCTGTCTCTCTAATCATTTTAACTCTTTTGTCGTCCTCTATTTTGTATTTTTTGATGGATTATTCTTTCTAGTATTAAATTTGAATTGGCAACAAACCAAAAAATAAAATAAAAAACAGATTAGAAAATAAAAATTAGATAAATTTCTTCATAAAAAAAAAGGCTGTTTCCACTTAGTGACTGCTTCGATCTTTAGCATAGTCAACTGAGCCTAGCATATAATTTTTCGTCTCTCAACTTATGAAATATCAACGTTAAATGATTAACATGCTCTTTGGAATTTGTCATTGTCATCAATATATAAACAATGAGAATTATTTTAAATGCAATCTAAACATTCGATTCACCAAATCCAAACATTCCGCTTTAGCTTACTGCTAACCAAACCAAATTTGTATATATTTATGCATGGTATTAGCTATTAGGTATGCCCATCCCGTTTAGCAGATTTGTGATATCTTTTTTTTTTTTTATGAGTGTTTCTCTAGTCCTTTATGGTTGTTTTATTACCCTTTGGTAAATTCTTAACTCTTTTGTCGTGTGATACTGTCTTTTTGACGGATCAATTATTTTAAACATATAAATCTGAATTGGCGACAAATAGAAAACAAAAATAATATGGCGAGTGGCCCCAATTGAAAGATTTTTCTTTGAAAGGTAATTAGACCACGTGAACTCGTGTACCGGCCCCGACCCATCAATCTCCGATCAACTTCTTAAGAAATATTTATAATAGTATATGAATTGTGTTTATTTTAAGGGTGTTATTTTAATCATACCTAAAGCTATTTCATTTATTGGTTAATTTGTATACGAGTAGCTACACCTGCTTCAACCATTTTAACCACGATTTCTTTTCTTGTCTCATTCATTTCTATTATATAATATATGAAGAAATACAAATGTAGATTACAATTTTAATACACAAAACAGGCAAAGAAACCGAGATATCCACGAAACTAAACCCTAAAAAGAAACAATAACATATCGAGAATCATAACATAGAAAAGACGAAACAAAATGCATCGATTAAAAACAAAATCTCTCTGAATAAGACTTACCAACCAAACTCCCCAAAACCAAGATGATGAAAACCAATCCTTAGAACAACGTGAGCAGCCAAATCTCCTATATCAAAACAAGACTACTTTCCAAACGAAACGAACCAATTTTATGAAACATAGTATTTTTTCAATGACCTATATAACTAGTTTAACAAAATACATACTTTATGATTTACAATATGAAAAATGACTTTTGAAATTATTTTTATTATTTTTTTCGTCATTTAGGTAAATAAAAACCGACCCATAGCGAAAATCCAGCAAAGGGGTGACGCTATAGAGTGGAACTCCGGTGGAAAAACCGCAAAGGTGGACAGTAAAACACTTGATTAAAGATACCTTCTAGGCAACATAATTTAATCTGTTATACCAACTAAAAAGTTTTAATTCGTATGTCAATTAGAGCTTTAATCATAGCACTCTAATGAAAAATATGATGTGGTATACATTGTGGACGATGTGATGTCAACATCTAAGAGAGTAAAACTAATTTTATGTATATAGATGATATGTCCTTTTTGGCTGAGATCCCACTAATATGATGTGGGATCAGAAGATTGCTTTTTTTTTTTTCAATATATTTAGGATGTAGAAGTAGATATATATAGAAGACATTGTCCTAAATACTATAATAACTATTATATTACATTCTTTTACAATATATTTATGGTGATCATTGAAACTAATTTTCACAAACCGAAAAAGAGTTGTCAACTACTCATCACATAAAAAAGGGCAATGTTTCAAGCTACGGGCATGGCGGCTCCGGTTATGCATGTGGTGTTTCCCCGTTCTTGGAGGCGACGGCATATCCTGCCTCTCCGGAGCGCAAAACCCTTTAAACCCCTTGCATGTCTTGAACTGAGAGGAAGCAAAGGGTACGCATACATATATCTCCCTAATTTCAATTCATAAGAGCTCAGTGATCTTATGGTAACCGAGGTACACATATGTCTCTCTATGTCTATTCATAAGATCTCAGTGATCTCATATTTATTTTGTTAGGTGACAAAACAAAACAAAGGAGTGATCTAATATTTCAGATTCATAATCTAATTGAAATATTCATATGGCAGAATAAGTGGGTTCCATGAGATTGAACTTAAAGTTCGCGATTATGAATTGGATCAGTTTGGTGTTGTGAACAATGCTGTTTACGCAAACTACTGCCAACACGGTTAGTTTGCTTTAGTTACATATGTTGTGCGGGTTCAAATTATTATAAACCCTCGATTAAAGTCGAGATGTGAGCTAACGTTAGAGCTATGTCCCATTCTTACCAAATATGGTTTGTTAAACTTGTTTTCATACAAAGGTCGACACGAGTTTATGGATAGTATCGGTATCAACTGTAATGAAGTATACCGTTCTGGTGGAGCCTTAGCAATTCCTGAGTTGACAATAAAGTTCCTCGCACCTTTACGTGTAATTTTTGCTCTCTTCTCCAAGAATATTTGTTCTATTTTTTAGAGTTAATGTTTTGTATTTTTTAGAGTTAATGTTTTGTATTTTTGTTTGATATCTTTGAGCAGAGTGGATGCAGGTTTGTGGTGAAAACGAGGATATCGGGGATATCTGTGGTGCGCATTTACTTTGAACAATTCATCTTTAACCTTCCAAATCAAGAGGTTGGTTTCATTAAGCCTTTGTGTTGGTTTTTTTACTCGTATTTTGATTTGGATCCTATTGGTATATAATTGAAAATAAAACAGCCTATTTTGGAGGCAAAAGGAACAGCTGTGTGGCTTGACAACAAGTACCGCCCTGCTCGGGTCCCATCTCAAGTACGCTCATATTTTGGTTACTTCCAACACCAACACATTGTCGATTGATCCCCCATTCAAGGGCAGCCCAAAATATCCATTATAGTCAATAGGAGCCCTACTTCTATTTTCAATATCCAAACACTGTATCCAATTAAAAAAAAAACATATATACTAAAAGTTGTAGAGAAAGGATACATGTACCACGCTGGTATGTATATATGTATATAGATATTAGATCTATTGAAATTGTATAGTTATTATATCTATGTATAAATTTTATGAATTTGTGTTCATCACATTAATCATTAAAGTATTAACATTTTCCAAACCAAGAAAGAAAAATATTTTCTCTATGAATATATCTCTTCTGTTTGTTGAATTTTCACATTTTCTATATATTTCAATTATCTTAAAAATCTTACGGAGCAATTAATTTTGGTCAAAATATCCATATTTTAACCGATATCTGGTTAGTTGCGGAGCGGATACAAATAAACACAATTAAACACAAATTAAGGATATCCGTTTTATTTATCTATGTGTATATCTAATTTATCCACTAAATTTATATTTTTCATGTAATCAAATGGGGATTTATAGCATAATCTGCCGCGTTAAATATTTGTATGTATATCCATCGATGAGAATACCAAATATTTCTATTTTAAATATAGATTCAACAAAATAATTATCCTTTATTCTGTAACAATTAAGTAAATTAAGTGTTCACTTAAGAGTTTAACTGGTTTTATTAGAATGAACACATAGATGTCATGCACCTACTGTGCAAAAGCTAGCAACTAAATTCTTTGTTTTGACTTTTAACTTTTTAGCCACAAAAAAAAACAGTGTTTTATCCAAACCAATTATGATGACTTTTCATTCGTATGCCTTTGTTTAATTAAACATTAGAAGCAAACGAATATGATTTTTATTTTCTTTAATTAACTCATATCAATATAAAATATTTATTTCGCAACTTTCTTTCCATCATCTTACATATTTTAGTTTATTCCAAAAAAAATGTTTTACATTCTTATAACTATAGTCTCGAACTAGTACGAAAGGGTCAAATGTTTTGCTAATAGGGGAGACGAAGACAATAAGAGAAGAATCGGTCCGACACCGGCGAATTTAAACATTACACGACAACAAATGCTCCATTCTAGAAGCCAAATCAATGCACACGTCGCTACTCACTTCACTTTCCTTAATCTCTTTCATTAACCCCTTTTACTAACATCAGCCACCAATTTCGCTTCTATAATTTCAAGTAAATTACATCGAATTTAATTAATCACGAATTATTCAAGAACGCTAATAATCAATGGAAATTATAAGAACTTGTAACAAATATAACACCAACAGTAACGATAATAAATTAATAAGCATCATATAAACTAGAGAGAATCAAAAATCAAATCCCGGAATCTCTAAAACAATATAAATTACATAATTAGTTAAACAGTAACAAAATGACAAATAATGAACCCAAAAATAATTCCTAGTGAATCTATTCAATGGGTCAAAAGCATCTACAGCAACAAAGCGGCGATCACGGCAACTCCGGCGAAAGTTCCGACGATGGAGACTCTGCTCACTGAAGCGGCGTTTGGAGAGCCACTTGGGGGAGACTGAGCAGGTCCAGCTTCACCAGAAGGAACAGTTGTGCCAGGAGCACCGGCAGGGGAAGTAGACGTCGGAGGAGCTGGCGGAGAATCAGTCGGCGGCTGACTAACCGGAGGAGCGGTGGTAGGAGCTGAGGAAGGAGGATTGGCTGAGGGTGAAGGGGTCGGTGCAGTGGCTCTAGGAGATTGAGATGGTGAAGGAGTAGCAGGGAGGGGAGATATGGTTGGAGCTGGTCCCGGAGCTTGAGCAACGACGGAGGAGGCCACGAGAGCGAGGAAGAGGAAAACGACGACGGATTTGGAGGCCATTGTTAGTTGTTTGTTACGTAGTTTTGTGAGGGTTTAAGAGGTAAAAGTGGGGTTTATTATATAGGGGAGGGTTCGGTGTAAAACCTCTGTTTCTTGGAAATTACAATTTACAACAACTTGTATAAAATTCTAACAAGTCAAATATAAATATCTACTTTTGAAACTAAGGGGGGTGTATTGGAACTAGGATTTTAGAAAATTTTGGGTTTTTACTAAAATCACCTGTTATTGAATTTGTAATTTTCAAATCTCTTCTCAAATCCAATGTTATTGAAATTGAGATTTTAATAAAATCACTCAAAGTCTCTTGTTATTCAAACTATAATTTCTAAACTTGATATCAAATCAACTGTTATTCAAAACACAACTTTTTTATTTTAAAAAAGCCATAACATTGATTTTGGGAGACTTTGGATACAATTTTACATGAGAAATTCAATTGAAGAAATCACACCTTTGGAGGTGTTATTTGGAAAAAAATTCTTTTAACAAAATAAACATAAGAGAAATTGTCCTTTCACTTTCTCATTCTCATCGTCAAAAGTCAAAACAAATCTGTCACTTTTTTTGTTCTTCACTTACGGAAAAAAACAGAAGATTTCAATGGCAAATAAAACAAGTTTGTCGTTTCCGGCGCCGTCACGGTAAGATCCGAATTACAACAGTGAATGCCTTCGGATCCAGTATCGAAATGACCTTACAAAATTACTTTTGTCCTAACTACTAAAAAGACGTGAAATTCTCAAAGGTTGTTGCCTTGTTGGTATCGTCACTGCCAACAAAATCTCTCCCAGTTTCAAGTTTTTAATTTGAAGTCCTAATACAAAAGCATAAACTTTTTCAGAATCACAACACACCATGATTTCTTTATCTTTTACCACAAACGACGTTGAAAGTGTTGCAGAGAGAATCCAATTTTTCAATTTTTTTGTAAAGCAACGTTGCAAAGAGATCCCAAATTTTCTAGCCAATAAGATAGCTTTTTTGTAAATCCAATTTTTCTATTTTTGTTTTAAAAATCTCACCAAATCATCCAATATTGTCTCACCAAATAACAAACTAGTATTTCCTTTTCTAAAATGAAAATTCTAACAATTCCACCAAAAGTATCTTAAAATATCACTTAACTTTCTCAAAATCCAAAATTTCCTAAATTCCACCAAATCCTCCCAAATCTTTAATTCAATACACCCCCCTAAATTTTATCTCCTGACATTTCTTTCCAAAAGGATTAGGTTTACAATATTTGTTTGCAAATTTATAATTGTAATTTTGTTTTCTCTATGTAATATGGTACTTTTATTAAAATATCCATTGTCGATTTATTACCTTTTTTTCATTGTCACTTCTGCATTAGAAGAAGAGAGGATACATTGTTCTAGCTTTGGGAATCAGTGAAGAAAATATTTGATACTATAAATTCAAATGGGGCAAAAGAGATAGAATATAGAAGTTAAGGACTCATCTTCAATAGCAACATTAAGGTGGATACATCAAATGAGGCCAAAGATAAAATCTGAACCGTTGGATGGACTTAGTGAGTCTTCGCCGACCCCAACAAGAACAACGCGTTGTTTCCAAAAAAGTCTAGAGGAATGGGCGGCGTTCCAAAGCTGGCAGACTTTTATTTATATCCTTAACAAATCTAAAAACCTATGGAAGTAGCTTCGATAAAGATCACATGAGATCATAAGATTAACCTTTCGAGATTAAACTAATTGTTATACTCATTGACCAAAAATTCCACTTACCATATCACGTGGCCGTTTATTTTTCTCTTTTTTAAATTTGTCATAACAATATTATTTCATTGTGAGTGAAAGCATTCTATTTACACATGCACCATTTTAGCCTTATATTGTTTCATTGTGAGTGAAAGCATTCTATTTACACATGCACCATTTTAGCCTTCTTATGAAATGGGGGAGAGTAAGGGCAAACGCAGTAGTGCACTTTTTTGGTGGGTGTAAGTATTAAAATAAAGAAAATAATTGCAAAAATTGGCTTAGAGGAGACACCCGCATGTAGCCTAACACTCGGGTGTGAGGCATTATAAAAAAGGAAAAAATTTTCTTCTCTCTATCTCTCTCTCTTTTTTTCTCTCTCGTATCCAACAAAACTTTTGCATTATTTTCCTTTTCTTTAATACTAACACTCCGAGGCTGAGATCCCCCATTGCGTTTGGTCTAATACTAATTTAGATTTTATCCTATTATTTCCTATAATCTATTGTTTAGGGCCGGTCCATGGCTAAAGCCCATGGAGCAAGGGCTTTAAGCATCAAATAATTATAAGTAGTTTTAGGGGCATCAATTTTTAAAATGTTACTGTGGTCTAGTGGTTAGTTTGAAGTCTTTTGTTGTACAGGTCACGGTTTTGAATCCCAAACATGTTAAAACTTGTATTTTTTTTTCTTATAACAGTTTTTGTTACTGGGCCAAAAAATGTTTTGCTTTAGACACTCAAATAGTTGGGGCCGGCCCTGGGAAATAATGATCACTTTTTGATGAACTTTTCTTGTTTAGAGAGAACCAGCCTTATCAAAGTATTTAATGCATGCAGCTATTCTTAGAAATTTAGAATGACTTTTATCTATTAAAATATTTTTCCACATCGGTTGAGTTTGTGATTTTGGGGTAATATATATGTGTTGCGGCAATCCTCTTCCTTTGAGCTATATTTTGGGTGTGAGTTAGGCCCACACTAAGGTATCATAGCCCAGACCCAATTCCGATTGTGGACCACCCGTGAATGTCCAGTCCCACAAACTTCACGCTTTTGTTATCCAGTCCTAAACGTGAGAGGGGTGTATTAGAATATTGTCCCACATCGATTGGGTTTGTGATTCTTAGACAATATATATGTGATGTGACAATCATCCTCCCTTGAGCTAACTTTTGGGTGTGAGTTAGACTCACACTAATATTATCTCTTTTCTTTTCAAACTTTCAATAATTTGAACATCATATGACTTTGTTGTTATCCCAATTTCTTAAAAATAAAATATCCAATACAGTTTTGGTGTCAATTAGGGACATAAACCTACATATATTAGATATAAACCGTCCCACCATCAAGCGAATTAGAACTATAATTATATAAGTAACAAAAAATGCTAGCGGGTTAGTCAATTGTAACTTGTGAGCAGCGGTCAGAAACTGGTAAAACATCCACGGACAGAAAACTGATCCGCGGACAAGATATCTTAATTAAACATATTAGCTACAAGTTACAAATAGATACAATTTTAATGTTTAATTTACTGTTCAGTTTTAAGGGTACAACTCAAGTTTTCATAAATTACTTTAATTTAACGTCTCTTCGAAATGACGAATTTTACAACACATTTTAAACCAAATGTTTACTCTAGTATTGTCAATACCATGTTGTGTTCAACTAATTAATCAGGCTTCGATAAAATGTTATATTTCAAAGATTTGTAATTCAACGAATTCATTATTTTAGCTATTTTGCAGCGGATTATGTAAATACGAAACATGAAAATGATCGAAAATGAATATATCCGAATAATGAAATGAGCAACGCATCATCTATAATCAAACTTCATAGGCGTTTTATATATGTTTACCCATCTTTGTATAAAAAAATAATCTCTATTTTGTTTTGGAGATTATACTAAATGTTATTTTGTTTATATATACGTTTTAACGGCATTAGCTTTTTGGATTGTTTATAAATATACTAGGACTCCGGACCCCCGCGATGTCGCGGGGGAAAATATTTCAAAAATCGTTAAAAAAATATCAAACGAAAATTAATAATAACGATGGTAGATGACTAAATGTTATAACGATTTATAAAATAAACTTAAAGTTGCAATTTTTCGTGAAATAAACTAAATGTTGCAATGGTTCAACTAAACGGCTGCAATCATTTTATGAAAAATTACGATAAAAAGATGCAACCGTAAAAAATATTTACTCGGATTGCAACTTTCTCAAAAACATAACGTAAAATAATTTTTTTAGTTTAAAAAGAAATAAATGAAATGTTGCGATATATCAAAAGTTGTAGCGGTTCGTCAAGTTCGTCAAATAAACTAAAGATTACAATGGTTCGTAAAACAAAACCCAAAATTGCAATGATTGATCAAATAAACCAAATGTTTCAACAGATCAATTAAATGATTACAATCTCATTTAAATGCATTTTGGTAATTAAAAATTAAAAATATTAATTTATGAAAATTTATATCGAGAGATACGACGGTAGATAATTAGATGTTATAGCAATTTGTAAAATAAACCAAAGGTTGCAATTGAATTGTTCGTAAAATACAAAACAAAATATATAAATCAAAGGTTGCAATCGTTCGTGAAATAAACAAAATATATAAATCAAAGGTTACAATTGTTTGTGATATAAACTAAAGGTTGCAATTGTTCGTGAAATAAACTAAATATTGCAATAATTCGAATAAAAGGTTGCAACTGTTTATGAAGAGGTACAATAAAAAGAAGCAACCGCAGAAGATATTCGGATTGCAATTTTCTAAAAAACATACCCGTAAAATATAAATTTTAGTTTAAAAATTAAAAATATAGCCATATGTAAACTATGAAATAAAACCAATTTTATATGTACTTTATTGGTTTACGTAAAAAGAAATTTAATAAAACAACATGACCGTACAAAAATAACTGTAAGAAAAACAACCATAAATATTTAAACGAAATGTTACAATAAAAAGACACAACCGTTCAGATGTGCAAATGGTATTTATTGGAAACGACATAACCGTAAAAAAATAACCGATTAAAATGAAAATTACGATAAAAAAAACGCAACCAAAATAACCGTAAAAAAATAACCGATTTAAACGAAAGGTTGCGATAAAAAGACGCAACCGTTCAGATGTGCAAATGGTATTTATTAGATTGCTATTATATATAGATTGGATTTTTATGTCATTTTTTAAAAATGTTAAATTTTAATTTGCACCTCAAAATTAAATTTAAATTTCCCCATTCGTTTAACTGAAACTGAGAATATACAGTTGTACGACACGTATTTAGGTGTTAAAGAGAGTGAACTTAGTCAAGATACGAAAATGTCTCCTATCTTCTAATCTCTTGTAGAGAGCTTCAAAAGTAAACCAAGAAAGCAACGTTTAGACATGAAGAGAGAAAATAGTAACAATAATGCTAAAAAGTCTTGAGAAAAAATCTAGACAGCACTAATACGACGTAACGTATTACCAAGACCTACTAAAAGACGAAACGATAAGTTTGACAAGCTGACCCAAAAACGAATTCTTAAAGGTCAGCAAAAGAAAGGTGACGAAATTTCGAAGAACAATCTAATATAAGCCTAAATGAAGTAACAAAAACCAAATTTTTTATGATAAGCGAATCAAATAATATTGATTGGAAAAAAAAATAAAATAATAATAATAATAATATTGATCGGATTTCAGATCTAATAAGAGGATATATAAACTTAGGATTTAGGAAACAAGAAACAACAAAGTGGAAACATCCGACTTTATAAAACAATATTTATTGTTAAAGAAATCAACACCAACATTTTATCCACATCAATAACATAAAACATATAGTCAAACTAAAACAAATAAACCATATATACTAAAAATAGAGATAATTGTTCATGACTAAAACAAATAACCATATATTCTAAAATATAAATAATTGTTCATGACTAAAATAGTTAATTATATATTATTGATCCAACTTTTACTTAGAACAAAAACATAAAAAATAAAAAATCGATTGTGATTTGTGGACGTGGTTGAATAGTGTTTTTGTACAAGCCATGGTTGATTTTGGTGCGTATATACGTAGCAAAAAGAGATTTTTTTTTTGTATGAAGAAAAAAATACTGAATATATAATTTGTTATTAGGAAAAAGAGACTTTGATCTAATAACGTCGTCGACATAATAACCGGGCCATCGAAAATTGGAACAAAATTGATATAAAATCTGTGCAACCCAAAACTCCTCTATAAACCACAGCCTTCCTTGACAGTTGACACTACAGAGTCTCCAAAAAACTTTCAACCGAAGCACACAAATGGTATAAGGATACATTCATAATTCATTCATTCACTCGTTAGCCAAATGTATAAATTGTAAAATTCCTAATGCTTTGCTAGGTATAAGCAACATCAGTTTGGTCTGATGGTCGCCGCGGATGCATTTTCCAGTCGGCCAGAATGTAAAACAAACAAACAAGAACCCGACCTGCAAATACATCTAGCAGAGTTAGATCTTTGTCATTCGTTTCAGTGGGCAAACCAAACCAAATCCGAACGGAGTTTTTAAGAACGAATGGTTAATTATTTTAAGAACCAAGAAACTGAAACCAATTTTAGTGTAATCAAACTGAATAAACCAAAATTAATTGAGAAATTACTCTCATATGTACATAGTAAAAATAATTGTCATCATATTACATATATATAATTTAGACAACTAACTTTAAGTTCGTTTTTTTAATTATAACAAAACCTAATGAAATCGGAAACCAAACCGCAATGACGTCAAATCAAACAGTTTGAATCCAAACCGAAAACAAATAGTCATGGATTTGTAAAACCGAAATAACCGAATGTCCACTTCTAAATATATGCAAATGCAAACCAAATTCACCGAGCCAGATCCTAGTGATACAGACTATGAACACGGCTGAGACCCTGATATTCAAGATTTCAGTTGATACAATTACGTACCTTTTACTTGATGTCCAATGAAATCTGGATTAGAATCTTTTTGAGTACTAGTCTACTTCGGGGCGAGGGATGCAGACGCGGCAGCAGCTTCTGCTATGAGAGCAACTGGTTGACGAGCCTGAAGGCAAGCGCCAATATCAAAAGGGTGCAACTCTGAACCATCATAGAGAAGATTCAGTCCTGGAAGAATCACTTCTCGGCTATCTGCTTCATCAGCATCTGCTTTTGTTGTACTTAAAGGAGTATTCTCATCAATGCTCCTTGTGGCGGCCTCGAACACTGGTGCCAGGGTGTAGGATCTGCGACCACCCCACAAAACTCCTCGACAACCAAGCAAAGAAAAAAAAAATCATGAGACATGGAAAGGAACTAAACTGACCTAAGGATGCTACCATCGAAGCTCAGAACTTCAGTCCGGCAACGCTGTCGATTAGCTAGTTTCAGCCTTTGAAATTCACTTGTGGCTCCTGAAATTGGTGAGGAAGGGTCCACGAGTGGGTTCCACCTTCCACTTGCGTAGTTCATGAGCTTATTACTACGGGTAGGCTCCTTTACTTGTTCTTTCTGGTAAAGAACTTTAGCAGCTGGACCTGTTGCTTGGTACAGTGCACATATATCTTTCAACCTTTTCCTTATACATTGCATTGCATTGTGTTGTTCCATGAGCGAATCTGCTTGAAGTAACTGTGATGAGACGATTCTTTTGCAGATATTGTTGCATAACTTTGGACTGAAAAGTGGAAGCCCAAACTCCACGGTTAAAGGGACCCATTCATACTTCTCATCATCATCCGGAGAAAAATGCTTCGACGAATCCTTTGCTTTAAAGAGTTTCAAAAGGCGAATGTAACCGACTGTCTTCAATTCCATGTTGTTCGCCAGCTTAGTTAAAACAGAGTTCAACTTTGTATTTTCCTCGAGGGGAAGTCCAAGCTCGTCACCGAAATGAGGAATGGAACCATCAGAATTCTTCAGGGGTAATGGTATATCTAAAGTAACAATTCTTCCAGAGCTATCAAGATCATGCTTGCTGAGAGGCTGAACAAGAACAGCTGAGCACTTGAGAAGGCAATTTAAACAGTGCAACAAAATACTTCCCTTGACCAAGTTACCTTCAAACTTGTTTCCTAAACCACCAACCGAAGATCCATCCCAAGACCAAATGATAGCTTTCTCACAGCCAGCTAGTGGAGCAGGAAGCATCCGCAGACACTGCCCTTTCATCAAGATAACCGACAAAGGCCCAATGCCCACGGTTGAATACAGTACCAATTTCATCCACTGTGTCATGGATGAATGGGAGGGAGGACCAAAATGAACAGGGCCTGACGGTCCAGGAAGAACAGTCGTAAGTGGAAGAGGAATCATGGAAACAACAATATCATAGTCACGGGAAAACAAACGATCTAGAGTAGCTGGTGTTAGAGAAGCCAGACTTTCACAACGTAGAATATCAACACGATATTTTTTCCTTTTCTTGTTTCCTTTACCGGTGTCGGGTCCATCTACAGGAATTGGCTTCCCCTCATTTTCAAGGTTAAGGTTAGAACTGAAGGTCTCAGTCAAGGCAGTAGTATCGACAGACGGTGTACTGGAAGCTGCTTCATGCTTAGCGCTTTCAGGGACATGCTCAGTGCTTTCAGGGACATGCTCTGTCGACAAGGGATCCTCTTGAGGGGTGTCTGAAACCGTGGAGGCCTCACTATTTTGGCTAGTTAAAGAATCTCCTGAATTATCAGGTAAATTAACATCTGCAAGAAGAGTAACAGCCTCATCATTGCTCAAAGTTCCCGAACCCATTGTATCAACTATTGTATCAGTAGCTACTCCACCAGATATCAAACATTCCAGGACACAACGAAGGCTAAAGGCATGATTTGCAAATTCTTGCAATTCACCCTCAAATTTCGCTCCCTCTAATGTGCTCAAATCCTGGCAAAGGTCTGGGATACTAGTATGTCCGAGTTTTCCCGCTTCATAGAGTGTCACAGCATGAGATTTCAATCCTACAATAGCGTTCATGAACATGTATGGAATATATTAGAATAATGCAAAAAGTGATCCTTTACAAAGATAATTGATATTCATGGGCTTTTAATAGTTGTAAGTTAACCATCAAATAGAACTATAGGAAAGTTTACCTGGTGACACAGAACCCATCATTAAATACGATGTTATATTAGCATCAACTATGAAAGCAACCCGAACATGGCTAGAACGTGATCCAGAGCTTTCAGTCCCTAAATTATCTCCATGTTGAGCCTCCTCACCATCAGCGGACTTGTAGGTAGAATATGCATCTTCGTCATCACTGAGGACGGCACGTGGAGACCCAGGCATAATCTTGTCATGAAGCACAGATGACGGATCAATTAACTTGACAGCCCATCCCAACCGGCAAACAAAAGATGCAGCAGCCTGTAATTGAGTTACGTCAGCTTGCAAAGTGGATGCCAGCTCTGCAACTGTTGAGTTCTCATTTGAAACTACAAAAACTGCATAGAGTAATCTGCAAAATGTAGTTGCAGCTATTAAAGTCCTAGATAATCTCAGGGGTAACTAAAACCAGGATAATATAAGCTTCCATGTGGCACAATAGTTCCCTTACTCTTCAATGGGATCTTCGTAAGACTGCTCTCTGTTAGAGATGAACCCTTCAAGCTTTGAAACTGAAAGAGGAACGCAAAAGGACATGCATCTCAGTGAAAATTTCACTTTCAAAATAGAAAATATGAGACTGACATATGAATCTAAGAACAGGCTATCTAAGAGCTTCACTGGCTCTGTTCCAAGTAAGTAAAAGTAGCATGAAATAGTATTGATAAAAAATGATAAAAAAATTTAGTTATATGAAGAGCTGGTTATGAATCTGTTCTTGGAACCCCCTGACATGCGATTATATGCCTTAGCAAAAATTCAACATTATCCACCCTTGATGTAGATTGTAAGTAAAGATAGAAGAAATGGTGTGGTATGAAAATATTGGCAAACATAAACTCACCTTTAAAGCGGTCGTCCTGATAGACTGGGACATCAAAATATACCAATCCCCTCTGGTACAGGCCTTTTATGACTTCTGGATCGAAGAGGAAATATGCATTAGCTTCCTCTTTGCAGATTTTATCTATTGTTGCCATCTCATCTTCTGAAAGTTTCTATGCAAAGAACAAGGAAATAAGATCTGTTATCAGACAAAGAACAAGTAAGATGACAGTGACATCGTTCACTCTGAGTAAACTTTGTTTGAAAAGGAAGAAATGAAAAAGATAAAGAAGAGCTTAGGTTACCTTAAACTCTTCTATGGTGAAGTTGACAAGGCAAACACCCCACCAAGGGTCAATAGAGAAATCCACAGGTTGAGTAGGTAAGAAGTCTTTTGCAATTGATTTATTCAGCTTCCACATTATTTTCTGGAAAGTTCGAAACATGTATGAGAAGTATAAGACATAATAGATGTTGAATTACATCCACTTATAGGCTCAAGTTATAATGATACACTATGATGCTCTAAAATTTTTTAAATTACAGAGCCAGAAAATGCAAACAAGAAAAATACTCCATCTAAAAATTTTGCAAACATTGAATTCCCATATTTTTACCCAGAATAAAGATTCTTCAAGTCAAAAGTCAAAGGAAAAGATAATTTGCAGAGAGTAACTTGCACGACATGCCTGGCACATAAATCAGTATAGAGTCTAGACGAAAAAGTACCTTAGATCTGCATTTATTCATGATATCAATGAACTCATTCCTCCCTATTCCTGTAAGCCGGAAAGCATCTGCCGCACTGAAGTTTGGAATACTGTCATAAGGTTGCTCTGTGTCAAATTAAAAAGAATGAGAATGACAAAATCACTGGCTCAAACTTTAGGTAAGTAAAAAGTGAGCTCTAGAGTAAAGCAACAATTTACCATTTCTCATGACTTCAAATATCATATCACAGTAGTATCTGAAAGGTGATATCCTCATCACACGGCAAACATACTCTGCAAGGTGGTATGGAAAGAGCTGCAGGTAATTGTTAAAAGCAATTAAGATTAATTTCTCGGACAGTAATAGAAAAGAATGCTCTATATATTTCGTCCTAGATCACAAAGTTTCTCTCCTTGTGTACACTATGTGAACCGACGACTATCATTCAGAGTAAGAAACATAGTAATAAATGACCATCACAGACTATGCTATCTAGAATCTAAAATAACCCTTGTTAGCCACTATTATAGATTCCAAACCCTTTTCTAATACATTGTCGCTCTAATACCAAAAATTGTGCTGCGAGAAAGCCATTAAATACGAGATAAAAGGATGAATGAAGAAAAGAAAAAAAAACAGGGAAACTACAGCAAAATGATTCGCCAGTAACTCTCCACTAGAATGCAATTAAAATAAAAAGACCTCTTAGAGAGTAATCCATCAACACGCACCGCCAGATTCTTTCGCAAGTAACGCATCATATCTTCATAATATTCACCTTCTTTGCAAACTTTACAAGCAAAACATGTATTCCATAGTAGTCTTTTCTTTATACAATGCGCCGTAACCCTACATCAAGAATCAAAACAGTGAACAAATGCTCATTGTAGAAGAACGTAAAACAAACTGGAAACTTATGTAACCGTGCCCCGAGCGCAGAAAGCAAGAAGAAAAACTAACCTTCTATGCCATTCATCCTTCGACCCAAGAATAGATTGGAGTCGTTTCGGGAGGTTTTCCCATGGACATTCTTCCCTTACAGCTTTCGATATCAACTGGTCCTCTAATGTTACTGGAGTGTGCTGCATCTTCCCCAAATTCTGGTATCTTCCAATGACATCAACAAAATTCAAGATATATAGTTGGAATGAGGAATTTAAGCTTTAATCTAACCAGTAGAAGAAGCAATTCAGAATCATCATCACACCAAGTTCTTCCACCGACAAAATCGAAAAACCTAGATCAATTTCTAATCATAATCGGCTACACAATGCAAAAATCGAACATAGAAATGGAGTCTAATGTCAACTAGTAGATGAAATTTTGAAGAACATCGGCGAGTGAATATGCAGCGATCTTACACTTCTGATCCGTAATACATAAGAAATTCGAAGATGAATTGAAGAAGACGAGACAATCGAATTGGAGATCGGAGATCAGAGGTAGTACCTGAGCACACACCGGAGATGGCAGAGAAAACTAGAGTTTCCTTGACCGGAATCTCATGAGATCTGAAGCGACTGCAAAACAAAAAATTGGCATCGACTGATCTTGGCTCATGGGCCGAAGCTAGTAAAATGTGGGCCTGAAAGTTTTTATGTGGGCCCCAAAAGCATAAAAATCATAGCAATAGAAAGAAAAAAATAAACAATTCGAGATATATTTTCTTTAGACATCGTAAAATTATCTATCAGATTTTTAATTTTTATTCAACAGACATTTTTAGTAAAAGAAAACCAAAGGGTTTTTGAATATATCCCAAATATTGAGCCAAAAAAAAATTCTTTGCTAGAGCTAGTTGAGTATTTTATATGAACACTCGGTTAATCGGTTCTGTTCGATACGGGTTATAAAGTTTTTCTATTCATTTTTTTGTGGAAAAAAATTATAACATAAATTAACCTGACTAAAAAATTTTAATTTCTATTATAGGTTTCGATTATAATTATTTGTGTTTTCATATATTTGATTAAATATATTAATTAATTTTAGTGAATTTCGGTTAAACAAATCGGATTCATATAATTCAGATTTGGTTAGGTTCGGTTCAGAAAATTCAGTATAAAAACTTATGTATTGTTTGAATTAATCTAAAATTCGATTTGTGGGTTTGGTTTGGTAAATTTTAGTTTGGTTTAGTAAAATACTGTTCGTTTGGTGATTTAGCCTACTGGGCCTAGTTTTTAGCTAAAGTGTATATTGGCTTAGAATTTAAAGTTGTTTATTTTACTTTGTTTTTGGCAAAGAAGAATTTAACGTTGTTAATGTTTCTGTTACCTAGAAATGTAAGGTTTTAATCTTATTGATTTATGAAAAGATTACAACTCATATATATATACAATGTCATTGCCTTACCCTAGAAATATACAGTAAATGTAAAATATACAAAACAATAGTATATACTAGAGAAATATTCTCTTTATAATAAAGAGCATTTCTTATTTTACTATGGCAATTGCATAACACTACTGGATTTTCGAGTTTTAGAAGCAGTCAAAATTTAGAAAATTTCTTTCACCCACAATTACTCGATTTATCAAAAAAAAAAAAAAGAGAGACACTGTATGGGCATGATATGTATATGCATGTATCCACCTTACAATATTTGCTTTACTTTCATTTTCACTTGTTTTCTCCAACTTTGACATTTTTTGTCACAAATCTTTTTTCTAGTGGTCCATTTCTTTCGTGGCCTGTTTTATATACACATATACTGATGTACACACCTTGTGTAAGATATTCTTTTTACATGCATGTGTAGACCCATGGACATCTGTTTTTTTTTTTGAAAAAGACCCATGGACATCTGTTACGTATAAGCATTAAATGTTTTAAGCAATTTCGACAAATATTAGTTGACATTGTACGTTTTAGCTATATGTTAATTAGGGTTTGTTTGAATCTAAATCGTTGTCAAAACCAAGATTACTATGTGGTCCAGTAATTGGTTTAAATGGGTAGAGGATTTGCCATGTGGAACAAGATGAGAGAGTTTTGGCATATATATAATTTACTCTGGTTATTGAAAGAAATCGTTATCGAGATGGGAGACTTTTTGTTTGATGCGTAGAAGTTGTAGACACTAGACGTGTGATCATTGTAAATCTTGTTTCCGAGATTTTGACATCAAGGCCTTGAATGTTTACTAGTTTTTAGGTGGTTTTTAGTTTTTAGATTTTGGTTTTTAAATTTTTGGTCTTTGGTTTTTGCTATAAATATAAAAATTAATAAATAAAAAATTAAAAAATCAAAAATGAAACATAATCTCGATGAAAAGGGAAGTTTTCCACAAAAACCTCAAATTATGGTTTTTAGTTTCTCTTTGAAATTTGGAGAAACCACTCAAAAACTAGTTTTCCTAAATTTTAGGGAATCTAATTTTTTAAAATCTTGAATGGTTAAAAATTAGATTTTTCCATAAACAAAAACTAAAAACCACTTAAAAACTAGTAACCACTCAAAAATTTAGAAAATGAGTTGTGTTTTCTTTTTATCATTTTAAGGATGATTTTCGTTGTCTTAACGGATACATCGCAAATCAAGAGATGTGGATATAGAATTCAAGTTGTAAAAGATTCGTCTTGTGGATTAAAACTAATTAAGGTATGATTCTCCTTTTACAAACATCTTAATAAATCAATAGATCGCTAACCGATTTAAATGCTAAAATTATGTGATTCTCTCTAGAGTTTAAGAATAATCTGGATCTTAACAAGCAATGTACCTCGGTTATATTTGTATAAAAGAACAACTACAAACATTTGTAGTTCGTAGTGGTGGTGGTACTCTCAAACTTCAATTGTGGGCTAGACTTTGACGGACTCTTGTTTTATGCTATGAGAGGGACATGTGTCGGTTATTGTAGCTGTAAAGAAACCATGGTCGGTGTGATTAGAGAATCTTCCACTTTGCGGTTTTCAACACCACCTTCAATTTAGACCGGGTCCATAGACTTTGTAGGTTATTTGTTTCCACGGGACTTGTATATTAAAATATACTAAAAGCTTATAGAACACCACTTTTGATATTACAAAAAGGAATAAAAAAGAGAGTTTTACTCATTCTAATCTCTTTTTTAAAAACCCTTGTGATCTACCAAATTTTTAAAAAACATCTTGTGATTGAAATTTTGAATTTTGTATAATTTTATTTATTTTGATCAATCAGTTTATGTATAAGATTTTTAGAATTTTGTGTGTTTTGAAAATTTACATAATGTGCTAAATCGCGGTTTATGTTTAATAATTTAGCTCCTTCTCAAGTTTATTGATAAGTACAAATTAAATCAGCGTATATTTAATATTAAGTGTTTTTTTCATAATGAGAACATTAACCATATTTACCATAATTCCTTCATTACAGGATATTTTTCATATACCATATACAGCTAAAAAAATATCATTTTATTAATCTGCAAAAAAATGAAGAAAAAAGTATAGGCATATAAAAAACAGTAGATATATCTACAAGATAAGATATGAACTAAAGTGTTAGAGTTTTGTTGTGTAGTGGATTTCAAAGTTAGCGAAAAGGTTTCACTATAAGAAAGAGTTCGCCTATATATACATAAGAGGTTGTGCTATGGTTGTCAAACGTTCTTTATTTCAAGTTTCTCACATCAATCATTGTTCAAAAACATAATCTCTTATGTTTACCATTTTCTTTCATCTCTTCTAATTTTCTATTTTAAACACACAGAAAAATCTAAACAGCTATATGGAAGAAGACACATTCTCATTGGGTGGGAAGAAAAGAAGATTGAGTGTAGATCAAGTCAAAACACTTGAGATGAACTTCAAAGAAGAGAACAAGCTTGAGCAAGAGAGGAAAGTGAGGATCGCGAAGGAGACAAGGCTGCATCCAAGACAAGTGGCCGTGTGGTTCCAAAACCGACGTGCCCGTTGGAAGACTAAGCAACTTGAACGAGACTATTGTGTCCTTCAAGTTCATTATGACTCTCTCAAGCTTGAGTACAATAATCTTGAGCATGAGACACAACTTCTTACCTCAAAGGTATATTTATACTCACTAAGCATAAAAACACAAGCTGTGAATTTATATCATTTCCACATATGGGTCTGTGTCTAATAAATAAGATATTGAATTACTTACTAGAATTTTATCTTTTATGTTTGTTCCATAGCTTAAAGAGCTAAGAGCCAAAGTGAGAGAAGGAAAGAGAGAAGAGGAACATACCATGTCTCTTAAAGAACAGAAACGAGAAACCGAAGAGGAAAATGATAAGATATTTCAGATGGTACCTACTTCTCACAACGGCTTATGTTCTTGGACAACTTTAGGATCGATGGCTGAACCTTGCCAGTTCAGAAATTATCCGGAAAAAGAAATAATTATGGTGAAACTAAAAGAACTCCGCAATTTAAATTATGTTGATTATGCTTCTAATGTCCAATGGTAAAATAAATTACATGATCTAGTCTATATGTAAATTAAGCTCTAATTGAACAATTTGTGATAGGGCTTGGTAGATGTAGACTATTTACTGTTTTGCTCAAGTTCATTATTAGGTATGAACAATGACAATATGGTAATAACAAATTCTTGGATTGTACATGAAATAAATTGATAACATCGTATTTTTACTCGTTTTTACTATTATTTAGGTGTTTTAAGTAAGCATTATATGTGATTTTGGTTATTTTAAAAGATTTTTCCAAGTATTCGTAGTGTTAAGAATCTTTACCGGTTTTTAGACAAAAAAAAAAAAAAACAAAAAGTGGAGCAAAACATAGTTCAGGACAATTTCAGAGGTTCATATTACGGGATACTTTTGTTAAGACTTTCCCGGTCACCAAAATGATCGTTGTTGGTGTCCTTGGATCGGTAGAAGAGTCTTCTTTCATCTCTAAGTGGTGTTATAGCAAACCAGCAAGCCGTTCAGAAGATATTCCCAAAACAGGGGATACAAGTCCTGTAGCAGCGAAAAGAAGTTTGTCTGGGGTGAAGCCTCTTAGCCAGACCAGTCACAGCCACGTCCCCAGTGTAGTAACCCATAGAGGCACCGGTCAGAGCCCCCGTGACCGGGGCAAGCTCATGCCTCGTCCTTTTTTGCCAAAACGATACTACTTCATGTTTTTTGACTTGAAAGAGCCCTATAAATACAAGTTTTTACGGCACAAACAAAAGGGGAGACACCAAAAGCTAGGACGGACGCCACCATCACCTCAGAACACACAAAACTCGTTCATCTCCATCCTACTCGTCTCTCACCTTACCTTATCACCATCATGACTCATTTGCTTTGCTTTATCGATATTTATTGTTCAAAAGGAGGAGATCCTGCAACTTTGTATCACAGAAGATCTCTATAACCCTTTTTACAATCCTTTACATCTATGGTTTTGGTTTGTTTGACTCTGTCTGAGTAGTCTTCTAGTTGGGTTTAAATGTTTTTGAAGGGGGATTCATGGATAGTTAACGAGTATGGTTAGATTCGGGTTTGATGGTTGATTGTTCTCCATCAAGATTTATCTTTGCTACTTATTGCTTGATTGACCGTCTAGCTACTGCCCTTAGGATAGATTTAAATCGTCTATAGTAATTTAGATGAGCAAAACGTTATAACTAACCGAAAGTTAAGTTATGAAGCTTTGTGAACATATTGAATTTGGATTATTTATGCATGTTTAGCATCTTGATTACCTGCGGAAATAGAGTAATTTAGGTGTTTAGATATAGTTATTGGGGCTATGGGAGTAGACCAATTCCATAATCGAAATTTGAGCTCTTGAATATAAATGATCGAAAATTCTTTGTTTAGTTTCTGACACGATTCGATCCATAATACCCCGGATATTCCCTGCAGCCCAACACTTAACGTTTATTCATATTTACAACGTTTTATTCTTGTTTGCTCTCTATTTTCGTTTATTTTGTCTTAGCTTTATTCTTCTCTAAAAAAACTCATTGCGGAGCTTATTAGTCTCTATGGGATCAATTCTTAAAGTTAAGTACTACATACGATTAGATGTGCATTTGAAGCTTCTTTGTTGTGTTTATTCAAGGTTAAAACTTGACACACATCATAAACTTCAAGAGTAAAGGATGAGAGGTTTTACTTAAAGAGGGAGAGAGATGAAAACAAAAAAAAACATTAATGGATTTTCATAGTTTGGGATTGGGAACTCTCATAAAATATTATTGCGCTTACAATGGTCACTACAACCTTACACATGTGATGAATTAGTAGATCGTCAATATTTGTGCTAGATATTAACTTTTTTAAATAAGTACTCATATATAGATGGCAAACGGGCCAGTCCGCGACCAAACAGACCGACTGCAATGGACTTTATTTTATTATGATCTGCAACGGTCCAGCCCGTTAACGTCCACATGTTACAAAACACAGCATATACCCTCTCCACAAAGCCTAGCGGTCTAACAGACCGACCCGGAGAAATCAAAATATAGCAACTTTTTCACTATCTCTTGGTTTGTTTAGATGTTCTTACTTCTGAGTATCTCTACAAATCCATGATTCAGATATGTGCATGATCTTTTTTGTTAGTTTTACTTTTTAACGGATGTATGCTCTTAATTTTGCTTAAAGTGTTATGATTTGTTCTGTTAAAGTGTAAATCGAATGTTTTTGTTATATATGATTTGGCTGACTTCGTTTAGTTTCTAAATTTAAGTTTTCAAAATTTGCAATTATTTAGTTTTACATTTTATGTAGTATCATATGGTTTTACATCTGGTTAAACTTAGATGTTGGACTTAATGAGTCAAACTATCCTTAAAGAAACAAGCTCAAGTATGAGATTAGTCATTAGTTAATAGTTTCCACTCATTTGGTATCAATTGTTTAGAAATCCTAAATCATTTGAAATTTTCCTTTCTACTCTCATTAATGCGTAGGATTATAATTTGTTACTGAATCTGATACTAAATGAGCTTTTACATTGATTAAAATTGTATAAAAGAGAAATATTTCAAAAGTGTAATCTTATAATGAGTTTTGTCTGAAGCAAAATTTATGTAGTATGTAGTATAACACTTTTGAAACTTGATTCAAAATCTGCAACTCTTGAAACATAAAACAGAAAAAGGGTCTCAAACTCCAAATGTCTCTTCACCAATCTAAAACACAAAACATTAAACTAAAGTATTAAACTAAAGATGAAAAAATAATCTCAAACTCAAGATGTCTCTTCATCAAACTAGAACACAAAACTATATTAAACTAAGCTGGAAAAGGATCTCAAACTCAAGATGTCTTTTCATCAAACTAGAACACAAAACATTAAAACTGAAGTACTTAAACTAAAGTATTAAACTGAAATTGAAAGCTGAAAACATGTTCTATCAAACTCAAGGTGTCTCTTCTACAAACTAGAACACAAAACATTAAACTTAAGCACTTAAACTACAACATTAAACTAAAATACTTAACTGAAATTGATAGCTGAAAACATATATCTCAAACTCAAGATATCTCTTCACCAATATTAAGCTTCATCCTCAACAATTAACTGGAGAGTTGGAGAGTAGGTAATGTCTCATCTTCAACAAATTCTTCGTCCTCCTCTACATAACATATGTCACATAAAACTAAAAAAACCAATACATGATTTATAATAGTGTAAGTGTGAAGTTATGAAAACTATTTGCTTATATTTTCATATGTTTCAAAACCTTTTATCCAATTGCGACAACATATTAGTGCTTGCACATTTTTGGAAGACGACGGTTTATATACTTGTTCAAAACTCTAGTTCCAATACGAAAAAAGAATTCAGAGGCAGTGGCGGATCCAGAACACTTTTTAGTCCGAGGCACAATTTGTATAAAAAAAATTACGAAAAAATATAATATTATTTTTAAATAAGTCTTATGATAAAAAACAATTCTACAAATGCATCCTTCGTTCTTCCATATTCTGGAACCTTTTCATCACTTCTTCATTCGTCACTTTCTCAAGCAATTCTTTTTCAATAAGACAAACCAAACAATCACTTAGAAATTGATCACCTATTCGGTTACGTAAGGTAGTCTTCACAATCTTCATTGTAGAGAATCATCTTTCAAAGTAGCAGTAGCTATAGGCAAAGTCAAAACTAACTTCAAAAGTCGATAAACCTGAGGATGCGAAAGATGTTTCCTTGTCTCCATCATCACACGTGAAAGATCTCCAAGACTCTTGAAATTAGCAAATCTTTCATCTTCCCGGATATTGTCAATGTAGATACCAAGTTGATGTTCGAGAGATATCCGCTCGATTGGGCTAAAATCTTCAGGATAAAACTCGGATAATCTCACAACTTTCAACTGATCAAACTTATGAAAGGAATTAACCGGGCTTAAAGAAGCAACACAACCAAGTAATTCAGAGTTTACCTCATCAAAACGGTCATTAAACTCCTGAATTTGCATATCCAACACAGTGTAAAAGCATTCCACTTGATAGTGGTGCGAGTTGGTAATGTTGCTTCATTTTCTTGGCTTCCTTGAATCAACAAATTCTTCTTCCATGATGACCAAGTCAGTGTCATGATTCTCACAAAAGAGCGAAACTTTATCAATCAAAGAATCCCATCCATTATCCCTGAGCTTGCATAGTTGTTGCTTTGTATATTTCACCAGTGACATGACATTCAAAATGTCTTGGTCTTTCCTTTGTAAAGCCACTGATAAACTATTCGTGAGTCCAAGAAGAAGCAACATCAACAGTAAGTAGAACACAAAGTCAAAGGTGTGGAAATACTTGAGAAGGCCATTAGCTTGGCGTCTTTTGGTACCATCAGTTCCTTCGCTTTCGATATACTCAAGCATTTTAATTACAGAAGAAAATAAATCAACAACCCGTAGTAATGTTGTGTAGTGAGTACCCCAACGAGTATTAGCCGGTCTTTGAAGTGAAAGCTCTTGATTTAATCCTTTTCTTGTCTTAATTTCACCTTGATTGATCCCTTCCTCGAGTCTCCTCTGATGATCTTCTCGAATCATATCCTTTCTCTTACAAGAAGCTCCAACCACATTAAGTAAGAGAGAAATCATATCAAAGAAATCTCCAACTTCAAAATGCTTTTTGGCAACTGCCACAACAACCAACTGAAGTTGATGTGCAAAACAATGAACATAATATGCAGAACTATTTTCCCTCAAAATCAGAGATCTCAACCCATTGAATTCACCCTTCATATTGCTTGCTCCATCGTAGCCTCGTCCTCTTAACTGCTTGATACTTAATCCATGTCTAGCAAAAAATGAATCAACAGCACATTTCAGAGGTGCAGAAGACGCTTCTTGAACATGAATAATACCAACAAATCTTTCTTTGACTATCCCTTCTTTATCAACAAAGCGAAAGACCACTGCCATTTGCTCTTTATCAGAAACATCTGCGGATTTGTCCACCAGTAGGCTGAACACATCATGATCAATTTCTTGAATAATAGATTCATTACTATCTCTGCAAAGCAATGAACTATATCTTTCTGAATTTTGGGAGACACCATTTGATTATTTTTCGGAGCATTCTCCAACACAACCTTACTTACAAGCTCATTTTGCTCTGCAGTATATTTCACGAGCTCTAAGAAATTCCCACTATTAGCTGATCCCACAGACTCATCATGTCCTCGAAAAGCTAATCCTTGCCACAGTAAATATCTACACGAATCAATTGAAGCATTAAATCTGATCTTGTATTCATTTTTTGCCGCTTCATCTTGCTTATAAAAAGCATGAACAATTGATTGACCTGGTCTCATCAAAGAATCAACCCTTTTCAATGCATTATTGTGAAAACTATTCACCAATCCCACATGCTCACCTAATTTTTTGGGACTTTTCCAAGTATCAAAACCTTTTGTCACAAATGCATCACTTCCACATTTATTTTCAGTATAATCTCTAAACAAATAGCAAAACAAGCAAAACGCCTTGCCTTTTTTCACACTATATTCCAACAAACTGCCATAAAGGTCAAACCAAGATGGATTGAATTGCCTCAATTTATTTTCTGATAGTGTTTTAAGAAAATCATGACTGCGGGGTTGATAAGAACCTCTAAGTAGATATTTGCGTCGTACCTCATCTCTTTCGTTAGGATGATACTCTTGTATTTTTTTTCTATCCCCTGGATCATAAGGCAAATTCTCCAAATCATTCTCGGACGTGGATGAACATTTTCTTTTGAAATAGTTGTCAATTTTCACCTAGTAAAATAATAATTATGTTAACATATAAAAACTCAATAATATATCAGCAGAATTTCAAATTATTGAACGAAAAACAAAAACAAACGAGAACATAATACATAAACCAACGAGTAAATTTATGTAGTTAATTATAGAATTGATTTCATTACTCTATAGATATATTTATAAATTGTGTTTGACAATAGTATGAAGTTAATTATAAATAATTTACTTACATTGGCCATGATTTGTTTAGCGAGACTGTGTTGCGGCTTGATAAAAAAAGAAACGATGAATTGATGATTGATGATGATTCTGTGAAAAAAAAAGAAAAATTGTTTCTACAAAAACTAGGGCAACGATGGTAGGCTTGATTGTTTCAACATCTTCTTATTATTTTATTGAACTATTGGGCTATTGGGCTGTATAAAATTGTGGATAAAGAATAAAGAAATTTATAAAGGCTGTCGAGTTAGTAAAGAAGTTGGACTAAAGCACTACTTATTTTTTCCTTAAAAAATTTATTAATATAAATAACTATTAAAGAAAAGAAAACAGTATAAGGCACGTGGCTACCCTCCCCTTCATGTACGTCTGCCCCTGTTCAGAGGCTGCTGTTGTTATTAGAATACTAAGGAGGTCGCAAGCCATGGACGCAATTTAAAAGTATTCAGCTCTAATTTCGTATCGTTTAGATACATTTTCAAAAAGACTTTCTACTACTAACAACAGTTTATTTGTGGAAAGTGGAAAAATCCTGCGAATATATCAAACAATATTAGTAAATTAGTATAATAACAAAAAAAAAAAACAATAAGACATGATCATTTAAATAGTAATCTCGACATTTTCCAAAAAATTTCAAACATAAAAACAAAAGAAACAATATCTAAAACCAGAAAAAAAATCTAAAATTTCTACACATTTCTCAAACCAAACCCTGAAATCAATAGCACAAAATACAGAGAATTTTGATTACTTAAATCATAATTGCCAAAACTTTCTCTTTGTCATCACTTTGCTGATTAGTTTGACGTGATTTTGTAGAAGATGGCATAAAAATTGGACTTGTTCTTATATGATTCGAAAAAAGTAGTTAGTTGACCATGCAAATTTTTAATTTTTCTATTAGAAGCATTTTATCAAACTTTCCATAGCAAAATCTACAAGTGTTAGCTTGAACTTTGGATCAAACACCGTAGTCATTGCAAAGACATCACTAACTTCTTCCTAGTACTTATCAAATTTCTCTCTCATCAGGACAATCATTTTTCTAATGATTTCATCTTGATTATGCTCATTCGATATCAACCAGTTATTGATCTTCCAAACTTGCATGAAATGAAAGTTTGAAGTTAGATATGTATAACTTGATATCAAATTAGTGATCTCATCAAAATGCTCCAAAAATTCACAAATCTGCTTCAATCAGTGCAACTCATCTTCTATAGGTGAGCATTGTAGATTTTCGCATCACTGACTTTGAGATTACCAAAGACAACTTGATATTTGATCGCTTTATCAAGCATCATGTATGTTGAATTTCATCAACTTGTCACATCCAATTTCAAACCCACCTTCATCTTTTACCAACAGCTTCCACACATTTTTCGAACAATATCTCACATTTTTCAGAAGCTTGAACATATTTGACACTCCCTCTGATCTTATGCAACGTATCACATATATCTTTCAGCCCGATTTGAACAATGATATTGAGAATATGTGATGCGCATCTCACATGAAAATACTCTTCTCCGTATAACAAGTCACTCAGCAATATTAATTGAGATTTCAGAATATGTTGCATTATTTCATTGTTAATTAGTAGCATTGTCTAACGTGATGGAGAACATTTTTTTCAATTCCCTAGTCCTTCCAATTCTCTAGAATCTACATTGCTAAGTTCATACATATCTGTAGAGGTTGTAAAACACAAAAAGCAATAACCTCGTTGTTTAATTTCTAGTTTCTATCAGCGTATTGTGATGTCAGACACATTTAGCCCCCTTGAGTAATTGCAATTCACAAATCATAAGTGAAGCTAATCCCTTCAGGAAGGTGAGCTAATTCTCTCTTTAAATTCTTTGTCTCATTCTTATAAAACTTGTAAATGTCTTTAGCGGTTGTGTTCCGCCTTACAAAATTCACATCCGCATTTAAATACTTTCAAACTGATCTAACTCTCTCATATTCAATATTCGCAAATGGAAGACCATGCTGAATAATACATTTAGCTACCATTACAGGAAAACCATATGATCTATCTTCATAGCTTATAATCTAGCCTCTGAATTGACCATCATTTTACCGATATCAACATTCCTTAGAAGAGCTTTACAATTTTTCATATGATGATTGTAAGATTTTGTACCATTTTTGTGTGGATTATATGCATAATTTGTTTTGCAGTGATCGCACTACGCTCTTTTTCACATTTCTCCTTATTATCAGTTTTTATGATCTCAGTAAAATGTTTCCAACAATTTGCATACTACTTGCTCTTCTTCGGTTGTGGTGCGGTCGTCTTTCCTTTGACTTCTTTGATTTCATCATCAACATCATCATCATCATAATCATCAATATCAATTGTTGGTCTTTTATGAGATTTAGACTTTTCTACTCCATCAAACGTACTACATCTGTTTTCAGCAGCATCAATGACTCTTTATGACTCCAAATCTATGGATCTCACATCATAAGAATCATGTGAATCCTTAAAAAAAACAAGTACAAAACGATAAATCAAAGTTGATAATTTATAAATACAAATCTGTAAATATAAATAGAATATAAATACAAAAGAAAATGAATCTGATTTGAGTAATTAACCATATGACCTTGTTAAAAATAGAATGAATCAAACTTGGTAATTTACCATTACGATTATGTTAAAAATAAATAGAAAACAGATTGATTGAATGTAAAGTTAATAATTAATCATCAACTTACCATTATCACTTAGTTAAGGTTACGAAAATTGCTTGGAATTGAGACTTTAAGTCTTCAGACTTTGAAGGTGACTTTTTCATACGACTGCAATACTTATGTTTTCTTGTCAAGCAATGAAGCAAATTATGTTAAACTTGGTTTAAGATTTTTAATTTTAATACAAATTTCAAACCATCTAGATGATATAGAATGTTTGCTTTGCCTCTTTATTTTTGCGGGTAACTCGCAAACCCGCACATGTTAGCTGGCATAACTTGTTTAATCCGCAAACCAGACTGACCAAGTCCACTAGACAATTTTTTTTAGGCTTCACCTTGAAGGCTCCTATCCGTGCCGCTGAATTACCTATTGGGCTAGGCATGCGGGTTAGTTCTCAATTAGCATATGTACATTCATAAATTACTACAAGTGTTCACATTTAAAATATTTTTATTTATGTTGGAATGTAAATCCAAAACGAATTAGTTTTCTTTATTTTTATGTTGTTGTTTGAAAATTATTATAGTTAGAGTGAAAAAATATTTAAAATATATTCATGAATTAATATTATAACACATATACATGTTTTAGTTTTCAAGAAATTGAAGATTACAAATACATAGACTTGTTTTTTTTTTATGGTCGTTGTGTCAGCGATCGATGAATCTAATAAGTAGCTTGAGACACAATCATGTGCAGAGTAACACCGACAATTCCGTTAAAGCAGTCATAGCATCTACTTTTTACCATTCTAACTATCACTCTTTTTTCAGTGACACCGACAACACTCGGAAAGTAATCGCAACACACCTTTTTTTATTCTCCACCTTTTTTTGCTTTGTTAACGTTGAAATTTTGGTCGTTTAAAGCTGACGCAGCGACACCATGCCGAACATGTCCATATTATAAAATTATAATCTAATAGATTTTAACTAATATAAAATAATTCCTACGAAATTATGATATACTCATAAACAAGTATATATTAACTATTATATCGCGACTCTTCAATATAGTAGAAGAAAATAAAAAAATTTACACATAATAATATATTTAGCATAAGACAATAATATAATAAGATATTCTGCAAGTTGATCAAACGAGGTGATATAATCATTTTTGAAAAGCGTAGACGGTATATATCCACAAAGATATAATAAATAACAACTACATGATTTGATCGTTAATGAAAAACTCATTAATAAACAAATATGTTACACCACTGTTATAACAATTGATAATATATGGTTTCAGTTAAATCAATATCCTCGTAAGATTTTAATCATTTCAATAATGATTGTTTTAGCACTATAAATATGACATATGGCTCTTGTAATCTTAATAACATGGATTCATAGGCATATAACACTATCATATATTAAAGATGACAAAAAATATTCAAATACCAAATGTAAAGTAATTTACCAAACTTTTTTTTGTGTATCATTAAAAAGTTAATTACTAATTGTCTTTAACTTGAAAAAGATCCACGCAACGCTTGGGTTTAGCAATATATTATGTTTTTATAGAGGTCAAACTCTTATATTCACAACAACTGAAGATAATTCTAGTGTCGAAGATTTGACTAATATCTATATTGTATCTTACCTAAAAAATAAATATTTGATATGTTTTTTTGCAAAAAAGGTATTCTTTTGATGATTGCATAATCTAATGTTTCAATGTGCTTTAAAAAGTTTTAGTGAAAATATTATAGTTTTCTTGTTTTGTTTTTCACAACATTTACATATCCAAGACATAAAGAGACTGACTTCATCTTCATCCATAATAGTGTCATTGTGTTTTCATACTATTTCTTTTCGGTTCAATTCGGGAAAAACCGTGAAGCAAATGAGCCAATGTTTTTCATTGTTATTATCAAACATGAAGAGAGCTTTCTGCAACAACGTTTGTTGGAAATCCCATCAAATGTATCGCTATGAACCCATTTATTTGCCTCAATTTTCTTTAAAAGATTCTTTTTTTTTTCCTCTTTTTATATACTTACAGAGGCTCATTATCAACATGTAACTCTTTCATACAATTAGAAAAAGTTTCTCAGGTTCTTCTTCCAAACGTTTTAATCATTTCACCATATATAACGTCCTGACCACCCCTACCAGTGAGCACCAACGTCCTCTCTAGGGCCCGTAGGCCCTACCTCTGTCCAATAGCCGGTCCGCTACGTCCGGAAGGCTTTAAAGACTTGTTTACCGACCCTACAAATCACCACATGATCTTTCCATGTGTTTTGTTGTCACTCACACAGTTCCGACAGTCACTTCCCAGAAGGCCACCCATCCTAAAATTGCTCCAGCTCAAGCACGCTTAACCCTAGAGTTCTCTTAGGATAGTTGACCGAAAAAATAAGTGCATTTGCTTTGATCGCGCTTAATCAAAGACTATCTAGCACTAAAAACACATAAAGAGTAACGATCTATTAAGATTAAGCCCTAAAAATCTTGAATCAATCAACAATCACTCTAATCTACTAAACCCAAAGACTCAAAATAGACTATTCATAAATTATTATAAAAACACAAAGATCCATATTGTTTCTTTGAATGATCTTAATGACAAAAGAAAATTAACATGAAATCTCAAAGGAAACAAGATTAGATTGCATTAAAGTACTTAAGATTCATATAAAATCTAAAAGGACAAAAGAAAAGTTCAAAACAAGCAGAAGTGTGGCATCCCAGCCCAAACGTGACTGATTGGACCGGATTGTTTTGTTTTGTTTGGGCTGAATGTCATCTAAGACCCAATAGCCCATTAGGTTTAAGATGTCCTAGGAAAATCATTTTTTTTAATAGTAATCTTTTAAATATAATAAAATATTATTCATATAATTTTTTTCCCCAAATGATGTATCAATTAAAAATTATTTCCCTCATATTTTAATATTTTCCTTTCAAAATGAAAAACCATTCCTCAGCATTGTCTCATGTGTACTGTATTAATAATTTAACTAGATCATGACCCGCACATACGTGCGGGGTTTCATATTTTTTAAAAAGTTCTAACAAATTTTAATTCAATATAGATTATTTCGTTGTTTCTATAATATATATTTTAGTGTATTAGATCTGAATTCACACGTACGTGCAGAGATATTTTTATAGAAATTGTTATATAGATTTTAAAAATATAAAATATTTTGTTGTGTTAGTGAAATTTATAATAGTATAAATATTATAAAATTAGAGTAATGAACGAAATTCAGTTGCGTTAGTGCATAGTTATATTTTAAGATCCGGACCTACACGTACGTGCAAAATTATATTTAAGATAAAACTAAGATATAATTTAGTTGCAAAAGTTAAATGATGTTACTTTTTTATTTTCTAAACTAATCAAAACATTTCTAATAGTTTGATTACATGTGTTAAATAGGATATAGATTCGGTTTGAGTTTGGTTATTTCATGTATATTAGCTAGGGGTAACTATTTTAGAACGGGAAACCTATCCCGTCTTGTATTTGTCATAAATTATTGGTCCCATAACCCGTCTCGTATACGTGAAATAAAAATATGACGGTCCAGTATCCGGCATAAATAGAATATGTGTAACTGAAAACGTACGTACAGGGTTAAAAATATGTAAACAAATTTATTTTATATAGTGCTCATAACATGAACTCATACCAATTGGGTATTTAGTTTGATTTTTAATTTATGTTTCCCTCTCATCATGTCTCGTAATTCCTATTCCCATTAAAATCATGTTCCAAATTCTTATTTGCTTACTTTTAAATACCATACAATACATACTGTGAATTTTGCAGATTAATATATATGTTGCTAAAGTTACAAATATATTTTAACAAATTTATTAATGTTTCTTTCCTTAGCTAAATTTTGCATATTCTTCTTTTTATTGTTTAATCATAATTAATTTGGTTTTTGGACTAAAAATAAAAATTTGAGATACATCTCTAAAAGGGATATGCTATTGCTGCATAATTTGTTTTGAATTCAAAATATATAATTAGTTTACATTATTTGAAAACTGTGTGCAATATATTAGGGATTTATTTAAGAAAGATCCGGTTGAAACAAAAAATAAAACGCAAAATAATTTAGAAATTAATATATACAATCTATTTTTAGATATTTATCAAACTTGCTCTAAACGAAGGCTATAATGATAATTACTTTAAATTTATTATTATTTGAGTTTATTTCTTCATAAAGATAAATAGTTGTTAATATCTAATATCGTATTTTAGAAATTGTGAAATAAAATTTTGTTCTATATTTTAAAATTTGTGAAAATATTATAACAAAGCAGAATCTTAAAATATTTATATTTAATTTTCTTAAGAAATTTTAAATTTAATCTTAAAGTCCTCCATTGATAAATCTTTTAAACGATAGTGTTTTTAATTTTGAATTAAAATGATATTATTTTTCTTTTTATTTTTGATATAGAATAGTCTATTACGATTGATTTAGATAAAATCTTAGTTGGATATCAAATCTTAGTTTTTTATTTCTTATTGGTTAACAATTTTTTTAAAATTAATTTCAAATTTTCGTTTATAATTAATAAGAGAGAGAAAATTAGTTTATTTTTTTAGAAATTAATAATTATTTAAAAGAATTAAACTATTTTTGTTTAAATATATTAATTTGTGATTACTATTGTACCCTTAATGAAGTTATTTAAAAACACTAAAAACCAATGGCATTCCCTTGTAATTTTTTACACTTTTTAAGGTTATTTTTCAGGGAATGCTTCCCAATTAATAATATAGATACACTTCTTTAGATCGATACAAAATGTCATCATGATTAAAGCTTTCACCAAAAAAAAAAAACATATATTTTGGCTTTTTATGTATGTTTGTGAATGTAATAACGTCAGAATAAAATAATAGAAATTCAATATACGTACAAACCAAAAGAACTAAAAGTTATATATATTTTTTGATAAATATTTTATATATTGAGTGTGTATGAAATTACACAATATTTGGGACTTTCTGCGCCTACCAGACTTGGAATTTTCTAGTCATTTCAACTGACCTGTTGCACTCAATCACAGCCGTTACTTAATCTCTTCCACAAATCCTAACCGTTGATTCTCCTTTAGCCCGACCCACACGACCTGTCAACTAAAAAATCTTACAAAAGGCCCATCTTCAAACTTTCCCGGAAAATCCCTAGAAACCTCCAATGAACCATCCACGACCAAATCATTCTCTCTATTGAAATTATATAAACATTTTTGATGTCTCTTCTTAACCACTCAAATAGATGAAGAGATGGCGAGCTTAAGCACGAGCTTGCTCGGAATAAGACGAGGGTCAAGTAACAAGAATAAGGCAGAAGATAAGACCAAAAACGCAGTGTTTTGCAAGAAGCATCCAAAGCATAGACAATCACCTGGTGTTTGTTCTCTTTGTCTTAACGAGAGGCTCTCTCTTTTTATCAAAGCAGCTTCTTCACGTAGACCAAGATCACGTCAAATCTTGTGTTCTTCTTCCTCAACTACTTCCTCTCTTTCTTCTTACGGTTCTTCTTCTGTGTCTTCTTGTCCTTCTCCTCTTGTTGAACCCCGAAGATACTTGGTAATGTCCGGAGGCAGCGGTAGAGGAGAGAAAGTGATTTCGTGGATGACGAAAAGCCGATCTGTAGCTTATAAAGTGGATGATGAGAAAAGAAAGAAGAAGAAGACAAAGACGAAAAGTGGTTTCTTTTTTGGTTTGCTAACGGGCTCAAGAAGGGACGATAAGAGAGTGTTGTAGATTCGTTAGATTAGATTGTTCTTGATTGTGTATTTTACGATGCGTTCTTGATTCTTTCATGTTAGATTGATTGCTACATATAGATGACTAGATCAGTTTAGAATTTTGGGTACGTGAAAGTGAGAGAGATTCTCTATTAACAAAGATATATGAGAAAGAGAAAGCAAAAAAAAAAAATTTAACGAAGCGGTTGCAAAGTCTTTTTTATACGTATTATTGTGATTTGTGATTGATTCCATGAGCTTGTAGTTTATGGTAACAAAAATGGTGCTAATCAAGGGATTGAGAACATGTTTTTCGTTGTGGATTTTATTGACCAAAAAAATAAAATGTTTTCGTTGATGATTTCAGTTGACCCCCACAAAAAAAAGTTGTCGTTGTTGTTATTAATGTTAGACTTTTCTTTGATAAAATTCGTGAGATAAACAAAAAATTCATATAACTAAACTTTGTATTAAGAAACTCTTCTCCAATTTGATTTTAAAAAATCTTCTTCTAATTTTTTTTTTCTCTTCCTGATCTACAAAGAATGCATAACGCAAACCCTACATTCATATTTTTTTAGATAACCATGGTCGGGCCAAATTCAATATAGCAATGTTTTCAATTCTTATAGATTCACTTATTTTATTTTTAAGTAATGGTTATATATATATATTTAAAACCAACAAAATTAGTTGTTATTTTTATACAAATATACACATTTTTAAGTAAAAAATATTTGAAATTTTAAATCTTATATAATATGAGAAGGTTTTCTTCTAACTTTTTCTACCATTGCGACATTTGGCACTCTCTTTTGGTGACATGTGTCCTCTTTCATTTCATTAATGTTTGTTTTAATTTATCTAAAATCCTTAGTTTTGAAAGTTTGTACCTACAATTTAATTCCAAAAAAGATATTTCTCTTATCCTATTGATACATTTGACATGTATTTAAATTGAAATTTGTATCTAATTTGTTTTGCAAAAATTATTATCTACTTAATCACCACTTATTCATCTGATTCAAAATTATGGATCAGTAAAATTTTAACTTCACAAAATATTAGTACATTTTTAAAACTTCTCATAACATTAGTACATTTGGCATCTATTTTACATTTAATTGTTTTCCTCATTTTTCTATCTTACATAATATTTTCATATCTCCATAAAATACATTTCTAATCTTTTCTAACTTGTCTCTTTCTTTTTTCTTCTTTCCAATCTAACTTTTTTATAAAAAACATTTATAACACCAATTTATTCTCACCTGTTACAACTCCAAGTTGGAGTATTTATTTACAATTTTTATTACACAATACATTTAATGTATTTATATACAGTATAATATAATTTACAGGAATTATTAATGTATTATTAATTTATTATTAAATTATTTAAAACCTCTATAAATTAATACTCTATACATTACTAACCTCTCTAAATTAATAAATTCTTTAGGTTCCGAGTTAGGACCAGTGTAAAATATGACATAAATCGATAAATTAATAAGATAATAATTTTTTTCCGAGTTGGTCCCAACATTATTAATTTATAGAGGTTTTACTGTATATTGTTTTATAAATGTCTCAGTAAATGAAATTCTAACTTATGTAACAGTTAATGTAATTTTAATAAAGAAATATAGTAACGTGCATTATATTAATGTATTGCTCCATGTGTTACGCATTCTCTCAAAATAAATATTTGCGATGAGTTTTCTTCTCCAGTAAAACGCTTTTCATGTGGCTTCTAATACCGAAATATATTAGTGTTTTTATTTTTGTTCTGGAATTAGTTACCCAATGTAAAACCCACAAATGAACTTATTAAAACATATGTAACGTCAAATAACTCTAAATTGATGCATTAGGCTAACAGATAACCACAATAACTCCAATTAATTCAAAACATTAAATCTAATTAATTTTAGAGTGTAAATTAATACTCTAAATATTGACTCCAATTAATCTACTTATATATATTACCCACATGTGAAGCTAAAAAAACTATTGTAGAGTTTTTGCTTTTTCCAGTCCATTCTTTTATTTTTTATTGACTTTTAGTTGCTTTCTCTTTATTTCAGGCTATCGTCCACATAGTAAAAATATCTACAAAAGTTTTCTCATTTGGTGTTCAAGTTAGGTTTGTGATTTCATATGGTTTTCAAGTTAGGTTCACCAACACCATTAGTTCTACATAAAAGTGTTCTATTTTCTTAAAAGTTCTATTTTTAATTGTTTCTCTATTTTTCAACTCACCAATAAGATTTATATACATACATTGAGAAAATTTATATATATTATTATGGTCAGTTAAAGTGTAATTATAAATTTAAGTATTTAGATAAATGACATTACATTATATTTATTAAACTTTTTACTCTTATGATCTATATGTATTCATAAATTTGAAAACCATAAGTTTGTTAAAATATTTATGATATAAATTGAAAAAACATTTATGTAATTATTCTCAACATCACTTATCAAAAAGTTAAGAGTTTGTTTTCAAATTTATGAATACGTAAAGTTGTTTCAAGATGATTTTGTTCTTGAATACGTAAAACTCATGGGATCATGAGTCATTCTTTATTTGATAGTTTATGCCATTCTTTATTTGTTTTACATAATTACTCAACGTTTGAGAGGGATCGACGTTTGAGTTTCATATATCTCGAGTAAATAGTTTTTTATTTTATTTTATTTTTAATATTGTATAACATTTGACTTGATTATGTTTTGAATTCAATTTTTTTTAGTCAATCATACAAATTAAGTAAGAAATAAAGATCAATGAAAGAATATAAAATTTGTATTTATTTTTATCAAAGTTTCCATAAAACCAACCCAATGAAATTCAACCAAAAAATTTAAAAAGTTCCACCAAAGGTTTTTTTTTAATCTATCCTCATGGGATTTTTGAAAAGAATTATGTTTGCTAAGAAAAATTGCATAGAATATCATAATTGACTAATTCAGTTAAAACCTAACATGCCATTAACGTATATAGATAAACGGCATTACATTATATTTATTAAATTTTTGTACTCTTATGAGTTATGACCTATCTATATCTACTAAATCAACAGTCACTTTAACAAAAACTGTCCCATTCTCCTTCTGACACGTGGCATAAGTCTCATTTTTTACTCTTTTGCTTTGATTTAGACCAACTCTATTACTTTACCTTTTTCTTTTTCACACACACGGAGAAAAACTGTTGCCAATTTTTTTTTTTTTTTACCTTTTCCACTTTCTTTTTGTCACGATCTCACATTTTCCACTTCTCTCCTCCCAAATACTAATATTAAAAAAAATTAAAAACTAATGTTAAATATAATTTTAATTTGTAAAATAAAAATGATAATTGTAAGTTTTTGGGAAAAAATAAAATAGCAATTACTACTTCCGTGCATAGCACGGGCCACGTACTAGTATATATATATATACAAAGTTTATAAAATGGCATTTTTCTTTTCAAACAATTGAATTTATATATATATATATATATAACTGAACTAAATTTTTTTAATATAAACTTTCAAAGATAAATTTTTTATTATATCATCTGAAGTCATTTTCCTAAATTAAATATGATTATAATTAAGTGTAACATATATATTTGTTTTTTGTGAATAGGCTAATTCAATTTAACTTAGGTTTGGGCCATGCCCATTACAAGAGAAACCAGAGACTGTTTTAGCAATGAATCGGCATTTGAGTTCTGCAAACGGGAAATGAAACTAAACGAAATAATATCAAAGGTAGAAGATAAATTCAGGATATCGAAAAGAATCCCATGAAGCTCCTTGTGTTGAAGCTCCGATTTTAAAGCTTTGACTAGCTGTGCTGAGTCGGAAGCGAGAGAGAGATGTGAAAAAACCAGATTAACATATATAAAATATGTTTTTGCTCATTTGGACCACCTTGCTATTTTATTAAATTTAATCATTATCACAAATTATTTAAATTTTTCTTTAATTTTTAACATATGTAGATAAAATTTAGCAAAAAAAATAATAAATATGATTATGTTTTACCTTTGATCTCCTAATTTTATTATGGATTATACGGATATGATATCTAAAGCTTATTGTCAAGGGAAAGTCATGAGGTCAGGAAGATCTACCTTCTGATGAGATCCAACGAGGGAAAACGGCCAATATCAACCCCAATTATCAACTCGAACCCATATAAATTTCAAATAACAAACCTGAACTATGTAATCGTTAGCCAATTTTAACATATACCTGTTATTAAATAATGTAACAAACCTGAATTATTTAACCTTTAGCCAATTGAATAAAAGGAATGATTCAGATACAAAAGAAAAGATAATTACGACTTAACAATTCTAATCGACATTAACAAATATATAAAAAAAAAAACTGTGTTGAAATTGGATAACGGTTAGATAGTTTAGGTTTGTTTTTTTTAAAATTGTATGAGTTCGGGTTGATAAGTTCAGGAGGTCAGAGTTTGGGATGAAAAAAGCCGCAAAGAAATAGTTGGAGTTCATTTTGGTCGTTTTCCCGATCCAAGGATCATGAATCAACAAACAAGAGACTGTACGATGAGGTATGATATATATATTTCCACAATAAAATATTTTATATAAATTAAGAAAAAGTAGTGGTATATATTGATGTCATACCATCTTGAATAAAAAAAGAGCAGAATTTATTTTTTAGCAATTCACAAAAATACTTCGAAAATGAACATAAAAGTTAATATTTTAAAAAATTCTTTTCAAAAAACTATATTAATAATCGAACGTATTACTTTAATACAAATTTCATTATTATTCAGGATTAATATTAAATATATAACCCACGCATCGCGTGGGCAGCTTTCTAGTAACAAATATGCAAGGGGCACTGAATATTTTTCTTGGATTCGGACAATTAAGTAGTTCCATTAGACTGACCATGTAGACAAGACAACTTTTCTTTTTTGGTAAAATAGACAAGACAACTTGTCGAAGGAGAAGAAATAACGCCCATATTTACACAAACAGCAAGTCCATGAATCTTGGAACTGTAAATTATAAACATATAAATCTTTCAGATGTCGTAGTGTAAAATTTAGATAGCAACTATCTTCGTCAACAAAAGAAACTACTTTATGTTCACATGTACTAAGGCTAATAAATATATATACGCATGTGTGTTTTCGAGAGCGAGACTTTTCAAATGATCTTTAACACTTTTGTAGCTCCCACATTTACCTGGAAATTCTCTATAATTCGTTTTCTTTTGAATCCCTTATACTTTATACGTTTTTCCAAACAGTTGACCGACCAGATATCTCTCGCTTTTTAGTATCTTGCTTTTTCCAATTGTTCCTTTTCGAAATTGAGCATCGTACTAATTTTTTTAAAACAACAACATATAGTCACATAATAGCTATCGACTTTACGTGACTATTTTTAGCAAACATCACGAGCCCTTTGTTTTGCACCGCCGATGACCAAGACGTGATCGGGTCACGCGGTTCGAACGGAAAGATGGGATGAATTAGGTATGACCATGGAGACTATCACCACGAATGATCCAAAGAGATCATGTACCATTGTCCTCGACCAACATTTTCTCTTTTGAGACTGTGGTACCTTGTCGATTCATCGAGAGGATCAGCCCCGGCCCAAAAGGGTAGGGCAGAAGTGTGTGGGCCGGAGGTGAGATTAACTCCGATATCATCAAAGAACTGTAGAGTTGAAACATAAAATCAATTTAAGGTATGCCGCAGTAGTTTGGGAGAACCTAGCAAAGAAGGTCTTCAAAGCTAAGTTTTCTACAAACTGGTCAGCTCTAATGGTCACTGTTTCGGGTCCTTGGCAAGATCGGATAGAGAGTTTCATAGCCCGATATATCTTCCAAGCTACAATACATACAATATGGCGTGAAAGAAACGGGAGAAGACATAGAGAATCTCTAAATCCGGGAACTCTACTAATCAAGTGGCTTGACAAGCAAGTGAGGAATCAAATCTCAACAATTAAAGCGAGTGGAGACCGCCGCTACGACAAGGCTCTCCAAGTTTGGTTTCAATCAAGAGTTTAAGAATTTTCAGTTATTAAGTTTTCAACATTTTTTATTCAATCACAAGTTGCACTTGTTGTAAAAACGTTTATTTTCTTTTTGAATATATTTTAACATTAAATTCAAAAAAAAAAATCAATTTAATGTAACAACAATCTCAAGAATACCAGCATAAAAGAAAATCATGAAAATCTAGGTCTTCCAACAATCTCAAGAATACCAAACTGGTGCTTCCACTTCTGAGTGTAGACATGTGAGACTTCGTCGAAGGTTGGTAGCGCCCATGGTTGGTTCATCTTCACATTGTAGTGTATAAAACCATCCTAAACCCGAGAAGTTGTCACTCTCTTTCCAAGAGCCATCAATGAAGCTACGGTACCCTGTAGTGTTTATAACCTCTGGCCCAGCTATCTCACGGGGCGGTAAATCATTTACCACCTCCAATTGGGCTAAGATCCAAGCATTTGTTTCATTATCCACTAATTTCAGAGTATCTCTAGGATCTCTATCAATGTTCTCATGTATCTTGTCATTCCGTGCTTTCCAGATGTACCACATAATCCAAAGGAAACTTGAACTGTGGGAATCTGTTGGTGTCCTCCAAAACGAATGATCCATATTCACATATAATGATATTGATGGGAAAGTTCCCGGGACCGTTGGTATTTGCGATAGTGCCCAATTTTGTAGGGCTGGGGGACATTCAAAAATTGTATGGTTTATTGTTTCTTCAGGAGTCCCACATCTACCATAACTCGTCTCACAGTTAATACCCTTTTTCTTTAAATTTGAATTAACCGGCACACATCCAGTAAGAACTTGCCAAATGAAGTATCTCAACTTCGGTGGACATTGAATTTTCCAGGAGTAGGCATGTAACGACTGGATATCTGGGCCAAAATAACGAGTTTGATTTTCGCTTTGTTTCATCATTTGAGCTGTATAATATCCAGACTTAACCGTAGATTTTCTTGATTTTGTAAAGTGCCAACCCATGACATCCAGACTGTTTTGTAAGCCCAAAGGCAGTGCACATACCAAGGGAATGTCTTTAGGATCCAAAAGAGTCCCGATTAATTCCATATCTCTTAAAGTTGTTTGACTATTAATCAAACAATTCGAAAGAAAAGATGGGTCATAATTATGACCATTGCTTAAAGCTGGCATCGGGAATTGACCTTGTATCTAGGGGTCATTCCATACCAAAATTGACTCTCCTGAACCTACTCTTTTAATAAACTCTTTATTAACTAGAGGTCGAGCAGATACTATACTCCGCCATCCATAAGACGTGAGTATGATCTAATTGGGTCCATGGGATTTGATTTACGATAATATCGCCCTTTAAATACCTTTGCAAAAAAAGATTCAGGGACCGTAATCAACCGCCACAATTGTTTTGCTAATAATGCTATGTTAAAATCATCCACATTCCGGAAACCAATTCCACCATCAGATTTGCTACGACAAAGGTTACCCCAGACCTTTCAATGTAAACCCCTCGTTTGTCCATTCGAACTCCACTAAAATTTCGCTACTGCACTAGTGAGTTTTGATGTTACCGACTTTGGTAATCTAAAACAAAACATTACATAAGTCAGTAGTGCAGTAGCTACTGATTTAAATATCTACTCATTGGTACCAATTCGTTACTACAATTTAGTAATTATTCTAATGTCACAAATTACAACTCACATATCTGTAACTAATTTACGACGACAAGATCGTCACAATTGGTACGAACATTAATATTGTCACACTTTCGTTACTAAGTGAGACAAATTTTGATCATGATCAAAATCCGTCACAATATTGTGACAAAATAACTAAAAAATTTGTGAAAAAAAATATTTGGTCATAACATCCTATCTAAAATGTCATAAATTTGTATTTATGTCTTCAATTTTTGTCATAGTAAGACCAGTTTCTTATAGTAATTATAAAGATGTAATTAAAATGTGATAAGAAGGTATTTGTAAATGTTTGTTAAAGAAATAGTTGTGATAAGGAGATTACGTGACTCTTTTTTTTTTTTCGTCAAACACCATTTCTATTAAGTTATCGGAAAAAGACTCTCCGCTAGAGAGAGCCAGTCATGAACCGACTTGCTTACATGAGAAAAGAGGCTATTACAAGCCTTAGCTATTTTGGCTAAACAGTCTGCTCGAGTATTAGAACTACGAGAAAGAAATCTAATGTTAAAAAAAAGAAAAAAAAACATAAAAGAGACCGGAAAGAAGCCATTTCTGCTGCAAACGTTGGCCAATCGTCTTGGTTATCTAGGAGAGATATCATGTCGGAGCAATCAGAAGCAAATGCTCCCGATGTATCACCTAGCGAGATCATACATTCGATAGCCCAAAGTAGGGAGTCAATTTCAGCATGGAGCGGTGAAAGACTCTTTCTCGCACTCTAGAGGCCAAGGTGAAGAATACGATCTTGATCGACTAGAACCCATCCATGTCCGCATAGATTATCCTCCTTATACCAGGAGGCATTAATCTAGCATACCGAGGTCCGAGGAGGGGGATAAAGCGTGAGAGCCAGACGGACAAGAGACTCGGTTTCTACTACAACTTTCAAATTTGCTTGCTTCTAGACGGATGCTTCTTGTAAAGCCAAGGTCAAAGTCTTCAAGGGAGGTTCCTTGAAATTTTTGAATACAAAACGATTATGGCTTTTCCAAATATACCAGAGTATCCATGGAAAAAAATATAAAACCTCCTCTCCTATTCCAAAATCTCGACCCCGCCAGAAAAGAAAATCATATGAATCTCTTCCTCCAGTTCTTCTCCCAGCAAATCATCTTTTTCATCAACCAAATTCTCCTCGTCGAAGAATCGTGGAGAATCTAATGCGTGGAAGGCCGCTTCATCCTCCAAAGTCTAGTCGAGATTGACGGCTTCTGACACTGAATTTGGATTCCTAATCCAATCCTTCTCTACATCATGTAGACTCGAAGCTGGATCATCACGGCGGAGAGCATCACCTGGGCTAGCGAAACTGACGGATAACTATTTTGCCAAAAAAGCTTCCGGATCCGCGTTCCTTTCTTTCTCCTCCTCCTCCTCAGTGATCTCGTACCAGTTCTTCTTCTTCTCTTGTTGACTGCCACGAAGTATAGGGGATACCAGGTTCGCCAGAATAACCTCTCCCAAGGCTGGAGCTTGGGAGTCAAAGTTGAGAGACTTCTTCGCCGAGCTCCCTGTCTCTAATGAGTCCCTAGGGATTTGAGCAGAACGACTTGCCTCTATGCATTTTTCTTTCTCTGCCGAGGTGAGATTCTTTGCAAGATTTAGTCAAAAGGGTCTATCTCGAGAATGAGACGGAGACACATTTCCTTGCTTCACCCTCGGTGGAATGAGGAGGGATTCAGAAATTGTCACCTGGGAATCAGAGACAACAGAGGTAGTACCAACTCTTCTCTCATCTCGTCTCTCATCCCGACCAAGATAAGATGGAGAATAATCCCCTCGACCTCTCCTTGAGGAACCACAGTTTGTCTCCGACCCAAAGGAATCATCAAAGCGTCGCTTACACCCATCATCCACAGCCTTCCCTTAATAAGAGGCTGAATATTTTGCTTGACGATTAGATGGGTTCAGGGGAACAGAATGTTTCTGATACATAAAAGCGCGAGGGAACTCTAAACCTTGGCTATGGAGATGGTGCTACGAGCTAGATTTGGCAAGTTGTTGGTGGTGACGGTCACTTCCAGCTCGGGAGACAGTAACAAGAGAAGCTAGCCGTCCTCTGTCCTTTCTCTTGTCACCAACAGGAGATAAAGTTTGCCATGAACGCAGTACAACCGCCAGAGAGTTGCTCATTCCTTCAAGAGGAGAAGACAATGCAGCTCTCTGGTTAGCATCCAACAGAGGACATGAGTCAATCTCATGGCATATCCGACGACAATGCGTACACCAGCAAAACAAATTTTCATAGAAGAGTTTAACTTTCACAATATCTCCAGTTGGGAGTTGAGCTGGTTTATTAAACCTAAGAGGAGCATCAGCCTAGACTTGGATTCTTCCATTGGTTGTATCAACCCTATGGGCTGTGCCAAAAGAGTTACCAAAGTTCCTGAGAATCTCCTCCACCCAGAATTCGGATGGGACACCTTCAAGCTTTATCCACAAGGTCATATTGGCTGGGAACGAGGTTCCGATATGCGATTGCCATCTTTTAAGAGCAAAGGACCATTTGTTGAAGTGGCATGGTCTTTTGTTAAGGATTTTCAGTAGATCCACTTCTGATTCGAAGAAGAACTGAAAGCGAGAGTCTCCAAGTGAAACTCCCTAGACTTTTCCTTCAGCATCCCAAATATTATCTTTGGGGAGTAACACAACCAGGGCCTCAATGCTACGTCCTCCAAGATGGAACATTCGACCAACAAGTCTGAGCTGAAGGCATGCTAGAAGAACAGAGTTATCGACCTAAGGAAGCACCACCACGTCATCTTCTTCCTCAGGCTCAAAAAGGAAAGAGGGTCTTAGCTTCAAGCTAGAAAAATATGAGAAAGAAAATCTCTGTTTTACACAGGAAGTCTTCTAAGGTGAGACGAGCTCCGACAACATTCAAAACCAGAGAGACAAAAGAGAGTTTCTGTAGTTTTGAAGAGGAGAAACAGAAGCACAACTTGAAAAAACCATAGCTGAGACATCTTAAAAAGAGAGAGTAAGGTTTTCATAGATTAAACTGAGGGGAAAAACCGGATAAGAAGAAAAAGGCAGTCAAGAACCACCAGAGAGAGGGTCGGAGAAGACCATTTGAGATACGACTTGCCCAATTTGGTATAAAAAATGGGTAAGATCCCCTTTTTTGAAACTGGTTTGCTAGTTTTGGAACTCTCGTAAAACGTGCCTGAGAGTATTTTTCGTTTCTATGTTGTATCTTAATAGATATATAATAGATCATGATTACGTGACTCTTTTGTACCAAAAAATTACATACAAAATATGCAAAACGTAGTGTTTCGATAAAGACAAACAACTCTTCCAACTGAAGAGTTACGACAAAGAGAAACAAAACATATAACCAAAGCCAAAACCGTTTCTCAATGAATTATAACGAAGACTTATGCTAAATATAAATAGACACATTTCAAAAGAGACGGATTTTACTTTGTCAAAAAGTTTTATATCACTCCCCTAAAAGTTGTGCGATTATATAAAAAAATTATGCATGCGCATATGCAACATGATAAAAAAAAATGACTCAGAAAAGAGAGCTTGATCATTTAACCCAACAAAAAACTTGATAGTTGCTTTAGCAGAAATGGATTTCCCTTTCTAGCTGGCGATCAGTACGCCCCTTGGACTTGAGTTAGGTGTTCTTACCTCTCACGTGTATCGTAAATCACACTTATCCCACATGAAGTTATTTCTACCTTTGGATAGTGTATCTCCTCTGCAAATTCTAGTTTGGCTTCGAATTGCAAATCGTGAACAACTTTGTTGTTTAGGCTAGTTGGAAAGTGGATGATAAGCAATTGACGCGTTGGAAATTCATATTCTTGACCCGGATGATATATATCTGGTCTGATGATAAGAGTAAACTTACCGTTCGTTTCCCAGTTCCAAGTATATGAAAGCGTTGGAAATTGCAGATGAATCTTGGAAACAACCATGATACACACATCGAATCCCATGAACGTGGGAGATAGCCCAATCAGAGGTAGAGATGTCCCAGACGATTTCTCATTACATAAACTAGGTACTTCAGTTGCAGGTAAGCAAGCAAATCTTGGCACCTACGAAAAAATGAGAGTGATATCATAAAATGGTGAAGTAGAAGGATCGAGAGAAAGGGCTAGAAAGCATAAACATACCTCTTCACTGTGTTGGTTATATAAGAACCGAGTCATTAATTCTTCAATCTGAACCAATTTGAAGCAATGGCTGAAATCGAGGTGATTTATGGAATGGTTTGAAGAAAGGGATACATCCATTAGAACACTACAACCGTGTGCAGAGAGATACTTGAGGCTCAAGGGAAGCTCTTCTATGGATGTGAGCTTCTTGCAGTCTGTGAGGCAGAGAGTTACCAACGAGGAAAGATCTTTGATGCTTGATGGCAATGACTGAATATCGTTGCGGCTGAGATCTAAATATGTCAATTTGATGAAACGACTAAGCCCATATGACAATTGATCAATATTCGTGCAGTTGTCAAGGCAAAGCTCGAGCAAATGGTAGCTAATTGGGTCTTTTTTAATATCTCGAACTACTGCAAGCAATGAACGGAGATTCACACAGTCCAAAAGTGTGAGTTTTTCCACCTGAGCTAGCTGAGGTAACGATTTGAGTTTACTGCAGTTACATAGGTTCAGATATTTCAACTTGGATTGTTGTCCCATGGATTTTGGTAAGGACACAAAATCATTTCCACTGAGGTCCAGTTTCTCTAGAGATTGCAATTGACCAATGTCGTCTGGGATTTTCGAGATTTTCAGATTGACCAGGCTTAACTCAATCAAACATATAAATTTTGAAAAGCTAGAGCATCGGAAAGAAACACCGTCCATGCAATCCTTGACCTTCAGTGATTTAAAACCGTGAACCTCTGATATGACATGAGGCATTGCTTTTTTCTGTCCCGTTGTTGTCATCAATTGGTCATGGATCTGTGGGTCGGAACTAAAAGAGAAGACTCTTGCACTTCCTTTGAGACCAGAGAAATCAATTTTTAGCTCACCCTCAATGGATAGATCAGTAAGATACTTCAGCAATGCCTTTCCACGAGAAAACGTCAATCTGACTTGACGGCAGCTGCTTAGGCTACCACAGTTAATGCTAGTAATCTTTATGATGCCATGGAGGTAGCCTACACTGAGTTTCGTTAGAGAAGGTAAGCGGCAAATGAACTCTGGAATGTTCTCCAATTTCGTGCAGTCGTTGATTATCAGCTCCTCCAGTTTCGTGGCTGTTGAAAGGTCTCCAATATATTGCAGATACCTAGAACCAGTCAAATCCAGTCTCCTCAACTTCCGAAAATTCTGAATAAAATCATCAAATCAGAAGGAAAATAAAAATTAAAAACTATTGAATGGGTTCGGCAGTTATGCAAATTGATAATCAGCATCTGTGAAATCTAAAGAAAACGTTAAATTCATTTGGTAGCTTACACGATTAAATAGTTTCTTAAGGTTGCTGTGTCGAATATTGACTTCGACTAGATTATTAGCAATCCCAGATTCCATAGTATAGTCGTTGAAATTCAAGAATGGCGATGGGTATGCATCCCAGTGAAGCAACCTAAGCCCATTCGTTAAACTACAGCCGTTTGATTTTCGCAGATTTGACTCTGAATTATCCAAGTGCTTATAGAACTTGAGAAATTTCAGATTACGCATATAAAACAACATATCCATTCTGATAGTCATGGGCATCTCACACATGTGAAGTGTCATGCACTGAATTTGTTCAGTTCCCTGACCCTGATAATATTAACATCAAGGTCACTTGCTAGAAAGATGAAGAGGAAATGTTGATATAAAGACATTCAAGATGCTTACCGTTCCCCTTGACAGTACATCGTAAATGTCCTGAGGACCCCTTAAAAATCGTCGTCTGTGGGGTTCTCTTTCCGCAAGATAGACAACTTGTCTTCCCATCTGTTCTACCAAAACATGCATACATATACATCCATCAGACGATACACTAATGAGAGACTTATCCAGTAGATTAGTTAGTCCTAGCTTAGTCTCAGATTCATCGTCACCAAGAAGGGCTGTGACACGTCGAAAAGTTGATCCATTAAATAGGAACACAATATGAAGAAAAACATTCTTATCAGATTCCTCCAACCCTTTATAGCTTAGCTCCAAGATTTTCATGATTTTATTAGGAGGTTGTCTTTCTAATCTCCTCAGTGAAGCTACCCACTCTTCAATGGTGGTTTTCCCTCGCATGTATTCACCAAAGGCTTCAATGGCAAAAGGAAGACCTTGAACAAGCTGAGATGCACGGACTGCGAGTTGGTTGTGACTATCAGAAGGACGTCCACCTTCAAAAGTAATCTGGTTAAACATCTGAAGTGAATCAACATCATTCAAGCACTGAACCTCGTGTACACTGTCCACTCTGCAGGATTTGAGCAAACCCCTATCTCGTGTGGTAATGATGATCCTGCTCCCTTGGCCAAACCAGCTGGTGCTTTTCGCCAGTGCATCAACCTGACTCACGTCATCCACATCATCAATGACAATCAAAACTTTGAGGTGTCTAAGCCTGAGCTCAAGTTGTTGTCTTCCCTGTTCAACGCTTTCCAGTTTCATGTTCTTTTGACGGAAGATGTTGGAAAGAAGCTGCTCTTGTAGATATAAGAGACCATTTTGTTCGGTTAGCTTTGCAACGTTTAGCATGAAAAAGTGATGAGGTGCAAATTTACGTTTATGCTCTTCATAAAGATAATTAGCTAGGGTTGTTTTGCCGATTCCTCCCATTCCCCATATTCCTATGATGCGAACGTTAGCAGAGTCCATCTCAAGTAGAGGGTTAATCCTTTCCATCTGATCAGTCATTCCTACAATGTTTCTGAAATCTAGTGGCTGCGTAGAAGGAAGCAAGCATGAAATATCTTCAATGATTTTGTCGATCATGGTTGCCTCATCCACACTAACATTGCCATGACATGGTACGTATTAGAAATTTACTACTGAAAAGACTGATGAACGAAAAAAACTATCATTTCTAATCCGAAATGTAAGGTAGAAACAGCAAGATCTTCAGATTATGAAAAATTCTATATATTTGATATGAAACAATTGTATAAAATTTGTTTAGTACTTTGTCAGGAATGTTAGGAAATCGACCAAGATCACGAAACATGATATTGGTTCTTCATCTCGGTCCCTGTTCATAATCTCAATCGATCTTGGTACGTGATCAATCGGTTTCCAACAAGAAAAAATATTGTACATTATAATCCCCTATATACTAGACTCAGACCCAGCGATGTAGTGGGAAAAAACATTCTAAACTTGTTTAATATAATTAAGATTAGAACAAAAATTCAAACTCAAAATGATGTATAGTATAAAATATATAAATGATAACAATAAAATTAAAATTATCTAATAAAAAAAGAAAAAATAAAAAAGACAGAAATGTTAAACATATACAACTGTAAGTAAAAAATAAGAACATTTATTAAAGAGTAACGATAAAGTTATATATATATATATATGAATGTTAAGTACTAAATGGATGCATTTTTTATGAAAGACTTAACGATAAAGAGACATACTCTTAAAAACATTTATTTTGATTGTTGCACAACCATCTAAACGAAGAGTTGTACTAAAAAAACATGAGCAAAAGTAAAAGTTACGGTGAAACGATATAGTTTTGCATCAAAAAAGGTTAGAATTTAATTGCAAGCCTTTTATCAAAAAAAAAAAAAAGTTTAGAATAAAGAGACCCAACTTTCAAAATTTTTTTTTTTTAATAATTAATTTTTTTAGATTATGTATTTTATGAAGTGTTACCAATAAATAGACGCTACTGTAGAAGGCATATTCATAATTGACTAAACTTTTCTATAATCATTCCAAAAAATTAGTTAGATCAAGAATTATAAGAATTTTTAAAACTTGAGATAATGTATGTTAAAAAATAGTTTGGAGAGTATATAATAACGTTGGTTATTTAAATTCAAATTATCTGGATTCATTATAAAACAAAAAAAAATATGTGTTAAATAATAAAATTTTGGTAGTTGTCTAAGAAGAGGGACATGAACGTTTAAATACACACCTGTTTGCGAGAAACATAACAATTAGAACAAAAAAATTGTGATAAAAACATAATACAACATGGTGAAAGACACAACTCCAAATGAACATATAAAATTTTGTAAAATAGACACAACAGAGAAGGTATTTTTCAGATTATTAAATTACTAAAAAATTTTTTTTTAAAAAAGTTCAGAAACGTACGGTGAAAAAAAACACAACTATAGAAGACATTTTTTCGGATTACCTTAAATCTTAGCCGTCAAACATTTTCTTAACAAATAAGTTACCATTTTTCCATTAGTGTCAAAGAACAAAAGTTTGGTATTTTTCTAGGAAGAGGGGAAAAAATATTTAGTGTTTAGAAGACATGAACATTTAATTAGAAAAAATTGTTTCTGAAAGATACAACTATATATTGGAACCAAAAGTTATGATATATTAAATGCTTAGATGTTTTTAATAATACTAAAACAAGTTTTATGGATAACTGTAGCATATACTCCATAAACTTCCAAAAATAGCATTAGCTGACAGTTGACACAATTATAAAATAATAATATTAAGAGAAATACCCTAAAATACCACTAAACTAAGTTTTTTCCAAAACTATCGTTAGTTTTTGTTTCCAAAATATTAGTACAAAAGTTTTAGTCCAATAATATCACAAACACTAAAAATAATTTTTAAGAGTTTATAATTTAAAGCTTTGGCTTTGGGTTTAGTATTTAGTTTTTAGTGTTTAGGGTTTATTTTTTAGGTGATTTTGACATAGTTTTAAATCGCCGCCAAAGTTAAAAAAATATATTTTATATTAAATTTGTATTATTTTTGGAACTTTGCAGATGATGTGCTAAATTTATAATCAAAATTTATTTTTGTAATATTTATGAGAATTTCCCATTTCTTTAATGCACATTAAATTTAAAAAAATTCACAACAAAGATTAACATAATTCTAAAAAATTCAAACCAAAATAAATTGTTTTAGTATAAAACAAAATTGAACCTAACTTATAAATATACGTTTCTCGTAAAATATATACTTAGATTAATTATATCTATATATATACACTAGATAATGGCCTCCAAAACAGGCTGGTGTACAAAATCATTGTAATTTTTCTTTGATATTTGAATTCAAAATAGTAGTCCGCCCATTTATTTCTTCTAGTTTTCATCTAATTTTTTTTTAACTGTATTCCAATTTTACACATTTCATTTTGCAAAATAATTTAACTATTCATTTCATGATAATAAACTGGCTTTTAATTCTACATACTCTATCTTAATAGATAAGTACACACTAGCTCCACCTTTTATTTTATTTTTTATTTTTTTGCAAACAACATTGTTTAATTTTTAAATATATTAACACTCCCAAAATTTTCTATACTAGTTAAGTACACACTCCCAAAAATTTTCATTTTTTTTTAAATCAACATTGTTTTATTTTTAAAAATAAAGTAAGGAACTTTTACTTCTGTTTTGAATATATTAACAATTTTAATAGAATTCTTTTATTAGGTTAATATATTAACAAAAATTTGAATATATAAACTGTTATTATTTATTTAAGTATATAATTTTATTTTATTTATGACAAATATATAATTTTGAATATAACTTACTCTATTTTTTTAAATATATTAACAAAATAAGACATGACACGCGTTGATATTTCACTAATAAATTTGACCCGTGTCGTGATCATGTGAGACACTAACTTTGAAAACCAAGTTTTATATAGATGTTCAACTTCTATATTAGAAAAATGATAAACATTTTATGTATAATATATATATGTGTGTGTAAGTATTTTTACTTTTTATCAAAATATAATTAAGCCATCAACCCACAACGTTTACACCAATTCGACTAGGAGACCCGGTGAATTGGAAGATACTTCGTTTTAGTAAAACCGTGTGTTTGAAAACATATTATAAAACTAAAAACAACCACTATATACTTTTAATAATGTGGTGAACATTCTCATTTATATAACATTAGATAAAAAATCCGCAATGTGGTGAACATTCTCATTTATATAACATTAGATAACAATCCGCACTATGTGCGATACAAAACGATTATTAAAATCATTTTAATGTATTGAAACTACGAGAAACCTGCTTGGAGACGTCAGTTTTTTAAAGTCATTTCTTAAACCGACGTAAAATGTTAAAATATTAAAATGATGATAAAAGGTGTTCAATTTTTATATTATTACGTAAACTGTGGCATATTAATGATTATCAAGATTAGTGAAATTTTTGATTATATATTAATGTTTATGTTGTTATATTAATAGATACACAAAATATTAGGTACGCCATTTTGTATGGAATTGTATATCTTAATTGTATATTTTAATTGTATTTTCGTTTTAATTAATTGAATAAAACAAAAAAGCAGAAATTTATTGAAAAAAATAAACATAAGTGAAACTAATGGCAAAATTTGTAAATATCCTAAGAAATATTAAATCTTTAATTAAATAAAGGGAAGACTCACAAAAATACCCCTTTTCTCATGACCTTTTTCAAAAATACCCTCTATAGCTGTCCATTTTTAAAAAATACCCCTTTTATGTACAAAATGACTAAATTACCCTTCTTTTAATAAAAAATATCACAAATATAGAAGAAAAACACAAGAATGTGCACACATCAAAATTACAAATTTGATTTTGTAAAAACTTGTAAAACCTTTAAAATACCTTGTAAAATTTTCCCGCCAAAAGTTTTTTTTTGCGGAAAAAGAGTTCTGCAATTTTTTTGGCGAAACTTTTTTGGCGGGAAAAATTTACAAGGTATTTTAAAGGTTTTTACAGGGTATTTATAAGGTTTTACAATGTATTTTAAAAAGTTTTACAAGGTATTTATAAGGTATTTATAAGATTTTACAAGCTATTTTATAAGGTTTTACAAGTTATAAGGTTTTACAAAATTTTTATAGAGAAATTGTTAAAAATGCCCCTTTTTCAATACCCCTTTACAAAAATGCCCCCTTTGAGAGTCCATTTTTAAGTTTACCCTCTTTTAATTTTTAATGACCATTTTACCCTTATTTGAAACAAAATTAGGTCCACAAAATACAAAATATTTTTTGGCAGGAAAAGTGATCCCGCAATTTTCCCTCCAAAACACTTGTAAAAACCTTTAAAATACCTTGTAAAATTTTTCCCGCCAAAAAATTTTTTTTGCGGGAAAAGTGATTCCGCAATTTTTTTGGCGGGAAAAATTTACAAGGTATTTTAAAGGTCTTACAGAGTATTTACAAGTGTTTTGTAAGGTTTTACAATGTATTTTAAAAGGTTTTACAAGGTACTTATAAGGTTTTATAAGGTATTTATAACTTGTAAAACCTTATAAAAAACTTGTAAAACCTTATAACTTGTTAAACCTTATAAAATAGCTTGTAAAATCTTATAATATCTTATAAATACCTTATAAATACGTTGTAAAACCTTTTAAAATACATTGTAAAACCTTATAAATACCCTGTAAAAAACCTTTAAAATACCTTGTAAATTTTTCCCGCCAAAAATTTAACGCCAAAAAAATTGCGGAATCACTTTTCCCGCAAAAAAATTTTTTTGGCGGGAAAAATTTTTACGGGAAAATTTTACAAGGTATTTTAAAGGTTTTACAAGTTTTTACAAGTGTTTTGGCGGGAAAAATTGCGGGATAACTTTTCTCGCCAAAAAATATTTTGTATTTTGTGGACCTAATTTTGTTATATTTCCTTATATATTTGTGATATCTTTTATTAAAAGAAGGGTAATTTAGTCATTTTGTACATAAAAAGGGGTATTTCTAAAAATGGAGAGCCAAGGGGGCATTTTTGAAAAGGGGTATTGGAAAAGGGGCATTTTTATGAGTCTCCCTTTTTTATAAGGTTTTACAAGTTATAAATACCTTATAAAACCTTATAAGTACCTTGTAAAACCTTTTAAAATACATTGTAAAACCTTACAAAATACTTGTAAAAGCTTTGTAAAACCTTTAAAATACCTTGTAAATTTTTCCCGCCAAAAATTTTTTGCCAAAAAAATTGCGGAATCACTTTTTCAGCAAAAAAAAAATTTTGGCGGGAAAATTGCGGGATTACTTTTCCCGCCAAAAATTTGCGGGATCACTTTTCCCGCCAATTTTTTTTTAAAATTTTGTGGACCTAATTTTGTTTGAAATAAGGGTATTATTAACAATTTCTCTTAAATGAATTGAGAAGCTTTGTGAGAACGACACGTCGGCATAGTATTTTCGTTAATCACACATGAGGGTAAGGTTACTTTTTTTAAAAAAATCTTAATTAATTTATAAGAGATACCAAAACTTCCGCAAATTAAACATTGCAAAATTTAAATTTCCATGAGGTGATCACCCGCGCTACGCCTCGGATTTTTTTTTTTATTTTTTATTATTTTGTTTTATTTAAAGTTATGTTTTGATAAATGTAATTTTTAATTATCTAATTATTCACTAATGCTAGGACTAAGCTAAATACTCGGATCCAAAGATCCGAACCGAACTTGGCTTGAAATATCCGATCATAACCCCAACCCGAAATATAAAAATATTCAAACTGGTTTTAGAGGCCGGTACTTTGGGTACCAGAAAAAACTTGACTGGAATCCGGACCAAACGGATACCCGAAAAAACCTAATGTTCATCCTAAACCATCTTTATAGATGGTAATGTTGGGATTATAGAAACCTCACGAATTTAATGATGGAGCTTCTTACGCACTGATCACTCTCTGTGATATATTATATAGGTAAAAATTTAAGAGAATAGCCTACTTAAACCATTATCTAATCCACTAAACTATTATCTATTTATATTTTGAGTTAAAATTACAAAAGATTAGCAAAAAAAATTCCCAAATATGATAAAACCAATAAAATAATTTTGAAAAAAATATCATATATAATAATAAAATAAAGTTATTATAATTAAACATTTAAAGAATAAATGCACTATTAACCTACGAAATATAAAATATAAAGCTTACATTAATTATTTAGGAGAACATGACAAATGCTAAAGTGATGATGTGTCAATCTTTGTAATGTGACGTCACGATTGCTACTAGTTAATGCTAAGGATTAAAAAAAAAAAAAAAATCATACCATTTAGTTGATTCCACACCAGACAGGTCGGCAAGCCGAGTGCAAGCTTCTCTCCATCCAGAAATTTTCTTTAGTTTTTCTCGAGGCTCATGATGTCTCAACAATCGATTTAGAGCTTTTCTCCAACTGGAAACATTCTCTGCATTTTCCCGAGTTTCATGCTTTTGGAATGACTCAGCGAAACATCCTTTCTGGTACCTCACGTCGGAAGGTTCTACTCTATAGAAAATCGGAAAAACCGTCAATTCTCCTCCCAGTTGAAGCTCCATGATCAGCTGAAGCTCGTCCAAGCACCACCTTGAAGAAGCGTAATTCTCTGATATCACCACGACCGCGAATCTCGAACTCCTGATGGCTCTACAGATTTCGTCAGTAATTGAGTCTCCCTTCTCAAGCTCTCTGTCATCTTTGAAGGTCAGAATTCCCCTATTACATAGCGCTTTGTACAGATGGCTGACGAACGTTTGTCGAGTGTCGGATCCACGAAAGCTAAGGAAGACATGGTAATGGTAGTTCTGGATACTCTGTGACGAGGAGGAAGCCATTGATGGACGTATAGGTTATGCTGTCTAGGGGAAACAGCTTATAGAGGTTGCGAACACCCTTTAAACTCTCTCAATGACCTTACAAAGTTCTCCCAAAGACGTGATTTCCATTCAAATGACAAATTGAGATTTCTTTTATTATTAGAAATTCTAAGTCTTTAATCCTTGAGAGTTTCAATATTGAATTGTTCACAAGTTTGGCATTAACAAATCAAGTGGTATGTTTTCCATTTTTTAATATAGGATTAGTTATTTTCAGTTTGGGTTGAACACTTCTTGGTGGAAAGTGGAAAACCATTTTGTTTAAGGAATTGTTAAAATAGACCATTTAACAATACTAATTATAATACTAGTACCATAAAAAGGAAATTTGTAGGAATGGTACACTTTTAGGTGGAAATACAATGTATATTTGAATGGAAATAATAACAAAAATGCCATTTGTTCTTACATTTTTAAGTTAGTTAGTAATATACCACTTTAAATCCATGTAACAGATATGATTCTACTTCTCTCTCATCTCTCTTTAACATTTTCTAGAGAGAGTAGGAATTTATGGTTCTTGCCTTTCGGTGAAGGATCCAGCTTATGTCTGACATCTACTAGCTTTTACAATGGTGAATGGTCGGCTTCGCTTCTCGTCGAGTATCATCTGGCTTTTCTAAGCGGTGATAGCTAGCCCCTCTTATGGTTTAGTTCCGGTTTTCTTTATCCGTTTTTCTAGTCTCTTTTACGGTTACTTTTAAAACTCATTTGTTCTGTCTTTATCCGTTTTTCTAGTCTCTTTTACGGTTACTTTTAAAACTCATTTGTTCTGTGTTGGTGATAGCGTTGGTCTCTTTCCAGCTCTCGTTCTTAGTATGCGTAGACGTAGTACAAACATATCACTAACAAGAATTAAACCCAAAAGAAACAGAAGTTATTTTTATGGAAGAGACTTAGAACCTACGTCTCTGCAGGTGCAGGTCTCTGCAGGTGCAGGTCTCTGCAGTCTGCAGAATGGAAGCAATTTCGTAAAATCTAAGATTTCTCTATAACTTAATTTGGGTCTCATCGTGATGTGATCATGGATAGCTCGGACAATGGAGATACGGAGCTGCTTGAACCTGAGGAGCTTGGAGCAAAGGAGAAGCTTGGAGATGGAGCAAATGGAGCTAAAGAGCAGCTTGTAGCTGAGGAAAATGGAGCTAAGGAGCAGCTTGTAGCGGATAAAGAGTATGAAAAAGATGTTATCTTAACCTCACTGGTTTTGATACATGATCATCAAATGGGCATGTGTCTCATTTGTACTCTTTTTCCCTTGTCAAGTTTTGTCCCAATGGGTTTTCTTGACAAGGTTTTTAATGAGGCAAATGATTCACATTCAAATCACCCATTTGTTGATCCAGCCCATGGAATAACATTCAGAAGTCTACCCCATCAGATATATATGGAGTCCAGCCCATTTTATTGCCATTACAAGCCCAAGAAGACTCCAAACCAAGTGCTTAATTTGCTGGCCAAGAGGAGTGACGAAAATAGGAGTTCAAGAGTCATCTTTGAAGCCAAAGGGTCTTTTCTATTCAAATTCTATCTTTAATATTTTGTTAAGTTTCTAGGCAGCCTTGGAGCTTGTTCCAAGACTTGTCTCTCTACATTCTCTTCTCTCCTTCTCCTCTATATATTCTCTATGTATTCTCTTATGAGAACTTATCAAACATTTTATCAAAAATCTCTCTTTTACTTGTTTGATCCGAGAAGTGCGTAATATCTTCTCAACTTGTTTCCTTCTTAGTGTGTAATATCTAAGTTGTATTCAAGCTCGTAGTCTAAGAGATTTCCACCTCTCTTGGAAGTACAATTCGTTCCCCTTCACTCCGCTGCAACCGCTCACCCGTTTGACCGTTCATCTTCCACCTTCGATCTCGCTCTTCTTCCATTCCGCTGCATCCTTCATGTTCAAAACCAACAAAGTGTGTTCTTGGGAGTAGATCCTCATCTAGGAGTCTATCATGTGGTATCAGAGCCACTTTGTTACCAGGTTTTGAAGTTCCAACCCTAAATTTTATGTTTTTCTCGATTTCACTTTTTTCCAGATTTCTGATCGCATCTTGTTTTAATTTTTAAAAATAATTGGCTCGTTCAAAAATTGTGAAACCAATTGAATTCGAACCAGTAACGAGTCTAGTATTTTTGAAAATTGATTTTCGAATTTTTGGAATCGTTTTGATATTTTTCCAGATCCGTTTAGATTTGTCTGTTTTTGGACTGTTTACTTGTTAGATTTTCGATTTTTCAGGTACAATGGTGACATCTGAAGACGAAGAGTCATCCACCTCTAGCTTGGAGAGAAAAATCTTGAAATCCGTCACAGCTGCAATGGCAACAATGATCGACGAGAAGCTTGGTGCTCTACACTTGAATCAAATCAACCTGGAACCAAATCAACGTCAAAGGCAGCAACAAGAGGAACCAAGGCAATATGATGAAGCAAGAAATTACTACAGCCACGCCTCCTCTTACAATAGTCAACGTAGGCAGCGAAGAGAAAGACCCCCGCCTAGAGATCCTTTGGGAAAAATAAAACTCAAGATTCCCGCTTTTCACGGAACCAACAATCCGGATACTTACTTCGAGTGGGAGCAGAAAATTGAGTTAGTCTTTGTTTGCCAAGAGTGTACCGAGGCCAACAAGGTTAAAGTTGCGTCTACTGAATTTCAGAATTATGCACTAAGCTGGTGGGATCATTTGGTTACTACAAGGAGACGTGTAGGGGATTATCCAGTAAAGACTTGGACTGAAATGAAGAACATAATGAGAAAGAGATTCGTACCAAGTCACTACCATAGAGAGCCACCACCAAGGAGACCCCAAGAGAAGCCTAACTGGAGAAGCAGATCAGTAAGAGATAAAGCAAATCATGACTACTGCAACCGTGATGTTCAGAGAAGTTTCAAGCAAACTAAACCACTTCTGAACCAGCTGAGTACACAAATAGATTATGAAGAAGTGCACAAGCGGGTGATGGAAGCATTTAAGGCTGTTGAGAAAAGCCAAAAGAAAAATCCAAGCACTACCAAATCTGTTGGTTCTGAAACAGCAAATGAGAGACCAAGTTGTCTTAAGAGGGAAATGGTTATTCAAAAATCAGAATCAGATCAGTCTTTACCAATCTGCAAGGAGCTTATTGTGCTAGAAGAAAATTCTGAAAACAGCAACAAAGAGAAGGTGGAGACTCAACCATACAACGCTGATCAAAACCAGCAACACTTAAGCAACAAGGAAGAGCAAACTGAAAACAAAACTCTGAAGCATCTCACCTCCTTACAAGCTAAGTGTACTCTTTCTTGTATTCAATCTGATTTTGTGCTTGACAAACTAACCCATTTTGAACCGGAGCAACCGAGTAGTATTGTTCTTCTTTCACAGTTGCTTGAGGAAAAATCATTAGAAGGAGAACCGAGGAGTTTGTCATTGATTAGTGAAATGGAACGGCCAACCAGCCATGTGCCAAAACATGTCATTATGCCTTTTTCTGGTGACTACCCAAGAACGCACTGTAAGGAAATTGATTTGGTTAGGACAGAGCCTAATTTGTTTGTGATAGTTTCTGCTCTAGATGAAAAACGTTTTGGTTTAGAAAATGTGAAAGAATTTTATGTTTCAAAATCTGTTTTTGATAAAATGATTTTAACTTTTGAAACAACCACACTTGAAAGGTTCTTTGAGCAAAAAGGTATTCTGTTTGATCCATTTCATGAATTTAATTCTTCTTTGAGAGTTTCTTTGTGTAATAATGCATTTGAGCTGTTTAGAACTAAAACTGGATATGCATTGGTTAAAACCTTTTCTGAATTGAAAAACAAGATGTCTGAATCAAATCCGCTGAATGTGCTTTGCAAACCTACTTTGAAAGATTATGTTTTTGAACTCTCTACTTCAAGTATAATGCACTTGTTCTGTCCCATGAGTGTTCAAAAAGGAACAGGAGTTTTGGAGAAGCATAAGCACATAAGAGAAATGACAATCAAAGAAAAACCACCAGATTTGCATCAACCTCAAACCAACCTCATGATCACCGAGAAAAAGGAAAAGGGAAGTTGTTTTCAAAAGCCTAAGCAATTGTTTGTTTATAAAGAGACTCTTATGAGTCTAACTAATCCTGAGCAGGTCATACCTAGCAAAATCAAGTGTCTCTTGCAGGAATTTGAAGAAAACAACCCAGGAGGATTACCACCATTCTTTGGACTTGAACATCAATTCCTTGATGAATCAGGAGAATCCAGTAAGACCTTTCTTTATATCATCCAGAGCAAACAAGGTAAGAAACATGTTGTAACTGATACAACGACTCAAAGGTATGAATTTCTTGCTATACCCAATGATAGGTTGCTAGATTTTGAGCAGGCTAAAGAGTCTTACGATTCTCATGATGGAATTAAAGATGTGTTTCAGCCTTATGATCAATTTACATATAGAACTAAAGGATTTATGCTTAATAAAATTAAACTGTTTGAGCTTAACTGTTTCTTGAATGATTCTATGTTTGAGTTTGATAATCTCTCTAGGATAGCCTACTGCATTTCATACGTTAAAACTAAAGAGGCTTTTTCTGTTTCCTATCCATTCACTGAAGGTTTTGATATTCTAGTTTATAACCAAATCTTTGATGATCATGCTAAATTTCTGAAATCTTGTTTAGATGATCTAAGTAAGAACCTGTTTGTTGAAGAAAAGAAGTATACCTTTTGCACCTATGATCCTGTTTTTCGAGTATTTGTGGTGAAAGCACAGGTTATACAAAGGGAAGCAATGAAAGCTCATGCACCAGAAACGTGGTTATTTAACTTGTGGCTAATGAGGTTTACTGTTCAAGTTGATTATGACCCATGGGAGCGGTTGAGAAATGAGCATGATGAATGGCAAGGAAGCAAGAGGCAGTGCATAATGATCTTTGACCCTGGTGGATGTTTCTGGAACCAAATGAAATGTTCTCCAATCCACAAAAAGATCCAACTGATGCTAAGAAGCGATTTTCCAATTCAAGTCTTTGAGCTGACTAATGAAAAAGCTTATGAGAAAAGCATGCAAGGTAAGTATAATCTGAGTTTAAGTTTCAACTTTTCTAACTTAATCCCTTTTGTTGCAGAAGAAGCAGATTTGAGGACAAATCTTTTTCAAGAGGGAGGGGATGATGTGATCATGGATAGCTCGGACAATGGAGATACGGAGCTGCTTGAACCTGAGGAGCTTGGAGCAAAGGAGAAGCTTGGAGATGGAGCAAATGGAGCTAAAGAGCAGCTTGTAGCTGAGGAAAATGGAGCTAAGGAGCAGCTTGTAGCGGATAAAGAGTATGAAAAAGATGTTATCTTAACCTCACTGGTTTTGATACATGATCATCAAATGGGCATGTGTCTCATTTGTACTCTTTTTCCCTTGTCAAGTTTTGTCCCAATGGGTTTTCTTGACAAGGTTTTTAATGAGGCAAATGATTCACATTCAAATCACCCATTTGTTGATCCAGCCCATGGAATAACATTCAGAAGTCTACCCCATCAGATATATATGGAGTCCAGCCCATTTTATTGCCATTACAAGCCCAAGAAGACTCCAAACCAAGTGCTTAATTTGCTGGCCAAGAGGAGTGACGAAAATAGGAGTTCAAGAGTCATCTTTGAAGCCAAAGGGTCTTTTCTATTCAAATTCTATCTTTAATATTTTGTTAAGTTTCTAGGCAGCCTTGGAGCTTGTTCCAAGACTTGTCTCTCTACATTCTCTTCTCTCCTTCTCCTCTATATATTCTCTATGTATTCTCTTATGAGAACTTATCAAACATTTTATCAAAAATCTCTCTTTTACTTGTTTGATCCGAGAAGTGCGTAATATCTTCTCAACTTGTTTCCTTCTTAGTGTGTAATATCTAAGTTGTATTCAAGCTCGTAGTCTAAGAGATTTCCACCTCTCTTGGAAGTACAATTCGTTCCCCTTCACTCCGCTGCAACCGCTCACCCGTTTGACCGTTCATCTTCCACCTTCGATCTCGCTCTTCTTCCATTCCGCTGCATCCTTCATGTTCAAAACCAACAAAGTGTGTTCTTGGGAGTAGATCCTCATCTAGGAGTCTATCATGTGGTATCAGAGCCACTTTGTTACCAGGTTTTGAAGTTCCAACCCTAAATTTTATGTTTTTCTCGATTTCACTTTTTTCCAGATTTCTGATCGCATCTTGTTTTAATTTTTAAAAATAATTGGCTCGTTCAAAAATTGTGAAACCAATTGAATTCGAACCAGTAACGAGTCTAGTATTTTTGAAAATTGATTTTCGAATTTTTGGAATCGTTTTGATATTTTTCCAGATCCGTTTAGATTTGTCTGTTTTTGGACTGTTTACTTGTTAGATTTTCGATTTTTCAGGTACAATGGTGACATCTGAAGACGAAGAGTCATCCACCTCTAGCTTGGAGAGAAAAATCTTGAAATCCGTCACAGCTGCAATGGCAACAATGATCGACGAGAAGCTTGGTGCTCTACACTTGAATCAAATCAACCTGGAACCAAATCAACGTCAAAGGCAGCAACAAGAGGAACCAAGGCAATATGATGAAGCAAGAAATTACTACAGCCACGCCTCCTCTTACAATAGTCAACGTAGGCAGCGAAGAGAAAGACCCCCGCCTAGAGATCCTTTGGGAAAAATAAAACTCAAGATTCCCGCTTTTCACGGAACCAACAATCCGGATACTTACTTCGAGTGGGAGCAGAAAATTGAGTTAGTCTTTGTTTGCCAAGAGTGTACCGAGGCCAACAAGGTTAAAGTTGCGTCTACTGAATTTCAGAATTATGCACTAAGCTGGTGGGATCATTTGGTTACTACAAGGAGACGTGTAGGGGATTATCCAGTAAAGACTTGGACTGAAATGAAGAACATAATGAGAAAGAGATTCGTACCAAGTCACTACCATAGAGAGCCACCACCAAGGAGACCCCAAGAGAAGCCTAACTGGAGAAGCAGATCAGTAAGAGATAAAGCAAATCATGACTACTGCAACCGTGATGTTCAGAGAAGTTTCAAGCAAACTAAACCACTTCTGAACCAGCTGAGTACACAAATAGATTATGAAGAAGTGCACAAGCGGGTGATGGAAGCATTTAAGGCTGTTGAGAAAAGCCAAAAGAAAAATCCAAGCACTACCAAATCTGTTGGTTCTGAAACAGCAAATGAGAGACCAAGTTGTCTTAAGAGGGAAATGGTTATTCAAAAATCAGAATCAGATCAGTCTTTACCAATCTGCAAGGAGCTTATTGTGCTAGAAGAAAATTCTGAAAACAGCAACAAAGAGAAGGTGGAGACTCAACCATACAACGCTGATCAAAACCAGCAACACTTAAGCAACAAGGAAGAGCAAACTGAAAACAAAACTCTGAAGCATCTCACCTCCTTACAAGCTAAGTGTACTCTTTCTTGTATTCAATCTGATTTTGTGCTTGACAAACTAACCCATTTTGAACCGGAGCAACCGAGTAGTATTGTTCTTCTTTCACAGTTGCTTGAGGAAAAATCATTAGAAGGAGAACCGAGGAGTTTGTCATTGATTAGTGAAATGGAACGGCCAACCAGCCATGTGCCAAAACATGTCATTATGCCTTTTTCTGGTGACTACCCAAGAACGCACTGTAAGGAAATTGATTTGGTTAGGACAGAGCCTAATTTGTTTGTGATAGTTTCTGCTCTAGATGAAAAACGTTTTGGTTTAGAAAATGTGAAAGAATTTTATGTTTCAAAATCTGTTTTTGATAAAATGATTTTAACTTTTGAAACAACCACACTTGAAAGGTTCTTTGAGCAAAAAGGTATTCTGTTTGATCCATTTCATGAATTTAATTCTTCTTTGAGAGTTTCTTTGTGTAATAATGCATTTGAGCTGTTTAGAACTAAAACTGGATATGCATTGGTTAAAACCTTTTCTGAATTGAAAAACAAGATGTCTGAATCAAATCCGCTGAATGTGCTTTGCAAACCTACTTTGAAAGATTATGTTTTTGAACTCTCTACTTCAAGTATAATGCACTTGTTCTGTCCCATGAGTGTTCAAAAAGGAACAGGAGTTTTGGAGAAGCATAAGCACATAAGAGAAATGACAATCAAAGAAAAACCACCAGATTTGCATCAACCTCAAACCAACCTCATGATCACCGAGAAAAAGGAAAAGGGAAGTTGTTTTCAAAAGCCTAAGCAATTGTTTGTTTATAAAGAGACTCTTATGAGTCTAACTAATCCTGAGCAGGTCATACCTAGCAAAATCAAGTGTCTCTTGCAGGAATTTGAAGAAAACAACCCAGGAGGATTACCACCATTCTTTGGACTTGAACATCAATTCCTTGATGAATCAGGAGAATCCAGTAAGACCTTTCTTTATATCATCCAGAGCAAACAAGGTAAGAAACATGTTGTAACTGATACAACGACTCAAAGGTATGAATTTCTTGCTATACCCAATGATAGGTTGCTAGATTTTGAGCAGGCTAAAGAGTCTTACGATTCTCATGATGGAATTAAAGATGTGTTTCAGCCTTATGATCAATTTACATATAGAACTAAAGGATTTATGCTTAATAAAATTAAACTGTTTGAGCTTAACTGTTTCTTGAATGATTCTATGTTTGAGTTTGATAATCTCTCTAGGATAGCCTACTGCATTTCATACGTTAAAACTAAAGAGGCTTTTTCTGTTTCCTATCCATTCACTGAAGGTTTTGATATTCTAGTTTATAACCAAATCTTTGATGATCATGCTAAATTTCTGAAATCTTGTTTAGATGATCTAAGTAAGAACCTGTTTGTTGAAGAAAAGAAGTATACCTTTTGCACCTATGATCCTGTTTTTCGAGTATTTGTGGTGAAAGCACAGGTTATACAAAGGGAAGCAATGAAAGCTCATGCACCAGAAACGTGGTTATTTAACTTGTGGCTAATGAGGTTTACTGTTCAAGTTGATTATGACCCATGGGAGCGGTTGAGAAATGAGCATGATGAATGGCAAGGAAGCAAGAGGCAGTGCATAATGATCTTTGACCCTGGTGGATGTTTCTGGAACCAAATGAAATGTTCTCCAATCCACAAAAAGATCCAACTGATGCTAAGAAGCGATTTTCCAATTCAAGTCTTTGAGCTGACTAATGAAAAAGCTTATGAGAAAAGCATGCAAGGTAAGTATAATCTGAGTTTAAGTTTCAACTTTTCTAACTTAATCCCTTTTGTTGCAGAAGAAGCAGATTTGAGGACAAATCTTTTTCAAGAGGGAGGGGATGATGTGATCATGGATAGCTCGGACAATGGAGATACGGAGCTGCTTGAACCTGAGGAGCTTGGAGCAAAGGAGAAGCTTGGAGATGGAGCAAATGGAGCTAAAGAGCAGCTTGTAGCTGAGGAAAATGGAGCTAAGGAGCAGCTTGTAGCGGATAAAGAGTATGAAAAAGATGTTATCTTAACCTCACTGGTTTTGATACATGATCATCAAATGGGCATGTGTCTCATTTGTACTCTTTTTCCCTTGTCAAGTTTTGTCCCAATGGGTTTTCTTGACAAGGTTTTTAATGAGGCAAATGATTCACATTCAAATCACCCATTTGTTGATCCAGCCCATGGAATAACATTCAGAAGTCTACCCCATCATATATATATGGAGTCCAGCCCATTTTATTGCCATTACAAGCCCAAGAAGACTCCAAACCAAGTGCTTAATTTGCTGGCCAAGAGGAGTGACGAAAATAGGAGTTCAAGAGTCATCTTTGAAGCCAAAGGGTCTTTTCTATTCAAATTCTATCTTTAATATTTTGTTAAGTTTCTAGGCAGCCTTGGAGCTTGTTCCAAGACTTGTCTCTCTACATTCTCTTCTCTCCTTCTCCTCTATATATTCTCTATGTATTCTCTTATGAGAACTTATCAAACATTTTATCAAAAATCTCTCTTTTACTTGTTTGATCCGAGAAGTGCGTAATATCTTCTCAACTTGTTTCCTTCTTAGTGTGTAATATCTAAGTTGTATTCAAGCTCGTAGTCTAAGAGATTTCCACCTCTCTTGGAAGTACAATTCGTTCCCCTTCACTCCGCTGCAACCGCTCACCCGTTTGACCGTTCATCTTCCACCTTCGATCTCGCTCTTCTTCCATTCCGCTGCATCCTTCATGTTCAAAACCAACAAAGTGTGTTCTTGGGAGTAGATCCTCATCTAGGAGTCTATCACATCGTTTTCTGATCATTTGCTCGTTTGTTCAAACAATTCAAAACTGCTCTGGTCCCTGGCCTGAAAGGATGTGCGGGATTAGGCCTAAAATCTCTTAGTAATTCAAAAAAAAAAAAATGACTCTTGCGTTGTCTTTTGACTTTCAATTTAATCACGAACTTCCTTTCGTTTACAAAGCCAATTGAGGCACATCGTTAATTGTGCCTCTCTCTCACGTTTCTCTCCCTTCTCTCTCACATACTACTTACAATCAACTGTAAAACACCGATGTATGGTTAATAGCTAGAGAGTTGTTTCCGGAAAACCATCTTCTTCTTGTTCCACGGGAGAAGATTACTATCAACAGACCGAGACGTTAAATAGTAGTTCTGAAAGACCAAAGAAAAAGCTAAATTTACAAAGAGTACGCCACATAGCTGACATTGTCGATCAACGTGTCCTATAAACTAAACTCTCCTACCCATCCGCGATCAAATTGCTTTAGCCTTGGCATTGCTCTGCTACTTTTTATTTCATGTATTTCTATAATACTCTATAGTTATTAACTTATTATTTGCAGGCCCTAGGCGTTTAAAAAACATCAAACAAACTCTACAATATTAATACAGAGTAACTGTTTGCCAACTGCGATGTTCAAGTTAACTTTCTAGAAGTAAGTATTCAAAAGACCGATAGTAAGTATTTATCCGACGCGCTGAATGATTTGTAGCAGACCACATTATAGAAGTAATTGTGGTCTGTTGTATCGTCGCATCTTTTATATACTGTATTTTTTAACATATTAGACATAACAAAGTGTATCTTTCATAATCAGAGAGTTTCTATTAATAATAATAAGTAATAATGTCAAATCAAAACGATACATTGACTTATAATATATCGCTGCATGGAGATTATTATATTTTCGCCGCATATTTTGACACTGCCAAAAGGTTTTGTAAGAGAAATTAAGAAGAAAAAGGGACAAATTGGAAGAAAGAGGAAGGTAAAAAATGTAGGAGGAGACTTTGAAGAAGAAGAAGAAGAAGAAGATGAAGAAGAAAGAAGAGAACCATACCAAACTAAACAGAGGACGAACAAGCAATTGGCAGTGATGACGCCTAAAAGTTCAGATAAGACCAAACTGGTCGAAATGATGCTAGGAATCTCTACAAAATAGACTGAAATGTGTGAGTCCATGTTAAGACGAATGGATGAAGCCGCCTTGAGGCAGCAAGAAGCCATGAACCGGCAGCATGAGACCTTCATGAGACAGCAAGAATCAATCATGATGTAGCAAAAACAAAACTTAGACCAGTAACAGCATATGAGTAAAGCCTTGAACGACTTTTCAAATCTCTGCAAAACATTAGCAGGTGGGTTTATTCCTGCACCGCACTAAGTTATTCATTAGTTTTTTTACTCGATTATGTGGGAATTGGAGGGAAACCCAAAACATTCGGGTGAATTTCAAATTTTCTGTTCAATTATGTTCCTCACGTGCGCCGTTTTTCCCTCTTGTACGCCATTTTTTATCCGCATGTGCGCCACCAGTTTACACATAGTTATACACAAGATAGTAGTTATACCCAAGTTCCACATAGTTCTACTTTTGTTGTATTCCAGTAAGATTAGTACTACGTACCCCTTTATATTTCTAGTTGTACGATTGATTGAAGTCGCTAACAATGTAATTCAGAATGTTTTACGCATTCATATATTTAAAACGTAGATTGTTGTAACTTTTTCGTCTTAGTTTGGTTAATATTAACTACGTGAGCTTTAAAGTATACGAATGTATTGTGTAGATTCTTTAAAAACAATTCAAATATTCTGTATATAGTTTGTAACGCATAGGCATATTGATAGCTGGGAAGTTAGTTTATTAGTATCCGTGTTCGCATTTTATTGTGTATGCATGAGGATGAACTTTCACCATTTGTAATTTTACAAATCTAGCTATTGCAATGTTCACAAACCTAATGTATTGTTGTTATTAAACATAATAAGAACATTATTAAACCTAGCTATTGTATTGCTTAGAAACCTATTGTATTGTTATGGCGGAGATGAACGCTTAAAACACTCAGAATTAAACGTTTAGCCACTTAATTCAATTTTACAACTAGGAAAGTAAGTAATCACTAGAGTTCATTTGTATGTTTTGATCTTATTTCTAGTATGAACCGCTGCCTTTCTTTGTTTGGTAGGAATTTTGTGTCGACAGAACATCTGCGCATATTATATTACATATCGCTCTCCAAAAAGTTGAGATACATCAAAGGTATAAATCAAATATATTGAACTCTGCAGTCACCAAGTCAATCTGCTGAAACTCTGCTACCTATCCGCGATCAAATTGCTTTAGCCTTGGCATTGCTCTGCTACTTTTTATTTCATGTATTTCTATAATACTCTGTAGTTATTAACTCATTATGCGACAAGCCGCCTGAGGCAATGACGGTCCTACCTATTTTTTTTGTTACGTTGACTTCTTCTCTATGCAATAACCGTTGCATATACTCAAAGAAATGGCTTCATTATATCACTCGCAGAGCTTATTTGTCCACATCCGGACTATTCGCCGACTCAATTAGGACTAACTGGGCTGGGGACAACAGGAAAGAGGATCTATGCATCAGTTCATTGCAGTAGAATCCAAACGGTTAATACGACATTAACTAGAACAAGTAAACAACTATATATTTATTTATCGTCAAACCAATGAAAGAAGGATAGAAAAGTGATGAGGAGCGGAAGCGCACAGTGTGCCGTTAGAGACCGTAAGGGATCCCTACAGTCAAGATAAAAGAATTTAATCTGCTATGCGCACAATGTGCATATTTAGGGGTTTTATACTTCAACTTATATAAGTGAAAGTTGTTTATACTCTATCTGAGTTTCTTTTATCCTCTACCACCTTGTGGCTGCAAAAATCTCCTCAATAATGATCTACATTCCATGACCACTTATGACAGACATAGTCCGTCATATTGGGAGTGAGAGATTCCGCAACCTAGGTCCTTTTATTGCAGCTGGGCCTTTCTTTAAACAAATTTTCTTTTCCCGTGAAGTCCTAATCGACGTGGATCTTGATGAGTTCATGTTCAACACTAGACTCGGTAGAGAAGAATCTATCTATTGATCATTACTTTCAAGATGCGTAGCTGAAGGTCATGAGATAGCAAGATATATCGAATCTCTACACCGTTTGACTCAAGATGGACCGTCCGTGGAAGCATTAGAGATGCTTGGAGAAGTTGCTTATTCTTCCATCTACGCTATATTTGCATTTGCGGTCACCATCGTCGGCTAGAGCATCTTAACGGTCCTTTAGCATCTTGGCCATTTTCATCTCACTGTAGTATATTCTTCCTCCTCCATGAAAACAACCTTAGTCGAGAGTATAACAACAGAATTCGAGAGAAGAGGGGTCGAAAGAGTGGAGGAGAATGAAATAAAGGATAAGGAGAATAAGGGAAACGAAGATTGTGACAATGGGGGAATTCTCGAATATGTGGGAACTGGAGGGAAACCCAAAAACATTCGGGTGAATTTTGAATTTTTTGTTCAGTTTTGTTCCTCAGGTGCGCCGATTTTTTCCTCTTGTACGCCGTTTTTATCCGCATGTGCGCCGTCAGTTTACACATAGTTATACACAAGATAGTAGTTATACACAAGTTCCACATTGTTCTACTTTTGCTGTATTCCAGTAAGATTAGTATTACGTACCCCTACCATTTATATTTCTAGTTGTACGCTTGATTGATGTCGCTAACGATATAATTTAGAATGTTTTACGCATTCATATGTTCAAAATGTAGTTTTTTTTTTTAACTTTTTCATCCTTATTTTGTTAATATTTCCAATGTGAGCTTAAAAGTATAAGAATGTATCGTGTACATTATTTCAAAATATATATAGTTTGTAATTTATTTTGTAACTTTAATAAAGAATTGACTTTAACACTTCGTAACATTAAAAACAATGAATGTACATGAATTTGCCTGATTTTTATTTTTCTCACAGTATGGTAGTTTCAATTTTTATGAAGTTGATGAGGATTATCACGAGGATGAGAAAGAGAAGAAAGATAGAAAGAAATAGAACAAAAAGAAAAAACAAAGAAGCATTGTGGGACTCAAACAGAAACTAGAATAAATTCGATTGAATTGTAACGCTTTTGAATTTATAAGTTTACGAGGATTATCGTTGTCTATTGTTTATGTATGTTCAACGTTCTCTACCAATATAATTTGATTATATTCGGCCCAAATTGTTGGGCTTATATTGGACTTTCTGAAGTTGGGGATATTTAAAATAGAGTTTGCGAAGAGTATGCTACTGCTATACCAAACTTGTGATTCTCAGCGTCTACTTAAACTATGCTGGAACGCTGCGAAAGCATAATTGTAGTTTACTAAACTCGCTTATCATAGCCTCTAAATGAACTCTGCTAGAACGCTGCAGAAACGTTGGGTTTGTTAAGAGTAGTTTTGGTATTTAGAAAATATTGTACCATTTCTACAATTTTCCTTTATCAGGTACCAGTATTTTAATTAATAGTGAAAAACGTTCTAATCTAGCAAATTTCTTCTTTGTTTAAAGCAACCATCCTACGTTACAGAAAAATATAATTAGAACAGATCAAAACAATTTAGCAAACAAAAAAAAAACAGATTAAAACAAGTTATACAATACTTTTTTCTTCCTTGAGTTACGTTGGTGGCCACAGGCCACCTATATCAAGTTGCTTGCACGTTAAAATAAAGTTGTATTTTTAGTTTTGTCAACGTTCAAGATATTATATTATCTATGTACTTGGCTTAAAATAAGTAGTTAGACGATGACAATAGAACAAGAACTCTTCCCTTAACCGAATTTTCCCTATTAACAAAAAAATATTAGTTTCTTCCCAGCACCAACTATGTATCTTTCTATTGTTTGACGAGCTTTTGCAGTTCATCTTTCCATACAGAGTTAAAAGTCGTAGATCCCTTAAGAAAAACCTCACACACAATGTCCTCCTCTTTCTTATCATCTATACGTCAGTCTGATGTCTTTGTTAGTTTCAGAGGAGCGGATACACGAAGAAACTTTATCAGCCATCTCTACAGATCCTTAGATCAGAATGGCATACAAACTTTTAAAGATACCACTCTGCTAGAGACAGACACTTCAAATTCTTTCGAGCTTTCTCGAGCTATAAGAGAGTGCAAAGTTGTTGTTGTTGTGATATCCGAGAACTATTCCTCTTCCTTTCGGTGCCTGCAAGACCTTGTAATGATTCTACAAATTCACCGTGAAGGAGGCCTCAGTGTGATACCAGTGTTCTATAGGATAGATCCTTCAGATGCAAGAAACCTAAGTGGAAAAGTAGGAATACACTTCTCTGAGCATGCAGTGGCATATCCAGACTACGTGCAAATATGGAAAAGTTCATTAACCGAACTGGCAAACATAGCTGGCGATGACTCAAAGAATTGGTAAGTATCTATATGTATTCGTCTCTTTGTCCTATGACTTTTAGCTTTTTTTCTTATTGGAAATTAGGAAAGATATGTCATAAATTGATGAGAGTAAGAACACAAAAGTATTCGGAAGAATTATACTAGACTTTCAAAAGAATAATGTTACAAGCTAAGATTCATTGATATATCTATACTAGTATCTATACTAGTATTTTTGAAGTACATTTTTAGCAGGTGGGGCAAAATGCATTTGGATATAATGGGTATCTGACCCGTTTACAAATTTTGGTCATAAAAAGTTTGTTGGGTCGGGTTATATTTAATCCAACTCATATACCGGATATTCCATATTTAATAATTTAGATATTTAAAAGATTTGATTAAGATTTAGAATTATGATTCTCCTATCATCTTTGTTTGATTTGTTTTTAATTGTTTTGAATCATCACATAATACATAAAGTAAAATTTCTGCATATACTGTGATTCGAAATTTTAAAAACGGACATATATTATCCAATTGACGAAAAATGTATGTTCAACATTTCACATCAACTAAAATATTTAAACAATGATTCAGAATCATATCATAAATAAAATCAACATTAATAAAATAGATGGGTTTTTGGCAGGGCGAGTTTGGCGGGACATGTTTTTGAATCAACAATAAAAAAAAAAAAAATTAAAATATCATTAATCCGCCGCTTCAATACGGATTAAATTCTTAATTTTTTTTAATACCACCAATATTAGACATATCAAATTAGTCTCATTAAGAAAAGATTGTATAAAACCAAAAATTATCCCGTGGTATAGTGTTACCTAATAACAATTGTAAACTATAAAATATAAATGTTTTAGAGAATGATACAATTTATAAACTTTTATATATAATAAATAATCGTTAAATTTTTAAAATTACTACTTTTAGAAAACAAATCACGGGACGGGTTAAGAAATTACAGGACATTTATATTTCGGGACGGAGTTATATGGTGGACGAGTTTGAATCAATATTTATATAATTTTAAAATATCATTAACATACCGCTTTAATATAGATTAAGTGTTCAATTTATTAAAATATAAATGTCTTAGAGAATGATACAATTTGTAAACTTTTATATATAATAAATAATTATTAAATTTTAAAATCACTACTTTTAGAAAACAAATCACGGGACGGTTAAAAAATTACAGAACAGATTATATTTCGGAACGGGTTTATATGACAGACGGGTTTGAATCAATATTTATGAAATTTAAAAATATCATTAACATGCCGCTTTAGTATGGGTTAAATCCTCAGTTTATTAACAATTGTTCCGTGGACTCATGGAATACCGTTACTTAATAATAATTGTAAACTATAAAATATTTATTTTATAAAGAGATACAATTTGCAAAATTTTATATATACTAACTTTAAAAAATAAATCTTCTCGCGGTGTACCGCGGGTTAAAATCTAGTATATAGATAAAAACTAAACCTAGTTTCCTAAATTAAGATAAAGATAAATATAAATTATAGTTTAGAGATAAATGTAAGATATGAGATCTTATAGATTCTTAGATCCTTTTAGATCTTCATGATTTCTATATTTTTGGACAATCATCTCGACGGTCGATTTCTAGTTCTCCCAACAATGTCCCTTTCTATCTTTTTGGATCATGTGTTTTAAACATTAATTTACATTTGAGCATGTAAGTAACCATTTCAGTGGTCATGTATTGTTGAAATAAGTTTGGTGCATACATCTGCTAGTCAGCAATCACCGTTTCTTGACTAAATTTTTCTGAATTTGATAGGGAGAGTGACGCGGAATTGGTAGATAGCATTACTGATAAGGTTTTGCATAGATTGAGGACTTTGACATCAATGGATTTCAGTGGTCTTGTGGGTATGGATCGCCACATGGAAGCTATGTACCAACTGTTGGACTTAGGATCTAATAAAGAAACTCGTAAGCTCGGGATTTGGGGGAAGGGAGGTGTTGGCAAAACCAAAATTGCCAGATATGTTTATAATGAGATTTTACACCATTTTGATGCTCATGTTTTTCTGAACAATGTCAAGGCGATTTATCAAAACCGTGGTTCAGTGGGCTTACATGAAGCCTTTGTTTCAGAATATCTTAAAGGAAGGGATCACATGCTACCTGAGGTCATCAGAGAAACTCTTAAGTATCAAAGAGTTCTCCTAGTTGCTGACAATGTGGATCAAATTGAACAGTTTAATGCCATTGCAAAAGAATTTGATTTGGTCGGTCTAGGGAGTAGAGTCATTATAACCACCCAGGACAAACAATTACTTACTGAATGTGGTGTAATGCCTCAGTATGAAGTTGAATACCTGAGATTCCCTGAAGCACTTCAGCTCTTCAGTTTATTTGCTTTCAAACAAAATCATCCATTTGTTGGCTTTGAAGAACTCTCAAATCGTGCTGTGAAGCTTGCGGGTCATTTTCCTCATGCCATACTAGCATTTGGCTCAAGATTATTTGGTAAACCTAAGGAGGAGTGGGAAATGTTACTATATAGCTATGAAACATCACTTCATCAAAGCAATACACGTACAAGAAATTCAAGCTTTGATAGATCTGATTACAGAGATACGTCTATAATGGGCACACTGAGGAACTCAGAAAACCTAATTGGGATGGAACGCCACATGCAAGCATTGCACGAGTTTTTGGATATAGGATCCTTCAACAACCTTCGGATCATTGGTATATGGGGCATGGGAGGCATTGGTAAAACATCTCTTGCAAGACATATATTTGAGGAGATATCGAGGCATTTTCATAGTCGTGTCTTCCTAGAAAACATTGGAAAAATGTATCAAGACTATGGCCCATCGCGCTTAGAAGAAGAGTTTCTATCAAAGAACATTGAAACAGAAGTTCTTACATCACGGGGTTCTGAAGGGGGAGCTAATGTGATCAAAAGAAGGCTTGGACACCGAAAGATTTTGTTTATTGCTGATGGTGTGGATAATATTAAACAGTTGAAGGATGTGCAGAAGATGGCCAGTTTGTTTGGTCCAGGAAGTAGAGTCCTTGTGACCACACAAGACAAGGGTTTGCTTTTAGCCAATGGAGTGAAACATGTGTACGAAGTTAAGTGCTTGGGATTTGGTGAAGCTCTTCAACTCTTTTTTCAGTTTGCTTTCAAGCAGCAAAATCCTTCTACTCGTTTCAAACAACTTTCAGTTCATGCAATCGAGCTCATTGGTTGTCTTCCGTTGGCCATTAAAGTGCTAGGCTCATATTTACGTGGCAGAACTGAATTGGATTGGGTAAATACGATGCAAATACTCAAAGAAAATAAAGATGCCTATAAAATGGAAAAGGCAAGTCAATATAAAGATCATGGGTATTGGCATTCTAGAAAGCTGACCGAGAAGGGCTCACGGTGACGTTTATTTTAGAAGTTTTGTCAAAATGCTATGCATATTAATATTGTTGTTTGCAGTTTATTGTGCACCACACATCTTAATGAGCGTGGAATATTTAAGAGTTTGGAGACTGGAGTGCTTGTTGAGATTCATCATTCATGATATACAAGTCACAACGTTGTAAAATTTCTTAAGTTGTAAGTACACGCATTACCAAATGTCGTTAGCTCAACTGGTAAAGATTATAGGTGAAGCTTAGAGTGTCGCTTGAGACGAAATTAATATTACATGCTGTGGTTTCAGGCTTGGGGAAATTACGGACTGTGGCCCAAACCACCTCGTGCTCAAAAAAAAAAAAATAAGTACACTGAATGTTTGAAATCCGAATTCCGTGCTTATCTTATCCAAATAAGTGAATAACTGTTCAAATGAAGGTATAGAACTGGTATTCATCAGGTTCATTGATAAGTGGGTTCATAGCTTCATGGTGGTCCAGATTGTCCAAGAATTTGAAGTGTCAAATCCCATATGGGATTTTCTGAATGTTTAATTTGACTAGTTTAGCTCTTTTCAGGTTGGGAAAATCTGGAAAGCTACCAAACGGAGCAAAATTCGATCTCATAACTAGAAAAAAATAATAATCCGATTTTACCTTTATTCATCTCTTCTAGAAAAATTATTTTAAATATCCACATACATTTTTTTCCTAAATATATATTTAAGAAAATAATAATAACTAAAAAAAAAAAAAATTAAAGTCTTTCTCGACAGAATCCGAATCCGGATTTCAGATTTCGTCTTCTTCGCAAACTTAGTAATGGAAGAGAGTAAACCATTTCATACAAGTTCAATTACATTTTAAGTAATTTTTTTTGAAATTTAAATTACCAAATATGCAATGGGCACTGTATTTTTTTTCGATTCCGGCAAGTAATTCCATTAGAACGACCCTGTAGTCAAAAAAGAAATATCTCCCATATTTACACAGAACGTAAGTCCATGAATCTAATAAAAAATAAAAAAAATCCATGAATCTTGGAACTGTCGAAGAAAAATAAATATCTTCCATATAAATCTTTCAGATGCATTACGTAATGTAACTAAAATTAGGAAGCAACTATCTTTGTCAACAAATGAAAACTAATTTTAGATGTTCACATGTATTCAGGCTAATAAATATGTATTGGTTGTTGGTGCAGAAATTAGCACCTCCGACAATACCGGCTTAAACCGGAGGAATTACGAATAAAACTGAGATTTCAGTTAACCTGTTAATGGGCTAAAGAAAGAAGGTCGCCTGGCGATCTCAACTCAAAGAAGGGAGATCGCCCAACCGACTTCCTTATTCAAGAAAAGGGAAGTTTTCCTTAAGAGAAAAAGAGAATCGCGAAAAGAAAGGAAAAGCAGAAGATAAGGTCCCGATGATTTAGAAGTCTAACATATCCTGAAACCGCCTCCATGATGTATAAATAGAGGGGTCTGTCCTCTATTAAAGGGATCAACAATTTTATACAAAACCCGAATTTTCTTAATTGTTCTTGGGGAAAAACCCTTACTTTGTCTCTAAGCAACAAAATTTACCTTTCATCCGAGTCTTTGATCACAAATAGCAAGAGAATTAATCGAATTTATTTTTCTCCTTTAAACAAATTCATTGTGTGATTTTCTTAATCAACAATTGGCGCCGTCTGTGGAGACGACAAGTACCTCTCTTTGAAAAACGCTATTCCCGATCAAACCGCTCGCAAGAAATATGGTTCAAGGAATTGAAGATCTTACTCTACCTCAGAACAGTGGCGAAAGAAACGTCAACTCCATACCACCCTCCACCATAACGGCGGGCCTCTCTAACGGAGACGGCTCCCGTTCAGCTGAAGAGGAGCTGGCAGCTAAAGAAGCAGAAGATCGACGCACCCATGTGTCGAATCCCCCTACCACCTCATCACCTACGGTCTCCTTGGACGATCTCAAAGCGATCTTCACAACCGTGACAAAAGACCTAGCCGATGTTGTAACTGAAACCAATCGGAGGTTAGATGAACTCGCTCGCGGAGTCCAGCGACAGCCGAACTCTGAGGTGACACCACCAAGACCAATCCTACCGCGAACTCTCGCACGCAGCCTCGACCTCACCGACGCACAGTCGAATCGGTTCACCGCGATGCCCTGGAGCTCGCACCATCTTGATGTTCAGAACAAACAACCACACAAGCACCCTCAGGCACCAGAGAATTATGCCCCTGGATTTTCAGCCCTAGACCACGGTGGGCATCTAGAGGATATCTACGCTAAACTTCGACATATCGGATCCCAAGTCCACAAAGCTGTCAGCTCTGCTCCAGAGATCGACCGGATGATCGAGAAGACCCAGAAAACTCCTTTCACAGATCGGATCACGCGCACGCGAATTCCCCAAGTCAAGCTCAAACTCCCTACATATGAAGGAAGAAGCAATCCAAAGCACTTCATGACTGCCTTCATGACTACAATCGCCAAGGCTCACTTTTCCGATGAGCAGCGGGACATCGGATGCTGTCAACTGTTCGTGGAAGGTCTCACGGGAAACGCTTTGACATGGTTTTCCAGGTTGGAGGCAAACTCCATCGACAATTTTACTCAGCTGTCTACCGCATTCCTAAAGCAATATCGAGTATTCATCCAACCCGGAGCTTCCAGTTTCGATCTCTGGAGTATGACCCAAGAGAGTGATGAGACATTGAACGCTTACTTGGGTCGATTTAAGGAGATACTATCCAAGGTCACCATCACGGATGAAGCTGCGGTGGCTGCCTTCAGAAAGGGATTGTTACAGGGATCCCAGTTGCGAAAAGACTTGGCAATCAGAGAGCGGATAGATCTGGACGATGCCTTGCATAGAGCCTCCCGATACGCCTTTCTTGAAGACGAACATGCTAAGATGGCGCTAAGACTTCATCCAGCAAAAGTCAAGGAGAAAACTCGCGATGTCTATCAAGAACCGCGACAGCACTACGATCCGAAAGCGGCTAACCGGGGAACGATTTTCGCCGCAATGGATTCGGAGGATCTATCTCAAGCGCCGGTCAAACCTTCGAGCTCAAAAAATTCGTATTGTCGTTTTCACAGGTTTGGAGGACATTCCACAGAAGAATGCAAGCATCTCTTGAACATCCTTCTTGGAAAATACAAGTCTGGCGAAGTCGAAGCGATCTACCATCCCAAAGGCGGAAAGAGTAAACAAAAGGGTGGTTTCAAACAAACTCAGGGCAAACTCGAAGACGAAAATCAGCATCCACCTGAAAACCACCGCCCAGATCAGAACAGAGAGGAAGAAATCCGCGTTCCCGAGAACGAACTTCCAGGACCCCCAAAGAGGTGGCGAGGACAACAACCTGAGCGAGCTCCGAACCAACCTCGTGGGAGAATTTCCATGATTATGGGTGGACTCTCGGATGGCGAGGATTCAGTAACAGCTCCGAAGAAAAGAGCACGTCAGGTGTACAGCGTCAGAGCCATGCCAAAAGACGAACAACTAAGTCAAGATCCAATCACTCTCACGTCTCAAGACGCCCACGGAATCCAGCACCCCCATAATGATGCACTTGTAGTCGAGCTTGTTATGGAGGACTTTGACGTCGAGCGAGTATTGATAGACAATGGGAGTTCGGTGAATCTAATGTTTTTGAAAACGTGGAAAAAAATGGGGATTACAGAGAGAAATATCAAGCCCAAGATCCGACCTCTTACTGGGTACGATGGCGAAGCATAGATGTCAAGCTGGCGGCATCACCAGAAGGACAAAATTCGTCGTTATCGATTCAACGCTGATCTACAACGCCATCTTAGGAAGCCCATGGATCTAATCCATGCGAGCAATTCTATCAACGTACCATCTGTGCTTGAAATTCCCAATAGCAACATGAATATTCACCTTGTACGGCGATCAGAAGGTTTCCCGAACTTGCTATGTAATCGAGAAGAAGCAACGAAATTTGGACAACTTATAGTAATTACAGGATGAAGAGTGCGCAGCCGCACCAAGTTGTCAGATCATTCAGGTCAACATCGATGAGTCAGATCCGTCCTGAACAGTCGGCATGGGGAGCGAACTGGAAGTAGAGATGAAGGAAGGATTGATCAACTTCCTAAAATCGAGGTCTTCCACTTTTGCTTGGTCCACCAAGGACATGACTGGAATAGCACATGAGGTAACTTGCCATAAGCTCAACACGGATCCAACATTCAAACCAGTTCGGCAGAAGCGTCAGCGACTGGGGCCCGATCGAGCAAAAGCCGTCCAAGACGAAGTTGAGAGATTGCTCAAAGCCGGTCTGATCATGGAGGTTCAGTACCCCGAATGGCTGGCAAACCCCGTAGTAGTTAAGAAAAAGAATGGGAAGTGGAGGGCCTGTGTAGCCTACACCGATCTAAACAAAGCTTGTCCGAAAGACAGCTACCCTCTTCCACATATAGATCGCCTGGTCGAAGCAACAGCTAGGAATCAGCTCTTGTCCTTCATGGACGCTTTCTCTGGGTACAATCGGATTCTAATGTATAAGACGATTGCGAAATGACCGCCTTCATCACCGATCAAGGAATCTATTGCTATATAGTCATGCCTTTCGTGCTCAAGAACGCAGGAGCGACCTATCAACGAGATGTTTTCCGAACTACTGGGAGTTACGATGGAGGTCTTCATCGATGACATGTTAGTAAAATCTCTACAAGATGGCGGCCATATTCAGCATCTTAACGTATGCTTCGACATTCTGGACAAATATCGGATGAAGCTGAATCCCACCAAGTGTACCTTCGGAGTAACATCTGGTGAATTCCTAGATTACATAGTCGCTGAGAGAGGAATCGTAGCAAATCCGAAGCAGATCAACGCGATACTTGCACTCCCTTCTCCTCAAAACAAGAGAGAGGTCCAACGTCTGACAGGTCGCATAGCAGCTCTCAATCGCTTCATTGCCCGATCTACTGATAAGTGCCTTCCCTTCTATAAGCTTCTCCGTGGAAACAAAGATTTTCATTGGGATGAAAAATGCGAGATCGCCTTCCAAGAACTAAAAGAATATCTCACGAGTGGTGCGATCTTAGCTAAGCCAGAAGAAGGAGAGATGCTGTATCTTTACGTTTCGGTGTCAAGTTCGGCGGTGAGTGGGGTATTAGTAAGAAACGACCGCGGCAGCGAAAAACCGATCTTCTACACCAGCAAAGCCCTAAATGACGCCGAAACAAGATACCCCACGCTGGAAAAGTTGACCTTAGCAGTCGTAACAGCTGCTCGGAAACTTCGACCGTATTTTCAGTCACACTCTATAGTTGTCTTCACCGATCAGCCGCTTCGAACGGTATTACATAGCCCAAATCAATCTGGGCGAATAGCGAAGTGGGCGATCGAGCTCAGTGAATACGATGTGGAGTATCGTTCGAGGCCAAGCCTCAAGTCGCAAGTACTGGCTGACTTTATGACAGAACTCTCCCTGGATGTAATCGACGATGTTCCCGAAGAAAGTTGGATACTCTATGCAGATGGCTCCTCATCGTTACAAGGATCCGGACTTGGTATCCTACTCCAATCTCCCGCTGGGGAGGTGCTCGAGCAATCTCTCCTACTCCAGTTCAAGGCCTCCAACAACGAAACGGAACACGAAGCCCTGATAGCAGGATTGCGCCTAGCAAAAGGAATCGGAGCTAGACGAGTCAAAGCTTTCAGTGATTCACAACTCGTCGTGAGTTAGTTCAGCGGCGAGTTCGAAGCCAAGAACGAACGAATGCGAGCTTACCTCTCGTTAGTCCAGGATCTGACCAAGCAATTCGATAAGTTTGAACTGACAAAGATACCCCGAAGTGATAACGCCACAGCAGATGCTCTCGCCGCCTTAGCTTCAAATACAGATTCCGACCTGAGACGCACCATTCATGTCGAGAATATAGGTATATCGAGCATTGATCTTCCTCATCCGATCTGCATAATCATTGACCCCTTAACTATCGATTGGAGGGATCCCATCAAAGTTTATATAGCCGATGGGGAATTACCGGCAGATCGGTTGGAGGCTCGTCGCCTGAAGACAAAAGCTGCAAACTACATCCTTCATGAGGGCGAACTGTATCGTCGAAGCGCACCTAAAACGTTACTGACGTGTGTAAACGCAAAGGAAGCTGCAGCGATCATGGAAGAAACACACGACGGAGATGGCGGAAATCATTCCGGCGGACGAGCTTTAGCACTCAAGATCAAGAAGGATGGTCATTATTGGCCGACTATGTTGGCCGACTGTGAAGCATACGCGGCGAAGTGCGAACCATGCCAACGACATGGCCCAATGAAAACCATATCCCCAAAAATGTTAAGCGCGGTGACAGCGCTGTACCCGTTTATGCGATGGGCTATGGATATCGTAGGATCCTTGCCCCCTTCGCGCTCCAAGAAGTTCTTGCTAGTGTTAACAGACTATTTTACTAAGTGGGTCGAAGCGGAAGCATACCACGAAGTGAAATCGCCGGAAGTAGTCGCATTTATATAGAAAATACCATATGTCGAAACGGTCTACCCTACGAGATCGTAACAAATAACAGGTCTCAGTTCGTCTCGCTTATCACAAGGAAATTCCTCGCCAAATGGAATATACGTTTTAACATTTCAACACCGAGGTATCCTCAAGGAAACGAGCAGGCCGAAGCTACAAATAAGACCATCATAGCAGGAATCAAGAAACGACTCGGCCCGAAGAAGGGAAATTGGGCGAGCAAACTAGATGGTGTGCTTTGGTCATACCGACCTACTCCACGACTACCGTCAGGGCAGTCTCCATTTTTCTTGGCTTATGGAATTGAGGCGATGGCCCCAAGCGAAGCAGGAACTCCGACCTTGTGAAGGTGTATGATGACAGATGACCCTAGACCTAATGACCAGCTTTTGCAACATCACAACGACTTCACCGAAAAACTTCGAGATCAAGCCCTAGTTCGGATCCAGAATTATCAGAACGCAGCTGCGAAATATTACAATCAAAACGTCAGAGAACGCCGCTTCAACATGGGCGATCTCGTCCTTCGCGAAGTCTTCAGTAACACAAAAGAGAAAAACGTCGGAAAACTGGGAGCTCGTTGGGAAGGACCGTACCTGATCTCGAAGGTAGTTCATCCCGGGGTCTATCAGCTCATGACTATGAAGCTCGAAGAAGTACAAAATCCGTGGAACGCAGCCCGCCTGAAGAAGTACTATTACTAGGCTCAAATTTAAAAAAAAAAAAAAAAGAAAAAAAAAAAAAAGAAGACGATATCGGTCATCCGATCTCAACTCATGTAACTTGAACTACGAATGGCTTGATCCCTTTACCGGGTACGTAGGCAATCCTTCGCAAGGATGCAGCTATATTACTTAATAAAATTAAAGTTTGCATTCTCAAAACGGAATTCGCTTTAAGATCGGTAACAAATCAACTCTCGGCGCCCTAGCCAGGTGTTCGATGCGCGTCTCACATGGATGCAATGGTGAAATAATGCACGCCCTTCTAGAAACTTAATTTTTCTAGAAGGGGTAGCCGAGACCAGTATTTCTCACTTAAGCTCTGGTTCGGACAGAAACATAAGCTCTGGTTCGGACAGAAACATAAGCCGAACCCTGCATTTTACGATCTGCCGAATAGATGCTCTACAGGGAGTAAGCCGAGCCCAGTATCTCTCTCCCCAAATATATAATATGCTGAGTCCGCCTCACTTATTTCTTAACAGAGCCCAGAACTCCCTCTTTAAATCATACATAGGACTGCTGGGCATAAGCCGAGAGACGTCTCGCGCCCAGTTAACGCCGAATACTTTATTCTATAAAAGCCGAGCTCGGTCTCGGATCAAACATCTAACCCGAACTTAGACAGAAAAAATTGAGGACGATCTAGCGAAGGACTAATCCACCCAAAAGCCGATCTCGAAGTTCGCGGGAAACTCATAATTGTTCCGATAAACATAAATCATAAACTTGATACGACCATAATCGACAAAAGTTTGATGCCATCATTACAAGGCATTTATTCAAAAATCAAAAAACAACAAGCCAAATAGCCGATTTATTACATAAAAACTTCAGATCGTTCGGTCGATAATAGATCGGTTATCCCTCAAAAGACGATATGGCATAGCCCACACCAACTGAAGGCCAATCTTCTCCCAATCTTCCGAACGAACCTCCAACGCCCTTGTTGTCTGCTCAATCTCGTCCAGACGAACAACAACTCTTTTCCGTTTAGCTCTTAACTTGGTAACCTTGGCTTCAAGTTACTTTAGGCGATTATCCACCTTGCGCTTCTTAGTACGAAAGTATTGGAGCTCGCGACACTGATCTTGGAGCATAAGTCCGATCTGGAAAAAGAAGGAAACGGATTAGTGGATTAAGAATAATAAGGAAAGCAAAAATATCAGATTGGCGACTTATACCTGGTTGACGAAGTCCTGGGATTCAGTCAGTTCAGCATTAGAAGCTGATGGCCCGAGGTAAAACATTTTAGGCGACCTCGGAATGAAATCCCCGTCTGCAACAATATTTGGATGTCTTTCTCTCAAAGCAGAAGAGGCATCCTGGGCGCAGTCATTGCAGTAGGACAGGAGAGCATCAGGCATAGGAGCTAGTCGCTGAAAGCCATTTCTTACCCAATCTCGCGGATGAGATTCCAGCAAATCCAGCTTATGAAGAAGTTCGGACCTGCGATCATCATGAAGGGCCAACAGTTCGCGGTATTTTTTATGTCTACTTTCAACGCACGAGATAAAACCTTCCGCCTCGCGCCTGTCTTCTAGGTTCAGCTGAAACAGGAGAGTCCACGGAACACGAACATTGTTAAAGAAGGGCAATCTCCGCTCGATCGCTTCAGTATTAGAAAAGGTTGGAACGTTGTTATTAACCGTAAGGGAAGAACCGGAGCTTTTCATTCTAATTTGACAAATAGAAGAAGTTTAAAGTTTTCGGATGGTGTTGACAACACCCGAAGGGGATATTGATACCCAAAAGACTGACTCTCTCTTCCTCTCTCCGAAGAAGAGTTTGGAATTGGATTTCCTTTTCCGAATGGAAAAGAGGAAAAAGGCAACATCTTATTTTCCTTTTTCGAAAAGGAAAGGACTAATACCGTTTTTTTTTTTTACTTCGAATGAGGAAAAAGAGACCTATCTAAATAAAAGGAAAATATAATCAAGTCATATACAAATGAAAATTAAAAACCGCCCCAAAAATGGGTCCACGGTTGAGTCAGGTTCAAAAAAACAAATGTTACATGGCGAACAGAAAAGACAATAAGGAGATAGAAGGAGAGAAGGTCGCTAGGCTTCAGGATCTTGCTCATCGACAATGACATGGCGAACTGATACACGATCGGAGTCAATCTTTTCCTATATCAAGAGGTAGTTCAAGAATTCAACGCTTAATGGCTTGCGGAAGTGTTGTAACGGTGCTGACGGAGTCGAACAGTAACCAGAACGAATCAATTAACCAAGGGGAAACCACACAAGGTTAAGGGACTCACGAGACAAGCTCTAATGGGAAACCTCACAAAGTGAATGGCTCAAACAAATGCTCAAAGACTCTAACTTTGAAAGAAAACAAACTGAACTTTTATTACTTGAAAATTGCGTAAATGAAAAGAACAAGGAAGAAGAGCTTATATAGGCTCGAAACAAAGAGACCTCCAACGGTCAAGAAATGAAAACAAGGAAACAAATATGCGAAATAAATGATAACTTGGAGAGGAGGTGATCTTCTAGCCGTTGGGAATAAGTAGTGGTGATGCGTTGGTGCCGGTTATGGAAAGAAGTGGGATACATCTTGGAGAAGGAGAAATAAGCTCGTGGCTTGAGTCTTCTGGTTTAAAAGAGGCTTAGATGTCTTGAGAATATTGGCAGCTTCAATGGCTTGATCCCTTTGGGTACGAATATGGTAAGTGTCTTCAATGGAGGATATTTCTTCTTTTAATGGCAAGGAGCGTGTCTTCAGACTTTTAGAAGCTTCCACACGAGCTAGAGGCTTCAAAATGGAACAATAAAGACGTGGTAAGAGACTTTCCTTGTTTGGTTCCGGTTTGGTCTTCGGGTAAGGTAAATTGATGGTTTCTCGACCATCGTTTGATCCAACTCGATAATGTTGTAGGTGGCTCGATGATTCTTCATAAAATTTTCATATTGCTGTTGGATTTTCAAGCCCGCGCTCAATTGATGGTTGTTAGAGTGTAAGACTTGTTCGTCAACAAGTCCTTCAGTGATTCCTTCAGCTATTCCTTTAGCGAGTCCTTCAGGGAGTCTTTCAAGGAGTCCTTCAGCGAATAGCTCAGCTAGTCCATTAACATGTTTGATGTCCGCATCATATCCTCCCCCTTGAAATAGTTTCGACCTCGAAACTGTATAATCTGCACCAAGAGAAAGTAAGTTAGTAGAGGGTTTTCTTTGGAAGTTTAGGATCTTACCTTGAAGTGGCGAGGGTTTAGTCCAATTTGGCGTTATTGGAGGTGATTTTTGGATCAGCAGGGAGTAGATAAGGCCTTGGTTTTGCATCTTGAACAGCTTGGGTAACTCCTTGGTTGGTTCCTCCGGTTCGGGCGTAATCGCATCCGGTGGGTGTCTAGCTTCTCCAAACCTATTTCATGCCTTTTCACAAAAGACAAGCGTATCATATCATCATCAAGATAGGGAGTAACAACTTTTTCAGTATAGAAACTTACCTTGTTGTTATTATTTTCTTTATGTCTAGCTTGCATAGCACGAACCTCACTTTGATCTAATGGTGCTAAAGTGATTCGCCGGTTTTCGTAGTCAAAAGAATACCGGTTAGTACGGCCATTATGGTTCACTCCACGGTCATATTGCCAGGGCCTCCCAAGCAATACATGGCCTGCTTGCATCGGAACAATATCACAAGTCACCAAGTCTTTGTAGTTGCCGATTGCGAAAGGAAGTTTAACCCTTGTTGAAACGTTAAGCTCCTCTTTATCATTAAGCCACTTGAGCTTGTAGGGATGTGGATGCTTATATGTTTCTAGTCCTAACTTATTCACCATGAAAGCACTCGCAATATTAGTACATGATCCGCTATCTATAATTAAATGACATACCTTGTTACGCACGGTACATCGAGTGTGAAATAAGTTTTCTCGTTGAGCCATCCCCTCAAGAACAGGCTGAGTGTTAAGGACCCTTAACGTTAGTAGGGACTCTCCTTCATCAGCATAGAGAAATTCTCCCATGTCATTACCTTCTTCGTCGTCTTGTGACTCGTATCCTCCGCTTTGGGTGATGATCATTGCTCTTTGATTAGGGCATTCTCTGGACATGTGGCCCCTTCCTTTGCACTTAAAACAAACAATGTCACGAGTATGGTTGGAAGACTTAATTGGATCGTAGCATTGATCCCTGGTCCGTTCTTGGAGTTTGGCTTTGAAGTTGGAGTCACTCTCGACGGCCTTACTCTTATCCATGTGTTGAGATGTGGTGCGTGTCTAAGCAGCCTTCCTCTTGTTTTGTTGTTCAACTTGTACCGCCAAGTGAAAGAGGTCATGAAGGGTCTCGTTGTTTTGTCTCTCGACCTTGGACAACACCTTCTCATTGAGGCCATTGGCGAATTGTGCCATAAGTGACTCCTCTGAATCAAGTTAGCCTAAGCGATTTTTGATTTGTTCGAATTCTTCAAAGTACTCTTCCACGGTTCTGTTTCCCTGACACAACTTACGAAACTTTTGTTGTAAATCACGGTTATAGTGTGGTGGGACATACCTTCTCCGTAGATAGAACTTCATGTTCTCCCATGAGGTTATGGGTGCACGGTGGAGTCTCCGGTTTTCATCTACCTCTCGATCCCACCAAATGAGGGCGTGTTCGGTTAGTTGTGCAGTGGCTAAGGAGATTTTCTTGGCTTCGGTGTAGCCATATTACTCGAAGATACGTTCCATGTGCGTCTCTCCCAGTCAAGATAAACTTTGGTATTGGTAGTTCCTGCAAAAGTAGGAGGGGTTAGCTTAATATCATTCATACCTTGTCTAATGATATCTTCTTGTTGGATTCTCCCTCGGTTTACTAGATCCCTCATCCGAGGCTGAAAAGCTTCTTGTTGAACAAACGGTTCTTGTTGATTAGGCGGATTTGGCGGCAGAGGAGGAATGTGTTCTTGGTCTGGTGGTGCTTCTTCTCGATCAGGCGGTTCTTCTCCTCGCGGTTCATTGGTCTTGGTTGCTCTAGTCGGTCCAACCGGTTGCCTAAGTTTTGGCTGAGAGTACCCATCCGGTTATTAAGGTTCCTCATCTCTTCTCTCATCTCAGCTAGCATACGGGTGATAGCATCTTGCGGTGCTGTTTCTTCTCCCATGGTACCTTAGAAAAATTCGAATCAAGAGATCAAAGTTTGTTCAAAAAGTAACACGAGAACTAAATCAGCTAGTAACATTTTTTTTTTTTCTTTAATTTTCAGGTTTTAATCCAAAAATAGCAAACGAATTGTAAAACAATTAAGAAATTTGTTATGGTTTTTTTTAGGGGGATTAGCAAAAATACCCCTTTTCTCATGCCCCTTTTCAAAAATGCCCCTTTTAGATGTCCATTTTCAAAAATGCCCCTTTTTAAATCTGAAATTTTTATAAAGTTTTATTAGGTTTATAAGGTACTTATGGATTGTAACTACTACTTGAAGACTCGATCCAAGTATTTATAAGGTTTTATAAGGTGTTTTTAAAGGTTTTACAAGTTATTTTTAAGGATTTTTAAGGTTTTTCAAAGGTTTTACAAGATATTTTAAAGGTTTTTAAAGGTATTTAAAATGCATTTATAAGGTATTTATAAAGTATTTATAAGATTTTAGATACATAGAAATGTAGTTTGTGTATGTTTTAATAATATTACATACATATTTGGGTAAATCTTATATTTTTAAGAGTATTTTTTATAAGGTTTTTAAAAAGGGGTATTTTTGAAAAGTGGCATTGAAAAAGTGGCATTATTAACAATTTCCCATTTTTTTATTATTAATTTTTTTTTTAAGTGAATCTAAATACTGAAACAAAAGCAAAGAAAATATTTATTTGGTTTTCTAATTTAATAAAAATTGAACAAGAAAATGAACAAAACGATTTTTATTTGGTTTTTTTTTTTTGTTTATGAATTTGAAAACAGAATTGAAATTTGTAGGAAGGAAAGAGTAAACCTGGATAGATAGGAGCGTTTGAAGCTCTGATACCAGATGATACACAATCAAAGTCAATCCTTTCCTATATCAAGAGGTAGTTCAAGAATTCAATGCTTAATGGCTTGCAGAAGTGTTGTAACGGTGGTGACGGAGTCGAACAGTAACCAGAACGAATCAATTAACCAAGGGGAAACCACACAAGGTTAAGGGACTCACGAGACAAGCTCTAAGGGGAAACCTCACAAAGAGAATGGCTCAAACAAATGCTCAAAGACTCTAACTTTGAAAGCAAACAAACTGAACTTTTATTACTTGAAAATTGCGTGAATGAAAAGAACAAGGAAGAAGAGCTTATATAGGCTCGAAACAAAGAGACCTCCAACGGTCAAGAAATGAAAACAAGGAAACAAATATGCGAAATAAATGATAACTTGGAGAGGAGGTGATCTTCTAGCCGTTGGGAATAAGTAGTGGTAATGCGTTGGTGCCGGTTATGGAAAGAAGTGGGATATGTCTTGGAGAAGGAGAAATAAGCTCGTGGCTTGAGTCTTCTGGTTGAAAAAGAGGCTTAGATGTCTTGAGAATATTGGCAGCTTCAATGGCTTGATCCCTTTGGGTACGAATATGGTAAGTGTCTTCAATGGAGGATATTTCTTCTTTTAATGGCAAGGAGCGTGTCTTCAGACTTTTAGAAGCTTCCACACGAGCTAGAGGCTTCAAAATGGAACAGTAAAGACGTGGTAAGAGACTTTCCTTGTTTGGTTTCGGTTTGGTCTTCGGGTAAGGTAAATTGATGGTTTCTCGACCATCGTTTGATCCAACTCGATAGTGAGTGTAGGTGGCTCGATGATTCTTCATAAGATTTTCATATTGCTGTTGGATTTTCAAGCCCGCGCTCAATTGATGGTTGTTAGAGTGTAAGAATTGTTCGTCAGCGAGTCCTTCAGTGATTCCTTCAGCGATTCCTTTAGCAAGTCCTTCAGGGAGTCTTTCAAGGAGTCCTTCAGCGAATAGCTCAGCTAGTCCATCAACATGTTTGATGTCCGCATCACGAACGTCACTTTGGCTGATAAGCTCGGGGTTTGAGCCATGCTGATCGAGACCAGGAGGAGCAACCTGGGTGGACGACCTGACAAACCCAAAACTGAGCTGATCAGGAGACATGTTGAGGTCGGTATCCTTCAACTCCATAATCTCCAAGGCGTCGACCTCCTCATCTGCGGCCTTGGTTTCCTTAGCAAGATTCTCCAGCTCGGCCTCCGAAATGATGGCACCTCTGCTTATCAGGACCACCACGATTTCTTCTGCGCCCTTAGATTGATTCAGAGCGTCCACCTTGGGTTGAACGATCTCCTCTTGCTCCTTGATGTAGGCCTTTACCTTGTCAAGGCGAGCCTGGGCCTTTTGGGTAGTGCGGACGACCTTAGCAGCTCGGTGGTTCCGCAACCTGGAGCATTCCTTCTTAACCATTGGAGTAGAAATTAGCTAAAATATTATCTAACTTTTCTTAACTAACAAAAATCAAAATTTGAATTTTAATTTATGTTAAGATCCAAAGTTAAGAACCAATTGGAGATGGTCTTAGTTACTCTTGTCAGATTAAAAAAAGAAAAACCTAAAGACTTCTCTAGTCTACGTCTCTCATCTAAAAATGGCCGCCAAATCTTTGGAAGCTGGCCGTTCCGTTTCGCCTATCCCTCTTATTCCAGGCGGTGGTACGTACTGTGCTGGTCAAGCAGCTTTTGGATACACGTCTCGTGGTAATCGAATGTTTGGTGATCGAATGTTTGCTCCAACTAAAATGTGGCGACGGTGGCGCCGCCATGCTTAGGCCAGTATGAAAAGAAATGCCGCCGTAGCCACCGCTCATCCTTTAATCTCCGTCCAGTCAACTATATGCCTACGGAAACATCACTGCAATTCCATTACCAGCCGTAATGTTGACTCCGGTTAGACCTGACGTTGTAAACTACGTCCGCGCTCAAATCTCAAACAACAGCCGTCAACCTTACGAGGTGTCGAATCTCGCCGGACACCAAACCTCCGCCAAATCTTGGGGAACCGGACGTGCAATTTCACGTATCCCTCGTGTTTCAGGTGGTGGTACAAAACTTGCTGGTTAAGCAACTTATGGAAACATGTGTCGGGGTGGACGAATGTTTCTCCAACTAAAATCTGGAGACGATTGCACTGCCGTGTTAATGTCAATATAAGGAGACACGCCATGGTTTCCGCAATCGCTGCTACGTCAGTTCCGTCTCTAGTAATGGCTCGTGGTCACAAGATTGAGAGTGTTCCAGAGTTCCCGCTTGTAGTTAGTGATTCGATTGAATCCGTTGAGGAAACTTCAGAGGCGGTTAAGGTTTTGAAGCGGATCGGTGCTTTCGCTGACGCAGAGAAGGCGAAAGATAGTGTTGGAGTTCATTCTGGTAAAGGTAAAATAAGGAGTCGTCGTTACATTTCTAGGAAAGGTCCATTGATTGTTTATAAAACTAAAGGATCGTTAGTGGAAGCTTTTAGGAACATTCCAGGGATTGATATATGTAATGTAGAGAGATTGAGTCTATTGAAGTAAGCTCCTGGTGGTCATCTTGGTAGGTTTGTGATTTGGACTAAGTCTGCATTTGAGAAGCTTGAGTCTATTTACGGTTCGTTTGAGAAGTTATCAGAGAAGAAGAAAGGATATGTTTTGCCGCGGCCGAAGATGTTGAATGCTGATCTTGCTAGGATTATAAACTCTGATGATGTTCAGAGTGTGGTGAAGCCAATGAAGAAGGATGTGAATAGAGAGGTGAGATTATGAAGACTCCTTTGAAGAATTTGAATGTAATGGTTAAGCTTAATCGTTACTCTAAGACGGCGAAGAGGATGTCATTGTTGGCTGAAGCTCATAGAGTGAAAGCTAAGAAGGAGAAGCTTGAGAAGAAGAGAAAACCCATTTCTAAGCTATTGTTATGTTCTGCTTGATTTCAATATGCATTCACTCAATAACTAGCTTTTGCTTCTCTATGTTCATATGATTAAGGAAGCAATGAAGATCGGAGCAGCAGGGAAGTCATGGTTTATATACAAGACGGCAAGACCATGATCTCTGACAGTGTCTACACCGAGTTTGACAACTTCTCTAAGTGGCTCGGTTCGAGTCAATGATTTTTTCGACTGTTGTATATTTAGAGTAACTCTTAATCTAGAGAAACAGTATTTTTGTTTCTCTTATTTGTTACCATTAGTTTATAATGTCTTTCGACATTAGCAAACAAAGTTATAAAAGTTTTGTTTGTAATGTCCTTTGTGTCTTTTCTTTACATTAATAAATAAACTTATAAAAGTTTTGTTTGTAATGGCCTTTGTAATGGCTTTTGTAATGGCCTTTGTGCCTTCTTCATGTGAGAATTAAAATCACAGCTAAGATTTCAATTGATCGCTGATGGAAAGACATTTTCCAATTGCCAAAGGGCCATTGCAAGAATCCCTACATGCGAAAAACTGAGACTTCAAAAGGATTTGTTGTCTTGTGGCAATATATGATGATTAGTGTACATGCATGCCATGGTTTGTTGTTACAAAGATGGAGAGGAAAATGTTTGCTTGTATAGGGAATTTTTTTATCACTTCTGGTGAACCCTTTTACGCATTTTGGGATAATGACCTCCACCAACGTGATGTGGGTGAATTTACATATGATTAACATCTCGTAAACTCGTAAGGCAACAAGTTTAGCTTGTATTGATTCTAAATGTTACAGAGACTGTCAATTCGTACAGATGCATAGATTGAAACAAGACATAAGCATGTATATCCCTCCCAATAAGTGTAAGGGAGGGTGTGCCGTAAACTTCACTTACATTACAATATCTTTTTAGTACTTTGCTTTGAGCTTACCCCTAGAGTAACAACGAACTTATATAAATTTACTTTTGTCGACTCCATCCTACTGTTGATCAAAAAGATCATTCATGTTTCTTTGTGGTAGATGCTTAACTCCGCATGTGTGTCCTTGTAACGCTGGGCGAGGTATGTCGAACATTTGATCGGTGGATATCTATTTATGCATAATACATCATAAACATTTTTTAAGAAAACTGTTTACCAGTTAAAGGAATCAGTATAACACAATGTAAAATCTTACTTAGGAAGTTCGCTTTCCGACTTGCAGGTTGGGAGACACTCTACGAGACAGTCATGATTTGGTTCCAAAAAGAATGGAATCTGCATTGAGGAAACATTAGATGCAACGTCAATGTTATATTTATCATTTTGCTAGACCTGATTCTGAACACGCAAACACAAAACTATACTGTTGAGAATATTATAAGCAAGCATTGGATATATGGCTAAAAACACCCCCCTAATAACCCTGCAGGATTGTAAAGATAAGACACAGATGGGCTTTAGTATTGGCCTTACGGAATATCGTTCCTGACCGTTTCCAAGAACCCGATGCAACGTGGATCTGTAAGGTCATGTTTATGTGAGAAAAATGTCAGCTAGAAGAACTTGCTTCCAAAACACAATCAATTGTTAATTAGAAGTATTACTTGAAAAAGCCATTACTCCAACGTTCCAGCATATCGCCAAGATTCACGATAAATGCCCTGTAGACAGAGAAAATAAATAAATCCACCAAATTGACAAAATACTAACATGGATCAGATGCTAGTTAGTATATAATTCAAGGTTTAATAGATGATGGACCAATGAACAATAAGAAAGGTGTTCGTTATACCCTTTAATCGGCGGCACATATTCCCACTTCTGAGGCGTCGCGTTCTTATCTTTGCATATCTGCCATCAAGTATTATTAAATTTCACATAACTAACCCGGTCATGTCAAAAGGTATGTGAATAAGCAAAATCTGTGCTGCTTAAAACCTGGAGTCCCATTACACCATCGGTGGCTAACAGAGTCATCATTCCGAAATCTGAATGTGCCCCACATGCATATATTCCTTTCGAGGGATCAGAAATCCCTAAAGTCAACAAAATAAGCCAATGGGATGAACATATAAAAGCTTAAGAACTTATAATGCTCTATGATCTTCACAAGACAATAAATGACCTTGATAGCGTAACAATCGCATAGTTGCAATAGGCTTTCCAAGCATCTCTGTCCTATCAAAGTATTCCACATCCAAGTCGAGTGCTAACGCCAATAGTCTTGCAATAGCCTTGGAAACCCTCCTGACCATACAAAAACGTTTTATCATATAGAAGGCCAAACTTTTGGTGAAATGATTTGTTCCTATAAATAATATATTCAACTAAACAAGCGAATTCGAGGACAAGGGCAAGCCAAAGATGAGACTTACAATGCTTCTTGATGATATTTCTCCATTGTTTCTCGCCAACCAGGTAAAACATCTAACCAAAAACATCGAGGTTTATTCAAAGAAAGTGCTATTAACAAAATCAACACACACACCAAAAAAAAAAAAAAAACACTAACCAGCATCAGGCCAAGGGTTAGGGCCATAAAATGGCCTATCCCAATGAGGATCATCTTTAGGAACTTCAATTCCAATGTAATAACCTTCTTTGTGATCCCCTAAAACCCCCCAAAAAAATATTAATTCAACATCAAACAATCAAAAAACACCTTTGAAATTAAGCAAGAGGTGACACAAACCATTGACTTGATTCTTGGGATCTAAAATTTCATCAAGAACAGGTGTATAGCCTCTATGCTTTTCGTTTCTCAACACTTTCATCTTCTCCTCTAAAGGAAGAGCAAAAAACTTCTTGCTCTGCTCGAAAACATCGTCCATGAACTCTTCGTTTATCCCATGATTGATCACATAGAAAAATCCACAATCCAAACATGCCTAAAGCCATAATTACCCATATCATGGAATCAATTTTTTTTTTTTTTAATGATCATAATTCATAACATGCAAAATCGAAAACTGAGATTGGAGATAAACCTGTTTAAGGGAAGCAACTGAATGATGAAGATCATCGTTAGCTAGATCGATACAATTAAGAGATGAAACTTTCATGGTGGAGTCCTTCGTGTGATTCTCCATCTCAATCTCTTTTTCTCTGTCTGGTTTTTTGCTTTTTCGCCACTAATAAATAAGGAATTGCAGCCGTCCCGACATTTCAGCTAGCTTGTTGTCAGAAATTTGGTTAATAGCCTAATAATTAGTACTATCTAAATGTGCCACTTTATGAATAGTTAATGAGCACTACTTTGGTTCACTAAAAAAATAAAATAAAAAAATAAATTCATCTAATTATTAAATCTAATCCCTAACCATTCTTTTATTAACTCAAACCGATATATAATTTCATTTAATTACAAAATTTAAACCCTAATTCTTTTTTATAAATCCAAATCGCCATTTAAACTCGTTTAGTCGTAAAAAAATCTATTTCGTACTTTCTAATCCCAAACCGACATTTAACCTCGTTTTGTAAAATTCAAAATCCGTTTACAAACCCAAACCGATATTTAACTTCGTTCAATTATAAAATCTAAAAACTCTAATAGTACTTTCTAAACCCAAAACCGACATTTAACCTCGTTTAATTGTAAAATCTAAATCTGTTTATAAATCCAAAGTAATATTTAACTTCGTTTAATCATAAAATCTAAACCCTAACCTTTTCTAATAAACGAATATTTGTTTTTTTCTTTTTAAGTTGTTAACATGCAACAGTCTAATTTATTCTCTTTGCGTTATATAATTTTACTAGATTATAATCCACACAATAAATATTTATATATTTAACATATAACAAAAATAAAAAAATATTTCTCAAAATAAGTTTGTAAAATAATTTCCAAAAAAGGCGTTTGATAAGTTATTTTTTGGGATTTTGGTCTAATGTGCCATTCACTGTAGCAAAACTTATACAAATTGCCACAAAAAGTTTTCTTTTCTCAATGTGCCATTTCTCCACTTTATGACAGACAGACAAAGACGAAAATACCCTCAGACGAAAATATCTAAATATCAGATATTTGGTGGACAAAACTTTGTTTCGAAAAATTTTGGTAGACAAAAAATATTATTCACATTTGAAACAACAGATTGAGATGATATTTGGTGGACAACAAATATTATCTACATTTGAAATAACAGACTTCAAAGAAATTTGGTGGACAAGAATTCGAAACGGCATACTTCGAAAACTTTGGTAGACAAGAAATGTTGTCCACATTTGAAACAATAGATTGAGAAGATATTCGGAAGACAACAAATATTGTCCACATTTGAAACAAACAAACTTCAAAAAAATTTGGTGGACAAGAATTCGAAACGACATAATTCGAAAATTTTGGTAGACAAGAAATGTTGTCCACATGTATCTTCTTCCTTCTCAGATTTAGATTCGCTCCCACTTTTTAAACCAGATTCAGGCCCAGATTTATTATCTCGCTAAATCGCCAACGATGTATTCCTAGATCGAAAACGTGATGAACTCTTATATTTAGGGAGATTGAGCTTCATTTTTTAGAGAAAGAGAGAGAGAGATGAGAGAGAAAGGAGGGGAATGGAGATTGAACAAAAAAGCTTTCTGTCTAAAGGGCAAATTGGACTTTGCAAAGTGGGTTAGAAATTGGATTGTGGCACAATTGAAAAGGATTTGTGGGCTGTGGCAATTTTGGTAAGAATTGCTATAGTGTGTGGCACATTTCTTAGATTTCTCTTATTTTTTTCTGGAATTACTACTTCCGAAATGTATTATTTTAATATTTAAATGAAAATTTTAATAAATAAATCTTAAATAGGCAGAAATAATATTTATGTAAATTTTTTAAATTTCGGAGATTTGCAAAAATATTTATTTTCCTGTATTTTTATTCAAAATACTCATTTTTATTATCTATTTTTTAAAATACCTTATTTTGTGTATAAAATGACTAAATTACTCTTCTTTTAATGAGAGTAGATAATGAAAAATTAAATTTAGAAATTTTTTTGTAAATCTTTTAAACTTGTATCAAATATTTTAGAAACCAAAGTAAATCCTTTAAAACCCTTTAAAACCCTTGTAAATCCTGTTAAAACAATTAAAAACCTTTGTAAAATATTTTAAAACACTTGTAAATTTTTTAAAACCTCCTTAAAATCCCTGTAAACATTTTAAATCTCTTGTAAATCCTTTATAACCTTTTAAAAATCTTTGTAAATCTTAATAAACCCTTGTAAATCCTTTAAAAACCTTTGTAAATCAAATAATGGTAAGATGGTCATTAAAAAATTTAAGAAGGTATAAATGAAAATGACTAAAAAATAAACATTTTTGAAAAGGAGTATCAAAGAGAAGACATTTCTAACAATTTATCTTTTATTTTTTAATCTGATATAATTAGGAACCCTGTAAGTTCTATATAATTAGAAAGCTTCAACTTTACAAGTAGAAAGCTCTAAAACTCGATACAGTTAGAATGTCCCGAATCTGATACATTAGGAAGCTCTAAAACTCAATATAGCTTTTATATATCAATATATAAAAGTAATAATATTTTAATATTTAATATGTGAAAGATATAATCAAAACATAAGATAGAAGCAATAACTTATTTTATAAATCATCCAAATGTTAAAAAAAATCATCTTATTTGGATAAAGGGATTTTTGCCAAAAAATACCACTTTTATGTAGGGTCATTAACACCATTACCACAATTTGGTACGGTTTTGAGAACTACAACTTTCTTCAGGCATTGAGCAACGCGAATGAAATATGTCCGCCAATCCGAGAACAGTTGTACTTCGCATCCTTTTTTATATATATGTCGCTATGATAGGAAAAATTATGTTGTAAGAGGATGAGCGACGAAATATACAATCATCATGGACGAAAACACATGTTGTAATAAATAATAGAGATAATCATCAAACTAAAGTTACTACTGTAGACAAAACAACATAAGTACATGTAATATAGCTCTCTATTAAAGTTGCTAATGTAAACATAAAAATTATGGGTGTGACTGATTAGTTTAGATATAGGAAAATAAATGAGAAGAAATGAAAATATTCTCAATTAGTCTACTTTTTTACTAGTCAAGAAGAATTTCTTGCCCATTAAATTCTTCTCAATTCCTCTAATTCTAATAAAAATAAATGGAAAAATTCATCTTGTAAATACATGATAGAAAAACATTTCTTCCAACTTTTTTTTTTCTTTTTTTTTTCCTGAATTCTTCTCATTTTTTTTATTCTTTTCTCTTCTAATTACTCTCAGTTATACCCTATGACTCATGCACATGTGATTTTGTCATATTTTTGTCAACATAATATCTATATATACAAAATAATTGAGATGTGTCTAAATTTGTCAACCAAAACAAAATGGTATAAAATTGAGGTAAAATATTTATGTTGTGGACCAATATATTGAAGGAACGTCTGTCTCTAGATAATTAGAATGTTAAACGGAAAATAAGTAAAAAACAATATAATGTGGAATAAACAAAAATATATCTTGGTAGCCCATGAACTCTTGCTTTCTTTGAAATCTAGAAGGAATTATCAAGATGGATACCTTGCCATTAAAACTGATATAAGCAAAGCGTATGATAGAGTCGAGTGGAATTTCTTGGAGAAGGTTATGACTCAGTTGGGATTTGATCACAGATGGGTAAAGTGGATTATGGAGTGTGTCAAAACAGTTTCTTATGAAGTGCTCATTAATGGATCACCATATGGACAGATTCATCCTACAAGAGGGCTTCGTCAAGGTGACCCTCTCTCTCCTTACCTGTTTCTTTTTTGTGCAGAGGTCTTAAGTCAAATGTTGAGTAAAGCAGAATGTGAAAGACGACTTCATGGTATAAAGCTTGCGATGAACGGGCCGTCGATCTCGCATTTACTCTTTGCCGATGACTCTTTGTTCTTTTGTCGATCCACAACATCTAACTGCGAACAGTTGGCATTGATCTTTAAGACGTACGAGGAAGCGTCGGGACAGAAAATTAATTTCACAAAATCTTCTGTTATTTTTGGTATGAAGACACCAGATTCTAAGCGAAGAAGGTTGCAACGGATACTGGGCATTACTCGAGTCGGGGGCGGAGGAAAATACCTTGGTCTACCTGAACAATTTGGTCGGAAAAAAGTGGAGCTGTTTCAGTATATTGTTCAAAAAGTCAAGAACAGAACAGAGGGTTGGTCAAATAAATACTTATCTCCAGCAGGAAAGGAGATCTTGATTTATGGTCACAACATTGAAACGAGGAACCACTTATTCTTCTCTTGCCCATTCTCAGCCGAAATCTGGTATGCCCTTGCTAAGAACATCTATAAAGCCAAGTTTTCAACGAACTGGTCAGATTTGATCACGTCTATAAACGGACAGTGGTCAGACCGTTTAGAGAGTTTCATTGCAAGATACGTGTTTCACGCTACCCTGCACACTATATGGCGTGAGAGAAATAGAAGACGTCACGGTGAGAACCCGAACCCACCTGCCCGCCTCATCAACTGGATCGATAAGCAAGTCAGAAATCAACTATCTACTATCCGAACAAGTGGAGATAGGCGCTATGATAAGGGCCTCCAAGCTTGGTTTCAAGCAAGAACTTAATTTCTAAGTATATTCAGCCTCTCTTTTCAATTTTCACTCAATCACACGTTGCACATGTTGTAAAAACGATATTTTTCTTTTGAATTTAATTTAACATTACATTCAAAAAAAAAAAAAAAAAAAGGAGATCTTGATAAAGTCTGTCGCCATGGCATTACCGGTTTACTCTATGAACTGCTTCCAGTTACCGATCACTATTTGCAACGAGATTAACAGTGTGATATCGTCCTTCTGGTGGGGTAAAGAGAATGGTAAAAAGAAGATCCCTTGGGTGGCTTGGCAGAGACTTTCAATACCGAAAAAAGAAGGAGGACTAGGATTTAAGGATCTACAACACTTTAATAAGGCCCTCCTAGCGAAACAAGCATGGCGTATTTTGATGAATCCCACAAGTCTCTTAGCCCGTCTCTACAAAAGTTTGTATTACCCTCATACTACTTATCTAAGGGCTAATAGTGAAAGCCATGCTTCACTTGGATGGAGGTCAATCCAAGAAGGTAAAGCTCTGCTTCAACAAGGGTTAAGAGTGCGTATAGGAGACGGCAAAACAACCCGTATTTGGGAAGACCCCTGGTTACCGACACTGCCACCACGGCCTGCAAGTGGCCCAATTCTTGATGCTGAAATGACAGTGGCAGATCTTTGGAAGGCAAATAAACGTGAATGGGATCCGGTAGTCTTTGAAGGAGTTCTCAATCCTGAAGATCAACAACTTGCACGGGAGCTTTATCTATCACAATTTGCGGAGAATGATACTTATGAATGGGCATATACTCAGTCAGCACAATATACGGTACGCTCGGGATATTGGGTTGCAACCCACTTGCATTTACCAGAAGATGAGATCATTCAACCACCAAAAGGTTCCATTCCTTTGAAAAACGAGATATGGAAGCTATGTGTAGCCCCAAAGATTCAACACTTCTTATGGCGTTGTTTGTCAGAAGCACTACCAACAACCACTCAACTTATAACAAGGAATGTACCTGCAGACCCGACATGCCAAAGATGCTGTCTCGATGAAGAAACTACTAACCACTTACTCTTCATGTGTCCTCATGCTCAAGCTGTCTGGCGATGTGCCAATATTGATATTAACTACCATATAACTCCTCTTGGCGACTTTGAGGATAATCTTCGTAAGGTGATTGAGATGGGAAAGATCCAGTCCTTGCCTCTTTTTAACAAGTTATTACCATTCTGGATAATGTGGCGAATTTGGAAATCAAGGAATGATTTTCTCTTCCAAAAGATTAATCGAAGACCGGAATCTACTGCCCAAAAAGGGATTCAGGATGTTAAAGATTGGATAGGGGCAACTCAAGGACAGGAAGAGGATGTACGGTCGCTCTCACCATGTCCGGACCAGCCTATGAGAAGAAGAACCAGGAACGGACAGTGGTCTCCTCCTCCAACTGGTTGGCTTAAATGCAACTTTGATAGTGGTTTTCTACAAGAAAGATCTTTCACAAATACGGGTTGGATATTCAGAGATTGTCGTGGCCAAGTAATTCTCTCCGGCTGTGCAAGATTACAACCTTCTGTATCGGCACTTCAAGCTGAAGCTTTTGGATTCTTACATGTTCTTCAAGTGGCCTGGTCTTATGGATTCCGACATGTTTGGTTTGAAGGAGATAACTTGGAGCTCACTAATCTGATTAATAAAGGTGGTGATCGGCTTAATCTAGGTACTGTTCTTTACGACATTCGTGTTTGGACGTCGAAAATACCGTATTCATCATTGGGTCATGTAACCAGAGAGAAAAATGCAGTAGCAGACAGGATTGCTCGTCAAGCCTTGGAAATTAATGAGTTGTATCATGTTTTCAATTCACCACCATCGTGGTTGATACATTATTTGTATAACTCTTCTGTGAACTAATAAAGAAAGTTAGATGTTAAAAAAAAAAAAAAAAAAACAAAAATATATCTAAATGCATGACGTGGACATGCAAAATCATTATCTTGGACAAAACACATAGTATATGTCTAGAAAATCTAAGCATTACTTCCGTCAAAATTATATTCAAAAATCTAGTTAAAGCTTCCATCACTATCACCAGGACAAACCTTCAATAGTCTCACCTCCAAAATTCATATTTTTAGGTTGCAACTCGTCCACATACAAGTTAAATCAGAAGTTTGACCACCAACTATTAATGGAAAACATGAGAGATAAAACCTCTTCTGTAGGCAATACTTATTTGTATATATTAAACTTATCAGCGCCAGTGACATCGAAGAGCTCAGATGACATCAACAATATGATAAACAATGAGAAGTGATAGTGGTGGCTCATATCTTTGGATGAAATGAGACATAAGGGCATCCGCAGTGGTGTATCCTTGCGGGTGTAAACATTATTTTAAAATACAGAAATAATGTAAAAGTTGTCTCTTTCTTTACACCCGGGTGTAAGTTTACACTCGGGTGTAAGCCACTCTATCTCTCTCTCTCTCTTTCTTTCTCTCTCTCTTTTCTCTCTCACTTTAAATTATAATAATAAAAAAAATCTTACACCCCTCCCTCACACTTACACCACTGCGGATGGTCTAAGAAGGCGACGATAATATTTTGAGTTGTGAAGGACAACGACGGTAATGATGAGTTCCAACGATGACATCATAATCAACAAAATCATATCTCTTCATCTTATTTTGGATATTATTAGATTCGAGATCGAAGAAGTAGAGAGATTAAAAAAAGAAAGAGATAAAGATAAATAAATAGGAAAAAAAATTATTATGCGGTCATATCCTCTCTTTAAAGGATATTTCACTCGTTTTCATTATAGAAGTGGTAGCTCTGTTAGAAAAAAAAAAGTTTTCTCTTGGATAAATGTTTAGTTCATTTGTGGTGTTTTTTTGGTGATTTTGAAATTATAGTCCAAGTCAAGTAAAATGGACTTATGGTGGTTCAATGGCTTCACGACAAGGATTCATGGCGGTTTCAACAACCACATAGGCTCATGAAAAGGTTGAGATAAAGTAACAGCAAAGAAGCAATATATTTGTTCTCGAAATTGTATTTATAATCCACACAACATAACATATAATTAAAAAGGAAAAGATTTATTGTGTTTCTAAAAAAGAAGTTTGGTTGTCCGCACAAACATTTGGATTTTCGTCTTTAGATTACTGAGTGCCTGCATCAAAGAAATAGACAATTTGTGGTCTGCTTTCCTATGGTCAGGCCCTGAGTTGAATACAAAAAATAAGCTAAAGTTTCGTGGAGTGATGTATGTGTGCCAAAGGAAGAGGGAGGGCTGGGGCTTCGATCACAAGAAGAAGCAAAGAAGGTTAGTTGCCTAAATCTTATTTTAAGATTGTTGTCATGAAGCTCGTTGTGGGTACAATGGCTAAGGTTATACTTGCTTATGGTTTTGTTCAGTATGAGGTTCGTAATGGGAAGAGTATCTCTTTTTGGCATGTTAATTGGTTCCTTCTGGGACCTTTGATTGTGATCACGGGACAACGAGGCTGTATTGACATGGGAATTGGTATACAAAACACGGTGACTGAAGCGATTCTAACACATAGACGACGAAGACACCGAGCGGATCATCTAGACCAAATGGAAACAATATTGGAGGAGCTTCATATTAAAGGGATTGTTGAAACATAGGACGTGGTGCTTTGGAAATGAAAAAGTGATCAATTTAAAGCCAGGTTCAACACAAAAGAGACATGGGCTGCAACACGGGAACAAAGGCGAAAGCAAAAATAATATCAAGGTATATGGTTCTCACATGCCACACCTAAATATTCAACCTTGGCTTGGGTTGCAACAAAAAATTGATTAACGACGGGAGATGGAATGTTGAGTTAGAATACCAGGGTTAATCCTTCTTGTGCGTTCTATCAAGAACCTACAGAAACCAGAAACCATTTGTTTTCTTCACATGTCACTACTCAAGAGAAGTTTGGTCAAGCCTCACCTCGAAACTTCTTACTCGACAGTACTCTACATATTGGATAACTATTCTCGAGCTCCTCATGGAGAAGACATTTGGAAAGGATGTTGAGATATACTTTCCATATTACCGTTTACTCCCTATGGAAAGAAGGAAACAGTAGAAGACATAGCGAAAATCTACTTCAATAAATCCACTTACTAAGAAAGCTAGACAAAGATGTTTGAAACAGGAAATCTTCCATAAGAGAGCAAGGAGATGTAAGATATAAAAGATGTATGGTTGCTTTTCTTTTTTCCTATTAGCATCTAATTTGTCAAAACGTTAAAGTTTTCGCTGTACTTGATGTAAAGACGATTTTTCCGAATAAATTTTGCATTTTATTCAAAAACATAAAAAAAGGGGGTTTGATTGACTTTTTGGATCTATAAATTCCCGAGAAACATCTAATCCACTCATGCATAGTTAGATTAGGATTAATTAAACTTGTTTTACAGTGATTCTTGTTTTGTAATGGTATGTTGCTTTAAAATATCACAAACGAAAACCAAAAACTTAACAGTTGATTCGTTCCTCCTTCTACAGTTGTGCTTCACAATCATATATATGAAAAGAGGTCATTTCTCTCCATCAGTTTTCCACGTCAGCACACAAATGATTGTGAAGTCATATTCAAATCATATTCATTTTGTATACACAATATTTTTTAACTTTCTGGTGCTAAAGTCATTTAGCCAATTAAAAACCGCCACCTATGATCTCCAACTTTGCGATACCCTTACAATCGTTTCGGATTCACTTTGAAAGCCACCGAAGCGTCCCCATCTCTTCCACTGTTAAACAAAACGTTACATATGTTCTGTTAAACACAATAGGATCTCAATAACTATAGGCCATAAAGAGACGAAATAACTATCTCTCTCCATCTTTATATGTTTTGCCTTTTGTGATTCTCCTCTTATCCTTTAAAGAATATGATCCACTTATTTCATACCAAAACTACCACTCGGGTGAAGAACAACACGTCATATGAACGTGGGGTTTGGTTATATGGTGTAACTGTGACGTTGGCTAGCGACTTCCTTAGTCAAAGTATATGCACATCAGATATGTGGGCGGTAGCCTTGTTTCAAAACTTTAGCGGTGTAAGTTTATGTCAAAGCAGTCATTAAGCAACACAACATATTTGTTAAGATGAGATTTCCATTACTGTTTGTAGTAATTTTGGTTTAAATCCTCTGTTTCACTATATTTTGACGTTAGGGTTTCAACATTCAAATCCATGGTTTCAATGGAGCTTCACATCTTCCTCTCTTCTCGGCTATCAACTTCCAAAAAACCATCAATTTGCTGTCAGAGGGAAGATAACATAGCAACGCAGCCACATAGATAACAATACGAGACACATGCTTAAATCGAGCACTTACTGACGATATGTGTTTTTACTGGCGCCTATGCGTTTTGGATCTTTTAACCATCGAAGATGACGGTGCATCCGATGACCTGAGCAAAGATGTGCCCAATGCTCAAGTTATAAACTTACCACAGAGCCAAAGATGCAGTTGCGTTGTACACCTTTCCCTACGTCCATTGAGCGAAAGCATCTCGTAGCTTTAACAATGGTGGATGGATTCATATTCTTTAGCTAAGCACCTGAGTGAAGATATCGTAGGTGGGAACGTAGGAGGCTGATGTTGGTTTCTTCATAGAAGGTCGAGGAAGATAAGATAGAGACGTGTTGTTACTTGCATCAAGGTGGGAGTTAAAAAGTATAGGAAAAATCTAATTAAGTTAGGAGATGTATGGGTGTGGTTTGTCTTGGAAAACATTAATTAGGTCTACCAATTTTCTAATTGGCTGGGAGAAGCTAAGAGTGTTTTAATCATTAGCTATATATATACTAGAAATAGACATACGTGTTGCATGAGTTTGGTCGTAAACTATATTGGTCTATTTATATTATTTTATTTTATTAGAAATGTTGTCCTTAAAAATGAATAAGTGGATAATCTTCTTAAATTATTATTTTTTTTTAAAATTTTATCTAAAACAATAATATAGAAAAACAAATATGAATTGAACTGGTGAAATATGGTAATGATCTTTGTAGTAGTAAGAAACAATATGAATGTTAAAAGTGAATATAGCGGCGGTAATGTTAAATGATAAAAAAAATTAAATAATTTTTATATGTAATATTATAATAGTATAAATATTACACTATATTAATATATTAAAATATCAAATAATGATATCTTATATACACAATTTACAATGATGAATAATATTTATGTTTTAAAGATTTTATAATCTAATATGATAATTTTTTAGATGTAAAATATTTAATATGTTATTTAACGATATTGATACATCGAATACAAAAAGAATGTGATCTTATTATTTCTGTCCATGCATTATAATATCAATGATATTTCAATCCTTTCATCGACATCTAGTGCTAATGTTTTTTTTTTCAGATGTCAATATAGTGTTGCAATCCAACTTTTGTTTCTCCAAAACTTAAAATACTTTAAATCTGCTGTTTCTCCGACTTTTTATACTAAAAGCATTTGACCAAAAGATGAATTCCTAAGCGTATTTTTCTCTTGGATCATGATATTGATTTACACGTTAATATAATATGTCTACATATATTACACATTGTTTTATGTGTTTCGTTTTCACTAAAGAATAATATGACACATAAGTATTCATTTTCACTTTTGGTGAAATATTTGGAGATTTGTTATATATATAATGAATTTGAAGCTTTTTATACTTTCAGAAAACTCAATCTTAATCTTTTAAAATGCTTTTGTCTTTTTCAAACTTTAATCTCTCTCTCTCTCTCTATATATATATATACATATATATAAGCGAAAACAAAAAGTGTTATATATTTGTTTTCTTATGTATAATGAGATTGTTGATATTATTTTGTAACGTTATCTTCGCTATCCCGTAAATTTTGGGTTTTTTTTTTTATTAATTTTGTCACTCAATCTGGTATTCTAATAATTTACTATCATTTATTTTTAAGTTTGTTTTGATATAATACTCATATCTTGTTCTTGTTTTACCTTTTTAAAAAAATTTAAAATTAAATTTAGCATAAATTTAATTTTACAATAAATACATAATGTTTGTATTACTATCAAATACAATGATTTGATTAAAAATATTATACTTACTCTTTTGTTATGTATTTAAACTTACTTTCATTATTATAAATAAAAATCAACATGATTAAGCTTTTTAAAAATATTATAAAGTATTTAAATTGACAATAAAAGTAAAAATTTGAGCAAAACATAATTAAAAATAGGGAAATTGTTAATAATGCCACTTTTTCAATGCCACTTTTCAAAAATACCCCTTTTTTAAAACCTTATAAAAAATGCTCTTAAAAATATAAGATTTACCCAAATATGTATGTAATATTATTAAAACATACACAAACTACATTTCTATGTATCTAAAATCTTATAAATACTTTATAAATACCTTATAAATGCATTTTAAATACCTTTAAAAACCTTTAAAATATCTTGTAAAACCTTTGAAAAACCTTTAAAATCCTTTAAAATAACTTGTAAAACCTTTAAAAACACCTTATAAAACCTTATAAATACTTGGATCGAGTCTTCAAGTAGTAGTTACAATCCATAAGTACCTTATAAACCTAATAAAACTTTATAAAAATTTCAGATTTAAAAAGGGGCATTTTTGAAAATGGACATCTAAAAGGGGCATTTTTGAAAAGGGGCATGAGAAAAGGGGTATTTTTGCTAATCCCCCTTAAAAATAAAGTCTAATTCAATATGTTTTCATGTATGTGTTTTATAACCAAATAATTAATTAATCATTTTAAAATGAAATCGTAAATAGTTATAAACAAAACTATAAACAAACAAAACATACTATTTGAGCTTACTTCTTAACGTTTTATACATATATACTCGTTAATTCAAAATTGTAACAACATAATCGCAATGAAAATGGTAAAAGCAAATTACTTGCTAATTGGATTCCACAAATGGTTTTGAAAGAAGAGACAACAAAAAAAGATCGTTGTGTAGATGGTAAGAAATGATTCTTGAACGATAATTAATTTTATGGCAATTGAACTTTGATTATTTTTAACAATTTTTACGTATTCACCTAGTAACATTTAAAATTAGTATGCTATTTCCTTATATATTACTAATTAAAACTCAACACTAATCAAAACCTAAAAAAAATAGGGTAACAAAAAGAAATTAGGCGAGGTGAGTGATTGACCATCATCCAATAAAACAAAATGAATCTATGTACAAAGTACAAATACAGTTTGTTTCCGCAGCTATTAACTAAGATCATCCCATGGTATTCCGTCTTTTTGTTTTAAAATAGAGTAAGGTTTTTCTTTAATATATCACTCTATTTCTTTCTAATAAAATTTATATATAGTTACTCCAAAAATAGAATAATATTATTTACAATGAAATATAAAATAGGGTTAGAAAGAATTTTAATCTACAATAGAGTTAAGAGAAAAGAAAAAAGAAAAACAACGTTACAAAAACAATCGTTTTTGAATCAACTCTATATTCCTCATCCTCGTAAGCATAATCACTCGTTCATGTAATAATTTTGTCGCTTGTTCACGTAAGTCTAATTTCTCAACAACTTAAGCTTAGGATCTCAACCACATATATGTAATTACTCGGCCACCTAAGCCTAGTACCTCGGATCGATATACAAGTCATATTGCATAATATATATATATATATATACTTATTCATAATACATTGATAAATCTGTTCATATTGAAAAACGAAAAAAAGAAGTTGGTTTTCAAATTTATTGTGATACCTTCAAATAAAAAAGATTCATAAACCTTTGTAATTAAGCAAATCATGTTTGAATCTTGAGTTGTTATAAAGAAAATGAATAGTTGCTTAAATTTATTTTGACAAAATTTTAAAACGATCCTCTTTAATAAATGATAAAATGCATATAATCTTTCAGTTTCCATTATTAAAACTTACTGAAAAGCAAATCAAGTTTGAATCTGAAAGAGATTGTTTAAAACATAACATTTGCGAATACTTTAGAATAGAAAATAGAATGTTGGAAGATAAATTTAAGGTTTTGGCTCGTCATTTTCAGATTCCACCTCCATATCTTCCAAATTATCGGAATCTGTCTCCTCAGAACTCTCGGATTCCGTCTCTGACTCTCCTTGTTCTGATTCAGTCTCCTCGTCACCTCGTTCCGGAAATAAGTTGTTCCTTTCCATTGATAGTAAAAGGGGGTCGTCATGGCTTGTCATACAAATTACAAAAAAAAAGAAGTTATTTCGAAGAATAATTTTGTTCTGAAATAATATATGAACGGTTAAGAAAACATACCAAAAGTAACACAATTGTATATTTAAATCTAATTTTAATTTTAAATTTCTAAAATTAAACCCTAAACTTAGACCGTGTATATATTTTTTTAGAAGCAATTAAACTTATTTATTTTTTCGTTAAACAAAATATAGTTGGAATGAGGGGGTAATAGAAATACAATGTAGCATATATTTCATAGAAAATTAAAAATCCAAGAACGAGTAAGATAAAACAAAATGAACAATGTTTCAGATAAAAGAGATAATAGTGAGTACCGTAGTATCCTGAGAGGATCCGGACCAAAATCAACATAGCAAACTGGACAACATTTCCAGTCATGTTGTGTTATCTTGCCATAAATGCATTTCAAGCAAACTGTTTACAAAGATTTAATAAAAAAAAAGAATTAAGTTTAGGTATTGAAATAAAAATTTTAAAAATGTAGATATTCAATCAAAACAAATAAAACATATATGAATCAAATGACTAAAGCCAAATACATATATGTAGTGAACAGTACATCTAAGGAGAAAAACGAGTTTGAAGATAACTAAATTATTCATTCATACATATTTATATGCATATAAAAGATCTAAAGGTTATAAATATACAAAGAATAAATGAAGGCTCACACCAATTGATTCTAGTATTAGAAGAATTTAAGGTCGGAAACAACCAATGAGATAGGTAATGAGATGAATTTTGGACAGACATCGACTAATTCTCAATTATAAAAAAAAAAATTATATTTTTTTTACTGTTAAGGCATATACGATATATAGTTAATGGTCATAATACATTCAAATCTATATAAAATAATTTAATTAGAGGGAATTGAGGGCTCACATATGTGGTTGCATCTCTTAAGGGCTGTGGCTTGGTCCAACAAATTGTAACAGATAGCACAACTGTACAGCTTCCTTATCTCATCCTCCATCTTTGTTTCTTGCTGTCTCTTCAGATCCTACTAACAACAACAAAAACCAAACGAAATAAACCTTTTTTTTTTGGAATAAAAACTGGATATTATATTTCAATATGATAGATTCTTTATGAAAAAACTTTATTAGAAAATCTTAACATCTAATATAAATATATAACATGATTATAGATATTTAATATCTAAAGGGTGAGATAATTTTCTAAGTTTAAATTAAAACAGAAACCGTTAACAACCGTTGCCCGCGCTTTTTTGTAAGAAAATATCTTTTGCTTGCTTCTATTGATAATCTGAAGTTATTTGTTTTCAGTTTTCATAGTTGTTTTGAAAGAAGATCTGAATGCTTATATGGATTATTATGGTGTTTGTTGGATCTATTTGTTTAATAATTGTAGTAGAATATGTTAGTATTTAGTTTGCTATGCCTATTTGTTTGAGAATTAGTTAGCTTATCTATAAGATATATGAACAATTACATGGAGAACAAAAGAGAGAAATATATGTATCAAACTGGTGTTCTTCGTAGATAAAACTACTAGATCTGTAGTTTTTAAAACTACAATAGAGAGAAAAATATAAGTTCTTACAGATCTACAAGATAGAAAGGATCATACCTTTGTCTTCTACAAAAACTTTTGTTTGTTTTGAACTATTGTAAAGATTTCTTACAAAGCTAAACAAATCAATTGTAAGAAACAACAAATCTATTGTAAAATTGAAAACAAAAGAGAGATATATAAGTTCTTACAAATCTACAAGATAAAAAGGAGCATACCTTTGTCCTCTTCGTAGCAATGATATCCTATATGACTGCTGTTTTATGTTTTATAAATTCCATCATGTAACAATGATATATATAGTGTCAAAATAGAACTTTAGGTAAATTAATTTATTTTAAAATACTTCATATTTCATTTTTTTTTTTTGGTAGGAACTTCATATTTCATTTTAAATTAAGAAAAAAATATATTTTTTTCCTAAATTTCCATAAACGGAGGACTAAAGTTCATGAATCAAATATTCCTAATAAAGTGCAAGACCCAATTCAATTTTAGCACAATATAATGTAGATAAATTGTAGAAATAGTCTATATATTAAATTATTCCAAAAAAGCACTCTTTTTCAACTTAAAATAATTAAGTTCTTAAAATTTATCTTTTACCTTTTACTTTTTTTTTTTTTTGAAATATCACAGCTGGCTATATGAAAAACAGTTTACGAATATTGACTTATATCTTTATATTCATATTAAGGAAAATAAATATAAAATTGGTAGATTATGTAATTTTGTTTTTTGAACACCGATTATGGAATGTCTATATTATTTTTTGCTGTATATTATTTATTCAAACTTCATACATTAATGGTTCCTTTGACTACCATATATTCATCTTTATCACTACATAGAAATTAGTTTCTTACAAAGTAGTGATGTTCGACATGTTTAGCTTTGACCACATCTTAGTATAATTTTAAATACAAATTAACGTTACTTCTAAAAAAATTGTTTTAATATTTTATCATTTACTTTAACCTTTTGATTATAAGATATCAAAGTGATTTCAGATTTTTTATACAAATCTTTTAGTTTATATTGCAAAAATATATAAACTAATGTACCAAATTTTAGTTATAGGGGTGATAATATTTCCATAATCACAAATCTTTCAATTTTGAAGACGATTTCAGTTTTTCTAATTTTGTTTATTCTTTATAATGAAAAAGAAATTAAGTTGGCAAATTAAAGTGGTGCCTTCAAACTTACTGATATTCTTACGTTTTACTTAAAAATATACTACAATGCACAATAGTTCAGAATAGTATATGAGGGATCAAAACTGCATATACCAGATAAAGCAAATGTAGTATTTTGCTTATAAAAAATATATAATAGTGTAGAACTTTTGAAGAATCTATCACAAAAACTAAAGATCATTGTTGCTTTGTATATGGCTCTCGCATTTGTAGACCTTGGAATCCACCAAAGGTTTACAACTCAATCTCAAGGCTTATGGCTTGAGTGAAGGGGACGAAGGTAGAAGTAGACTCTGATAGATAGTGATTGATCCGTGTTAGGGATGAGCTTGTTGACTTCCTAGGGTATTCCATGACTAGAAAAACTAAACTCTAGACTCAATTGGAACGGGATAACCACGCTCAATACTTAGATAAATAAAATCTTCTGATGAACCAAGAGACAATCCACAAAGTTTTTGTCAAAAAAACTCTCGAGTTTATTTTATAAAATGATTCGTAAATTATAAAATAAAAAAAAATAAAAAAAAAAGAGTTTATATAGGCTCAGTCTGATGTTCTAAAATGCTAAAGAACAAAATAAAAGGTGCAAAATTATAAGATGTAGCCGTTATGCTTAAATAAGCGTATCTAGGCAAATAAGGAAAGTTGTGGTATCTTGAGTCTTGAGAGCTTGGGAGCGACTGTATGGTGTCTAGGTACATTCTGTATGATGGATAATGTAGGAATTCTTTATCACGGGTCCAAAAACATAGGGAAAGAGCCGTTGGAACATTAACTCTTTCAGTCCAAATAAGGTAATTAGTTCAGCTCAAAAATTGATCCACGTGATCAAGTGGGGTTTGGACCGTTTGGTTCAGCTAGGCTCGTGTGGTGAGGTTTCTAGGTGAAGTGGAAACTCTTCTGGCACTACACATGATTCTCCAAGGATCCATTTAAGGAAAGATCTAAATCACGTAGGATTTGGCCCATGGGGAGGACCAAAAAAGGCAACTTTCAATCCAATTCGAAACGGGCATGTTCGAACTCAATCAATCTGCTCCCAGTGGTTGATTTGCTGATAAATAATAAAACCAAGATGAAATTACTTACCGAGTGGATTTGGATGGAGAAGATTTACATGGCTCAGTTAAGGCTCGTGGTAAGGGTTTGTGAACGAACTCCAAATCTAATCCATCGAATTGGAGTTTAGCTCAATCATTATTCACAAAATATGCATGTTTCTCAAGAATATTGAAGCCAAGATGAAATTGGTGGGTGAAATTGGCTAGAGATGATTTACATAGTTCTGTTAAGGCCCTAAGTAAGGGTTTGTGAACCAACTCCAAATCTGATCGATCCAATTGAAATATAACTCGATCACTCTTCACAAAATGGGCAACTTGGAGATGGATTTTGTTGTCCACTCCATTTGGTCGAGTAGAACTTCATTTGGTCTAGTATCTCCTTGATGGCTCGGTTTGGGTGGTACAGTGATTGTACAGGCTTATCTGGTCAGCTCCTCATCAAGCTTGGTACTAATACGTATATCAAACAAGCAGGGATAGAGTTGACATTACACAACAAAGAGGGTGAACTGATCATAAAAAGTGACCCAACAAGTATACCACTGGAAGTTCAAGTGCATATGGAAGTCCTATCAAATTAAGAGATTAGGCTTCACAAGAGTTACATTTTGTAAAGACTAAGCAGCCCTCTACCATCCTCTTCAAGACCCAAACGGATGCCAATGGAATTAAATCTGGAGGCACACATCCACTTCTACCTATACAAGGGATCTTTAATTTGAAGAAAAGCCTTAAGAGAGGCAAACAATATAGCTGATGTCATAGTAAAAAAATATTAGAACGAATCTTTATAATTATGTAATATGTTAACATGATGTACTGTAACTTTTTATCTAAAAATGTACTGTTAAAAATAAAAATGAAACCCCAAAATTTGTATATTATTAAAGGGTTTAAGATCTTTTTTTTTTTTTTTTTCATTAAGCATGTTTCTATTCACACGGCAACTAAATCAGGTTGCCCATTGGGTGGCCTTTATTTAATAATTCAGCTGATTGGTTGGGAGCTACTTTCTAACTCTTTGGATCGAATCTTGTCGGGTCAGTTAATTTTAGAAGTTGAAGAATAAAGATAAAATAAATGGGACCGACCTCATTGAAGAATCCAACTACCTTACACCCAAAGACCAAACCAAAGACCAAAAACATAAAAAAACTCTTAGATAACAAAGTTGTGTCTCTCTGAACCAGAAAGATAAGACGAAAAGGAGATCAATGGAGGAAGAATACAAAAGAGTAATAAACATAACAATTATTGGACTACTCTCATGGGGTCTCATTTTCATCCTCATAAGACGAATTTTCGCAAACTACTCGTTCGACTTCAGCACTCGTATAGTCTCAACGCTTCACGCAACAACTGCTGTCGTTTTAGCAACACTCTCGATTCAAGATTGGTCTTGTCCTGTTTGTCCCATTGCTTCAACGTCATCTCTCCGGCAGATGGAAACATTGGCGTTTTCATTGTCTTACATGATCTATGATCTCATTTGTAGCCACTTTGATCAAGTCATTAGCATTGATAATGCTGTTCATCATTCTGTTTGCATTCTTGGTTTTGTAGCTGGACTTTTTTACAAAAAGGTATTCTTCGATCCCTACTTTTATTTTTTTTTAAATGGTAAACTTATTTACTATGAAATTTTGGATCTTAATTAACTATAAACTTATTTCTTGTGGATTTAAAGTGTGGATCCGAGATGGTGGCAGCACTTTGGATAACAGAGATCTCAAGTCCGTTTCTTCACCTCAGGGAGATTCTTAAAGAGATTGGTTATAGAGACACCGACCTAAATCTTGCAGCCGATGTGAGTAATTTACATACACATACATAGTTTTTAATGAATTATAATTAGTAGTTATTTAGTAATCCTTAGCAGAACACTTAATGAATTAGAATTAGTATTAACATTATTGAACGTGAATTAATCTAAATCAAGAGATGTTAATTATATAATTGTTAGTGATAAATTTTTCAGTAGTTAGCCACTATGTGGAAAAAAGAAATCAGAACTATAATTTCTAGGAATATAGTTATCTAAACCGTACACTTTAAGTTAAACATAGTCAAATCTTGCAAGTTTTGTAAAAATCTCTACATTATAGCTACGTAAATACGTAATCGAATATTATTGTTCATGAGACGTACGTAAATCTGGATATGTTATCTAAAAGATTTCTAATATTATGGCGGTAGAATTAATTAAGTAATCTATATATAATAGCAATCTAATAAATACCATTTGCACATCTGAACGGTTGCGTCTTTTTATCGCAACTTTTCGTTTAAATCGGTTATTTTTTACGGTTATTTTGGTTGCGTCTTTTTATCGTAATTTTCGTTTTAGTCGGTTATTTTTTTACGGCTAAATACCATTTGCACATCTGAACGGTTGCGTCTTTTTATCGTAACTTTTCGTTTAAATCGGTTATTTTTTTACGGTTATTTTGGTTGCGTCTTTTTATCGTAATTTTCGTTTAATCGGTTATTTTTTTACGGCTATGTCGTTTCCAATAAATACCATTTGTACATCTAAACGGTTGTGTCTTTTTATTGCAATCTTTCGTTTAAATATTTATGGTTGTTTTTCAGTTATTTTTGTACGGTTGTTTTATTGAATTTTTTTTTACCTAAACCAATAAACTACATATAAAATTGGTTTATTTCATAGTTTACATATGGATATATTTTTAATTTTTAAACTAAAATTTATATTTTATGGGTATGTTTTTTAGAAAATTGCAATCCGAATATCTTCTGCTGTTGCTTCTTTTTATTGTACCTCTTCATAAACAGTTGCAATCTTTTATTTGAATTATTGCAATATTTAGTTTATTTCACGAACAATTGAAACCTTTAGTTTATATCACAAACAATTGTAACCTTTGATTTATATATTTAGTTTATTTAACGAACGATTGCAACATTTGATTTATATATATTTTTTTGTATTTCACGAAAAATTGCAACCTTTGGTTTATTTTACAAATTGCTATAACATCTAATTATCTACCGTCGCGTGTCTCGGTATAATTTTCATAAACTAATATTTTTAATTTTTAATAACCAAAATGCATTTAAATGAGATTGTAATCGTTTAATTGAACCGTTGAAACATTTGGTTTATTTGACCAATCATTGCAATTTTTGGTTTTGTTTTATAAACCATTGTAATCTTTAGTTTATTTGACGAACTTGACGAACCGCTACAACTTTTGATATATCGCAACATTTCATTTACTTCTTTTTAAACTAAAAAAATTATTTTACGTTATGTTTTTTGAGAAAGTTGCAATCCGAGTAAATATTTTTTACGGTTGCATCTTTTTATCGTAATTTTTCATAAAATGATTGCAGCCGTTTAGTTGAACCATTGCAACATTTAGTATATTTCACGAAAAATTGCAACTTTAAGTTTATTTTATAAATCGTTATAACATTTATTCATCTACCATCGTTATTATTAATTTTTGTTTGATATTTTTTTTTAACGATTTTTGAAATATTTTCCCCCGCGACATCGCGGGGGTCCGGAGTCCTAGTAATAATAATAATTTTGTGTAGGTGTGTTTTGCAACTATATTCTCGTTGGCCAGAATGGTGGGTGGACCTTACCTAGTTTACGTAACAATATCAGCTGATAATCCCAACCTCATCAAGGTACGTATATAATAATATATGAAGATGTTTTGGTCTTTAGTTATTATCATTCATGAATTACTCTATATAATAGTTTTATAAATATGTGAAACTTTTCAAAGGCCACTATGTCGTTGTTGAATGAAAATTCTGTTTAGAAACTTTGTATAATATCCGATTGCATACTTCATGATCATAAATTTCATTTGAGATGTAACATATAATTTTTTTTGTTCTTATTTTAGGCAATGGCGTTGGGATTACAACTTGTGAGTGCATTCTGGTTCTATAAAATCCTCAAAATGATGAGATACAAATTTATCAAAAGAACAATGTCTAACCAAAAATCTACTTAGTTGAAATTCCAAATATTCTATCATGTATTATTTGACTCATGTGCTTTTTTAGTTTTTCTATATGTAAATTAAATGTGAGGAATCCAAAGAAATGACTTAAACTTATAAATAAAAGATATCAAAATCCATAACATTTTATCAGTTAGAAGTTACTGGTTAGATATCATTCCAAACGAATATATTATTAATCCAGAAATAGGATTTGTTTCGAGATAAATATTGAACCCAACCAAAAATTCATTGAACTAAGGTCAAAGTAAAAAAAAAAAAAACTCATGAAATGATTGTGCTATATTAACTTACTAAGTCATTACATTTTTGAGAATATGCATAAATTAACCATGGATCTCAAAAGAATTGAGAAACTAACCATGGTGTCAGAAGACACACTCTCTCCTCAATTACAATTACTCTTATACCCATTTATTTGTTACATGTTATTTTTAAAAATCATACAAACACTCACAACGATTAACGACTACGACCCCGCATTCTTCTCTTTCTCGGGACGGGAGAACGACGACCACAATAAAATCATTGTTACTAATTTTATCTACCATTATCATCATCACCCACCGTATTCTTCTCCTTTCGCGACGGAAGAACGATGACTACAATAAAATCACTGTTACTATTTGCGACTACGACACCACCACACCACTCGCGACGAACACCACCACCGCTTCTTCCAAAACCATCATCACCTCCGCCGTAACCACCTTCCTCACGGCTACCACTATCATTGTATACATCTGATCTGTCAAAGATCACTCATTTTCTATATTTTGGTCATGGTTGTTGTGAGAATGAATAGATTTAGTAAAATTTCACGTTCTTTTTTAATATTAATCGATATTTTTTTGTTTGACACGCTATTATAATATATATTATGTTATTAATTTGTTTCGCACGGTTCCTTTTCAAATGAAATGATATTTATTTATATGACATGCTATTTTTGCAAAATGTACGTTATACAATGTCACTTTTTTGATAAATATCGTGTTATTTTAATATGTTTCACGTGATTTGTTGAAATATCTCAAATCTATAACTTTTTTCCGCATAAACTTGCTCATGGTTCAACTTTTCAAATGAAATGATATTTGTTCATATAACATACTATTTTGAACAACTGTACGTTATAAAATGTCACTGTTTTTATAAATATCATGCTATTTTAACACGTTTCACGCGATTTGTTGAAATTTCTTAAATCTATTACTTTTTTCTCCGCATAAGCTTGCTCATGGTTCAACTTGCAAGGACATTTTTGTATTTTAATATGCCGTCATATGGTTATTCACCTATAAAAAAACTGACAATGGTTAGTTTTGACTCAAAATTTGGTTAGTTTATAATATTACCCTACATTTTTCCTTACCCAAAAAAAGAAAGAAGAAGGTAGTCAAATTTTTAATGAGGTATATTCTTAATAAATAAATTAAAAAAAAAAAAAAAACTCCGTTGATTGGTGCACAAAAAACTCCGTTGACATTTATTTTGGGGATACTTTTCCCATAATTCATGTCAAATTTGTAGGATAAGAATCACTTGTAGTATTCGTTGACATATATAAACTTCTGTCTTTGTCAGAATCACAAGTAAACTAAAAAGATAGGTAGAAAATCCATTATAAATAGAAAGTAAAGCATAATAGTGGAAACAAATCTTCTACCAAATCATATGGTTATTGACGGTTATAAAAATTCGAGACTAAATATATTATTGCAAATAAATAATTTATTTTAGATTTTTACACCATGACTGCTATGTTTCTTTAAATCTATCAATTATTAATTTAGAATAGACTAGAATAATGTTTTCATTAAAATACACGTTAGACACTCATTTCAGTTTTGTTGGACAATATATATTCATTTTAGGGAAAACGGCCTATTCCTCCTCAAACTAAGTTGCTTTGGCTATTTCATCTCTGAAACTTTGTCTCGTGCCTAAACCCACATGAACTAACATAGAGTTTGAATTTCCTCCCTGAACAAAACAAATCCGGACTAAACCCACAAATCGTTAAACGTCGTTATTGTTCCGTTAACGAACATCTGACTAGGATGCCACATCATCGATCTAAGCGACTGTGTTTTGAGGGGAAAACGGCCTATTCCCCCATAAACTAAGTTGTTTTGGCTAATTCATCCCTGTAATTTTATCTCATGCCTAAACCCACATGAACTAACATAAAGTTTGAATTTCCTACATGCACAAAACAAATCTGGACTAAATTGATAGATGAAGAACCTAATTGAATAGACAGTTGCTGGGATTAAAGGTGTTTTAGGGTATGAATTCTAAGATTTTGATGAATTTTTAGATGTGTGCTTGAACAGGTTTAGTTGGAGCTGGATCAGCACCTCCGAATCCACCAACAAAAATAACAAGTGGGAGATACGTTAGGCTCATAAGCCCATAGTGAAGAGAAGCGGAGCTGGCTCCGAATCAGGACTAAGTCAGGCGAGGATCTCGGCATGGACCTGTGATGTAGGAGAGGTTAATGCGGACCTCGGACCGAATAACGTAGGAAGAGTATCTATATAAAGATGAGGATAGACCTAGAAAAGGCATCGCCTACTTACTGGAAAAAAACTCTTTACTACTTTATGCACTTGTATTCACAAGATCTAGTCAGCTGGTCATTAACGGAACAGTAACATTGTTTAGCAGCTGGTCATTAACGGAACAGTAACATCGTTTAATGATTTGTGGGTTTAGTCTGGATTTGTTTTGTTCATGTAGGACATTCAAATTTTATGTTAGTTCATGTGGGTTTAGGCATGAGATAAAATTACAGGGATGAATTAGCCAAAACAACTTAGTTTATGGGGTAATAGGCCGTTTTCCCCTCAAAACACAGTCGCTTAGATCGATGATGTGGCATCCTAGTCAGATGTTCGTTAACGGAACAATAACGGCGTTTAACGATTTGTGGGTTTAGTCCGGATTTGTTTTGTTCAGGGAGGAAATTCAAACTCTATGTTAGTTCATGTGGGTTTAGGCACGAGACAAAGTTTCAGGGATGAATTAGCCAAAGCAACTTAGTTTAGGGAGGAATAGGCCGTTTTTCCATTCATTTTAAGTAAAGTGGAAGCTAATTTTAGAAATGGGTATCAAGTGCTAATTAACGTACAAACATCTTCTAGGCTAATGTATCATGCTAGGATGCTAGCAGCAGCAATTCCAAATAGTTTTAGAGGGTTTCAAACTTCCAACGGTTCGAATCGAGCTTAGCATGTTCCAGGCTTTCAGCTATAGTTTTTCGAGTCGGGTGTCAAAATCAATACTTATATAGTTATATACCTTCACAAGATGCATCTGTCAGTTCTTAAAAAAAACATATTCTTATATGCATATATTGCTATAAATTAGAGTTAACAATGTTAGTCTGATGATACTAAGTGGATATTACGTAGAATAAATGTAAAGTCTATATCCGTTATTTGTCAACCAATAATATCTTCTATTTACATTACTATTTTGTTCGAAAATCGATTTATATATATATTTTGAAATACAAATTGGAGAAAACTATTGGCTTTGGAAACTATTATGGAATTCCAATGTCATTGCTTTAATTGTTATGATTTGTAGAATTAAATAAAAGATTTTAAGAATAGAAATCGTTGCCCAAATCTCTTTATATATTCTCGATTCTTTCTTACTATATTCCTGCATATTTAATAAATTTTGAACTAATAACTCCCGCATAACTATGTTTCCAACTAAAAATGAAAATTTTAGTTATGATTTTAAAGATATAAGGTTACTATTTATTAGATAATCAATTACGTAAATGTGAAATTTCCTAATTTTATATCATATTGGAAAAAAATAAGAAAATTTTCAAAATCTGTAATTAGTTATCAATTAATTTGATGCAAACGATTTTAAATAAAACTCAAAGTTTTCGAAAATTTCTCAACAATAAATTTGAGTAAGATACTGTTGATGTCTTATATGCAAACGATTTTAAAATAAATCTCAAAGTTTTCGAAGTATCAATTACTTATTTGATGTCTAAATTCAATTATTTTTGTATCAGGGAACAAAATTGTATTGGATGTATCGGGAGATCAACATCCGAGACTTTGTTTACAAGGAGCTTGCCTTATATGCTAAGGCTGCCATTAGAAGATGTATCATCTCTATGGTAGATGTGTTTAAGCCCTACCATAGAAAGACTATCTTTGTCAATCTAAATTGTTTACTGATTAAACTAAAGCAAAAAGTCTTGTTTGCGGCAATAAGGGTTCAATATCCATGTAATAGTTCTTCCTTCTTGATTTCATTCCTAGTACACACCATTGCTTCTCCTACACTCCGCCAATGCCGCAAGGAACAGAGGGATGCTCTTCTGGAATTCAAAGATGAGTTTCCAATAGTCGGTATAACGCAAGTGCTAATTACCAATTGTTAAGCTCAAGGAACAAGTGAGTGTTGTTCTTGGGAGGGTGTGATGCATTTGCAAGTATTCATTCTTAAACTGCGTAACCTAAGCAAACTCAGAAAACACAATTGCAAACGCAGGTACAAAAGCATCACCGGATGAATGGCAAATCATTAATAAGAGAGAATACTGAGTTTCGGTACAAGGCATAAGCCCGAAATGCAATCAATCAAGAGAAGAAAAAAAAGAAACAGAAATCCAGTAGCATCCACGATTAAGAAGAGCAAACAAGGACAAGAATTAGACGGCCTTAGAAGCTTCGGGGATAGCAAAGGAATATTAGAAAACAAACACCAAGCAGAAACATAATAATTGCATAACTTAAGAATACTGAAAAAAGAAACCACAAACTTAGGTCTCCTTCTGTTCTTCAGCAGGCTTTGGTGCTGCTGCTTCTTTGATCTCCTCCGGACTTTCGTCCTGATTAATCATCAAAAGCAACACAACAGAATCAGATCAAGACAAGGAGGCACATGAGAGTATTATCATAATGCAAAACTAAACCATTTGATGTCAAAGCTTATGAACAATGTGTGTGCACAATTTCAGCATCTTTGATTATATTTTGAGAACGATTTCCGAAGAAAAAACACCAAATCATGAGCCACCACTAAGGCAATCCAGCAATGAACTATGTTGGTGGACAATTCCAAAACATTTCTATCATACCCATTATCAGCAGTTTCTAGTTTTTACTGAAGCAAAGAACGGTTTCGTTTCAACGGATCAAAGATTCGTTACCTGCATGTCAGAAGTCCAGAGAGTAAGATTGTCACGAAGAAGCTGCATGATCAAGGTACTATCCTTGTATGACTCCTCTCCAAGAGTATCCAACTCAGCAATGGCTTCATCAAACGCCTGTTATACCCCAATATCAATACACATAGAGTACCAAAACAATGAATCAAACCCAAATAGATCAGAAAGCTTCCATCACCTGCTTAGCGAGATTACAAGCACGATCTGGAGAATTAAGAATCTCATAGTAAAACACAGAGAAATTCAAAGCCAAACCAAGACGAATCGGATGCGTTGGAGGCAATTCAGAATTAGCAATATCCTACAACAGAACAAATCCACAAAGACGTAATAATCATGATTTGACCTAGAAACTCAAAACCATAGATCCAACAAATTCCAGATCGGAGAATCACCTGAGCAGCTTTGTAAGCGGTGAGAGTATGTTCAGCAGCATCTTTCCTCTCTTGACCAGTCTTAAACTCAGCCAAATACCTATGATAATCTCCCTTCATCTTAAGGTAAAAAACCTTAGAATCTCCATTAGCAGAAGCTGGAACAAGTCTAGTATCAAGAAGCTTAAGAATACCATCACAGATTTTCGATAACTCAGATTCGATCTTGCTTCTGTAATCACGGATCGTGGTTACATGGTCGTCGTTACCACGACTCTCTTCCTTTTGTTCAATTGAAGAGATGATTCTCCAGGAAGCACGACGAGCGCCGATTACGTTTTTGTAAGCGACGGAGAGGAGATTACGTTCTTCGACGGTGAGTTCGTCTTTGTCGACGGCTTCAGCGACTTTTTCCATGAATTCAACCATTTCTTCGTAACGTTCCGCTTGTTCAGCGAGTTTTGCGAGGTAAACGAACTCTTCCCTCGCTGAGGATGATGCTGGTGGTGCCGCCATTAGAGATCGGAGATTGAAGGATTCAGATCTGAGAGGGATTGAGAGAGAGAAGAGAGAGATTTGTTTTTTTTTTTTTTGTTTTTTTTTTTTGTTGAGGTCTAAAAGATATTTTTGTTTTTTTTGGTTTTTTTTTTAATTTTGGGGTGTGAGTGGGGAGCGACGATTGCGAAAGGAGATGGAAGGAGAACCGTTGGATTAAATGTGTACACGGGAATTTTCAATATCTCTTTTGCCTTTTCTGATACTTTTTGGGTCGGTTTTATGTAAAAAAAAAGGTAACTTTTCTTAATGGGCCTTTTGATCCATGTTGACGTTTACGTCTCACGATAAATAACTGTGATAAATGAAGATTTCGCTAGAGCAATCATTCGGCCTGAGAAATTAAACCGAACCGAATGTACCGAACCGAAATCGAAACAAAAATAACTGAACCGAACTGAACCGAAAATTTGAAAATAACCGAATGTATACTAAATTATATAACCAAAATAACCATAACCGAATCGGTACCGAACCGAAATATTTCGGAGAATCGAAAATATCCGAAATACAATTATAATTTCAAAATAATTAGTTATTTATAAACCAAATAATCAAAAATACTTGAAAATATATAGAAATAGTAAAAATACAAAAAAGTAACCGAAAAATATCCAAAAATATCCGAAAATACTCAATAATAACCGAAATATCCTAAAATATCCTAAACAAAATAATCGAATAGATACTAAATTTTAAAACCGAATGAACCGAAACCGAACCGAAATTTCAAAATATCCGAATGGATACTAAATTTTAGAACCAAAATAACCGAAACCGAATGGACCTAACCGATAACCGAACGCCCAGGCCTAGCAATCATAATGGATTAAATTTCAACAATTCAAAAAGATATCAACCCATTCCGTTGTTATGGAAATCCAAAAATTATTTGATGAAGGCCTTTGAACTGTTGTTTCGATCCTTTAGATGGTTCGGTCCCATCCTCCGAGTGAAGGTCCTGAACAATTGTTTGTTTTGAAAATTGTTTGTTTAAAAATATGTTACGATAAAAATATGTTAATTGTTTCGCTAATTTATGTTTATTTTTTGTTTGTTATTGTATAGTTATTAAAATTAGACTCATCAATTTTTATGGTTAGATTCGTTTATGACTCTAAATATCAATTTATACATTTTCATATATAATTTGATTATTTTTATATCTAAGATTCTAATATTTGTTCACTATCATGAATACAGACAACAAGAATATAGGATATTATGATCTCAAGAGTTTTCGTATGAAAAGAAGAAAAAGAACACCAAAATTAAAGAGTTATTTAAGTAACACTTTTACATTTCATGCTAATGCATATAGCCATATAAGATAAATAGATTTGTCTTGAATTTTGTGGTATGTCTAACGTCTCAAAAGCTCATTACTTGAAAAAATTTGCATGACAATGTTACGAACTTACTATAAGACACAAAAATGAAAAGAGGAAATGTCATATGATAAGATATGAACCATAACGTAATAATAAGAAAATATTCAAAGTAAAATTACTAAACTGATAAGATTTTAGGTAGCAAACAACTAAACTATAATACAAATAATTATTTAGTAATTATCGAGTGATGACCATTGACCATTAATTTAAAAAATTAGAAAAATAATAAAAGTAAAATAAAAGTAGTGATTGATTTATTAAAATAATTTTATAATTTTATTTTTATTTTGAAGAAATAAATAGGATTAATGGAGGATTTAACACACTATGAGACTTTTGATTTTCCCTTAATTAATTTTGCTGATTTTTAATTTAAATAATGTTGAATGACACATGTCATTTTCTTGTGTGATGATGTGGCACTCATATGGAGAGAGTTGGCCAACTTTTATATATATGATTTATGCATATCTATCAACTTTCTGAATGAAGAGGATATGTTGGATGCGGTATGGAAACGAATGGAGCTGAGTTGGATGGCCATTTCATCAACGTAGAAATTGCTCGAAGAAGCTTCTACAAGTTTGCATGAGGAAACCAGATTGAGTAGTGGTCTATCTTAGGTTATAGAACGACAATGACTTAGCTTTGAGTCTTTTTTTTCATCATCATATTTGACTCATCTTTCTTCTGAGTTGCAAAACTTTGTTCAGTGGTACTGCAGGGCCGGCCCTGAGGGGAGCAACATGAAGCAAATGTATGTGGCCCCCAAATTTTCTTAAAAATAGCTAGAAAAAATATATGTAAATAGGCCCCCAAAAAAGTTTAGTTTTATGAAAAGGCCCCCAAATTTTATAACTGTTTATAATAACCTTTAAAAAATATTTTGTTGCTTTGGCCCCAAATTTCTAGGACCGGCTCTGAGTGGTAGTGGTGATCTTGTTCATGGATCTACTCTATTTTTCATGTTCGCTTGTAGGTACTTTATTTTTAATTTTATTTTGCCAAGATTGTAAATATTAAAATTTCGACCTTTTCTTTTTGACAAAGAAAGATCGAAACGAGTTTGAAATGATACATCCATCAATGATGCATCCATGTGGGAAGTTGTGGAATATGTTGATATGTTGCATTTCAATCGAAGAGAGTTAGTTGCAAGACTTTTTTCTTTCGATCATTAAAAAAAATACTATAGTACACTACTACACTTTTTGCAATTATTGAGAGATTTATTGCTTTTAAAAAATCAAAAGGTCTTTGACTCTTAAATACATACAGTAAAAATTATTTAAATTAGTAGTCGATAAATTAATAATTGTTATAAATTTTTTTGATCTTGAATTAGCAATTGTAATATTTAATAAAATTCGATAGAATAGTAAAATTATACTCTTAAAAAATCTTATGTAAATATATGGTCTTACCAATATTATAAATTAATAATTATATATATGTATATACATATATATAAGAATATTTAGTGAAATATAAGTCAAATATTGTTTGTTTTCCTTAAATTTGCATTAATTCTTAATATAGTTCATTTCTAATATGTTTACTGAATCAAAAAATTTGGTGTTGTTTTCAAGACATAATAATTATTTTTTACTTATAAGTGGTTCTAAAATAATATTGATTATAATGAAAAAAGTTATTTTGAGATAGAAAAGTTTTAAGAAAGTACAAATTTAGGTAAAATTTTTCTATACATTAATAATTGCTATAAAAGATTTTGATCTTGAATCAGCCATTATAATATTTAACAAAATTTGACAGAATAATAAAATAATACTCTTAAAAAAATCTTATGTAAATATATGGTCTTATCAATATCATAAAGTAATAATTATATAAATATTTAGAAATATTTAGTGAAATATGACTCAAAGATTGTTTGTTCTTCTTAAATTTGCATTAATTCTTGATATAGTTCATTTCTAAAATGTTTACTGCATCAAAAAAAAATTGGTTTTGTTTTCAAGACATAATAATTATTATTTTACTTATAATTGGTTCTACAATAATATTGATTATAATGGAAAAAAAAAATTCCAGATAGAAAAGTTTAAGTAAATACATATTTAGATAAATTTCTCTATAAATAAATAAATTATCTATAAATTTATACCGCATTAAATTAACAAAATATCTTACACACAAAATGGGATTTGGGATCCAAATCCAAATTTCAAAATCTCACGAATAAAAAAAAGAAATAAAAGCACATATAATTTATAGTGGTTTCATCCTCAACGTGAGAGATTTGTTTACTTTCTACCGCTGCTAATTTTACCAATGTCAAAACAATTTCTGAGAGTTACAAGTTTTTGCAATCTCACATTTTCCAACTCTCTATCTTGAGTAATAATTAGAACGACTATAAATGAATACATATAAATATAGAAAAATCTAGCACAAACGACATGTATATACTAGATTCTATACACGAAATACCTTAAATCAAACGTCTCTTATATTTTATATGTTAATTCTAACAGAGTGATCATGCGAAATACAACAATTCTTTCCTTTTCTTTTTTTCTAACTTTATGACGACCATTCAAGATTTGTTAACATATATTGGACAATTACTATTTAAAGAACTAGTCAGCTGATTTCGACGAGGCTTTTCCGAACAAAACTGACTTTTGCTTCCATTAAGTGAGCATAGCCCATTAATTTCTTTTTAGCTAGGTGAAGTGAACACACCTATGATTAAAATGTTTTAATTAAAATGTTGTCCTGAATGCAAGTGATCATAAATTTAGAGTGCATGACTACAATAGTTGGGTGTGAATTAGGTTATTTTTTAAAAAATATATTAATACTCCGTCCGTTTTAGTTTAGTTGTCGTTTTAGGATTTAAATTCTGTTTTATAATAGTTGTCGTTTTAGGTTTTTAATGCAAATGTTTGGTGAAAATTTCAGTTTTGTTCTTATTGTTTTAATGATTTGGCTAATGAAAAAATTATAAAATATATTAATAAAGGATAAAACATAAAATTTAATGGTTTTCATAATTTGTGTGAAAAAACCTTAAACGACAACTAAAACGAAACGAGTAATATTTTGTGAAATATTAGATAGGTAATGGGAAAACACGTTTGGAAAGCCAACGCTTATCCGCGGGTTCTCTACTTGCTAACATGAATTATGCGTATAATGTAAAACATTAAGAAAGCCGTAGTTAATAGCAAATGATTTCATTACTAATTCGTGTTACAAAAGAATAATTAAAAAGATGACCAAAAGAATATATCAAGTATAAACAAAAAAAAATCTCGTATCTAATGTATACTATTATGATATTCAAAACATAGTCGAGCAAGTAGATGTTTTGGGGTCAAACAAAGCCGGAAGCAAATATTTCCTCCCATTCAATCCCTTAGCGTTATAACTCCCACCGGTCGTTGCATCCACAAGTAACTCTCCAGCATAACCTGGATACGAACCTTTCCCATAGACTCCAGTACAAGCTGATCCAGCTTCAAGCGGTGCCGTTTTAGGCCCTTGGTAATACCCATCTCCGAATGGGTTCGTTGCGGTCGCAGCCATGAGACTCGCCAAGTTAATCACCATACCGTCTAAACCAACGTCATTGTTGGGTGCAACAAGTGGTGGGCTTTGTGGGCCGTAAACCGGCGCGTGGAATGGCCACGCGCATTGTCCTGGACATTGTTTCTCTGAGTTCCCGACCCAGATGTAAGCGAATTTTGATCCTTTCTTGCCTGACCCGGAACCTGACCCGTGTGACCCGCATCGGTTCATGCAAAAGCCTTGGACCAACACGTCGGCTGAGGTCAACACCACGTTAACCGCATAGCTTTGACCGCCTTTTGCGGCCAAGGCTTTGAGGTTTCCCTCTGTTAAAGATTTTCCCATTGAGTATCCTTCGTCGAGAATCTGTTCTCCGAGGGAGAGAGTGAGTCCACGTGTTGTCGTGGTCTTGCTGACGTGGTAATACTTCTCCACCGTCTTCCACCACGTAGCAACCGATGGGTTTTGAGCCATGGTTGATCTCCGGGAAGACGAGAGGGAAGCAACGAAGTCGGTTACGATTGCACGCTGCGACGGTTTAAACTTACCATACCAGATCAGGTTGATGGAGACGTCTCCGGTAAGGAGAGCTCCTTTATGGTACTGAAACGACGTATAATCTTGCGTTTTGTCCGTCCTCGCATCCAAACACACGAACGCAACAGCGAACAATAAGAAGTAACCCATCACAAAAGTCGCCATTTCTGTAATATAGAAGTAACAAAACAAAGAGATCAATAAAGCTTTGATAAGTAAGAAAGAGCTTGGAGGTAGTAGTGATGTTTATGAGTTTGTGAGTTTATGAGTTTGTGTTGTGTGTGTTTATATATGAGAAGAAGAGAAGGGTAAAAAGGGAAATATAAAAAGAGATAGAAACCTAACCAAGATTTGGTTGCCAGTTAGGCAAAAGAGCGCGTTTGGATGTTACAGTAAGAAAACAGCTAAGTGTTTTTGGGAAACAGAATTGAAGACAAAAATGAAACCGCGGGTACAAAGTCAAGAAGGTTTGGTTGGACTAATATTTAAATAAATATGACTATATATTATATGCAAAAATAAAGTTGTGGTATCTAAAATTTGATACAGCTGGAGAAAATGCAGAGTTTATGCGGCAGAGAGTGGGAGTTAATTGATAAAATTAGTGCAGAAAAGACTATTATTTGGTTAACAAATACTCACGAGAATGAAAACAGCCAAGTGTTGGAAATAAAACTGTAGACAAAACAGCCAAGTGTTTTGGAAGAAAGTCTCAGTAAGGTTCGGTTGGACTAATATATGAATAAAATGACTATTATATATATATATATATATATATATATATTATACGCTTTTTTTTTGTGGTATCTAAAATTAGATACAGCTGGAGAAAGTGCAGGATTTATGTGGCGAAGGGCAGGAACAAAAATATCCATGAGTTAATAAGATATAGCCCTTGTTCAAAAAATCGCTAGGCGCTAGTCGGGCGGTGAGGGTGCGCCTAGCGCCTACCAAGAAAATCGGAAATTACACGGGGATTAATCGAGATTAGTTTTTAATCAATATTTTATATATTTTTAAATATTTCTAGTACAATTTAAATACTAAAATATTTTAAAACTTTTATCAATAATTTTGCAAAATTACTTTATATAAAAATGACATTCATCCTAAATAGGTATTCAAAATACAATTTAAAGTTCTAACATGTTATACAAAAAATAGTATGGTCTTGATCTAGAGACACAAAAAATAGTGAAAGGTCACAAAAAAGTGAAGACTACTACTTCTTCCTCGTTTGATTTCTTCAATGATCAAGTAATTAGCATATGTTGGACTTCTTGTTTAGTTAGGACTTTTTGATTATCTGCAAATGATCAAACAATTGAATCAAACGAAGGATGATAGAAGCATCAAGAAAGATTCAAACTGTCACAGTAAAAAAAAACAAGTAATCGAACAACAACAAAAACGAACCTTAGTAACCCATTGGTGTGTCACAAAACTCAGGAGTTTCATGGAACCCATCAGGTTCAAATTCCATGTCAAGCATTACTTCATCTTCTTCCTCAGATTCAAAATCATCATCATAAAGCTCTCTTACCTTTGGAGATTGGGTAGTAGGTACGACACCAACATTAGTAGCTTGGTCTTCTTGATGTTGCTCCACAATCCAATCTTCGACAGTTTCTTCATTACCATCATCTATAATCACATCTATTGCTTTCTCTTTAATTTTTTTGTGCTTGTTAAAAAATCTTGCATTGAATTGGATATAAACAAGGCTGTTTAGACGATTGACATCTAATATATTCCTTTTCTTAGTGTGAATCTGCAATTTAAGAAGAGATATTAGAACATGGGCTGAAACATAAATAGCTATACAAAAACAGAGATTAAAATGTTGAATTAATCACTAAGAACAAAGATTTAAAGACTAACCGCTTCAAAACCGCTCCAATTTCTTTCACAACCAGAAGAGCTAGAGGTCAACATGGACTAACCGCTTCACATCCATTCTAACATGTAAAAAATCAAAATCGGGCTAAGGGTTTCGACATCAAAACCAGTACACAAAAACATCTTAAACGGCTAGACAAATACATCCTAATCGACTAGAAAAAGACATCAAAAACAGTAGACAAAGATATCCTAATTAGCAAAGACAGAGACATCAAAGACAGTGTGTTCAAAAATACTTGTGTTCTAAAAATCAAATCAACGATATATATAGTTATCTAAAGCAAAATTCTCTTTAGAAACAGTAAAACAGACAAATTCTAAGCAAACCCACCACACAAGCGTTCTTCACATTCCTAATTGGCAAACAAAGTATAAAATCTAAAAAGAAGAACGAAGACGCACCAGAGAGAAAGTTGCAGAATTGTGTAGTGCCGATGTTGAGATTTTAGAGATCAGAGTGGCTCGAAATCAAATCAAATTTTGTTAGGGTTAGAACTAATTTTTGAGAGACGAGATTATGGGATGTGAGCAAAGTTCATTAGGTTTCTTCCATTCTTTTAAGAAAAAAAACTTGTTTAGGTTTCGTTAATTTTGTTTGGTTTCACTGTAATGCACGAGTGGAGAGAAGAAGAAAACGTGGATGTGGGTTTCATTAAACCACAATTCCAAATCCAGAAAAATAAATGGGTTTAATTAATTTTGAGGCCCAATTCGAATTAAAGCCCAAATTTGTAAATTATTAAATCGGCGATTTTCCAAAAAATCGGGTTTACGCGGGATGTAATCAGTAAACCGATTTCTTAAACCGATTATGCATTAAACCCATCGGTACAGCACCGCCTAGCCCGATTTTTAGAACAAGGGATATAGCCAATGGATGGTTTGGTTGAGTTTTAGTTCAAAATTATTTATTGTAAAACTGGATCTATAGATTCTGTTGTTGTAACTTTAGTTCTTTTGGTATGAAATTATTTTTTACTATCCATATTTAGTTGTTTTAAGAAAAAGGTAAAACTATATTTAGAACTGAAACAACGCTAAAATAAAAAATCACTTAGCGGGAAGTTAAAATCATTTATTTTGCCGATACTTAATGAAAAAATTTCACTGAAGCATCATGTCTCAGATCTAATGAAACATAAAACATACCCAAAACTATATTCTTTTTTCTTTCATAAAGAATAAAAACCTAATTTCTTGTCTTCTCTCTTCTTCTCTGGATCGGATCCAGAAAATCTTCTTCTCTTTCTCTTGGAATTTTGATTTGTAAGTACGACAGTTTTGATTAGTGGTTCATGATGTAACCTTGTCCGTGTGAAAAGAATAGATATAAAAAATGTTCAACCACAAAAGCTCATCACCTAATCGAAAGAGAAAATCGTTAACGAAATGGTCAGCCAAGATAAACCAAGGAAACAAATAGTTCCTTCTTTATTTCTCTTTGTACGCAAGAGACTTGGAACAAAAACATTTAAAGAAAACTATCAAAAATGCTAAATTTAAGAGACTACTCATATAAACATTTCTCCTCCTAATTGGGTAACTAACTATGGAGCTTTTTAATAAATGTGTGGTTGACAAAAAAAAAAAAAATGTTAAATTTAAAGAAACACTATGAAATGATAAACACAAAAAACGTCTTAATATCTCATTTTGTATATTAAATCAAACACCAACCAAACGATATTTTAGTAATAGACCACAACTTCAATCAAATAGAAGCTGACAAGTACGTGAACCCCTTGGTGACAATGACAACACCTTGATCATCTCAAGTTTCTTGTTAGGGTCAGTGGAGTTAGAGGAGATAGTTGCCTTTTTTAAACAGTTTGCGTTTCTTAAGATGAATGCTGCTACTTCTTTCTCAACTTCAGTTCCATCATATTGTTCCCATTCAAGATTTTCAAGACTCGATAATAGACATTCTGGAACTAAGCTTGGTTCATTCCAGCACGCAAGCGATTCGTCAGTCAGATCATGGCACTGATATAAGTAGATTAGGTTAAAACAACATATATATATATACATGGTCAAGGAAAATGAACAATTCATGTTTAGATGTATGTACCAAGTTAAGTTCGAGACCTCGCAAATTAGGGGAAACTCTTAGCATACACATTAGTAGATCCACCCATTCTGTGTGACATGTGCATATGTTTAAAGTTACAAGAGAGTAGAAGACAGGATATTCATCCTGCATAAGAGACAACATATTTTATCACTAGAAATTTTTTTGTTAGATTAATACTTAGCCATATATATAATCTGATTCCGGTAACAAGATAAAGAGTACATGAGGTAGGTAACCAAGAAAAGTATACCTTTGAAGGGAGTAAACATAAATCGAGACGCTTGGCAGAAGTAATAGACCCTAGAATATTCCCAGCAAGAATGTAATAAGAGATATCAATATCTGCCTCTTCCATCTTAAGCATATTATTCTCAATGAAACAAAATTCACCATCATCATCACAAATATCCAAGTATTCCAAAGAAGGAGCATCTATCACACATCCATGAGGATCATCATCTTCATATATATGTCGTGATGTTTGCAAGACTAAACTCTTTAGAGAAGGAACTCTAATGGTGAAAGTAATCACATTGTCATCTGGACATTGTTCCAAAACCAAGTCTTCAAGAACATGACAACTAGATAAAAGACTACTCAGAAATTCGTCACCGGGGTACTTCACGGATACAAGAACCAATGATTTTAGGGAAGGGAAAGACACATGTGAAGAAACATCCACAAGAATCACATTATTAAGTTCCAATGTCACTAGCATTTTACACTCCGTGTACAAACTCTTTGGAAGTATGAGTGGAGATGGTCTAGAAGAGCTATCGATCTCGATAATGACTTCACGCACAGAGCTTTTATCAGAAGCTCTAATACACTTTGGAATATCTTCTTCACGACATGTTTTACCAAGTTTAAAATGCAAAGTTTCAAGAATTGGAGCCTTGTGCAAAACCAAAGACTTATCTACAAAGCGCAAAAATCTTTGTATATTCTTATAGCTATCATTGTATACAAGTCTTGGCACCATCATCCAAAGGAATCTCCAACGTTTAGACAGAATCATTGTGGCCACATTATCTTTCGTTGGTAGTAACGACAATATTTCTAAGAGCAACGCATCAGGCAATTGACTTAACCTATCCGGTCCCTTTTGGAATTTCAATTGTTCTTTGCCAAGGCCACAAAGCCAAAACCAGACACGAGAAAACATCGAAAAGACAACAAGGCGTGAGAGATTCTAAGTGTTTGATTTATGTTTTCCTCAGGAACCAAACAAAAGAGTTTGAAGCAACGACGCAGGTCAATCAAGCAACGACGATCACGCTGTGATATTAACTGATTCCTTTTTAATATTATCTTACTATATTTTTTTAGAGATTTATACATATTAATGTTTTCCACACTTCTGATAAAGATTTATAAATATTTCTTTAAATCATTATAAATATCTTCTACTAAAGATATTAATTAGATATTATCTCCATCATTTTTATTTACGTTTTATAATATATTACATATATGTTTAATATCAAGATTAAATTGGCCAAATATATTGATTTTTTTAAAACAATGTATTCTTATTTAAGAAATTATTTTTGAGGATTAGAAATATAAAAAATACAGCAAAAATATTTTAAATTAATATTCAATAAACTAATAAACACTACAAAATTTCAACCCATATGATATCTCCCTGAAAAACGACGTGAGGGTTCAGCCGAAGAAGTTGAGGCCTAAAAGCTCAAACTGTTTTTTTGGAGTATACATGATCTATCCGACTTAATTTGCTGTCTAGAGTAAAAAAAAAATTATAGTATAAAATTAAAATTAAATGGTCAAAAGATGTTACTTTGACCAGATTTTTGGATATTGCTTTTGCATTTTTGACCTAGATTGACTAATATGTAATTGAAAAAAATTGCTTTGACCAACACTCTTTTACCATTATACTCTAATTTAATATATTCCAAATGATTTTCTTAACTTTTGCAACAATAAACTTACCTTTATATATATATATATATATATATATATATATATATTATAATTTGGTATCTTAATATAAATCGGAACTATATATATTTTTTTGATACATATCACCCTTAAAACTAAATAATGCATCAATCAATCATAACAATGAATCGCCTCTCGTGTGTCATGGTTGTTATTGCAATATGTATAGGATTTAGTAATGCGAAAATGAAAAATTCCGTACATTTCAAGAACTCTCTTCTCCCGAAAAATATTCTAAAGATTCATTGCCTATCAGACGAAGATGACCTAGGCATCCACTTTTTGAATCCTGGACAAACATACAATATTAGGTTTAATGACAGTATTTATTGCCAACTATGGCAGGGAATCAATTACAAATTTTTTGCGAAGTTCAGGGCATATAAAAGTGGCGGTCTCATAGTTCATCATGGTAAGATGAATTTTTGGGATGTTAGAGAAGATGGGATTTACTTCACACATGGTAAACAAATTCCCAAATTAGAGTATAAATGGAAAGATATTTCATTACGCAAGAAACTAAAAGTTAGACCACCATCTTTGTTTTAAATGTTCATATCTTGTGTCTATGGAATATATACCTAATGAAGAAAAAGATTATAGTCCCATTTATTTTATGTGTAATGTAAAACATATTTTGATCAAAATAGAATAATCAACGAATGTTGACTTGAGTATTGGTCAAAATAGAATAGTCAAGAACAGTTAGAGATTTTATGTACCAACAATTAATATCTTAGAAGTTGTGTAGTATTTGAGATAAAGATTCGTAAAATATTTTTGTAATATATTACGAATTAAAAGTTGTTCTCTTAAATATTTTTCCTTAATTAATTGTATAGAGATATATAAATTTACAAACCTTTATCTATCTAGTTAATACTTTAGACTAAACCAATCTCTAACTTTTAATAACTGAATCTATACTAGTATTTTTGAAGTACATTTTTAGCGGGTGGGGCAAAATGCATTGGGATATAATGGGTATCCGACCCGTTTGTAAATTTTGGTCATAAAAAGTTTTTTTGGGTCGAGTTATATTTAACCCAACTCTTACACCGAATATTTTATATTTAATAATTTAGAAATTTAAAAGATTTGATTAATACTTAGAATTATGATTCTCCTATCATCTTTGTTTGATTTGTTTTTAGTAGTTTTGAATCATCATATAATATATAAAGTAAAAAACAATTTCTGCATATACTCTGATTCGAAAATAAATCATCCTGCGGTGTACCGCGGATTAAAATCTAGTTTTCTGTATATATTTATAATATGAGCTGACTGATTTAAAATCAATTTCGAGGTTTTCTGTTTACAAGTATCAATGTATATTATTGATGATATATATATATATATGTATTTATGCAAAAGATTAAACTAGGTTATATATATATATATATATATATATATATATATATATATATATATGTATTTATACAAAAGATTAAACTAGGTTAACCTAATAGAATATGCTAATTTTCCTATTTAGATAAATACAATATCTTCTTTACTAAGATACTCCTAATATTTTCTTTTCATGTTCGAGCATACAAATTAAAAATGTCCAACATGGACAAACTGTCCAACCCAAAGCTCTCGCGAGGATATGTGCGAGTTATTGCGAACCGAATGACAAATATTAATTTTAATATGGTTCGTGTGTTCGTTAAAAGCTGGATTAATTGTAATATGCTAAACTGATTTGCTATCACAAAATAGAGTCATAGGATCATCGTGAGAAATATCGAATGCTTAAAGCAATGATTTGTGTCATTTAGTTCATGATTTACATTTGACATGGAACAGTAGTAAGTTTCGGCGAAAGAATAGTACTAGGATGCAATCATACGAGCACTAATGCATCGGATCCCATCAGAACTCCGCAGTTAAGCGTGCTTGGGCGAGAGTAGTACTAGGATGGGTGACCTCCCGGGAAGTCCTCTTGTTGCATCCGTCTTTGTTTACAAAAAAAAAAAAAAAAAAAAAAGAATAATACATCTTGCGGTGCTTCTTTGTTTTCCAGACAATAGTAGAAATACCAAGAAGAACTATAGTTTCATATCACAATCAGAACAAAACAATAATATGCTTTATCACGTATGCCTTAAAGAAAACCAAGAAATTGTTATAAACACAACAAAACAAGGAAAAAAAAACTGAGAAAAACACAACAACATTAATTTGTCACGTATTTTATCGATAATAGTTTGTGTAATATTTCTTACCAGCCAAATATTTCATTCTCGTCACATATCTGCTATTTCCTCTCCGATCCTGATATCAGAAATGGACAAGCCTAATTAATTTACATCTTAGGACAAAATTTGGTTGAAAAAATAAATGTTGTTATGTGTGTATTCTTAAAGCTATTGGCAAAATTATAACAACTAGAAAAAGAACCCGCGCTCTGCTGCGAGATTTTTTCTTATAAATTAGCTTTATTTTAATATAACTATAAGTATGATTTGTAGAAGTTTGAAATGATTCTAGGATTGGGTATTTTACTTTTACTCAAATTTTTGTAGTTTTTATTTTATTATATATGCATACATTAATAAATATATGTTATATATTACTTTTATAAAGTAAATATACCGTATAGTCAGTGACTATTATATTTCGACAATCTTACTTTCTTTTTATTAAAGATATACATGGTGCATAACCATAATTTGAATCACACTTAAAATATTTAGAGAAATTGTTAAAAATGCCCCTTTTTCAATACCCCTTTTCAAAAATGCCCCCTTTGAGAGTCCATTTTTAAGTTTGCCCTCTTTTAATTTTTAATGACCATTTTACCCTTATTTGAAACAAAATTAGGTCCACAAAATACAAAATATTTTTTGGCGGGAAAAGTGATCCCGCAATTTTCCCGCCAAAACACTTGTAAAAAACCTTTAAAATACCTTGTAAAATTTTCCCGTAAAATTTTTCCCGCCAAAAAATTTTCCCGCCAAAAAATTTTTTTTGCGGGAAAAGTGATTCCGCAATTTTTTTTTTTGGCGGGAAAATTTTTGGCGGGAAAAATTTACAAGGTATTTTAAAGGTTTTTTACAAGTGTTTTGTAAGGTTTTACAATGTATTTTAAAAGGTTTTACAAGGTACTTATTAGGTTTTATAAGGTATTTATAACTTGTAAAACCTTATAAAAAACTTGTAAAACCTTATAACTTGTAAAAACCTTATAAAATAGCTTGTAAAATCTTATAATATCTTGTAAATACGTTGTAAAACCTTTTAAAATACATTGTAAAACCTTATAAATACCTTGTAAAAAACCTTTAAAATACCTTGTAAATTTTTGGCGGGAAAAATTTTCCGGCCAAAAATTTAACGCCAAAAAAATTGCGGAATCACTTTTCCCGCAAAAAAAATTTTTTGGCGGGAAAATTTTTTGGCGGGAAAAATTTTACGGGAAAATTTTACAAGGTATTTTAAAGGTTTTTTACAAGGTTTTACAAGTGTTTTGGCGGGAAAAATTGCGGGATCAATTTTCCCGCCAAAAAATATTTTGTATTTTGTAGACCTAATTTTGTTATATTTCCTTATATATTTGTGATATATTTTATTAAAAGAAGGGTAATTTAGTCCTTTTGTACATTAAAAGGGGTATTTTTAAAAATGGACAGCCAAATGGGGCATTTTTGAAAAGGGGTATTGAAAAATGGGCATTTTTGTGAGTCTCCCAAATATTTAACATAGACTTTCAAATTTAAAAATTATTCTTTTAACCTTTAAATCACAATGATTTGTTAAAATGATAACTTATAATTTATTTTATACCATAATTTTAATATAAAATTATTATTCCAATCATGTTATTGAATTTTGTAATTTTTTAACTCATTTTCGTAACTGAGGGTTGATAGCCAAAAACCTACAATCTCGATGTTAGCAACAAATCAAAGAAATACTATTTACTATTATTTTATAACACAATTACACCGTCAAAATGTAGATAAAAATACATATATTTTTCACTGTTACTTTTTTTTATTGCTCTTTTATTTGATATACTCAACTAACATCAATATTTTGTTTATAGAGTCACTATAATTTACAAACCAAAAAAACGAATAGAAAAGCTTATTTAAATTTATATATTTGCATGATCTAGTGATTTAACAATCATTACAATTAGGAATATGAACTTTTCTTCCAATTAAGATATTTTATAAATTTTATTTAATAATTTTTGTCCATGTTAATAAAAGCTGATGTGTATTATTTATTTTAATTTGATTGATTGTACTTTTAAAATGAAATATCAGCTTCTAGTAAGACAAAAAAATAATAAAAGTGATTGTATACATCTTGTGATTAGTGGCTTAATTAAGAATATAGTTATTTAACCAAATTCTAGTAGTACAAAATCAAAATTTTGGTGGACGTGATTATATCAAAAAATTTATGAGTAAACTGAATCGGAATATGTTGATTGTTGAGTTATATAGTAATTTTTTTTATTATAAGCGTCTTTAATATAAATATGTCATGTAAAAATAACTATAGATATAAAGTTTATATTTAGATATTTGATCAATTCCATTAAATAATAAGAATAATTTTTATTTATTTATGTGTCAACATAAGCTGATGTTTATTCATTTTATTTATAATTTGAATTTGTTTTTTTTTAACAAATTAGAATTCCATGTATCATTATTAAAAAAAATTAAAAATTAGTATGTGTATTATATGTTTTAATTTGATTGGTTGTTTTTTTTAAATGATGTATTTTTTTAATAAATAGCTGATGTGGCAAACTGGAAAGATGATGTGGCATGTTGGAGAGCTGAGTTGTATTAATTGTTATGTTTTGATTGGGTATCATTTTTAATGATGTGTCAGTTCCACAATAGCTTAAAAAGCTGATGTGTCACTGCTGGAGAGACTCATAGTAGTTTTATTGTATTGACTAGATTTTGTACCCGCGCGTTGCGCGGGATTTTAATTTAAAATTTCTTTTACTAATAAAAAATTTGAGCATAAAATATAATTATTTAAATTTTAAAGATAAATATTTGAGCATATATATAATAATTTAAATTTTAACATCATTTCATATAAAATGTAAATATACCCAGTTTCATGAACATTATTTAGTTTAAAAATACATCTATAATATCATGTTGCTAGAACCGTTTTAGCAAAACTTTTTATACCCATTGAAGCATGTTCATGGTGTCATAAGAGAATTCTCGACTAAGTTATCAATGTGCCTATTTTATCTAACTTTTCATGATTACACGACCAAACAGTTAAGCCCAACTTTGAATCTAATAATGTGTGTGATGTATTTTTTTGAAAAAAAACTCATTCGTTTCACACAATGCATGAGATCTCAAAGAATTTGACCTTATTCATGTGCATTATATTTCTAAGTTTTAGAAATTTATTTTCAAACACTTTTAACTACCAATTCATTCGTCATCTTCTATGATGCACTCGTTGACTCTCGACATCTACTTTATTTTCACCTTCTATTGACTCACATATTATATATATTGGACTATGAATTGATTTTCAAGACATATCATTAACTATTTTCTCCTTAATTACTATCTTCTAATTCTCAATTTTTTTGGATTAAAAGCATTTGATTCAATTGATGAAATATCAATCTTGTTTTTCTTTTGATCATGTTATAAAGTTGTAGTTGCACTTGAGAATATGCTATACAAATTACATATCCCTTTTTTTAATGGCTTACATTTCATTTTCTGTATATTTTGTGTAGAACTCATGAATAATGTGGTCATTGATTATTTATTTTTTTAAAGATGGATTATAATTTTTCAAAAATTTCAAGATTTTTTTTTTAATTTCACAAGATAAAGTGTGACTCTTACAATACCTTTGTCTTAAATTATAAATTTAAGTTGAGTTTAGTAATCATTTATTTTTCTTTAAGTGAAAATTTAATACTAAATAAAAATATGTAGTATATTGTTTCACTTTAAATTTTATTTTCTTATTTAAAATTTTACATATAGAATTACATAAATTTATTTTTATTCTACCATATATTTAAAATTTACTTCCATTCTAAAACTCATTAACACAATTAAAGATTTGAAGTATGATCATTTGTAATTTTTATCTATTAAAAGTGGAAGTATATTATTACTACTAATAATATTTATATAGTTTTATTATTACTTTAACATCTCGTTTATTTTACATAATTCGTTTTTTATTTATTTAAATTTTTTATTAATTATAAGTAACATAAATATGCACTAAATGAATGTTTAGAGTGTATTTTAATGTAAAATAAATAATATTGCTTAGGTGGATGCTTATGTGGATGCTTAGGTGGATAGGCTAGATGGAGAGAAGACTCTCCCATTATATATATAGATTTCATAGGAGTGTTAAATCCAGGTTGGTATCAGTTTTAGTTTTGGTTAATTTGGTGTATAATAATATGTAAATTAGCATATTGATATATTTGAATAAAAATATATATTAAGTAACCATAATTTAGTTATTGTTTATTTAATTAATTATATTTCCTACAATAAATTACATAAAAAGTAAACTTTAGTTACATCAAATATTTGAAGCTCCATATCTTGATTCAAATTTGGATGATGAGGGACGTTCAACACAAATTTTTTAATTAAAACATTATGTAAAATAATTACAATAAATTAAATAATACAAATGTTAAATATTTTCAAGAAAATTATTATGAATCAAGTAAAATATGAAGGCCATTTTATCATTTATACTTTTCTGTTATTAATTAATATAGAGATGAAACATATAATGGTACACTTCGTATTCCTAATTCGAAACAATTAGGTACCACATATTATCATTCTAAAGTAAATAAATAGTCCATAAGCAAATAAAATAAAATAAAAAAGAGAAAAAAGATGCCCAAATTTAAAAGAACAAAGTCTCGGAGACAGATGAATTAGAAGCCTGCTCTTCAAACAAACCAGTTGGATAAGGCCCATGACCAGGCCCAAAAGCCTTAACATGGTCCTTAAGGGATCGTTTGTGTTTAAAATCAGAACCGCAAACGCAAACCCAACGTTTCCCACAGTTCTTCTCATGTGTTCGCCAATCGCCCTTGACAGCCAAAAGCTTACCGCAAATGCGACAAGAGAAGGGTTTGTGGCCGTGTTTGCGTTTGTAGTGCGTTTGGAGCGTTCTAAAGTCTTTGAGTGGCTTGGAACGAGGATGTTCAATGTGGTTCCTACACCCTTCGACGCAGCAGTAGCAAGGGATCCCTAACATGGCTCGTGGCTGCGTGCCTTTCAGTGACTCTGGTCCTTTTCTGTATTGTGAACCATGTCCCCACATGTGCATCTACGTTCATTCATATTATTTAGGAGTCAACAAAAAACAAACAAACAAGGTTAATTTGCATAAGTAATAAAATGAAACAACACGGTTCAAAATCATATTAATGATCGATCATATATAGTGTTTCATTTAATAAATCTGTGTAATTTAGTTTGAAGAAATCTTTTGACTACTATTCAAACCTATTAAAAACTATTAAAAATTATAGTCAATATTATTTAGGAGTCAAAAAACAAAAACAAGATTTGCATAAGTAATAAAATGAAATAACATGATTCATTAAATCATATTATTGACCGGCCATAGTGTTTCATTCAAGAAATCTGTGTATTTAAGTTTGAATGAAATTTTTTGACTACTATTAAACTAAAATAATATATGAGAAAACTATAAAAAACTATAGTCAATCAAATTTGAGTAAATAATTTAATTTCAAGTTTTTAAAATTCAAATTTAAGTAAGACATTCAATAAAAGTAAAAAGCTTTGACGAAATATTTCATGAAAATATTACCATAAAAATATGTATTACCATATATTCTTACAAATTTTTTTACTAAATCACGATTAATTGACTTGATTAAATTTATAATTTTTATAATAAGATCCAGAGGGAATTTCATCTATATAAATCCTGGTGGTTTAGCATTTTGCAAATAAATTCATAATTATGTATATGAATAATCTCATAACATTAGATGCGGATATAACTATATAAGTTGAATATGAATTTATTATACTTTGTTATGCATGGATAATTAACCAATGCGCATGAGATATATTCATGACTCGTACCTGAAGATTATTGTAACGATTGAATGTCTTGAAGCACACATGGCAAGAAAAATGAGTGAAGCCTATGAGAATTTGTTCCGGCGCCGGGATCCAGTATGCCTTGCCGGAAACTTCATTCTCAATGTCTTTTCCGGCGTCATATGTGGCGATCTCCTTCCCATTTTTCTTCTTCAGCTCTTTAGCACAATCGCTTGATTTACCAAAACCAGGAAGGCCGATGTGTAAGTTCACGTCCACTTCACCGTCCTCTTCTTCTTCTTCCTCCTCTTGCTCTCCTTCTTCCGCATACAAGGGCTTAGGGTTTAGGTCTAGGTTTGAGTTCAAGTTTATGCGATCAATAAGCGGTAAAGGCTCAATTAGGGTTTTGTTGTTACAAGAGTTTTGGTTGAGGTTAGGGAAGAGATCAAGGGATTGGAAATGGTGTCTAGGTTTTTCAGAAGAAGAGCTTGAGGATATCTCGTATAGTGGTGACTCCATTGAATGTGGTGAATAGTGGTTGGGGAGTGATGAAAAAATTTGGGAATGTTTGTTTAGGGAATTCATTTTTTTTTTCTTAAGCTCGCGACTATATATAAAATAATTAACTTAGCTCTTTATATAGTGATTGCTCTCTATGAAAGTAATTTAGTGTTTGCAATAACTTTTATAACTAATAATCATGCAGATACGTAAGTAGATCCCACGTATCAATCGTCTCCTTTAAACTGCGAGAATAAAGATTGATAAATATCGAATTTACTGAATAATATTGGATGATCTATATAGGTTTACGAAAGTTGAAAGCAAGTGTGAACAAAACGAATAATGAATAACATAATTTAGAATCATATTTGTGACTTTACGTACCAAATAGAGAAGTGAGTAAATGGGAATCTTGGGGAATGTGAGGAGCAGACACTTGAGAATGCATGTGGTTGAGTGAAAACAACCTTTGTTAAGAAGTAATTTAATCTTCTCTGTCTCATCTCTTTGCCTATAAATAGAGTGGGAAGCCAATAACCTTAAATTTTGTGGACCAAACTCTTCAAGATTTGGCAACTTTGTCATTGCAGGGTTTTGACTATCTTTGGCATTTACGTAAGCTTTTAGCTTTTCTACCATACAATTGTTTTAATTTTAATCAATGGAATTTCGGATTTGGGTAATGGAATGAATGCTAATGTTGAATTTATTTTTTTATTATTATGGAAGATGCATTATTATGATTTTTTGGCTTATGTTTTGTATGTATGTAAGTTGTTTAATTCTCTCTAACGGTCAACACCTCTAGTTTTGTAAACACTAGATTTGACATACCAATTAAGAGAAAATTTTTAATTAAATAATAGGCTACAATTCAAGATTTAGATATTAATTTGGTTTTATAGAACATGTACACGTTTCGCTAAATGAATTGCTTTGCAAAGTAATATTGCAAGGTTATTAACTTATTACTTATCTTTGAACTCTGCTAGTCAAATATTAGATCGGGTCTCCACAATTCAATATTCATACTATGTGTGAGAATTATAATCTTCCCAAAAACTATCATAAGAATGTCAAATTAGAAATATTTTCTTTTGTGTGCGCTAATTTTATCAATTATGGCTACTATTACGAACATGTTGATTAATTAGGTTTTCTTTATTCAAATATTTAACTTTAATGTATAATAAATTATTGATTTTCTAATCGATTTACTCGTATAATCTAGTGGATTCAAACTTTTTTTTAGTTTCTATACATAGAAGTTTTTCTGGAAGTGTTTGAATAAAGATAAGGAACTACGAAAAATGATCTAAAGCAACTCCGGTGTACGTGGCTAATGTATTATATATAGCCCAACTAATTTAGCTATTTTAGTAGTAATTCTTACAGATAAAATTTATAATAACATATTCAATTTTTTTTTAGTTCATTCATATATAATAATTTTAATATACGAACTAATTCAAATGACTATTTAGTTGTTGATAAATGAATTAATATTATCGGTCAAAAATTTAAAAATATTATTCAAGTTCTCATTAATTAACTACTTTTGTATTGGATAAATTAAATAGATTTTATTTCGTTGATAGCGTAATTTTTACTACGTAAAATTAGAATTTCTTCTGGTAACCGGAAAACTAGGATCCATTGTTAGTTCACATGAGAGTTTGTGAAACTGGATTCCAAAATCAACGGATTTGCCAAATTAAAGTTTAAATATAATTAGCAAATTCAAGTCCTACAAAATAACATAACCAATGGAGTTACCAAATTAGTAGAGTAAATAAAATTTCCAAGTTTGATCGAGTTAATTAGCGTTATTTCACGTTAAAACTTGTTTTGTACCTGCCGTGATTTTTGATATATAAAATTATAAATTCTTAGATATTTGCATAAATATAACATATTTTGAGCATACGAGGGAATATGTGAAATTATTTAGCAGAATCGACGATTATGAAATCAGTAGCCTTGCCAAGTTAAAATTTATGCAAAACTAATAGGGTTACTACTTAATAGTATATAATAAAAAAATATGGTCAATAGGTAAATTTTGTAGAAGAAAAGTTTTTCTTCTAACTTTTTCTAGGCCCACAATTTTTTAATTGTTATCAAAGAATTTTTTTTTGCTTTAGAAGAAATCTTTTTTTTTTACTTAATATTTCATGAAAAACATCTTCTCACTTCCTCCACTTTTTTCTTCTAGTTATGTAACCAGTCAGAGGAGTATATAATCAATAAAACTACCATATTAGTTGAATTAATGGATTTTACAAGTTACAAAAACAAAATATATGCAAAATTAACAAAGTCAATGGACATGATAAATTCTCGTAATATTCAAGTCCTACAAAATTAATATAATTAATACTTTCCAAGCCATCATACTCAAGTATATGGAATTTAAAGTCTTCAAATTTTGTATAGTCAATGGACCTATCAAGTTACCAAGTTAAATGATATTTCAAACTAACTGACCCAAGTCTCTATCCTCCCTATAGAACCTTGCACAATTAGTGAGACTGAGGAGTCCTCTACTAAAGTAGTTGAGTCAATGTGACACGATTATAACCGCATTTGAAATAACAACAGCACTACAAGAAATATCTCCATTATTAGCTTGAGAAAAACGCTATTATAAGTAATCAATAGCGTTTTCATAAATGCTATGTTAGGCCCCTGTTATGGTAGAACCCCCACATACGATAGCGTCAGATATGTATGCTATCTTAGAGTATTCTACCATAGCATTATCTAAACGCTTTGTTATCAGGATTTTCTATTTTTAAAAAATTATGTAATTAGTCATTTTCCATGCTATGGTAGGTGTTTATACTATAGCTATGTTAAAAAGCTTTAGTTTTAATTTTTATAGCTCCAGTATATGCTATGATTCAGTATATCATAGCGTTTAATTTAAAGAAAAAATTATGTAATTACTCGTTTTGAAAGCTATGATAGACTTTTCTAACATAGCAGTTTTTCTAACAGTTATTTAGATGCTATTATATGCGTTTTGATCACAATTATTTCTGGTTGAGATAGACACCAAACCTGTTTCATATAATACCCTGATTCATCAATGATTCGAAATCCAACATACATTAAACACTAGCATAAATCCAGAACATACACAATAAGTCTCAAACCAAGGATGGTACGCCAGTGAATATTCTGCAGCATTTGTATTCACTGGCGTACCATCCTTGGTTTGAGACTTATTGTGTATGTTCTGGATTTATGCTAGTGTTTAATGTATGTTGGATTTCGAATCATTGATGAATCAGGGTATTATATGAAACAGGTTTGGTGTCTATCTCAACCAGAAACAATTGTGATCAAAACGCATATAATAGCATCTAAATAACTGTTAGAAAAACTGCTATGTTAGAAAAGTCTATCATAGCTTTCAAAACGAGTAATTACATAATTTTTTCTTTAAATTAAACGGTATGATATACTGAATCATAGCATATACTGGAGCTATAAAAATTAAAACTAAAGCTTTTTAACATAGCTATAGTATAAACACCTACCATAGCATGGAAAATGACTAATTACATAATTTTTAAAAAATAGAAAATCCTGATAACAAAGCGTTTAGATAATGCTATGGTAGAGTACTCTAAGATAGCATACATATCTGACGCTATCGTATGTGGGGGTTCTACCATAACAGGGGCCTAACATAACATTTATGAAAACGCTATTGATTACTTATAATAGCGTTTTTCTCAAGCTAATAATGGAGATATTTCTTGTAGTGTATGTAATACAATTTTGAGTGTAGCAAAGAATCCAAAGTTTGTCGGATGATGGTGTGACGGAATAAAATATGTGAAAGAGTTTACTAAGATAGTAACTGTGAGTTCAAGATTTTAATTATGCATTTGCTGCGAAAGAGTATCGTTGTTATGAATTTTTATCTCATCTCAAAAACAAGTAAGACGAAGTTACATTTACATTTTTGTTTCCAGGCATGGTGTAGTGGAGCATGTTTCAGTAGTTCAAATTCTATGGACAAAATCGAGGTTCATGTTTTTCTAATACTTTTCCTAAACACATAATAACCTATCCAAAATTTCAAACCTCTTAAGAAATATTTAAAAGGGTTGTTCTAGAGTTGGGTTCATTATTTTTCAAGTAGTTCTTAATTTTAATTTAGTAGCTCATAACTTGTTGAATGATTTGCCTAAACATCTTACCATACCATTTCTAGATGAAAGATGTAAGGATTCCCACCACTTCCCAATAATCTAAGAAAGGAAAAGGACGAAGTTGAATAAAAATCAACTTTTGAATGTGAACTAGCCAAATTAGTGAGAAAGGAAACTGTTAATCATTCATTTGTTGTGGATATGAAGATATATAAAAAGGAAGGGGAAAATAGAATTAAAACCACTTCTTGAAAAGGAGAGATTGAGAGACCTCTCAAAACCCTCACTTTCTTGGCAGCAGTTGTTGATACAAGATCCCGAACTGAGAGTCGGGAATCCACGGGAGAAATCCACATCATCTCCACGTCATAATATGACTGTCCACAACCACAATCCGAGTCACCAGTTGGGAGAGCTCGAAGATTTTGATCAGGAGCTCGCAGAGAGCCAAGGATCTATGAGAAAAGAGTTATGTCCATTACGAGTCCTAAAGGAATAAACCCAAGGAGAATTCGAATTCAAACATTGCAACATTTATTACCTAATCAAAACGGACACATTTATGAAGAATAATTGTATTTATTAGTCATTTTTGTTTTTAATATGTTATGTAAATATAGAGTCTCGAAACTTAAGAAGACGACGGATTTTCTCTAAATACAAGGCAATAATACACTTTTCTTGACTATTTTCTATTACATAAAAGCTAAACTAAATCACAAATACTTTGGTACTTTTGTTCTTGATTTTTGTCCCACATTTAATTACAAATTCGAAGTGTCGGATTCGATATCCACAACGGTTAGCGCCTTTCTTTTCTATTTTTTATTTTTTCAGACTTTGTTTTTTAATTTCCTCTTTGTGGTTTCTTTGCTTTGTTGATAGAAAGTTTTTCGTTTTATGTTTTTGATCAACTCTAACTTTAGCTTTGTTTTTTAATTTCCTCTTATGTTTTTAAGATGTTAACAAAATGGAGAAAATATTTCTTTTAGCTTTTATTTCTATATCAACATATAATGTTAAAGAAAAAAAACTAACCAAAACTACTACTGAGAATTTTGAAATGAACTTCTTAACCAAAAAAAAAAAAAGAAATAACCTTCTAATATTCGTTTTGCATTAAATTAAGTGGAGCAAGAAAGCTTATCATAGTTTTCACAATAAGCATATTCTAGTTAAGATAACTAAGAAAGTTGATAGCCTATTTGGCAATTAAAGAGAATGAATAAAGTATGAAGCCCATAAAATAACATAGTTATCATCAAACCACAATAACTAAGGAAACAAGTGATGTGTGTCGGGTTTAACCTCAATTAAACACAAATATTTAGCTGCAAATGCACATCAAATCAATTGTACTACTTAAAAGATAGATCCAACAAATACTAGAAAGTTACAATACCAATTTCTCTACAAGAGAATAAAGTTAAAACAAAATAATTGGGGGTTTTAGAATAACAAAAATAGATAAAAAAAAAAAAAAGGTATGAAAAAACTATGGGTGTGACTTGTTTAAGAAATAGAATAAGTGGGAAGAAAAAATAGAAGAAAAGAATAGTCACATCAAGAGGAAAAATGTATTGTACTTGCTGTGAAGATGGAAGAATTCATCAGATTTAGTTACTTTTTGATCTTTTCAGAAGAAATAATTTTCTTCCACTTTATTTTTGACTGGTACACTTTAAGAAGAATTTGATTTCTTCCATTTTATTTTTTTCTACTAAAGTTAACCAGTCACAGCCTATGTAAATATCAATAAAAGAAGTGTTGGACAACATGCAAATCCTCGAGTTCATGTATTGGTTCAACTAAGCAAATCGAATTTAGGAAATAGAGGGGATTAATCGATCTATGTGAGGATCGATGATTCTTTGTAGGGATCGATCAATCTGTGCACAAGTAAATTTTAGAATTCGAATAATTAATTAATAATTAACTTATTTTGACAGTGCTAATTAATATATCCAAACAACTTAACTTACCCAACTTTCATAGATAATTAAAGAGTTAAATATGTATAAACAACTCAAATTTGATGTGTTCACAACTACTTCCACATGTTATGACGTTTTGCTCATCTAAATAAATTCAAAAAATTTATCAAGCTTTTGGAGAGTAAATCTATCTACCTCAGAGCAATAGCTAGATGACCAATAAAAAAAACCAATAAACACAATATCTAATTGTCCTTGCTAAACATATTCAAGTAAGCTCAACTGTTACTTCCCACATGATGAAATAACTAAGGGGAATTGCAGTCTATAACCAAAAAAAAAATTATAATTAATAAACTAACTATTCTAACCACTACCATCCATTATTCCCTGTATAATCTATAATAATACCAATTTTACCCATCTTGCAGGATGAACAGTTGTCTTCTCTCTTTTCTCTCTTAGACACAAAACGTAAAGTGCTGGGATTCAACGAACCTCCACGATTTTATCTCTTTGTCCCACAGTTCCTTTCACTCCCCAACGATCATCCACCAATCCACTATCGTTGTTACAGTGGACCAATTTTTGGTCTATATCATTTACATTTATTTAATATGGTTGTTACTTGTTTTATGCAGCAACCCCGTGGAATAGGGGACGTCGGTTTGCCACAACGTATGTTCAGTCTTGGTGCTTGAGGGGGATAGAAATAAAAATAAGGGGCACTTGGTTATGGAGACTTGGAAATTTTGTCAGAGTCCCATTATAAGTGTGTGTATGTTCTATTTTCTCAGGTCTCAGTAATCATCTCGTTGTATCAGTGTTAATTTTCGTTTATAAGAGTGTTTTGTTTTATGTATCTTTGTACTATATGACTACAGTAATATATTCACATTTGGATCCTGCATCGTTTATTGTATGTTTCCATTCTTTCCTTTACTATGTTTCATATGTACTATTCCTAAAATCATAACAATAATTTCTGTCATGCGTTTAATTCGGCATTTGGGTTTCCTATATTGTATCTAGGGTATAGCGTTTATTTTTCGATGTTGTTTAACTCAAATTTCGGAAAAATTAATAAGTTTTTATGAGTAATAATATTTTATGCATTACATTTCATTTTAGTCTATACAATTTCATTTAATGTAATTCTATTTAGACATAAATAATTTATTTTTAACTAATTTTCATAAATTTGTGCCTGTTTTTAAAAATTCAAATCATGATACATTCAAAAAAATTTGAGTTTGACTCGAAAAAAGTAAACTTTAGTTACATCAAATATTTGAAGCTCCATATCTTGATTCAAATTTGGATGATGAGGGACGTTCAACACAAATTTTTTAATTAAAACATTATGTAAAATAATTACAATAAATTAAATAATACAAATGTTAAATATTTTCAAGAAAATTATTATGAATCAAGTAAAATATGAAGGCCATTTTATCATTTATACTTTTCTGTTATTAATTAATATAGAGATGAAACATATAATGGTACACTTCGTATTCCTAATTCGAAACAATTAGGTACCACATATTATCATTCTAAAGTAAATAAATAGTCCATAAGCAAATAAAATAAAATAAAAAAGAGAAAAAAGATGCCCAAATTTAAAAGAACAAAGTCTCGGAGACAGATGAATTAGAAGCCTGCTCTTCAAACAAACCAGTTGGATAAGGCCCATGACCAGGCCCAAAAGCCTTAACATGGTCCTTAAGGGATCGTTTGTGTTTAAAATCAGAACCGCAAACGCAAACCCAACGTTTCCCACAGTTCTTCTCATGTGTTCGCCAATCGCCCTTGACAGCCAAAAGCTTACCGCAAATGCGACAAGAGAAGGGTTTGTGGCCGTGTTTGCGTTTGTAGTGCGTTTGGAGCGTTCTAAAGTCTTTGAGTGGCTTGGAACGAGGATGTTCAATGTGGTTCCTACACCCTTCGACGCAGCAGTAGCAAGGGATCCCTAACATGGCTCGTGGCTGCGTGCCTTTCAGTGACTCTGGTCCTTTTCTGTATTGTGAACCATGTCCCCACATGTGCATCTACGTTCATTCATATTATTTAGGAGTCAACAAAAAACAAACAAACAAGGTTAATTTGCATAAGTAATAAAATGAAACAACACGGTTCAAAATCATATTAATGATCGATCATATATAGTGTTTCATTTAATAAATCTGTGTAATTTAGTTTGAAGAAATCTTTTGACTACTATTCAAACCTATTAAAAACTATTAAAAATTATAGTCAATATTATTTAGGAGTCAAAAAACAAAAACAAGATTTGCATAAGTAATAAAATGAAATAACATGATTCATTAAATCATATTATTGACCGGCCATAGTGTTTCATTCAAGAAATCTGTGTATTTAAGTTTGAATGAAATTTTTTGACTACTATTAAACTAAAATAATATATGAGAAAACTATAAAAAACTATAGTCAATCAAATTTGAGTAAATAATTTAATTTCAAGTTTTTAAAATTCAAATTTAAGTAAGACATTCAATAAAAGTAAAAAGCTTTGACGAAATATTTCATGAAAATATTACCATAAAAATATGTATTACCATATATTCTTACAAATTTTTTTACTAAATCACGATTAATTGACTTGATTAAATTTATAATTTTTATAATAAGATCCAGAGGGAATTTCATCTATATAAATCCTGGTGGTTTAGCATTTTGCAAATAAATTCATAATTATGTATATGAATAATCTCATAACATTAGATGCGGATATAACTATATAAGTTGAATATGAATTTATTATACTTTGTTATGCATGGATAATTAACCAATGCGCATGAGATATATTCATGACTCGTACCTGAAGATTATTGTAACGATTGAATGTCTTGAAGCACACATGGCAAGAAAAATGAGTGAAGCCTATGAGAATTTGTTCCGGCGCCGGGATCCAGTATGCCTTGCCGGAAACTTCATTCTCAATGTCTTTTCCGGCGTCATATGTGGCGATCTCCTTCCCATTTTTCTTCTTCAGCTCTTTAGCACAATCGCTTGATTTACCAAAACCAGGAAGGCCGATGTGTAAGTTCACGTCCACTTCACCGTCCTCTTCTTCTTCTTCCTCCTCTTGCTCTCCTTCTTCCGCATACAAGGGCTTAGGGTTTAGGTCTAGGTTTGAGTTCAAGTTTATGCGATCAATAAGCGGTAAAGGCTCAATTAGGGTTTTGTTGTTACAAGAGTTTTGGTTGAGGTTAGGGAAGAGATCAAGGGATTGGAAATGGTGTCTAGGTTTTTCAGAAGAAGAGCTTGAGGATATCTCGTATAGTGGTGACTCCATTGAATGTGGTGAATAGTGGTTGGGGAGTGATGAAAAAATTTGGGAATGTTTGTTTAGGGAATTCATTTTTTTTTTCTTAAGCTCGCGACTATATATAAAATAATTAACTTAGCTCTTTATATAGTGATTGCTCTCTATGAAAGTAATTTAGTGTTTGCAATAACTTTTATAACTAATAATCATGCAGATACGTAAGTAGATCCCACGTATCAATCGTCTCCTTTAAACTGCGAGAATAAAGATTGATAAATATCGAATTTACTGAATAATATTGGATGATCTATATAGGTTTACGAAAGTTGAAAGCAAGTGTGAACAAAACGAATAATGAATAACATAATTTAGAATCATATTTGTGACTTTACGTACCAAATAGAGAAGTGAGTAAATGGGAATCTTGGGGAATGTGAGGAGCAGACACTTGAGAATGCATGTGGTTGAGTGAAAACAACCTTTGTTAAGAAGTAATTTAATCTTCTCTGTCTCATCTCTTTGCCTATAAATAGAGTGGGAAGCCAATAACCTTAAATTTTGTGGACCAAACTCTTCAAGATTTGGCAACTTTGTCATTGCAGGGTTTTGACTATCTTTGGCATTTACGTAAGCTTTTAGCTTTTCTACCATACAATTGTTTTAATTTTAATCAATGGAATTTCGGATTTGGGTAATGGAATGAATGCTAATGTTGAATTTATTTTTTTATTATTATGGAAGATGCATTATTATGATTTTTTGGCTTATGTTTTGTATGTATGTAAGTTGTTTAATTCTCTCTAACGGTCAACACCTCTAGTTTTGTAAACACTAGATTTGACATACCAATTAAGAGAAAATTTTTAATTAAATAATAGGCTACAATTCAAGATTTAGATATTAATTTGGTTTTATAGAACATGTACACGTTTCGCTAAATGAATTGCTTTGCAAAGTAATATTGCAAGGTTATTAACTTATTACTTATCTTTGAACTCTGCTAGTCAAATATTAGATCGGGTCTCCACAATTCAATATTCATACTATGTGTGAGAATTATAATCTTCCCAAAAACTATCATAAGAATGTCAAATTAGAAATATTTTCTTTTGTGTGCGCTAATTTTATCAATTATGGCTACTATTACGAACATGTTGATTAATTAGGTTTTCTTTATTCAAATATTTAACTTTAATGTATAATAAATTATTGATTTTCTAATCGATTTACTCGTATAATCTAGTGGATTCAAACTTTTTTTTAGTTTCTATACATAGAAGTTTTTCTGGAAGTGTTTGAATAAAGATAAGGAACTACGAAAAATGATCTAAAGCAACTCCGGTGTACGTGGCTAATGTATTATATATAGCCCAACTAATTTAGCTATTTTAGTAGTAATTCTTACAGATAAAATTTATAATAACATATTCAATTTTTTTTTAGTTCATTCATATATAATAATTTTAATATACGAACTAATTCAAATGACTATTTAGTTGTTGATAAATGAATTAATATTATCGGTCAAAAATTTAAAAATATTATTCAAGTTCTCATTAATTAACTACTTTTGTATTGGATAAATTAAATAGATTTTATTTCGTTGATAGCGTAATTTTTACTACGTAAAATTAGAATTTCTTCTGGTAACCGGAAAACTAGGATCCATTGTTAGTTCACATGAGAGTTTGTGAAACTGGATTCCAAAATCAACGGATTTGCCAAATTAAAGTTTAAATATAATTAGCAAATTCAAGTCCTACAAAATAACATAACCAATGGAGTTACCAAATTAGTAGAGTAAATAAAATTTCCAAGTTTGATCGAGTTAATTAGCGTTATTTCACGTTAAAACTTGTTTTGTACCTGCCGTGATTTTTGATATATAAAATTATAAATTCTTAGATATTTGCATAAATATAACATATTTTGAGCATACGAGGGAATATGTGAAATTATTTAGCAGAATCGACGATTATGAAATCAGTAGCCTTGCCAAGTTAAAATTTATGCAAAACTAATAGGGTTACTACTTAATAGTATATAATAAAAAAATATGGTCAATAGGTAAATTTTGTAGAAGAAAAGTTTTTCTTCTAACTTTTTCTAGGCCCACAATTTTTTAATTGTTATCAAAGAATTTTTTTTTGCTTTAGAAGAAATCTTTTTTTTTTACTTAATATTTCATGAAAAACATCTTCTCACTTCCTCCACTTTTTTCTTCTAGTTATGTAACCAGTCAGAGGAGTATATAATCAATAAAACTACCATATTAGTTGAATTAATGGATTTTACAAGTTACAAAAACAAAATATATGCAAAATTAACAAAGTCAATGGACATGATAAATTCTCGTAATATTCAAGTCCTACAAAATTAATATAATTAATACTTTCCAAGCCATCATACTCAAGTATATGGAATTTAAAGTCTTCAAATTTTGTATAGTCAATGGACCTATCAAGTTACCAAGTTAAATGATATTTCAAACTAACTGACCCAAGTCTCTATCCTCCCTATAGAACCTTGCACAATTAGTGAGACTGAGGAGTCCTCTACTAAAGTAGTTGAGTCAATGTGACACGATTATAACCGCATTTGAAATAACAACAGCACTACAAGAAATATCTCCATTATTAGCTTGAGAAAAACGCTATTATAAGTAATCAATAGCGTTTTCATAAATGCTATGTTAGGCCCCTGTTATGGTAGAACCCCCACATACGATAGCGTCAGATATGTATGCTATCTTAGAGTATTCTACCATAGCATTATCTAAACGCTTTGTTATCAGGATTTTCTATTTTTAAAAAATTATGTAATTAGTCATTTTCCATGCTATGGTAGGTGTTTATACTATAGCTATGTTAAAAAGCTTTAGTTTTAATTTTTATAGCTCCAGTATATGCTATGATTCAGTATATCATAGCGTTTAATTTAAAGAAAAAATTATGTAATTACTCGTTTTGAAAGCTATGATAGACTTTTCTAACATAGCAGTTTTTCTAACAGTTATTTAGATGCTATTATATGCGTTTTGATCACAATTATTTCTGGTTGAGATAGACACCAAACCTGTTTCATATAATACCCTGATTCATCAATGATTCGAAATCCAACATACATTAAACACTAGCATAAATCCAGAACATACACAATAAGTCTCAAACCAAGGATGGTACGCCAGTGAATATTCTGCAGCATTTGTATTCACTGGCGTACCATCCTTGGTTTGAGACTTATTGTGTATGTTCTGGATTTATGCTAGTGTTTAATGTATGTTGGATTTCGAATCATTGATGAATCAGGGTATTATATGAAACAGGTTTGGTGTCTATCTCAACCAGAAACAATTGTGATCAAAACGCATATAATAGCATCTAAATAACTGTTAGAAAAACTGCTATGTTAGAAAAGTCTATCATAGCTTTCAAAACGAGTAATTACATAATTTTTTCTTTAAATTAAACGGTATGATATACTGAATCATAGCATATACTGGAGCTATAAAAATTAAAACTAAAGCTTTTTAACATAGCTATAGTATAAACACCTACCATAGCATGGAAAATGACTAATTACATAATTTTTAAAAAATAGAAAATCCTGATAACAAAGCGTTTAGATAATGCTATGGTAGAGTACTCTAAGATAGCATACATATCTGACGCTATCGTATGTGGGGGTTCTACCATAACAGGGGCCTAACATAACATTTATGAAAACGCTATTGATTACTTATAATAGCGTTTTTCTCAAGCTAATAATGGAGATATTTCTTGTAGTGTATGTAATACAATTTTGAGTGTAGCAAAGAATCCAAAGTTTGTCGGATGATGGTGTGACGGAATAAAATATGTGAAAGAGTTTACTAAGATAGTAACTGTGAGTTCAAGATTTTAATTATGCATTTGCTGCGAAAGAGTATCGTTGTTATGAATTTTTATCTCATCTCAAAAACAAGTAAGACGAAGTTACATTTACATTTTTGTTTCCAGGCATGGTGTAGTGGAGCATGTTTCAGTAGTTCAAATTCTATGGACAAAATCGAGGTTCATGTTTTTCTAATACTTTTCCTAAACACATAATAACCTATCCAAAATTTCAAACCTCTTAAGAAATATTTAAAAGGGTTGTTCTAGAGTTGGGTTCATTATTTTTCAAGTAGTTCTTAATTTTAATTTAGTAGCTCATAACTTGTTGAATGATTTGCCTAAACATCTTACCATACCATTTCTAGATGAAAGATGTAAGGATTCCCACCACTTCCCAATAATCTAAGAAAGGAAAAGGACGAAGTTGAATAAAAATCAACTTTTGAATGTGAACTAGCCAAATTAGTGAGAAAGGAAACTGTTAATCATTCATTTGTTGTGGATATGAAGATATATAAAAAGGAAGGGGAAAATAGAATTAAAACCACTTCTTGAAAAGGAGAGATTGAGAGACCTCTCAAAACCCTCACTTTCTTGGCAGCAGTTGTTGATACAAGATCCCGAACTGAGAGTCGGGAATCCACGGGAGAAATCCACATCATCTCCACGTCATAATATGACTGTCCACAACCACAATCCGAGTCACCAGTTGGGAGAGCTCGAAGATTTTGATCAGGAGCTCGCAGAGAGCCAAGGATCTATGAGAAAAGAGTTATGTCCATTACGAGTCCTAAAGGAATAAACCCAAGGAGAATTCGAATTCAAACATTGCAACATTTATTACCTAATCAAAACGGACACATTTATGAAGAATAATTGTATTTATTAGTCATTTTTGTTTTTAATATGTTATGTAAATATAGAGTCTCGAAACTTAAGAAGACGACGGATTTTCTCTAAATACAAGGCAATAATACACTTTTCTTGACTATTTTCTATTACATAAAAGCTAAACTAAATCACAAATACTTTGGTACTTTTGTTCTTGATTTTTGTCCCACATTTAATTACAAATTCGAAGTGTCGGATTCGATATCCACAACGGTTAGCGCCTTTCTTTTCTATTTTTTATTTTTTCAGACTTTGTTTTTTAATTTCCTCTTTGTGGTTTCTTTGCTTTGTTGATAGAAAGTTTTTCGTTTTATGTTTTTGATCAACTCTAACTTTAGCTTTGTTTTTTAATTTCCTCTTATGTTTTTAAGATGTTAACAAAATGGAGAAAATATTTCTTTTAGCTTTTATTTCTATATCAACATATAATGTTAAAGAAAAAAAACTAACCAAAACTACTACTGAGAATTTTGAAATGAACTTCTTAACCAAAAAAAAAAAAAGAAATAACCTTCTAATATTCGTTTTGCATTAAATTAAGTGGAGCAAGAAAGCTTATCATAGTTTTCACAATAAGCATATTCTAGTTAAGATAACTAAGAAAGTTGATAGCCTATTTGGCAATTAAAGAGAATGAATAAAGTATGAAGCCCATAAAATAACATAGTTATCATCAAACCACAATAACTAAGGAAACAAGTGATGTGTGTCGGGTTTAACCTCAATTAAACACAAATATTTAGCTGCAAATGCACATCAAATCAATTGTACTACTTAAAAGATAGATCCAACAAATACTAGAAAGTTACAATACCAATTTCTCTACAAGAGAATAAAGTTAAAACAAAATAATTGGGGGTTTTAGAATAACAAAAATAGATAAAAAAAAAAAAAAGGTATGAAAAAACTATGGGTGTGACTTGTTTAAGAAATAGAATAAGTGGGAAGAAAAAATAGAAGAAAAGAATAGTCACATCAAGAGGAAAAATGTATTGTACTTGCTGTGAAGATGGAAGAATTCATCAGATTTAGTTACTTTTTGATCTTTTCAGAAGAAATAATTTTCTTCCACTTTATTTTTGACTGGTACACTTTAAGAAGAATTTGATTTCTTCCATTTTATTTTTTTCTACTAAAGTTAACCAGTCACAGCCTATGTAAATATCAATAAAAGAAGTGTTGGACAACATGCAAATCCTCGAGTTCATGTATTGGTTCAACTAAGCAAATCGAATTTAGGAAATAGAGGGGATTAATCGATCTATGTGAGGATCGATGATTCTTTGTAGGGATCGATCAATCTGTGCACAAGTAAATTTTAGAATTCGAATAATTAATTAATAATTAACTTATTTTGACAGTGCTAATTAATATATCCAAACAACTTAACTTACCCAACTTTCATAGATAATTAAAGAGTTAAATATGTATAAACAACTCAAATTTGATGTGTTCACAACTACTTCCACATGTTATGACGTTTTGCTCATCTAAATAAATTCAAAAAATTTATCAAGCTTTTGGAGAGTAAATCTATCTACCTCAGAGCAATAGCTAGATGACCAATAAAAAAAACCAATAAACACAATATCTAATTGTCCTTGCTAAACATATTCAAGTAAGCTCAACTGTTACTTCCCACATGATGAAATAACTAAGGGGAATTGCAGTCTATAACCAAAAAAAAAATTATAATTAATAAACTAACTATTCTAACCACTACCATCCATTATTCCCTGTATAATCTATAATAATACCAATTTTACCCATCTTGCAGGATGAACAGTTGTCTTCTCTCTTTTCTCTCTTAGACACAAAACGTAAAGTGCTGGGATTCAACGAACCTCCACGATTTTATCTCTTTGTCCCACAGTTCCTTTCACTCCCCAACGATCATCCACCAATCCACTATCGTTGTTACAGTGGACCAATTTTTGGTCTATATCATTTACATTTATTTAATATGGTTGTTACTTGTTTTATGCAGCAACCCCGTGGAATAGGGGACGTCGGTTTGCCACAACGTATGTTCAGTCTTGGTGCTTGAGGGGGATAGAAATAAAAATAAGGGGCACTTGGTTATGGAGACTTGGAAATTTTGTCAGAGTCCCATTATAAGTGTGTGTATGTTCTATTTTCTCAGGTCTCAGTAATCATCTCGTTGTATCAGTGTTAATTTTCGTTTATAAGAGTGTTTTGTTTTATGTATCTTTGTACTATATGACTACAGTAATATATTCACATTTGGATCCTGCATCGTTTATTGTATGTTTCCATTCTTTCCTTTACTATGTTTCATATGTACTATTCCTAAAATCATAACAATAATTTCTGTCATGCGTTTAATTCGGCATTTGGGTTTCCTATATTGTATCTAGGGTATAGCGTTTATTTTTCGATGTTGTTTAACTCAAATTTCGGAAAAATTAATAAGTTTTTATGAGTAATAATATTTTATGCATTACATTTCATTTTAGTCTATACAATTTCATTTAATGTAATTCTATTTAGACATAAATAATTTATTTTTAACTAATTTTCATAAATTTGTGCCTGTTTTTAAAAATTCAAATCATGATACATTCAAAAAAATTTGAGTTTGACTCGAAAATTTGAGTTTCATATGTTGTATTAATTAGGGGTATAACTTTCTTTCTTTGATTTGCATTTAACTTGGTCATTTGGGTTCTCTATGTTGTATCCCTTAGGGTATAGTGTTCTTTATTCGTCGTGCGTTTAATTCAGCATTTCGTGTGCTATATGTTGTATTTATTAAGGTATAACGCTCATTTTTATACATATGTTTTTGGTTTGAGTGTAGGTTCTTAGGTTTAATATTTAAAGTTAAGGGTTTATTTATGTATATTTGTGAAAAATGGTATAGTACAACATTTTATTCAATATAGATTCTATATAGTATTTAACCACAAACACTATTCACTATTATAAAATTTTTACATCCAATTTTTAAAATTCAAACTATGTTTCATTCAGAAAAAAATGTATATTTTTTTAAGATATATTTGAAATTTGAAATCTTCAAAAAAAAAAAGATATGCTCCATTTAAATATGATGGGGTAACAAAAATTTAAAAGAAAAAAAAAACACTAAAATGGTAATTTCCCCAGCCCCTCATGTTAGTCTCTTCATTTTTTCAAATAAGGTGCTATATTCTTAATTTCATTTATGTATATGGTCACTCACCTAAATGGCCCAATAACTAATGTGTTTTTTTTTTCTGTCAACAAATATATAATGTGGAATGTGGTTGACTATTTTAACTTCCATATATTAAATAAATTAAAAAGAAAAAAAAAACCCCTCAAGTCCTTAACCGAAATCGAAAATCAAAATCATATTCTTAAAACAATTATTATTTTTACTAAAAAAAAATCCGGTTTAGAATTGGATTTTTTTATATATATTTTTTTCTATTTTTTATCTGTAAGAAAAAAAAACAACAAAAAATTGCTTTGTTCCTCCTACGAGCAATACCCAGTACCAAGCAGCAACCACAACCGCTTCTTCTCCTCCTCATTGATATCCTTCAATATCTCCCTCAAATCACAAAATCCATTAACGCTGCACAAAAATCTCTCCAATTAAAAACGCCATTGATTCAATTCCCAGAAACATCAACCTCTCACCTGTTTCTAATTTGTCGGCAACAACAAATCTGCAGCATTTCTATTCTGGGTTCTGTGAATTTCGTGGGGAGAGAGAGATAGAGAGAGATAGAGCTTCTGGGTATCTTTTAATGGAGAAGAGGATCTTGTTGTTGCTATTGGTCATGATGGTGTTTTTGAATCTAACGAGGTCTACGAGGGTTCCGTTTTGTCCTACGAGGTCTGTTAAAGATTCCATCTTTGGGTTTCGAGACCAGACTTGTCCTGTTTCTGGTGTTGAATCAGACGAGCGTCCTCATTTTGGTGCCGTCACCGAGGTAAATTGAAATTAGAGCTCGGATTTCAATTTCTAGGGTTTCTGTATGTAATTCGATATCGAAAGAATCTGTCTTTTGTTTCTTATGAATGTTATCAAATGCTGAATTTGGTTCCGGTGATGTTTATTGTGAAGGGTGATGAGCGTTGGTTGCAAATGGCTTTAGATATGATTCATAAGGACAAGTGTGATTATGTGGCTTTGCTTTTCTATGCATCATGGTGTCCATTTTCAAGGTCGTTTAGACCGAGTTTCGATGTTATTGCTTCTCTTTATTCCTCGATTCCTCATTTTGCGATTAAGGAATCATCCGTTAAGCCGAGGTGAGTTGATAAATTAAGCGTCGTAATCTTTAATCTTGTTGATTTTTTGTTGTGATGATTTTTTGATTACTTGTTGTTGGTGCAGCACCCTTTCTAAGTATGGAGTTCATGGGTTTCCCACTCTTTTGCTTTTGAATTCGACAATGCGGGCACGATACCGAGGAACCAGAATGCTTGATTCTCTTGTTGCTTTCTACAGTGATGTTACCGGTAAGGTGTTTTGTTAGCTTCTCATATATGTAGTCTCTTCGGTTCTGTGTTTACCCTGGTGTTGATAGTAGTGTCTTTCCTAATGAGGTTAGGCGATTAGTAGTTACAAAAGAGTTGGTTATGTGTGCTGGTATTAGTTGTTTTTGATCTTTTTTGAATAGCTCAACCAGTGGAACTAACAAGGAATGTTATGGGATTGTAGGTATCGAAACGTTGGATAAAACTTCTCTTGACAAAAGCGTATCAGTTCCTCATCTCGGGAACCAAAACAACACTGAGCCAGAAAACTGCCCATTCACATGGGCAAGATCACCTGAGAATATGCTTCGACAAGAGACCTATCTGGCTCTTGCCATTGTATTCGTTCTGTTAAGATTGCTCCACTTGATATACCCTACACTCGTCGTATTAATGAAATTCACTTGGAGACGGATTGCACAGAACATGAGACTGGAAAGCCTGCTAGAACATACCATCGGGTTTCTGAGCCGAGCTGTACAATTATGCATGCACAGAAGAAGCAATCTGCAGGGAGGAGCCATGAATGCCAGAGCATGGGCCTCCAAGTCTTTGGCCACTGTCTCAATCGGGGATTCAAGCTCATCAAATAGAAGAAGTTCATCTTCTCAGTGATTTTAAACTTCTAAATTTAGTAAATGTGGTCAGCTAAAATGTTTTTGGCTGTATCATCCATCTGTTACAGCTTTTCAGGTTAAAGTTTTGCCTTTTTCCTGTATAATCAGCAGTTCCTCTAGACCAACAACTTTGGAGAGGGCTTAATTCATAGCTGAACATTTTGTAGTAGAAGTGTATATGTCATCAGATGGCCAAATTATAAAGTCAATTCATATTTTTTGTTAACTTGTTTCTTCAAGAACCTTCATATATCACATTGAATAATCAAGGCAATCTTACAAATTACATGAGTCAAAGACTTGCACCAAACTGTTTGGTAAGTCTCTAAGGCCAAATCTTCCCCTAATCATCAAGCTCTACAACTGCTACATCATTCTTCAGGATCTGCATTCCACGTAATGCGAAATCTTAGCCAAAGCTGAAAGAGATGATTAAAATCAACAAAGAAGATGTATGTTCTTCACGTAGTACCTGTGAAATGTAATCTTTTACTTTCTCGCTAACTTGCGGGTCTAACGCTCTCTCAGCAAGATCGTAAAACAAAGTACTACCGTCTGGGCCACTTACTTTCTCCTTCTGCAAGAACCTGTAAAAAGGACGCAACATTTTGAGAAGAACTATTGAAACCAATATCTTTGCCTCTGTCGTTATTCCTTACAGAGTTATGCACAAGGTTAAAGAAAGGTCTCACCTTTGTTGGACTAACATCTCCAGGGTCTGCTTGTTGTTCCCAAACACAGGGTTATGCTCATCACTTTCGTGCAGTCCCATTCGCTTCAAATGATGCCAAAGGGTTTCTAAGGATGTTGAGAAATCGTAAATGTAAGAGGGAAGACGTCAACAAACAAATTCTTAAATCAAGCCTGTGTCATATACTCTTGATTTGATTCTCAAAACTAATTCATCATAGAGATTTTAGGATCTTAAACAATTCTATATAATGTACTTGTGACTTCAACCCTACGACTTTGCTCTCTAACTATGATTCCTAGAATTGCGACGACAAAAACTAACTCTTTATCTCTTAATACAGACTCTAGAAGAAGCACTTACTAAACCAGTAACTCGTTAAATTCCGTAAATTAGACCAACGCAGGACAAGGGCAAATCGGAAGCATAGAACATTGCATCGAAACCAAAAAAAAAGATCGTTGTAAAAGATCGAGTAATGCATACCTTCAGGGATTTTACCTCCTGCAAGCTGCACAATGGCAAGAACCACAAACGTGAAGCCAGTCATAGGACTCGTAGTTTCATCCACAACATGTTTCCTAAACACTTCCAACGGCAATTCACTAACAAGCACATACGATTTCGAGTCAACAGAACCTAACATGAATGAAAACAAACATTTTAGCTAATCGCCGAGACGCGGTGCTGCGTATTAAAAGACAATGCCAATCTTACTCTGTGACTGAGGAAGCCTAGATTGAGCATTAGAAGAAGCCCGAGCACGTTGAAGCTCTTTCAAATCATAACCAAACACATTAGAAAGCTTCTTCTTCGCTTCGTTAATCACGTGTGTGGCGAGATTTCGCTGGCGATAGTTCTTAGTAACAATCTGAGTCAAATCTTCTCTTTTAATTGGAGTTCCTGAGCTTTGGTGAAACTTGAATAGTATGAATCTAATCACCTCTGAAACTAACTTATCCGTTTCCTGAAATTGTTTCAAAATCAAATCATCAAAAATCAATCTCAAGACCAAATCATATACATATTTCGAAATCAAAATTCCGATAAATTTCCAAAAATTGAATCTGTTACCTCTTTGGATATATCAAATTGAGAGAGGGGGTCTTCTTCGTCAGCCATTCTGAAATCAAATTAGCTAAATTAAGCGTAAATTAGAGACATGAATTTCGATGAATTTGAGAGATTTTACCTGGAAGAAATTGGGAAGAGAGACGCAAAGCGGAAGCTTCGTGAACCCTAATTTATGGTATTGTCGATTGGCGGGAGAAACGAAACAGTCTCTGGTTCAGAGAGAGGGTTTAAAGAAAGTATGATTCGCACGACTTTGTGTTTACTCCGGATTTCGGTTTAGATTCGGTCGGTTTTTGATTTAGATTTTTGGTTTAGAAATAATGGTTTCATACTTTTTTTTTTTTTTTTTTTTTGAACACCATAATGGTTTCATACTAAAATAAATAATTTGGTATGGTTTTGTCGTTTTGGTTACGGTTTCAATTTAGATTTCAATTTTTTTTTTGTCACGATTTCGATTTTGTTAAATCTTTATTTTACAAAGAAAGTTTAGACTTTTCTTCTTCTATTCGGTTCAAATTTTGGATTTAGTTTCTCATATATACTTCATCCGATCCTTGTAGGTTAATGTTATTTTTCTTGTTCCATAAAACATAATGTTATACCTTTTTGATGCACTCACTAATATTTTAAAAATTGTAAACTCCAAAAATATATTTAATGAAACTATTTAAATGTAGTGAATTGTTATTGGTTAATGGTTATGGAAAAGTATTTTGTGGAGAAAATAATATATGCATAATTAAACATTAACTAGATCATGACCCGCACGTACGTGCGGGGTTTCATATTTTAAATTTTTTTAACAAAATTTAATTCAATATAAATTATTTTGTTGTTTTATGATATACTGATATTTTAGTGTATTAGATCTGGATCCACGTACGTGTAGAAATATTTTTATAGAAATTGTTATATAGATTTTAAAAATATAAAATATTTTGTTGTATTAGTGAACTTTGTAATAATATAAATATTATAAAATTAGAGTAATGAATAAAAAATTCAGTTGCGTTAATGCATAATTATATTTTAAGATCCGGACTAATTTAGTTGCAAAAGTTAAATGGTGTTACATTTTTATTTTCTTAACTAATCAAAACAGTTCTAACAGTTTGATTACATATGTTAAATAGGATATGAATTCGGTTTTAGTTTGTGTTATTTCATGTATATTAGCAAGGCGTAACTATTTTGGAACAGGAAACATATCCCGTCCGGTATCTGTCATAAATTCTTTGTCCCATAACCTGTCACGTACACGTAAAATAAAAATTACGGTCACATATATGTCATAAATAGAGTATGTGTAACTGAAAACGTATGTACATGGTTATGTGTGTAAACAAATTTATTTTATATAGTGCTCATAACCCGAACTCATACCAGTTGGGTATTTAGTTTGATTTTTAATATATGTTCCCCTTCCATCTCGTCTCGTAATTTCTATTTCCATTTTATTCCATTAAAATTATGTTCCAAATTCTTGTTTGCTTACCTTTAAATACCATACAATATTACAATATATACTGTGAGTTTTGCGGATTAATATGTATGCTGTTAAAGTTATAAATATATTTTAACAAATTTATTAATGTTTCTAGCTAAATTTTGCATATTTTCTTTTCATTGTTTAATCATAATTAATTCGATTTTTTAGACTTAAATTAAAATTTGAGATATAACTATAAAAGGGATATGCTATTGCTGCATAATTTGTTTTGAATGCAAAATATATAATTAGTTCACATTATTTCAAAAACTGTGTGCAATATATTATGGATTGGTTTAAGGAAGATCCGGTTGAGAAGAAAAAAAAAAGAAAACACAAAATATTTTGAAATTAATATGTACAATCTATTGTTTAGATATTTCCGAAACTTGCTCTAAATGAATGCCCAATATCGTTTTTTTTAGAAATTGTGAATTAAAATTTTGTTTATATTTCAAAATTTGTGAAAATATTATAACAAAACTGAGTCTTAAATATTTGTATTTAATTTTTTTACGAAATTTCAAATTCAACTTAAAATCCTCCATTGATAAAATTTTTTAAACTATAGTGTTTTTAATTTTGAATTAAAATGGTATTATTTTTCTTTTTATTTTTGATATAGAATATTTTATTAGGATTGGTTTAGATAAAATTTTAGTTGGATATCAAATCTTAGTTTTTCAATTTTCCTTGGTTAACAACTTTTTAGAAAAAAAATTAAAATTTTCGTCCATAATTAATAAGAGAGAGAAACCGAGTTTATTTTTTTGGAAACTAATAATTACTTTAAAGAATTTTATTATTTTTTATTTAAATATATTATTTTATGATTACTATTGTATATTTAATGAATTTATTTAAAAACTAAAACCAATGACATTTTTGTAATACTTTACACTTTATAAGGTTATTTATGTTTGAGTGCTTCCCAATTAATAGTATAGATTACACTTTTAACATATATATGTGAATTTTTCTTTTTAAAAAATCAATGTTTAAGGATTAAGGTACAAAGGGAATATATATATTCAAAGTATGGTTCGATTTTTGGATTGAATAATTCGGTTTAGATCACATGGATTGAAAACCCTAGTAATTATTATAACCAATGAAAACACAAAGAGGCATGGGGCACACCAAACATCTAAATCCAACGGTTGAGATTCGTTGTTATCACTATTTGAGGCTTTCCACTATCTAGAGACTTAATCTCAGCCCTTGATTTTACTTCTCCTGTCTTAAACCAAACCGCCAAAATTCTTTTTATATCGTGACAGCAGTTTTTGATCAGAACAAAAGTCTCAATTCGAGAGAGAAAAGAGAAAAGAGAAGAGAGAAGCTATGGAGAAGGAGAGAGAGAATCAAGTGTACTTGGCCAAACTCAACGAGCAAGCTGAGAGATACGATGGTAAACAAAAGACCGTACTTGTTTCTTTTATGTTTGAAATTTCTTTAGTAATCTTAAAACTCTGTTCCTTAGATCTGTCCTTTCATACTTTTGTCTGAAAATGTAATGATCGTAAAACATTTTTTGATGGTTACTTAGAAATCAAGTAAATAAAAAGTTTGTGAACGAGTTAATTTGTGGAATCTTCTAATTCGATCAGTTTGAATTTTTTTTATGGGTTTGTGAATTTGGATGTTATTCTTTTTATAGTTTTTCTCTGTTTCCTTGCGTAAAATCGGATCTTATTCGATTATTGTTTATGCGATGAAAAATGTTTTAAACGTAAACTTCTGATATACCTCATGGTTTGGTAACTAGAACAATGGGATTGTTGTGCTATATGATATAGTTCAATTCAATCAATTTACTTTTGTTTGATTTGGCGTTGAATTGAGTAATTTGATTTTTGGTGTTGTTCTTGTTGATAGAGATGGTTGAAGCAATGAAGAAAGTTGCAGCTCTTGATGTGGAGCTGACAATTGAAGAGAGGAATCTTTTATCTGTTGGTTACAAAAATGTGATTGGTGCTAGGAGAGCGTCGTGGAGGATCCTTTCTTCGATTGAGCAGAAAGAAGAATCGAGGGGAAACGAACAAAATGCAAAGAGTATTAAGGATTACAGGACAAAGGTTGAAGAAGAACTCTCCAAGATCTGTTACGATATTTTGGCTGTCATCGATAAGCATCTTGTTCCATCCGCAACTTCGGGAGAATCCACGGTCTTCTACTACAAGATGTTAGTCTCATTCTTGAATTAAAATCTAAACAAGGAAAGTATGTGACACACACTTGAATTGGTTTTTGGATTATTTTTGTTGTTGTTAGGAAAGGAGATTATTTCAGATATTTGGCTGAATTTAAGTCCGGTGCTGATCGCGAGGAAGCTGCGGACCTATCACTCAAGGCGTATGAAGTATGTTTAACATATTTTCTCTTGATCAATTAGCCTAATTGCTAGGAAAGAAAGCTGAGAATTCTGTTTTTATATATATAGGCTGCGACAACTTCAGCTAGCTCGGAATTATCTACAACACATCCAATAAGACTCGGCTTGGCTCTCAACTTTTCTGTCTTCTACTACGAGATCTTGAATTCACCAGAACGGTATTGTCCCGTTAAGAGCAAGTAACTAATCAGGCTAAACTACATCCAAGTTCTAAACATGTTTTGAAAATTTCTTGAATCCCTTAGAGCATGTCATTTGGCAAAGCGAGCGTTTGATGAAGCAATCGCTGAGCTTGACAGTCTTAACGAAGATTCATACAAGGACAGCACACTTATCATGCAACTTCTCAGAGATAACCTCACTCTATGGACCTCTGATCTAGAGGAAGGAGGTAAGTAATTAAACAATACACGAGACACAACATCTCTTTAAAACTTTATAGTACTTGTATTAAATGAATGCTTTATTATATACTTTTTTTTTCGTCTTGCAGGTGAACAATCTAAAGGCCATAACCCACAAGACGAGGTAAACAAGATCTAAAAGAAATGCTTTTAACACTTTCCTAATATCTTTCTTCTCTTTCACTTCTTCATGAAGTTTAATGCATGAGCATGACATAACTTTTGTAGAACTAATGAAGTGGAGAAGTTAGAAGCGGAGCCATACACTCTCATTTGGCACCAAACGGTTTAAAATTCTCTTCTTGCGATAAGGTTTTGAGTTGGCGAGCGATTGCTTTAAACCACTTCATTTATCATTTGTTAATTACTCTCTTTTTCTTTTGGATTTATGTTTTTTTTTTTTTTTTCTTTTGACATTGAAATGAAAACTTATGTGTCGTCCTATCATCTTCATATCGAAACATCTCAACTTTGTTGTCTATCAATTGAGGCGAGTGAAAATCTCGGTCAGCCAATAACCAACTGGTACGAGTGCGGTGCCATTGTTCAGGCCGATATCTAACCACCAATGTTCGAGCTTTGAATCCTACATTTGTGTTTATTTATATATTAGAATATAGTTTACATAATAAAAGAAAAAGTAGAAGGTATAGGCTTCGAAGGGTAAAAGCAGTTCAAGCGTTGCAGATAATGCAGATCTTGCAGAAGATGCAGGACAAGTGCAGAACATGTAGGACAAGTGCAGATCAAGCAGTTCAAATATGAGTTCGAATGGTGAAAGCTGTTCAACATGTGCAGATCAAATTATTAAATAATAAATAGTACACAATATAACTAAAAATTTATTAAGAACTACATATTGTTATAAACTTTATTAAAAATACATATATAAAATAGAGTTTTATTTTTAGTTTATTTTTTATTTTATTTTATATAATGTTATAATATATTATGCTATGTATAAATAAAATCATATAAAACTAAAATATATTAATCTATTAAATAATTTTAAATATTAAACATAAAATATCCAAATACAACACATAAGAGTGAAAAAAAGAAGACAATATATAAGCAAAAACAAATTAAATTTAATGGAAAGTATTTTGATTTGACCATAACAGATCAACAATATTTTCTCTTATATTTGCAATATGATTTCCGTCAGGTATACTACCTCTCTCCATGTCATCAAGATCATTTTCAGAATTTACGTTGATGATATTTGTATCTCCCATTACTTCAACAAAATCCTCATCAAAATAATTCGAAATTCTGATAAAATTATGTACCCGTGCTGATGTTTCTGTGGGAAGATTTAGATCTTCTTCTTCTGAAAAATTTGTGTTTTGTCGTCTATTCGACGCCATATTTACAATTTTAAAAATAATATAAGTAATACTAAAACAAATAATAATATACTAAATAATGTGTTGTGTGACAATAAAAAAAATATTATGTAAATATTACACATTTATGAAATATAAACAATGAAAGATAGAAATTTAGAGTTATCTACAATCAAACATAATTTATAAATTAATATGTATGAAATTATTATGCATATCTACATCATAAAAAGCATATCATTTTAAATATCATAATTTTGAATTATTCTATTTGTAAGTATATATAAAAATAAAAGTATCTATTAAAATATATTAAAAATAAAAGTATATATTAAAAAAATAAAAGTATATTTTAAAGTATATACTAAAAATAAAATATTAATTAAACTTATAAGAAGCAATATAAATTTAAGAGAAATTGTTAAAAATGTCCCTTTTTCAATACCCCTTTTCAAAAATGCCCCCTTTGAGAGTCCATTTTTAAGTTTGCCCCCTTTTAATTTTTAATGACCATTTTACCCTTATTTGAAACAAAATTAGGTCCACAAAATACAAAATATTTTTTGGCGGGAAAAGTGATCCCGCAATTTTCCCGCCAAAACACTTGTAAAAAACCTTTAAAATACCTTGTAAAATTTTCCCGTAAAATTTTTTCCCGCCAAAAAATTTTCCCGCCAAAAAATTTTTTTTGCGGGAAAAGTGATTCCGCAATTTTTTTTTTTGGCGGGAAAAATTTACAAGGTATTTTAAAGGTTTTACAGAGTATTTACAAGTGTTTTGTAAGGTTTTACAATGTATTTTAAAAGGTTTTACAAGGTACTTATAAGGTTTTATAAGGTATTTATAACTTGTAAAACCTTATAAAAAACTTGTAAAACCTTATAACTTGTAAAAACCTTATAAAATAGCTTGTAAAATCTTATAATATCTTATAAATACCTTGTAAATACGTTGTAAAACCTTTTAAAATACATTGTAAAACCTTATAAATACCTTGTAAAATACCTTTAAAATTGCGGAATCACTTTTCCCGCAAAAAAAAATTTTTGGCGGGAAAAAATTTTACGGGAAAATTTTACAAGGTTTTTTAAAGGTTTTTTACAAGTTTTTACAAGTGTTTTGGCGGGAAAAATTGCGGGATCACTTTTCCCGCCAAAAAATATTTTGTATTTTGTGGACCTAATTTTGTTATTTTCCTTATATATTTGTGATATCTTTTATTAAAAGAAGGGTAATTTAGTCATTTTGTACATAAAAAGGGGTATTTTTAAAAATGGACAGCCAAAGGGGGCATTTTTGAAAAGGGGTATTAAAAAAGGGGCATTTTTGTGAGTCTCCCTAAATTTAATTACTTTAAACTAACAAACTTCTTTTACTAGAATATCTACATATACATTTTTACAGTACTTTTTTGCTTTAATTCTTTTGGATCCGGGTTTGACCCGGTTTTAGTCTATTCGGATCTTGGATAATCAATTTTAGGGATGTTGTCTTAATTTCAAACTGATAAATGAAGCCATGTTGTCTTTAATTCATCTACTTATTCTTATACTATTTCCATATTATTCATCTCCGGATACTTAGCATTTACTATTTGCAAAATTCAGTTTGTTATTATTACCTAAACTAATTGCCACATTAATCGTAACTTAATAACTTTATTCTCTAATTGATTTCGAATATATTCACAATCTAAACTAATTAATATCACATATCTTATCTCATCTATTGTTCCTTTAAATTCTACTATACAATCTTTTAAACAATTCAAAGAAAGAGTGGTTGGATTAAAATCCAAACTAAAAACAAAACAAAATTACAAAAATCATTTTAAATCTTTTCGTATTAACTTTACATAAAACACTAACATTTCTTTTTAACGGATCAATTAGCAATAATCACGTTGATCTTAATCCATTAATTATTTGCCTAAACAACTAACTGAATTTTATACAACTGTTATAGAAATTTTAGGAAAAATTAATCACTTACTATAAATACATTTTAAAAACGTTTAATGCTCAAATCTTTAGTTAAGATTTTGGAAAGAATAATAATTTGAAAATCAATTTCGAATCAGTTTAGCAAATAATTAATTTTTATTCATTGACATAAATATAGATTACTTAAAATAGATCGTAACAATATTTAATTTGATTTGTTTATTTAATTTCACCCATATAATTCTTAATTTAATTTGTTTATTTTTTCTTGCAGGAAAGTAGAAGTTTATAGCAATCCTCTTTTGATTTGATCTCATTTTTTAAGCGTGAAAGTATTATTGGAGAAAGAGTAATGTGGTGTACTACTTAAGCAAGGATCAACAATAGGAATGTTTTAAAAACAAAATATATATGTAATTTGATCACATTTATATAATAATTTTATGAATTTACTTAAAAAAAGTTTAACTTTATTAAACGTTTTAAATATGTATAATATTAAAACTTTTATGAAGTTTCAAATATTATAAATATTTGAATTTTATAAGAATTTATAAAAAGTTTAAATATTATAAATATTTATAAAAGATATTAATACAGGACAGTATACTACGGGTGAAATCCTAAATATAACAATCAAAATACAATTATGAAGTTTGGGTCGATATTAAAACTTTTATGAAGTTTCAACTATTATAAATATTTGAACTTTATACGAATTTATAAGAAGTTTAAATATTTATAAAAAAATATTAATACGAGACGGTATACTACGGGTGAAATCCTAAATATAACAATCAAAATATAATTATGAAGTTTGGGTTGATATTAAAACTTTTATGAAGTTTCAACTATTATAAATATATGAACTTTATAATAAAATGACAAAATGACGTTTAATTTCACGGGACAGAGTTATATGGTGAGACGGGTTTGGTCGAAATTAATATGAGATGATATACTATGGGTAAAATCCTAGAATTAACAATCTAAATACAATTATACAATCTTAAACACTAAACAAAACAAGACAAACAATATTAATAAAATAAATACAATTTAAAATTTCAAATTATTAGTTATAAAATATCGTCCCAAGGTGTACTATACAGTAGCATATATTTATAGATCATCTTAAAAAAAATATTCAATTTTTTTATTTAATAAAAATATAGGCCCGCGGTTTACCGCGGGTTAACATCTAGTTGCAAAGTAAAGATGTAGTAGTAAATTAGAAAGTTAAAAATAAATATTTGAAAAAATAGATTGATGCATGAATCTATAAATGATTAACAAAACATATATTTATGTTGTTTGGCTAATATTGTTCCCTACGATTCTACATCATATAAAAGAAATTTTAATCTACATTATTGCATGAAAAAATAATAAATATTCGTAACTAATGACATCAATAAATTTAACATAAACATCAAAACAAAATTAGGATAAAAAACAATTAATGTATACATGTAGATAAGGCTCCCTTTGATTTTCAACGTTGCTATTTCCACTTGAACCACTTCTTATAACACTGTCATGTAAGACATATTTTTTTTAGATTAATAGTTATACCAATTTTATTATTAATATGCAAATATTTCAAATTAAAGGAATTATTTTTTTAGAAGAAAACTCATCTATCTATTTGTAATGTGATGTAATGTGTGAAGTACAAAAGAGTGTATTTGGTAGAAGAGAGAGACTAATATTTATTTTGATTTTCGTTTTTTATTTATTAAAAATTGATGATCTGCTATTGGACCACCTCAATTAACGTATGGGAGAGAATTCTCTAATTTGATCTGCTTTTATCACAAAAAGACAAAAAAAAATTCTCTGCATGCAGACAACCCACTTTTCTACTTTTTTTCCTGATTGGTAAATTAAATACAGTTCACCTGTCCCACAAGTTGGACTGCCAAATTTCTGTCCTAACATTCAAAGCCATACTCTAACCTTCAAAATTTGGATTGTGAGTTCGGTTTGGGGAGGGGAGAGGGGACATAATGATGAGCATAATGCCGCTGGTTTGTATAAAACCAGGGCATCAGGGATTATAACATCCCTCACAGTGCCGAGCATATTATCACTGGTTTGTATAAAACCAGGGCAAAAGAGCTTATAACATCTCTACAAAGTTTCAAACGTACCGTCCAAAAAATAAAAAATCTCCGCTGGTAGTCTGAATAATCTAAATTGCAAAATAATCTAAATTTATAGTTTTAGTCATTTTGCTTACAAAAGCTTTAACAAAGAATAAAAATTACATAACAAATAGTTACTAGATATCCTTTATAAAGTATAATTGTTTTGATTAATTAAAAACCAAGCTGCTATCCAGCTTCAATGGTATCCATATCATTGTGTTATAAGAACCCGAGACGAGCCAAAGCTGGCCTAAGCTGAATTCGTTGACTTGGTCTACCTTTACCTTTTGGTGCCACACGTTTATTATAGTTTTTGTTTTATATATTTGTGATGTGCTATTTATATATCCAAAAGCATACTATATTCCCAAAATAATACACAAAATTTATTATTAATATACGAAATAACAATTAGTGTGTTCAAAAAATCATTGTTAACCTGATTTGACCCACACAAAAAAATTCACATTTTTTGCTTATGTTTTCCTTAACTTTTGCTTCTTTTTTTCTAATGTTTTGATTTTTTTTTGGTTATTTGAGAAAGTTAAATGTCAATATATGCAATTGAAAACAGCCACTCACATCAAAGTTAAAACTAGAGAAAAGTTCGGAGCTAATTTAAAAATGTCTAAATCTTCTATCAAACAAAAATGATCAAATATTATTATTGATATATTTAAACTTAAGAAAAAGTTTAAAATTTTATGGATATTTAAACATACTAAAATTTTAAAATAACACAAAATCAGTTATATGATTGGTTCAATATTAATAAAAATTTAAAAGATTATTAACACGGGTTAAATCCATATTTTAATATTTTGTTAACACTACCAATATTAGACATATCAAATCATGTTGAGTTAATTAAGATTGTGCGAAATCAAAATTGTCCATAATATACCACAGATTAAATCCTAATTAATATATTTTAAAATTAACATATTAATATATCTAATGTAAAGAAATATATAATAAACTCACAGTAAAAACTGTATGCAGAGTACTACTTATCATTGAACCATTTTCCAGAAGAGCCAAATGTCAAAGCAAAATCAAATTTGAAAATTACAATATAAAAAAATACGGATAGAACAATCGTCAGAGATTATGAAAGACTTAATTAGTAATCAACATGGGGATAGAAGAGAAAAGCTTCTCATGGTATAACTAAGTGGAACTGATACAACTGTAGTACAACTACGTTTTACTTTTAACTTTACAAGTAATAAAATTTAAAAACCAATAAACTCCATCTACTAAATACAAACATACCATATTTTAACACATATTACTATATTGTTACTTTGTAAATTTTATCTAAGGAATTATCTACTTATACTTTCATGGTTACTTTGTAAGGAATTGTAACACATATAAGAGCAAACATTTCTTATACTTTCATGGTTACTTTGTATGTTTTAACCAAATATTTATGCCAAACATGTGAACAAGTTATTTTACACATATTATTATATGATATTTCCTTAAATTTAGTTTAATTACCTAACATAGAAAATACAACTGAAAAAAATAAATTGAGTGGAAGGTACTACTGATGATAAGTTTTAAACATAGTAATACAACTATGTTCATGTATGTACAACTGAAAGCATAAGTACAACTATTTGAAATAATTTGATGGGTCCCATTTAACTAACATGTGGTTTTTAATGGGCCAATTTATCCAAACATGTGGAATCTTCAAAATAAATCATGTGAGATGTAGTTTTTAGTGGGTTCTATTTATTTTGATTTTATTTTTTAATCCATTAATTTTTAGAAACTCAAATTTGACAATAATACATTTGTACCTAATTAAGAAAACAGTTGTACTAATAAAAAAACACTTGTACTTAATAAAAATAGTTGTACAGAAAACAAATACTTGTACCTAATAGTTTTTAAAATACTTAGGATCTATCCAACAAAACCAACCCGAGATTAGACATCCATCCAACAAAAAACAAACTAGTCAAATGCTCTAATCACTGACTAGCTAGATTCTGTTGTAAGGTTAAGCCTTTGGCCGACGAGTGCGAAGGTTGAATCCAAAAGCCGTGGGGCAATGGGATCACGTTTTAGAGGAGTTGAGGGATCTCGTCTTCGAGTGTGGGAGGTGACAATTATCCTTTGCTCATTACCGTTATGCAATTGAAGCATTGGGATCTTACAAAAACTATGTTCACTACCAATTACAGAGGTAAATCGAACACCTTCATAATTTAAGAAGACAGTGTGGGCTCTTGCTTGGCAGTTTCTATTGGATGCATGGCACCTACCTCCATCAGATCAAGCATGAGATAGAGATCGCACTTGCCATGGCTGATGATATAGATTTCGGTTAAGGACGGCGCGATCGTGTTCCACGACGGAGGAGATATGGGGGAAGAGAGGCGGAGAAGAAAGATGTGGCATGAGGACATTATAAGTGTTTCAAATTTTGATTGAAGATCTGATTTGAGGCATTCCAAGAGAAAGGAATGATGAGAAAGTGGAGAAACAGAAGCGTGAAAAAGAAGAAGAAGTTGTCTCGATGGGTTTTACTAAAAAATAATAAACAACTTGGATGGGTGACCCATGTTAGGATTAGTTCGGGTGGGCGACCCATATAAGAGTAGTTGGATCGGTAAATAACAAAAAATATGAAGGGTCAACGAGTCTTTCATTAGTTTTTCAATTAAAAGAAAACATAAAAGAAAATATTTTTTAGAACAAGTGTATATGAGAAATGTTTTATTGGTCAAAGGGTACATGAGAATAAGATCTCGAGTATTGAAAAAAAAAACAAGCTCAATTATGAAACATTGTTCGATTAACCAAGTGTCGTTAGCTCAACTAGTAAAGATCCTAGGCGAAGTTTCGAAGTCGCCGGTTCGAGTGACGCTTGGAACGAAACTAATATTACATGCTGTGGTTTCGGGACTGGGGGGATTACGGGCTTTGGCCAAGAACCTCCTCTTATTAAAAAAAAAAAAAAAAAAAACATTGTTCGATTCATGTGCTTGATTTTTAAATTAATAGTACGGTTGTTTTTTGTATAGTATAAATCAACAATACTGTTATTCATGATTTTTTAAAATAACTTATTATGTTTGACTGAACTAAATAGATATATATATATATATAATTGAATTATCATCTAAATAAATTACAGCAGCCTCTGATGTTGGAAAAGAAAAATAAGAAAAAAATTAGAACGTCTTTTCATTTTAGTAAATGTCTAATAGCTCTAAAAATATGTAAATTATTCTAATAAAAATAAATGTTTTTCCAAAAAATAACCAATGGAGAATCCCAAAACAGTTTTTATTAATTAACTCCTAATTTCTGTTAAATATTTTTGAATTAAAAAGTCATTTAAACTATATGAGCGAGTATAAACCTATATGTATGTATTTTATTAAAAGGAAAAACAAACATATTGTAAACTAAAATAATTTCAATGACAAAAGAGAAAATGAGAACTGTTGAAACAGAGATCAGAAGAAGCACACAAAGCTTTATATACACTCCCCATCCACTTAAGAGTAGTCTTCTCATGTCAAAGCAGAAGATAAGTTGTTTTTATACACCAAATCTCACTTACACAGACCACAAATCAAACCAATCAAATTGCCAAACATTACCAATCAACCATTTTACACCGGAGGTAAAAAAGAAACAAGTAAAAATATATTCTACTCTTCAGTGTCAAACTTATTTATTTGGTTTCAAAAGATCTTTCATCACCTTAATCTGACGACAATGCATGAAATATCGTCTTTACTGTCTCTTCTCAGCGCTTCGGTTGTTAGTTCTTTCGCTGCTTTCAGTGGATCTTTGATTCTTCTCGCGATATCAATCGCCTCTTGGTTAGCCATCACCTACACATTTACACATCAAAACCGTTTAATCCAATTCCAAAAACGCCAACCGGTTCCTTCACAACACAAGAACAATACCATTGTTTACCTTCCATAGACCGTCACTAGCAAGAACAAGAACATCTGTGTGATCATCTATAGATGAATCTTTAACGTCTGGATCTGACCGTAGATGTGTTTTGAGGCTTTTGTCCCCAAAAGCACGAGAAACCGCTAGCTGCCCGTTAACCCGAGGGACATCTCCTGAAAAAACAGAACAAAAAACATGTTTTGAGAACTGATGTTTGAATAACTTTTATCTTGATTAGATGCGTTTGGTGTTATCATCTAAGAGTAACCTGGCATGTTCGATACAAAGCCTCCTCTATCCTCGATGCTCAACCTTTCAGTGTGCGGCTCATGATCGATAGTCATCTGTATTGCCTGACCTCCTTGAGATAAAACCGCCCGGGAATCACCCACATTTGCCACCCACAAACGCCGTCCATTCATCAGAATAGCGGTTACAGCAGTCGAGCCACCACGGCCTAAGTCAGAAGAATGTGACAGAATGGCTTGGTCTGTCTTCTCATAGGCAGCAATTATTGATCTGTGAGGATCATACCTAAATTGCTCCTAAACACACACACCGTTTTAAATCATAAAAAAAATGTTAACAATAGAAACAAACACGAGCCAGTAGATGCAGTGAAGAACCTATATAGTAGTGAAAAATTCTACACACCTCTTTAAGGATATTGGAGAACAAATGCTTCTGTAGATAAGCAGGAACACGTTCACCCAAATGACCATCGTAGATTGCAAACAAACCGAGCTCGCTACCGTCTATTTTCACGAATTTAGACACATGATAATCCTCCATTGGATGATTAGCTTTCCCTTTCACTAAGCTGTAACCGAATTTGATCTCGCCGTCGCTATTTTTCCCTTTTCCAGAACTAGTTGACGCCCTCCCAACCACAAGCTACACCAACAAACAAACACAAATTCATATCTCAAATTGTTGTTCAAGAACATCCACCAACTCCATCACACAGAAGTAGACACAAAATGTTTAAGACCTCTCTTAAACTCAACAAGTAGCATCTTAACCACTTAATGTCCTTACACTATGACCAACAAAATTAGTTCGATTTCTATCTAAAAATTAGCTTTAACCATCAAACACAAGAAGAATCAATTTTAACAAGTCAATACTATCATAAGTCGTAATCATAAAACCAAGATAAAGAGAAAAAACAAGATTTGAGATTACATACATCGTAGTCTGAAGAACCGAAGCAACATAACTTCGCCATGAGAGGATAGATGTCTGATTTAAAAAACCAACACCTCTTCTCTTTCAAGATTTCAAGATCCTGCAAACACCTTGAAACTTTTTTCATAAATCAAGAAAACCTCCAAGAAAAAAAAAAGTCCTTTTGTATAAAACAAAACACGAAATCAGAAAGAACCCACACAAGGATTACCTCAAAATCGGAGAACCCAGATTCCAAAAACCATAAAGAAAGGATAATTTTGGAGTCTACCAGTACGCGGCTTGAGAGCAATACCGTGACGAAAGGGTTATTGACAGACTCTGCAAATGTACTTTATTCAAAAGTCTTCGATAAAAACCACGGAATTAGTGGAAGACGACGACGACTACGACGAGTAGACTTCAATTTTTGCTGTTTTGGTTTTTTCTATTAAAAATGAAAAACAAATCTCTTTCCTTGTTATTGGGTTTCGTTAGGTTGACTTTTTTGCCGTGTCTTAAAAGCATAGTCGCTCTGGCTTTGTCCTCTTGTTTATACCCATTTCAATATTTAAAAATTGGAAAACATATTATTTAAATTATCAGTTATCCATTTTTCTTTATTTAAATCATAAACTCCTGTATTTGCCATTTTGGTAATTAATTTTTTTTGGTTAATTTTTAATTAAATCATTAATTTTGTTAACAAAGCCAATTGAAGCAATTCATTAACTGGTTTAACGGAGTAATTAGCTAAACGACGTCGTTTTCAATAAAAAGAAAACCCTCCACATGGTTAATTAGCTTTCTCGACTTTTAGAGTTCGTAATTGATTTGGGAGATTTCTTTAGATGAAAACAACGTCGTTTAGCTAATTAACGGACTTCTTTAACGGACACATAACATTGTCTGATTGCTCTATTTACTTACCTAGTAAATGATATATTTTAATTGGTTTTATCAACGAAAATTAGTGATTTATCATTAGTTGTCCATTTCCATTGATTTAAAGCTTGAACTCTGGACATATTGATTAAAATACTTAATTTTAGGTTGATTTTCGATTTAAATGACATTTTCTTTTAAAAAATTAAACTGTATATCAATTTTATAATATTTAATGACGTTCGTTATTACAACTAAGATTCTTTTCTTAAAAATTATTAATCTAAGAAGTCCTCAATTCCCAATTCTGTAAAATATTCTTTATAAGACGAAAGAAAAGAAAAAAAGAAAGATTCTTAATTAAGTTATGGTACGTTTCATATTAATTATAATTTAACTATATGGTTCAAATTTTAAATATTAAAATAAATAAAAATATTTAGTGTATTTTTTCGAATATCACAAAAACAAATTCGTGGAAAATATTTGGTTTATATGGAATTTGTTTTTCTAATTTTTTTTATCTGAAATTAAATAAATTTAGTACATGATTCTTCACTATAATAATCTAATCTGATTTTGTCACCGCTAGAAACAAAATATCTAAAAAACATAAAGAGTAAAAAATATCTTAAAGATAAGTAGAAAGTTTTTTTTTTTGATAAAATACTATTCTGTTTACTTTACATCTGGATTTTCTGTATATAATTGTTAATTCAGATGGAATTAGTCAAGGAAACTTGGTCCGCCAAATTAAATAATTTGAAAAGTAGACCTTTTTCAATTTCCTGAATATGAAAATGATAGATAAAAAAATTATGTAAAAAAAAGTTCCACACATTAAATAAGTAAAGTCATCATAATCATAGAACAACAATATAAGCAAAGTACATATGTGTAGTAGATGCGGCCTAGTGAAAACTATGACAATTTGTTTCACCCAAATTATTACAATGGAAAAGTGACTAGTCATCAATCATCATCATCATCACTGCTAAGTACTTCAACCTCAGTTTGTAGATCTCCATGTCTCGAACTCTCCAGTTGCGACCAAACCTCTCTCATGCTTGGTCTCTTCTTTCCGTTAAGATTTAGACACCTTTTCGCAAGGTTTGCTATAAGCATGACTTGTCTCAGCTTACAGTCATTCCTTATTCTAGCATCAATAATGTCGTAAAGTCTGTTCTCTTTTAGGGCAAGATTGAAGTAAGTGACCAATGTTCTGTTTTCCCCAAACCGTTGGAAAGCAAACGGTTTTTCTCCAGTCATTAGCTCAACAAGCACAACTCCGAAGCTGTACACATCACTTTTTTCTGTAAACTGGCAGGATTGAAAGTACTCAGGATCAACATATCCTGTAGTACCTATAACCGCGGTTGTCAGGTGAGTTTGATCAACGCGTATCGACCGTGAGGTTCCGAAATCCGAAACCTTAGCTCGGTAATTCTCATCTAACAAGATGTTTGATGATTTGACATCTCTATGATAAATCGGAGATGCAGCAGCAGAATGAAGGTATGACAAAGCTCCCGCTGTATCTATGGCAATACGCAGACGTAACTCCCACGTAATTAATGTGTGATCATCCTCTTCATGAAGAAGTTGGAAAAGATTGCCATTTGGGATATATTCATAAACAAGTAGGGGTACCTCCGTTTCTAGACAACATCCGAGTATATTCACGATGTTGCGGTGATTGATCAGAGAGAGTATGGAAACTTCATTTATGAACTCTTCGACCTTATCTTGATCCACAAGCTTTGATTTTTTTACCGCTACGATCCTACCATCAGCAAGCATTCCTTTGAACACTGTTCCTTGCCCACCATGACCAAGCACTCTGTTTACACTGAAGCTCTCTGTAGCTTTCTCCAATTCTTTAGAGCTGAATACTACTGCTTTCTCTACGTAGCCTTCTCTTGAGTCCAATTGTTGCTGTAACAAAAGACCTCCATTTCGCTTAAAGAACTTTTCTCTGCGCTTGGTCTTTCTATACTTCTTAATAAATATGTATAGCCATATTCCAACGCCCACCATTAACACGCTCAAACCGATGCTGACCCCTACAATTTAACAATGATTAATAATCCATTTTTATATAATTAATTAAGTCATTTTTACTCTGTTAAACCAATATATAGTGTCATAGTTTCATGTGTAATTATATTTTTACATTTTAAATTTCATTTCGTAGTATCATATCATAATGTGCTGAAATCCTACATTTTATTTTTCATAAAATAATACTTAATTTACTATTTTTTTTTTAATTTAAGTTTAATCTACTCTAAAGTGTATGATCCTCCCTTTTATTTTCTGGTTATCAAAATAGTCAAGCATTAATTAGCTATTTTATTATCAAAATAGTCAAGGTATTTATTAACTAAAAAGAAATCTATATATTATTAACTTAACAAAAATAGTCAAGCATTAAAGTTGTTTAAAACCTTTCCACAATTACTGGATACTAAAAAATTTATAATACCTCCCCTAGTATAAAGTAAAAAGGGGCTAGTTTCTCAAGAAAAAGATTAAGATATATCAAAGAAATAGTTTTCAAATGTAAGAAATGGAATGTGATTTGTTTTGAGAGTTTATAATTTAAAAGAGAAAGCAGATTTACCTATATAAATTACGAATGTCTTCTTACTTTTCTTGGTCACGCATTGATATTTACCCGGAGTATTGAGACAAATTTGGTCGCTATTAACACAAACCTCGGGACGTCCATCTTTGAGCTTTTTACATTCATCAATATCTAGCATGAAAAGAAAAGTGCTGATGCATCCAATAATTCTGGGCTCAACATTCGTCAGTGTGGCCTTGTTGTTGCACCCGAAAGCCATGAGGTTGTTTTTGTTGCTGATGGTAAACGGTGTTCCGGTGAAGTTCAAAATCTCTTCCAAGTTTTGTCCGTGGCCGCCAGAACACCCCATCGAAGCTATGTTGGTTTTGATTCGGAGTGATCCATATAGACTGGAATCTTCCTCGGGTTTTATTGGGCTCGGAAGATCGATTTGGACTACTTCTTTGTTGATCTTACGCAGAAATGGAATGAATTTACGGGAGGAAATTTCAGTACAGTTTATTTCGTACCAATGATTGAGGTAGCAACCATTTCCTATTCCAAACGGATATGGAATCGAGACATTCCCACAAAAGCTTTTACAGGAACTTAAAATGGTGAATTCTGCTGAACTATTTTTCAATACAAGTATAAGAAAGAAATGAATCCAGAGTAGATACGTCATTTGCTCTTCTTTTTAGTGTTTTTCTGTTCGTTTTGTTTATGCTAAGTGTTTTCTTCTTCTTCTTCTCTCTTTTTTTCACTCTTTATAATTCTTCTGATTGTTGGTTTTTCGTGAGATCATGCCATGAGGTTGTGTTCGAAATTTCTATCGACATTTAAAGAACGTTGAAAAAGGCCAAAATCTCTCGAGACATACCACAAGAATACTATGGAAATATGACATCCTCAAACTTGCATGATAAATGTTTTCTTACTAGTACCTAACGACACACGTCATCGTTTAGCTTGTCCACAAGTTAGCGTTTTGAAAATTTTACAAGGGTTATATAAATGTAAAACCCCAGAAGATTAAAATTAAGAATATGACCTTTCTTTTCTTTTTGTTTAGTTTCTCTCTCTTTTGACTCAAAAAATGCTAAAATATTCTTTGCGCGCGCTAATAAACAAAATAACGAGACAACGAATTTAGATTTAGCAGCAAAGTAAGCATTGTTTATTTGACGTCGAGAATACTATTCATCATGTTATTTATTTGATTAACAATGTAAATCAGATTGTATCGCGGCATATTTATAATTTATATGGTAAAATCATATTTTTCGTGTAAAACGTTTATTATAAGAGTGATATGAGCTAACTTATATATTATCTTATACCACCGCCGATAATATCATCCTCACCATAAAAATCGGTAAATATTATCATTACTAGCAGATATAAACATCGAAAAAACTGCCGGAAATGATGTTGAAACAGACTCAACAGTTTATAATTTATCGATATCTATTTTATTATCTCGCTAAGAAATTTGTTATACCCGTAGAGATAGTTTATCAAATTTACAGCAGCTAAGATAAAGAACTAATAAAAGATGAATTATAGTTAGATACTTAATTTTTCAATTTTCATATTATCCATTTTACAAGCTAAAAATTCACTACTGTTTAACTATAATATTGTAGGTGCAAATAAAAGTCTTTTATCATTAACTCACCATATTTTAGTTACACGTGCCTTGTTGTATTGATTTCCCAAACTTATTTTATAGTCAATGCACCTAGAAAATAGATTACACACTTTACGTTTACAACATCTCCAATGGTTAACATACCATTAATATTCTAGCACAGTTTTATTTTTTAAGCTGAAAGTAAAAAAAGAACTAATTAAAAAGATACAAGTGTAATTGAAAATTCTAATTACTATACTCAAAGTTCGTAAGTAAAAACCTTTGTCTCGTTCTCTCTCATCCTTTTAATTTCTTTACATTCTCTTATTTTAACGAGAAAGTATCTTAATAAAAAACTCAAATGGAGGTGCTTTTAGATGCTCAACCAGTAACAAATAAAAAAGTAAATCTTCCATATAACAACTTGTTAAAAATATTTATCAAAATAAAATAAAATAAAATAAATGTCGTTTTAGATTTTCAATGTAATACTTGGTATAAAATTTTGAATTTAACCTCAAGTTTATAGAAGAATACCAAAAGTCAATTTAAATTTAAAGGGTATCAGAAAATTTTTTAATATGTTTTTTTAATTTGTGTGAAAAGTGTCAAAATGACACTTATTATGAAACAGATGGAGTATTGTCTAAATTATGTTTAACAACAAGCGCTCGAAAGATGATTGATTAATCTTTCAGAAAACACAATAAGACATATACTGATTTGACAATGGGTCTAAATAATAACATATATTAAGGAATTGGTGAAGGTGAAAAATACAATATAACGAAGCCTATGCAATTTTAAGCGGTCGAAGGTGTCGTCTAGGTATCATCTGAAGGCCTAGCCACATGCTTTAGGTAACCAACCATCTATACCACTTTTTAAAACACTGTGAGATAAGAAATTCTTTAAAAATTTTTGATATTATGATGTTATAATGGATAATAGCAGGTATAAATCTGAAATATATTTTAAATAATGGACCATATAGTGTATTGTGCATATGTATATTTCGATTATATAAAATCACTACATGAACTGGACGGATAAAGATCTGATTTTTGTTTGGGTATTTCAGAAAATTATGAATAATTTTGGATTATTAAACTTTTGGTTTAAGAAACTTTTAGTAATTTTGATAACGTTAAGAACTTTTATATATAATTGATGTAATTTGATTACCTAAAAAACATTGGTTAGATTTATGTTCTAGTATTTTGATTTCTTGTGTAAAATGTTCAGGTTTCAGTTCAGTTTTTCCGATTAATATTTTAATTATCTTTTTTTTTGTTAAGAGTGTAAATATTTCATTGAAAATAAAAAAAATTAGGAGTTATAATGAAGCAAATCCTATAAATTGGTTCCATGGCAAAAGGATAAAAAACATGGAAGCAAAGAAACAATCAGTCCTTCGACATCAACAAAAACAATTAAGTTTTCGGAGTCAATGAAGTATAAAACGATATTGAAAATTCGCCTTGATGAGACCACATGGAGAAAGATAGAAGCTGTCCAACGGCAAGATAGAGTCTTAGTTAAATTTGTGGATAACTTTTGATTTCTTAGGGATTCGCCAATTGCGTGATTCCTCGAAAGTTTATGCCTTTAAACTAATATGGCAGTTATTCTCTTCGACAAAATATTTGGGGGTTGTTTGGATCCGTTGCTATCGCATATGTACTCACTCATTTTGGGATATGAGGGACAATGTGGGCTCTTCGTGTGGCGGAAAAATTCTTAAATTTCGAGACTTGGCAGCAACATTTTCAAATTGGTGATGGAGAACATGCTCTTTTTTTGGCTAGATATATAGCACTCAATGGGATGGCTAATGGACATGGTGATTGAAACCGGTCCTCATGATTTTTGTATTCCAAAATACTCAAAAATGGCAGAAGCTGCAGGTTCGAGTGGCTGGCTGCTCCGGCAACATAGATGGGCTTAATTACGTAGTTTGTTTAGAACGCCTCATTGACGTCGAACTTCCTTTTCCATTTGCAGGTCAGGATGTATCCCGCTTGGCCCCTAGAGGTCTAGCCACACCGCTAACAAACGGTAAAAGGCCTAAAAGGCCTCATCCATAGACTTGTTTGGGGTTTGACAATTTTTTTTTTTTTATGAATTTTCCACGCGCCGATAGATAATTGAATAAAGTTGGAGAAGAAAGTTTTTCACAATTGATATATCATGGTTTTTAGCCATGATAAAAGTATGGTTTTTAGAGTCTCTCTTTCTTATTTCTAGAGTCCATTTTGAGTATTTTCAGGTATTTCTATGATCGGGATGCATTTGGAGATAATGGAACGTTTTGGAACAAAAACCAAGAAGTTAAGATGAAGAAGTGAATCTAGAGCCGATTAAGGGTGTGAGAGTCAGCAATCACCATTTCAACTTTAAGATCAAAAGTCATATTTACGTATCGGCAAGTTAAAATTCAATTTTATCTAGGGTTGTTATTTTGTTTCCAGCAAATTTCTTCTTCTAATTTTAACATTTGCCCAAAAATGGATGATTATATGTAAATTTGGAGAGATTATCCAACAATTGTTGATAGTCTTGATGCTCCTGATTAGGCGGAGGAGGCGGTTGATGCTCCAGATTAGGCGGAGGAGGCGGTTGATGCTCCAGTGGAAGAGGCTGTTGGTACTCCAGAATTGGAAGAGGCGGCAGTTATGGATGAGGATTCTGGTACAGTGGCGGAGTTTGAGATGCTTGATGTGGCTTACGAAGAGGTCGTTGTTGTAAAGATGGTGGATATTGAGGCGGAATCCTCGGTCGAGAAACCGATGCAGTCACGTAAGATGTCGGGTTGGAGGAATCATCGGCCAACCAACAGTTGATGTGAAGGTTTTTTGTGAACATATCAAACTTACACATAATACTTGCTTAGACTACTATTGACAAACGACAATTTAGTTGCTAGAAGTGTCATTTCATATATAGTTATTTCGTATGAGAATATGATAATTTTATATTCGTGTTTTGAGTTCAAGAACAACTTCTAATAGAATCTTGTTTAATTATCTCTTTTATTATCATGAACCCTCTTGATTCATTTTTCCCGATATTTTTATTAAATGATTTTATTTAATTTTATTTATCAATTGAACACTGAGTTTCAGAAAACTCTTTTGCATCCTAGCCATATTTAAATCAATACAGTTCATCGTGTATTCACTTGATCCATGTGGATTCGATTCCTAAATACTATCGCAATTGTTATTATGTACTTGCAATATTTTATTGAAGTTAAAACCTTTTTCGTAACAGCATGCAATGATAAATTACTTTACAAAGCAAACAACTTTATTCTTGAATACTAATTAGTTTAATAAAATAAAATAAAATAAAAAGAACATAGTTGATATGCAACTCTTAGATTAGTTTTCTAGAGTATTAGTACCCACTTTATTCTTGAATACTAATTAGTTTAATAAAATAAGTTAAAAAAAAAACATTGATATGCAACTCTTACATTAGTTTTCTGGAGTATTAGTACCCACTTTTTTCCATCCAAGTAGGCGGTGCCCTGGTTTAATTTTATTATGCTCATAGTAAATTCCATCAACTTTAGCAATCCATGAGCGAAACCCATGTATACATGGGGGACGTAGTGATCCTAATTCTGCCATAAGATCATATGCATAAGGTTGTTTTGTAGGCCAGTGAACAATGTAACATACCCATATATCTTGTCTTCTTTTTTTTTTGGCAAAGATATTTTGTCTTCTTTGGCCAGATGAAAGTAAATAATTCTCATTGAATTTCAACCAGTGGGTGGTGTTTGGTGAATCACTGCATCCAACTTTTAGAATACGACCTGGACCGAGTCTGTTTTGAATTTCTGCCTTCTGATCCCAGCAGTTAGATGCCTCACGCAATCCAAAATACATAGCAATAAGAAAAATGAAACCTAAGAGATTATTCATTTTTTTGTTTTGAAATAAAATATTTTTTCGATTAATATGAATCTAAAGATTGAAATAAACATAATTTATAGAGTTTTGTTGGTAAAAATTGGTTAACTATTATTGAATATTTCTAATGGCGTAACTAAATTTAACACAAAATTAAAGGATGGAGTGAATTTAGTGTCGATAAGTTAGGCTGACCACAAGGATCAAACCAAATAATTTCATTTTACAAATTTTATCTCACCACAAAAAAAGAAAAAGAAAGAGAAAAATAATCTATATCTAACAAAAATAGTGGAACGAAGTGTATTGTTTTACAATATCTTTTAATTACTAAGAAACATATTTCTCGATCATAACAACAAAATAATTGCAACAAGTACAATTTTACAAGAACCAAAATATAAATTGACAAAAATTTAAATTCTATCTTTTTTGTAATAGCAAAATATATATTTATACCATCTAAAATAATACGGGAAAAATGTCGAAAAATGTGCCAACTTTCAAATTTGGGACGATTAAAGCATGAACTCTCGAAATGTCTCTTTAATCACAAAGTTTCTGTTGACCTATCTGAAAATAGCTAAGTTTTCGTTGACCTGGCCAAATTAGGCATCGCGTTAAGTCCCCGTTAGAACGACGCTGACGCTGTTAACAATCCGTTACAAGTCTCCGTTGGATCAAAACGACGTCGCGTTTTGAAGTTTTCAAACGATGTCGTTTCACCAAAAAATAAGAAAGAAAAATGGCATCTTCAAAGATTCGAACTGCTGACCTGTTACCCTAATAAGAGACACTCGACCATTGAGCTACGAGAACATTTAAATGTTTTAACAAACAGAATGTGTATATATACTAAACACTGGCAACATAAATTAGGTAAAAATATATGCAACTAATTTAAAATAACAAAATTAAAAACAAATTAATAACCAAACATATACAAATATTAAATATACTTACCTTAAATATATATTTCAAAATTTAAAATATATAATTATATATATATATATATATATATAAAGATTTTATTCTATTTTGGAAAATTATTCTTTCCTAAATTATAAAAACCTAAACTTATTTGTGTTTAAACCTAAACCTAAATATGATAAGTATATTTAATATTTGTATTTTTGGTTATTATTATTTTTTAGTTTTGTTATTTTTAGTTAATTGCATATATTTTTAATTAATTGTATAATGTTATTTTTAGTATATATATATATATATATATATATGTTCTGTTTGTTATAACATTAAAATGTTCTCGTAGCTTAATGGTTGAGTGTCTCTTATTGGTGTAACAAGTCAGCAGTTCGAATATTTGAAGATGCCATTTTTCCTTCTTATTTTCTGGTGAAACGACGTCGTTTTGAAGTTTTCAAACGACGTCATTTTGATCTAACGGAGACTTGTAACAAATTGTTACCAGCGTTAGTGTCATTCTAACGGGGACTTAACGGGATGCCTAATTTGGCCAGGTCAACAAAAACTTAGCTATTTTCAGATAGGTCAACAGAAACTTTGTGATTAAAGAGACATTTCGAGAGTTCCTGCTTTAATCGTCCCAAATTTGAAACTTGGCGCATTTTTCGACATTTTCCCCAAAATAATACCACTCGTCTACATACACTCATTTTATTAAATATTTTCAAATTAGATGAAAGGATCTGGCAATTAGTAGTTCTTTCTCCAACAGTATGATGATTGCTTCAATCGATAATGACCTGCAAATAGCTTATAAGGAAGATGAGGAGTTTTGGAAATAGAGAAGCCTTCAACTTTGGTTAACTTTGGGTGACAGAAACACAGGTTATTTCAATGCTATAATAAAAGGAAGAAAAACAGTAAAAAAGTTCTCTGTCATAGAAGATGACTCGGACCAGAGCTTCTATAGAGAGGAAAAAATCATTGAAGTCATCTCAGACTACTACAATAACTTGTTCAAATCCCAACAAGGCGAAGGAGCCACTACCATTAGAGAGCTCCTCTCTTCCTGCTGATATGAGTCAAATTAACTCCTAGAACTAGTCTTTCAAATAAGAGATCAATTGCAGCACTTAAGGGTCGAATTCCACAAAGTTCTTTTGTTCACACAATAAGCTAACAGTTTCGAAATTAGGCTAAATAAAACAATATGAATTAAAATAAAGCAAGCAGACAATTTTATCTGGTAAAAAGATCAATAGATTAAAGCATCAGGTTTAAGGAAATTCTCAGGAAATAAACTAATAATAAATCTAGCAAATTAATTAGGATTGTTTAGCGAACCGTTCTAGGACTCAAAACACTAATGTATAGCTAACCACCCTCTCAGATGCGCTAACTAACTAATCTAATATCAGGTAAATCCACCCTCTCGAATGCGAATTCCTAGACCTAGACTAGCATTAAAAACATGTTTGATATGTTCACAAATATTCCTAGACCACCTCTCGTATGAATCTAGAAATCTCTGCCCACCTAAGATAGTTCCAGTAACAGGCGTCCTCTCGGATCAAAACCTATTATCCTATGATCAAGTTCTAGTTAGCTACTCTAGAACAAGCATTAAGAACAACCTAAAGTGAAGAACTCTACAGATTAATCCTAACAGGTAATTGATTTACTACTTCATCTAAATCCCTAATGAGAATCCCTAAACCTAACAGGGTGATTACTCAGACATGATTAATGAAACCGAAAACATGTTTGAATAAATTGAAATAAGAAATCAAAAGGAGAATAGAGTTTAGAATAAATCTTCTCTCTAACAAGGATTTGAAATCTCTGAAAGTAGCTCTCTCCAATTCTCTTCCAAAGGGTTCAAGCTCAGAGAATTACAAACCAAAAGCAGAAAACAAGATTGCAGGGTAAACAAGATAATGAAATAAGAAACCCTAAAAACTACTTATAATATCTCCAAAAACGTGCAGGGACTAAAGATGCAAATAGGGAAGTCTTCTGGGTTGATTCTTCGGGCTTTAAAACTCCAAAACCGTTGAGAATTTTTACTGGGCCGTGTGTGGTGTCGAGCGACACAAGGGTGTCGGTCGACACTCATGCCTTGGTTTGATGCCGAATTCGTTCCTCAGCTCTAAATCTCCGGTTTAGCTCCAAAATGGTTCATTTTCTCCAAATTTGTTCCGAACGTGTAATAACCTGAAAAAGACTCAAAAAGACACTAGAAACAACAAAAAAACTCTAAAACTGACACATATATCACGGCTAAAATTGGTGAAATCCGGGATATAACAACTCTCCCAGACTTAGCTTTTGCTTGCCCTCAAGCAAAACACAAAAACCGAACCCGTGGAAGAAGTTTGAAAACATAGAAACTCCCAATTTCTCTAGCCTATTACCTTGATCATCCAAACCAAATCCAAATGCCTAGCAGATCGCATCAAATCCTAACCGCCATGTAATTCTCCGCAAGCATTCTTAACATTCCAAATTCCAAACCAAATTCCACAACTATATCCTATAGCCCTCATCGCATAAATCTCATCAATAAAATCAGTACTCAAGAAATTTCTAGACTCATTCCCGTACTATACCATTTTACACACTTAGGTACTCTTTCTCTCCCCAGACTTATTCTTTTTCAAACCTTTTTTTTTTAACTTCAAAGGTGTAGGCGAATAATGGTATCATCGGAAATGTTCCTAACCTCGCTTCCAACCTTCGTGTGACCATTCCTCTTGAAGTAAAATAATGAGATCACGGGAAATTTTCCTATCTCTTTACTCCAAAAGAAAATCATCTCAATCTTTTTTTTTTTCTAGAGTAAGGGAGAAGAGTACCATTTTTTTTCTACATTGGTCTTATTTATCAGGTATGAACATGGAGTCAAGTTCTGAGAATACTAACCGTATTAACAAGGTGAAGAGTATAAAATTTGCTTAGGCTTTAGCAGATTGTGTTGGAAACGTGGATGTCCTCTAGTCTATTGATTAACTCTCTGGATTTTCCATTAGTCGGAATGAATTGAATCTGCAGCATTAAACTAACGAGGCAATACTCTAGGGAAAAAGATCATAATTTCCAACAAAAAGTTTGACTCAATAAAACGACTCAAAAGAAAAAGAAAAATAAGACTCAAAAAGAAAAACATAATTAGTAACTGCCTCCTCCAGACTTAAAAGACACTGTCCCCAGTGGCATTCAAATGCGTAGTAAGCGAAAATAAAATAAAAAGAAAAACATGAATAAAAGAAAAGAAAAACGAAAAACATACCAGTGGGTTGCCTCCAACGAAGTGCTTGTTTTCAGTCATTAGCTTGACTATGTCGGGATTCATGAGCGAGTTGGAGCATGAGAAGTGTTTGAAGACTTCTCAGAGAAGCGACGTCTTGCCATCCATGGTGGAGTGTAAGCAGTGGAGGCGTGCTCATGTCCAAGGAAGCTTGTAGAAGCTGCAACGGTGTCCTTTGTTCCTTGTCCTGCATCAACAGAAGAAACAAGCACTCGAGAATCTTGTGGCTCATTTACCTATGAAGCCTTCTTCGAAGATATGGAAGTATTAAGTGAAGAAGGTAAAGGATGAGGAGGAGAGGAGCAATACCTTTGCTGATCAAGGCGTGGAAAGCGTGGGCGAGGTGCTGTGTATGGCTCGAGAATAGCTCCCGAACACTTGGCAGTGTCTACAGTCCCATGAGCAGTGTTCGCCAAAATTCGCTTCTCTGCTCGTCGTTGGTGTCGATCGACACAGGTGGTATGAACGACACTGGCTTGGAGGCTGAGCAATGTCGGGCTCCTTTTGTGCAGTAGAACCCGATTCCTTTGCAGATTCCCGTGTAGATTCAACAGAGAAGGACTTACCACTTAGAATAGGAGGTGTACTTGGTCCTTTCATGTCAAAATTCATCTTCACATCATACACATCCAACGAAATCTGTCCCTTCTTCACATCAATCTTCGCGCACCAGTTGTGGCTAAGAATGCTCTACCCAAGATAAAAGGATCCTTGGGTTCTTCATCGTATTCCAGTACCACGAAATCAGTAGGTATGAGTAGGCCTGGGCGTTCGGATATTTGGGTCGGGTTCGGGTCGGGTTTTTCCGGTTCGGGTTTTTCGGATTTAGAAAACTAAGACCCGTTCGGGTATTTTGCAACTTCGGGTTCGGGTCGGGTTTAGATCGGATATTTCGGGTTCGGATTCGGGTTTACCCGAAGTATCCAAATATTAGAAATTTTGTATCCGATTCTATGCAAAGTATTGAAAAATACTGAACAAATCTATAAAACCCCAGTATTTTATACCCGAATCTAGCCCAAAGTAGCTAAAACACCCGAAAATATCTTAACATCCGAATAATTTAGGCACTTAGCTTATTACAAATATAAATATTACTAATATTTTATAACTATGTACTTATATTTTGGGTATGTTCGGGTATTTGTTCGGGTTGGGGTTCGGATCGGGTTCGGGTTTGGGTTTTCAGGTTGTGAAGTTTAGAACCCGTTCAGGTATTTTCAAACTTCGGGTTCGGGTTCGGGTCGGGTTTTTCTGGTCGGGTTCGGTTCGGTTTTTCGGGTTTGGGTATTATGCCCAGGCCTAGGTATGAGACATTCACCAATCTTCACAGGAACATCTTCTATGATACCTTCGGGAATTCGCTTAGAACGATCTGTGAGAAGCAAAGTGATCCTTGTGGGCCTGTAAGTAGTCATACCGAGGCGCACATCAACTGAATGTGGCATCAGATTGATGCTGGAGCCAAGATCACAGAACGATTTTCTGAACCGGTCTGTAGAGATGAAGCAATCAAGAACAAAGCTTCCTGGGTCAGGTAGCTTTTCAGGCATTCGACTCTGAATGATCGAGATAATGTGTTCAGACACAACCACTTTCTTCTTTCTCTCCTTCTTGGCTTCTTGCAGCACAATCAAACTGATATCCTTGGTGAGCAAAGTAGCTTCCTCAGCACAAATACCATTGTTGACCAATCTCTTGACATATCGCTCAAGTGGTGGAGAAGATGTTTCGGGATTGATTTTAGGAAGAGTAGTCTAGATCTTCTCCATGATAGCTGATATATCACGGATTTTACCGATTTTAGCCGTGATATATGTATTGTTTTTAGAGTCTTTTTGTTGTTTCTAGAGTGTTTTTGAGTCTTTTCAGGTTTTTACACGTTCGGGACCAATTTGGAGATTATGGATCATTCTGGAGCAAAACCGAGAAGTTATGCTGCGCGAGCAATCCGGAGACGAAAATACGTGCAAGTGTCGAACGACACCACCCCTGATGTCGGTCGACACCAAGATCTGAACGGGAGCACTCAAACTCCTCCTGCAGGCCGTCCTGCTAGTACTAGCAATCAGGCAACCGTAGGAGATGGGTCCAATCCAACCGGGGATGAAAATCCCCAAAATCAGGGAAATCCTGCTATTGACGAAGGACTCCTTATGGAAGATCTTGATGTCATCCTTTCAGATGATTTCGTCAAAGTTCGTCAAGAGCTTGATGAAATGAAGTCGAAGTTTCATCAGGCGACCAGTTCGGCGCCTGAGATCGATCGAGTAATCGAAGAAACTCGACGAACACCCTTCAGTTCGAGGATCTCGAACCTTCGGATCAAAGATTCTCGAAAGGTCAAATTACCAACTTACGATGGTAAAGGCGATCCTAAAAATCACCTCGCTGCTTTTCAGATCGCTGCTGGCAGAATTGATCTAGAACCAGACGAGGAAGATGCCGGATATTGCAAACTATTCTCCGAGAATCTGTCCGGATCGGCTTTATTATGGTTCACTCAGTTGGAGCCTGAATCCATTGATAGTTTTAAGGAATTGTCTTCCACATTCCTAAAACAGTATTCCATGTTTATGGAAAAGGCAACCTCTGATGCAGATCTTTGGAATTTAACCCAAGGTCAGAACAAACCACTTCGCAAATATATCGCTAAATTCAAAGAAGTGATAGACAAAATTCCTGGGGTATCGCATGTTGCTGCCCTTTCTGCTTTAAGAAACGGACTCTGGCATGAATCTCGATTCCGGGAAGAAATCATCGTCAATCGTCAAAGCACCATCCAAGACGCTTTATTTAGAGCTACTAATTGGATGGAGGCAGAAGAAGAAAAGCTTAGCCTCGCTAAAAAGCATCGGCCAGCAAAATTGGTCGTTGGAAATCCAACTAAAAAGTTTGAACCAAAAGATCAAAAACGGTTCGGAGTTAATCCTGCTACTAACGTTGTAGGAAAACCCTCCCCGAACAGAGGAAGATACAATTCTCCTAATACTTGGGTTAGAGATGAGAGTGCCTATTGCGATATTCATAGAGTAAATGGGCATTCCACCAAAGATTGCAGCGTACTCAAAAAGCACCTCACCGAACTGTGGGCGGCTGGAAAGCTCGCTAATTTCAATATCGAAGAGTTTGTGGAATCTTATCATAAAGAAAAAGAAGATTCCGAAGCGTCCAATCCTCCTGAAAAGAAACATAAACCCAATGGGTCCGGAACTCCGAACACTCCTAAGAAAAGGATTGATGTTATAATGGGAGGATCCAAATTATGCCGAGATTCGATCAGATCAATCAAAAGGCACAAGAAATCAGCAGCAACTCAAACCGCTGTGGGTTTCCAGTCAAGTGAACAAACACCTTCTATCTCTTTCGATAATTCGGATACTCAAGGATTAACAGGACCTCATGACGATGCTCTTGTGATAACTTTAGATGTTGCGAACTTCGAAGTAACTAGGTGTCTAATTGATACTGGAAGCTCGGTAGATCTCATATTTCTAAGCACTTTGCAAATAATGGGAATCAGTAAAGCCGATATTATCGGTCCGCCAGCACCATTGGTAGCTTTCACAAGTGACACTTCCATGTCCTTAGGAAACATAAAATTACCAGTACTTGCCGCAGGGGTTCCAAAAATCGTAGAATTCATTGTTTTTGACCGACCGGCCGCTTACAACATAATTCTCGGAACTCCGTGGATTTACCAAATGAAGGCTATACCTTCAACTTATCACCAATGCGTGAAATTTCTGACTCCTGCAGGAATCGGAACCATTCGAGGTGATCAGGAAACATCGCGTTCTTGCTACCTCATGGGACATCGTTTAAAGCTCAAATAGCAATTAATGATAAACGCGAAGCAAGAGAGCACCTCGCGTTACCCAAGTGGTCTCAGTTCGAATGAAGTTACTACAGAAATCGAAATTGATTCCGAATTTCCAGATCGAAAAGTAAAAATCGGTACTACTTTAGATTCAGAAATCAAAGATCAATTGGTAACATTCCTAAAGGAAAATAAACATACTTTCGCCTGGTCGGCAAAAGATATGCCCGGAATCGACAAAAGTATTATCACCCATGATTTAAACGTTGATCCCAGTTTTAAACCGATAAAGCAGAAAAGAAGAAAACTGGGTACTGACCGAGCTCAAGCGGTCAATGACGAAGTTGATAAGCTTTTGAAAATTGGTTCAATTAGAGAAGTAAAATACCCGGACTGGTTAGCAAACCCCGTGGTAGTCAAAAAGAAAAATGGAAAGTGGAGAGTATGTGTCGATTTCACCGACATTAATAAAGCATGTCCAAAAGACAGTTTTCCTCTCCCTCATATCGATCGGCTCGTAGAATCAACGGCCGGAAACGAACTCTTAACATTTATGGATGCATTTTCTGGGTATAATCAGATCATGATGAATCCCGAAGATGAAGAGAAAACATCCTTCATAACAGATAGAGGAATCTACTGTTATAAAGTTATGCCATTCGGCTTAAAAAATGCCGGGGCAACATACCAACGTTTAGTTAACAAAATGTTTGCAGAACATTTGGGCAAAACGATGGAAGTTTATATAGATGACATGCTCGTGAAATCTCTTAAGAAATCCGAGCACATCACACATCTCGAGCAGTGTTTCAAAATTCTGAACGAGTTCGGAATGAAATTAAATCCAGCTAAATGTTCCTTTGGCGTACCTTCCGGAGAATTCCTGGGGTACATAGTCACGAATGCTCGAAAAGGTGGATGGTATGACGAGCTGCAACCTGTGTTGTGGACTTATCGAACAACCCCGAGGCGAGCAACGGGTGAAACTCCATTCTCATTAGTTTATGGGATGGAAGCCGTAGTCCCAGCCGAGCTGAATGTTCCAGGTTTGCGCCGGAGCGAAGCTCCACTTAACGAGGAATCGAATTCTAAATTATTAGAAGATGTTCTCGATACAATCGATGAAAGGCGAGACCAATCCCTTATTCGACTTCAGAATTATCAACAGTTGACCGCTCGATACTATAACTCAAAGTTGAAAAACAGACCTTTAAATTTAGGAGACTTTGTTTTAAGGCGAGTGTCGATAACACAAAAGAAGAAGGAGCTGGAAAACTCGGTATTAATTAGGAAAGCCCTTATCAAATCATTGAAAAAATCTGAAACGGTGTATACCGTTTACAAGACCTTGACGGAAACCCCGTACAAAAGCCTTCGAACATAATCAACTTGAAAAAGTTCTATTGCTAAAGCAAACACATTCAAACTACGATTTGGCTTGATCCTATTTTGGGTACGTAGGCAGCTCGTTAAAAACGAGTCCAGCTATAATATAAAAATAAAAATATAATTTCAAATTATGAATCTTATTTTGGGCTTGAATATAGAGTACATTGCAAACAATATATAAATAAATATTTCTAGCAAAACTCAGATTTAGAAGGGTCTTGAATTACGGAATAATTCCGCTCCTTGACCAGCGAGGTCAACGATGCTCATAATGCAACCTGGCATGTTTCTATACTCTTGAAGTCCCAGTTCGATCCAATCGGAAGGATGGGCTTCGAGGCAATGAAGCTCGCGAGCAATGTCAAGGCAACGCTTCCCTAGTTCCCTTCTCTTCTTCCTAATCTCCTTTTTCTCGTCCTCGAGCTCGTCATGCCGAGTGATAAGCTGAAGAAAATAAAACGTTACGTTAAGCAATAACAAAAAGAGTAAAATCACTAGGATGGAAAATACCTTATTGATAAACTCCTCGGCCTTGACACGATCTTGGGCTGACAATCTCTCGATTAATACGATCGGAACCTGAATGCTGGTTCCCTTCCTCAATATTCTTGACCCTTCCGGTTCGCCAGTTTTTCCAGTTTTTGTAAGCTCGATGTATGGTGCTTCCGGAAGATCGTCACTTATCAATTTGAATGAGTCAGAAGGTTTATCTGAAGAATTTCCTTCTTCAAACATTTTTGTAGAATTGTTGTTGAAATTCAATGACAAGCTACACCCACTTTATACTCGAAAATTTATTCGATTGCATTTAAGAGGATTAATTGACGATTTCTCAAATCTGAAATTACTACTTTCGTGGAAAATGTAATCGAGTTAATTGCTAATTATATTCCCTAGATTAAACGCGTTAAATGAGATTTGAAAAATCGGAAAATTTAAAGCAAAAGGGGGAATATAATTAATGTTGCTGGGTTTCAAGTCCAGTGACATTTTACAAACATATATAAGAAAGTGTTCGATCAAAAGTCTTCGCCCGATAATGATTCCAGCGAGGTGGAAGATCCCGAACAGCATTCCGAGGATAATCCCTCGTCAGAAGATAAATCAAAAGGGCCGGAGAAGTCATCAATAGTTTTCATCTCCGGCTCCTCTTTTTCTTCAGTTCTTAACATCGGAAGTCTCCGAAACTCTGAAGAACATGAAACAAAAGAGGACCCATCGCTGGTCGCCAAGGATAAACGATGAAATTTATCCAGCATGCGGAGGAATCTTCGGAGACAAGTAGGCATTATGGCCACGATGTCTAAACCATTCCTCTCCCATTCATGCGGTTCAGATTCCAGGCGAAGGATCTCTCTTTCTATCCTCTTTATACGCTCATCAAGAGCGCGACGCCTCCTTCCGATTCTTTGTCTTTTATCACATAAAGCTTTGTGTCTCCCGACGATCTCTTTGAACAAACATTTTGTCAAGAGAAAGGAAGTTATAGTTTTCTGAAAAGACTAAGAGTTAGAAAAGGAACCTTTTCCAGGAAGTCATAACATTTGACCCTTTCCTTCCCTGTTCGGAAATGAAAAAACGTTGGGTGAATATCTCCCTTTGGAGAGAATCCGTCTTCGGATTCAAACAATGGGTTCCCACCTGAAGTTGTTATTCTTGAGCTTGATCTGAAAGAAGACAGCGGCATTTTTCAAGTTTTTCTTATGATGAACTATGGTGATCCTTCGGAATTCCTTTTAAAGGGGAGAGAGGTCTAGATTTCTAAAAATAATTACATATTGCGGGCCTGTTAGAGCAGGCTTCGGATCCAATTAAAACATGGCCCAACAATTCCGAAGCCATTATAGGCAACGATCGAAACCTTTGCCTGGTCATAATTATGACAAAATTCTCATGAATTATAAATCTTATCCCTCGATAAAACAAAAACTTAAGCCGAGCTCCATCCTCGCCTTCGAGAGACCGAGGAAAAATACTTATTAAGATTTTTTCTTTAAAAAAGGCAAGTGAGCCTGATCAGCTCATCTCTAACAATTCATAAAACCTCTTTGGTGGGCTAGGACTTGCAAACCTAGAACCGCGTCCAAACGTTTTGCTTAAAAAAAAAAATCATATGCCGGAGCATGTACATGATTGTGTTCAGTCACACTAATTGGACAAAATATTTCCGTCAAAAGGAATAGTCCTCATGGACTCAACAAAACAACTTTTTAAAGAACGTTCTTATACCTCTGGAGAACCTTCGTATGGCCGAGAACCTTCACCAACCTCAAATTGGGAGGGAGAATCACCAAATACCAAAGAAAATGGTCCCAAATCAAGAGAAGGGCGGGAAACCGAAGATAACTCGGATTCGACTATAGCGAGCTCAGCAGAAACTTCCTTCCTCTCATCCTCTAGTGAAATTCTCCCACTCTCTATTCCCCCAATCAGATCTAGATTACTCTTCAACTCGGCTCGGTCGGACTGAAGTTTAGTCCAGACTTCCTCGTCTTTGATGAACTTCATGATAGACTGAATGAATTGCCTACCAAAGCCCCTCATCTCTTCTCGAGCATTATGTTCGGCTTCAGCAATATCGCGAGCTCTGTTCCTAATTAAAAGCTCGGTCTTTTGATTCGTTTCTTCGAGCAAAACCGTAGCCTCTTCTAGCTCGGATTCTAAGCGAAGAGCATCAGACCTCGCAGAATCTCTTTCAACGTCCGCAATTTCTGATGCGTTGCTCATTAGCTGCTAGAGTTTTCTTCATATTCTCAAAGGATGATTCAAGGGCTCTTGCTTGCTCGGATCGCTCAGACCGATTGGCTAATCTAAGTTCATCAACCTCCTTTTTAGCCTTTGCGACTTCTCTCATCGCTTGGTGAAGAAGGTTCTCATAATGGAAGATCATTCCATTAGTCTCCATAAACGCTTTTGGAGTAAAAAAAAACGTGTCATTAAGACAAAAAATTTTACTTAGGGAGGTGTCAAAATCAAAAACCAAAGAATCTGAACCTGGGACAGGTAGCAGGCTCGATTGACGAACATCTGACGGATTTCCGGCCTCCAAACCGAGAAAGGAGGAAGGGACGTCCCTTCTCTGGTTTGAAAACTTCGGAAGATGTCTCCAACCTCTTCTCCGCCTACAAAACAAAGGAGAATAGTAGATTAATAAACTAGTTGCGATCTGTAATAAGTCTTGTTAAGGCTCGCGTTCTAAAAAAAAAAAAAAAAAACTTGCCATAAATCGAGGCGGGTAAAGGGGTGTGAGTCCCAACACTCAATCCTTGAGACAAAGGAACCTCCAATCTCGGCTCGTCGGCTTCTTCTGAAATTACTCTGTCTCCCGGAAAAGGGAACTCATGGCCAAAAGGGTGAAGGAATTCCAATTTGTTTCACCCTCGGAAACGATTCGAAAGAAAGATAAAAAGTCAACAGTTGGGCGGGGGATCGTCTGGTTCCCTGAAACAAAATGTTGAGTTGAGAATCTTATTCTTTTACACAATGCAGTGAAAAGCGGTAAGGATTGGTTCTAACCAAGTTTAGATGACCAATTTGCGAGAAGAAGACCGGAAAGACCTTGGACGGAATGGGGATTTACCCGGAAGAAAAACCAATATTTTCTCCAAGGCCCATCATTCGGGGGCATTCCGTCAATCATGTTACGGTCAAGAATAGGATTCAAAGAAAAAATACCCGCTGCTGCGGATTCACGGGCTCGAAATAGCCCTAAAAGTTTGCTGGTGGAAAGGGAAAACCCTGCCTCTGCCGAAACAGTCAGGGTACTCAGGATGTATCGAAGGAAGTTGGGAGCCATTTGGGGAAAAGCAATCCCTAAATGGAGAAGGTACAAAAGGAGAACTTCCGGTACTGGAAAAAACAAACCACAACCTTTGAAATAAACTTCGTACGCGCAACAGTAACCATCTCGCACCTTTTCCGGAGACTCGTCGGGTCCAGGAAGAGAGAATTCAATTTCCTGAGGGATGTTACAAAGACGGCGAAGAGCGCCAAGGGAAGCAGGGGTCGACTGAGACCTAAAATGCGGACCAAATTTGTCTCCCCTCTGGGTGAAGACTTCATCTCCACTGGGGACAGGGATTCCTTGACTGTCATCTTAGTTGTCTAAAACGTAGACGGCTAGGGAAGACATTTTTGACTAAGAGTTTTCTCTGGTTTGGTAAAAGTTTTTAGGGGTAAGTGTACGCTGTAAAAGCCGTCGTTCCATTTAACCTTATTTAGCACAAAACCGCCTCGAGAGTATTGGGAAGTGGGACGGTTTTCCCCACAGTATTAATATAAAATTAAGAAATTAATGATGACGGTTGTCAGGGATATCAAATCACTTGATTATCCGAGATCAGCGTAATAGCGTGAAACATGGAATAATTCCAGAATGTTAAAGATCTCGAGTCATTAATTACTATTTACTTAAGTCTTCCAAGCCGAGCACTCAGCTCGCAAGACTTGAGGGGCTAAATGTTGGGGTCGGATCCCACACATTTTGGGTAGGATCCACTTGGATCTGTCCACGTCATTATTACATAATAATCCTCTTGGAATTAAAGATATTTTATTATAAGGATCACACTTAACCAGTCAGGAGTTCGATTCAGTCTACTAAAAGAGTTCGATCTTTACCAGTACGGAGTTCGCTCTTATTCAGTTTGCATAGAGAAAGGCCGAAGCGAGGAGAATATTGTTCGGGGTTCGCGGTAGCATCAAAGCATGGGAGTTCAGAGTCAGCAAGAAAGAGTTCGGAAGGCCCACGTGAAGCCCAAGACAAGTTCAAATTCAAGCCGTTTCGGTCAAAATGTAACTTATGTGATTAATGCGGATCAATGTGATTACGAGTAGTAAATAGCCACATTAATCATGTTTTCTCTATAAAAACAACCTCAAACGCATGTGTTTGAGAGGGACAATCTTTTACCTCTTACGATCAAAGCAATACAACATACTTTTTCTTTCACAATTTCACAAGGCTTTTTACTATTTTATTCTTATCAAATTCTTTCACTTTATTTTGGTTTCTTGGTTACTTTCCTTTTCGATTTCTTATTTTCATCCTTTGATTTTAGAGTTTTTTTCCACAAAAATACTTAAAGACAATCGAGTGTGAATCCTACATCCACATATGCGTCATTGCCTGCGTGAGTTGAGTAACGGAGTATAAGGATTTTAGCCGACTTATCCAATAACCTAGTATAAGTCGAATCTTAGTGTTTCGTATGTCCGAGACTTGGAAGCAAACAAACCTAATTCTAGTATTTCTTAGATAGCGATCATTGAACCCCCTGCGATACCCTTGATGCCCAACGTTTGTCTATCATAGTTTTCTTGCGTATTTACTTGCTTTCTTTACTTGCTTTCATTTACTTTTATTTGCAATCGTGACACCAACCAACAACCCCTCTTTATTGTTTTGTCCTAGCTTTACTTGTCCTAACGACTTGTCCGAACTACTTCTCTCTCTGTGGATTCGATACCTTAAGTACTATAACTGATTTGCTATGCACTTGCAGCTTAATCGTTGTGTTCTTTAGGATTTAAAACCTGACACCACATCAGATGCCAATCCCAAGAGACCCTGCAATGCAATTCTGGTCTGAGATGGAGATGATGTATGGGAAGAGTTGGATACCGAAGATGAGCTTTAGCTCGCAGCTTCAGAGCCAATGTCGACCGACACCACCTGGTGTCAATCGACACCCATTCGTTTCCCGTGGAGATCGACGTTTGACGAAGAGTTGTCGACCGCTAGAGCTTCTCGAGGCTCGACAGCAAGCCTCAGTGTCGACCGACACCACCTAGGTGTCGATAGACACCACCTCGCCAAAACACATGTTTTGACGTTTGATGCAGAAGGGTCGACCAGTCATGATACAGTGGAGTCGACACCATCTCAGAGTGTCGACCGACACTCACCTAGTATCGATCGACACTGGGTCCGAACAACTCCATATGTGCTTGTTTTCCCACCTACAACACCTGTCTACACGCCTCCAGTCCCTTTTCCTAGGAAGCATTGCTCAAAGTAAGAGATTCAGGATGCACGCTGCAAGGCTATTGATGTGAGTCAAATTAAGACCTAAGACTACTCTCTCAAATAAGAGATCGTGAGTAGCACTTTAGGGTCGAATTCCACAAAGCTCTCGTGTTCACACAATAGACTAACAGGTTTTGAATTAAGCTAAACAGAATATAAGAATATTAAAATAAAGAAAGCAATTAAATTCGGGTTTTAATTCAGATGAGGAAAACGTTAGGCTTAGGGATTTCTCAGGAAATAAACTAATAGTAAATCTAGCAAATTAATTAGGATTATTTAATGAACCGTTCTAAAACTCAAAGCACTAATGAATAGCTAACCACCTCTCGATGCGCTAACTAACAAGTCTAATATCAGTAATTCCACCTCTCGATGCGAATTCTTAGATATAGACTAGCATTAAATTCAGGTTTGATATGTTCACCTTAGTAGATAGGCCGATTCTTATTACACACCTATAAACCAGGCTCATCTAAAGTAGTTCAGGTAACAGGTGCCCTCTCGGATCAAATACCTATTATCCTAAGATCAGGTTCTAGTTAGCTACTCTAGAACAAGCATTAAGAACAACCTAGATGAAGAACTCTATGGATTAATCCTAACATGTAATCAATTTACTAGTTCATCTAAATCCCTAATGAGAATCCCTAAACCTAACAAGCAAACTACTCAGACATGGAGATTGAAACAAACAACATGTTATGAATAGAAAGCATAAAGAAATTAAGAGAAGAAGTAAAAGAGTTTAAGAAATCTTCTCTGGAGGAGCTCTCTCCAATTATCTCTCAAAGGGTTCAAGCTCCAAAGTACAATATAATGAGAATATGAGAGATTGAGAGATGTCTCTAAAACAAAACCCTAAAAATCTATATATATGTTCTTAAAAACGTGCAGGGACTTCTTTGAAAATAGGGAAAACTTCTGGGGCGAATCTGCAAATCTTCATTACTTCAATAAGACGCGAAATTCAATTGCCGTCAGATCTTGGTGTCGACCGACACCAGGGGTGGTGTCGTTCGACACTTGCACGTATTTTCGTCTCCGGATTGCTCGCGCAACATAACTTCTCGGTTTTGCTCCAGAATGATCCATAATCTCCAAATTGGTCCCGAACGTGTAAAAACCTGAAAAGACTCAAAAACACTCTAAAAACAACAAAAAGACTCTAAAAACAATACATATATCACAGATAAAATCGGTAAAATCCGTGATATATCAACTCCCCCCAGACTTAGCTTTTGCTTGCCCTCAAGCAAAACACAAAAACCGAACCCGTGGAAGAAGTTTGAAAACACAGAAACTCCCAATTTCTCTAGCCTATTACCTTGATCATTCAAACCAAATCCAAATGACTAGCAGATCGCATCAAATCCTAACCACCATGTAATTCTCCGCAAGCATTCTCAACATTCCAAATTCCAAACCAAATTCCACAACTATATCCTAAGCCATCATCGCATAAATCTCATCAAATATCAGTACTCAAGAACCTTCTAAACTCATTCCCGTACTATACCATGATAAATCAACCATTTTACACACTTAGGTACTCTTTCACTCCCCCAGACTTATTCTTTTTCAAACCATTTTTTCTTAAGCTTCAAAGGTGTAGGCGAAGAATGGTATCATCGGAAATTTTCCTAACCTCGCTTCCAACCTTCGTGTGATCATTCCTCTTGAAGTAAAATAATGAGATCACGAGAAATTTTCCTATCTCTTTACTCCAAAAGAAAATCATCTCAATCTTTTTTTTTTTTTTTTGAATAAGGGAGAGGAATACCATTCTTTTTCACATTGGTCTCATTTATCAGGTATGAACAAGGAGTCAAGTTCTGAGAATACTAACCGTATTCACGAGGTGAAGAGCATGAACTTTGCTCAGGCTTTAGTTGATTGTGTTGGAAACGTGGATATCCTCTGGTCTATTGATTAACTCTCTAGATTTTCCATTAGTCGGATTGAATTTAATCTGCAGCATTAAACTAACCAGGCAATAATCTAGAGAAAAAGATCATAATTTCCAACAAAATATTTACTCAATAAAACGACTCAAAAGAAAAGAAAAATAAGAATAAGACTCAAAAAGAAAAACATAATTAGTAACTGCCTCCCCTAGACTTAAACGACATTGTCTCCAGTGGCATTGAAACCCGAAGTTGGCGAAAATAAAAATAAACAAAAACGAAAAATAAAAATTAAAAATAAAAGAAAAACGAAATCATACCAGTGGGTTGCCTCCCACTAAGCGCTTATTTTCAGTCATTAGCTTGACTATGTCGTGATTCTGGCATCAGGTGGATTAGGGCTGGGCATATGGGTAACCCGTTCGGGTTTGGGTAAAACCCTTTTGTGTTCGGGTTGAATGGGTAATGAAATTATGGTCCATTCGGGTATTTCTAAAGATTCGGTTTCGGTCCGGTTGGGTTGCGTCGGGTTCGGGTCGGTTTGGATAATAAGTATGAGAACCGGAAAAAACCCGAAAATTTTGGGTACCCATTGGGTTCGGGTCTAAATGAGTAATATTACCCATAAACCCGAAATATGACTCCAATACCCAAATTTTTAAATCATTGTACATGCTCAAATGATCAAATAAAGATAATAGAACATCAAACATGACATCTAAATACTAAATCCAATCCAAAATAACAAAGATGACTACTTAAGTCTTAAGTGTTGAGAGTAAATCCAATCCAAAATCACATAAATCCGATTGATTTCGCGATAGAGTTGTCGGTGGTGACAGTAAAGTTGCCGAGAGTGTAGCAACGAGGGTTTCCAATTTTGATAATGTGACTCAAAAAGGGATTTTAAGCAAAGAAGCCGATATATGAGGGATTCGAGAAGGAAGCTCAAACGACAAAAGTCACAAAACTCAAAAGCTAGGGCATACATATAAGACTATATCTAATTATCTATATACATATATAAACACATGTGTATTACTTCGGGTTTATGGGTACCCTAAATGGGTAATGGGTAATCCCTGACCCGAACCGATACCCACGGATAGACCAGTACTCTACCCAATGAGGTAATTTCCTAATACCCTAACCCGCCCCAACCCGGTTTTTTCGGTTCGGGTCCGGTTTTTTTGCCCAGGCCTAAGGTGGATCAGAAGGTGGCAGTAAATACTTCTCGGAAAAACGTCTCATCATTCATGGTGGTGTATAAGCAGTTGGTGCATGAGATCTACCAAAGAATTGAGGAATGTCAGCAGGGCAGGGCTTAGGTATGGGTGGTCTACTCCGTTTTCCTGCACAATCATCAAAAGAAGAAACAAGCGCTCGACGAGAAACTCGTGGCTTGCTTAACCGTAAAACAGTCTTGGAAAATTTTAAAGTCTTATTGATGAAATCAGGAGGTTTAGGTGGAGAACGGGAGTACATTAGCTGTTGAGGAGGAGGATGTAGTGGGAGAGGTGCAGTGGCAACAGTTCCCGGGCTTGCAGCCATGATTGCAGCTCGAAAAACAGCTTGGACGGATAACTTTAATTCAGCTCGTCCTGGGTGTCGACCGACACAGGTGGTGTCGACCGACACTGGTGCACTATGTCGACTTCTTGTGTCGACGACAAGATGGTGTGGTCGACAATGGTCTGTTTTGTCAAGTCTGGTGTCGACCGACACCCTGGTGGTGTCGATCGACACTAAGTCTGCAGCTCGGATTTCTGCACTGTTTTTGCAACTTAGCTCGGCAATCTGTGTCTCCATCACAAAAACATCATCCTGTCGCAGCTTATCACTTATCTGTACCTCATCCTGGAACCTAGTGTTGAACAGATAGTCACCACTCCAATCTTCAAGCTTAGCAGCTTTCAAAGTCACTTGCTCAACAGAACTCAACTCCTTAACATACCCAGCAGTAATGTCTGTGGAGGTCTCTACAGAAAACGCTTGACCATCAATGGTGGGTGGCTTCCTCAGCTTGTCCATATCGAAAATCATAACCATGTCACATACATGTAGAGAAATTCTGCCTTGTTTCACGTCAATCTGAGCACCAGCAGTAGCTAAGAACGATCTTCCCAAAATAAGAGGATCTGGAGGTTCTTCTTCATATTCCAAAACCACGAAGTCGGTTAGAATCAAGCATTCTCCAATTTGCACTGGAACATCTTCTAAGACACCTTCAGCGATTCTCTTGGATCGATCAGCAAAGAGAAGAGTGATCTTGGTAGGCTTGTAAGCAGTCATCCCAAGTCCTAAAGCAACAGAATGGGGAATCAAGTTGATGCAGAGCCAAGATCACAAAGAGAATGAGGAAACCTTCCTATAAAGATTGAGCAATCGAGTACAAAGCTTCCTGGATCGGGTAGCTTCTTTGGAATCCTACTTGGATTTAAGGTGTTTAGGGTTACCGTAAATCTTGTGAATGCAGGATATATCGCAAAACCGCAAGAGAAAACGGATCGGTTTGATGTCCACAATTTCCAACCACTTCTTCTTGTAACACCATCTTTCTCCTTTACTTCTTTTCTTTTAGATTCCCCTAGACTTAGATTTTTCTGTGGGGATCTCTGTGAATGTCTCCATCTTCTTTCCATGAGCTATGCTTTTCCTTGAGACTTCCCTATGCTATGAGACTTTTTCTTTTTTTCCTTTTTATTTTATTTTTTATTTTATTTTATTTATTTTATTTTTCTTTTATTTTTTTATTTTTTTTAGAAAGGGGAAACAATACTTTTAAGAATGAAAGTCTCATAAGCATGAAATATGTACCTTTTGAAATCGAATCCCAAGGAAGCATAAGCTCGAGACCAAAACGTCATCCTCTTGGTAAGTTCCAAGTCTCCGTCTTCGTGGCGGGAAACTGTGTCGTTCCTTTCTCTCCGACGTTTTTGCACATAGCTGCTAAAGTGAGAAAAGGAAAAGAGAATGTGTTAGGTCTGAAAAGAGGATAAGGTTTAAGGGTAGGAAACCACTAAAAGTGAGTGGCCATTCAAGATCAGCAGAGAGTGGTAAAAAGGGATAAGAAGTCCTAAATGTATACACTATAGGAAAATCGAGTATTAATAGCAACAGAAAAACGCTATGTAAAAATACAATAGCGTTATAAAAAACGCTATGTCATCGCCCGCGATAATAGGTTTATCACTTTATATAGCGTTTTTCCGCTTTGCTATCGTTTATGAGTAAATAATAGCGCTTTTATCTATGCAATTGTTATTAAACAATAGCAAATATATTTTGCTATAAACTATTTTATCAATAGCATGTTTTGTAACTTTTTTACAGCAGTCTGTATATATGTTATAATTCTTCTATTATCTATAGCAATTATATTTTCTACAATAACGGTGAAAATATGCCATTAATTAATGTATGGTACAAAAAATAAATTTTAAAATCTGCGATTTACGAGATTATTGTTTTTATCCAATTTATTTATATTAAAATATTTGAATCATTTCATTATCTTTTTAGGAAACAAATAACTATGTTAATTATATATTTGTAATTTAAAAAAAATAATCATGATACAAAACAATTCTACTACCGAAACTTCTCTTCTTATATACCCAATAGGCCTATGAGCCCATGTCGAAAAAAACAAAAAATAAAAACACAACGCAACTCTTGAACTTCTTCTTCATCTTTAATCATCAAGCTTCCTCCTTTACAAAAATAGCTACAGAAATCAACCAAACAGAAATATGAATATCAACATCCAGAACTAATGGACAACGTGTTCCATCATGGAACAAAAAATGAAACTTTTTTTTGGTTCGAGTCAATACCCATATACGAACAACAAGTGTATCTTTATCTCGCTCGGTTGCTGTAGATCTCCACTTGCATGTTCACCTGAATAGATTGAATAAAACATAAAATCAATTCCTGATAAATAAATTTCAAAAAGAGGTTGTGAACACAAAATTTAAAATGCAAAGAAATTACCGTGATGGAAGAAAAGAGTCGGCGTCTCCATCTCTCTCGTTGTAGATTTCCTCTATCTGCAGTAACAAATCACTACTAATTAAAAAAATAGAGAAATCAAGAGTGTTATAGAGTTTTAAGAAAAAGCTTAATAGAATCCCTTAAAAACTTTGATATAATCTGAGAGAAAGGTGAGTTAATTCGGTTTCCCACCGTCTGCTTTCTTCATCGTGAGAGAGAGGAAGATTGGAGTTGAGTCGGTTCTTTTGGCATCGAGAAAGGTAAGGGACAGAAGTAATTAAGGGAATGTGGAGAGGTTAAGGAAATGACAGAGAGATTAAAAGAAAGAACATATTAATTACGGAAACTCGTAATTAAGGGAAGAATGGTGAGATGAAAACCAAATAATTTGATCCTGTGGTGAGAGAATACGCCACGTCAGCTATCCGAGTGATCTCTTCCCATTGGCTCTCGTCTTATATCTTTTTCTTATGCAATTTTAACCACTTTTTCTTAATTTAAAATGTTTTAAAATGCTATTATGAAATAGAAAATGTGTTTTAATAATGATATTATGATCATAATATTTTTTTAAAGAAAGATTTAATTTTGGAGTTAAAAAGATTTAAAATTAAAACCATAAAGCATAATATAAACTATTGATGAAAAAATACTTACAACTAACCTATTTTTATAACTAATTGTATATGTGTAATATTATATTTCTTTCTATTGTATGTTATTATTATTATAAAATGATTTTTAATTGCATTTTATTTTGTTAATTTATAAATAATCAAATATGTTTCAAGATTGAACTCTAAACCCTAAACCCTATACCCTAAAGTTTAGGGTATAGGGTTTAGGGTTCAAGAAACATATTTCACTATTTTTAATTAACAGAAATAAAATGCACAAAAACATTAAAAACTTTTCTCTAAAATTTTATTTACAAATTATTAACCTATGAGACATTTATATAATTTTATATTTTGATTATATGGTACATTAGGTTATTGTTTATTCGTTTGTTACTTGTATTTTTTTTTTAAAATTTTTTCTTCCTTATTTGTAGTTTAAAATATGTGTTATGTACTTATGTATTAGTACCGTCATTGAAAATGTCTTGTAGAAGTAAAACCATGATAAATTTCTTGTGGAATTAAAACCATGATACGAATAATTATTAGTGAATGAATTCGAAATAATTATTGGCGAAGTCACTATTACCATCGTATATGCATGTTATTTTCATAAATGGGTAGACTTTTAGCACTTTTTTTTGGGGGATTAATAATACTTTTGATGTTTTTTTTCCGGTTATACAAAATAGAATACTATTGAAATCAATAAATTTGGAGTTCAGGTTGTGATTAGAAAGAGTTGAGGTAGGAGAAGACAATGGAATAAGTTGAACGGTTTCTTCGCGACAAGCTTCCCAAAATTGTTGCTCTACTCTTAGTTTCCTTAGCTCTAACCAACCTCGTTCCACTAGAAAGAGAACAAGTTTTAGCCTTAATGTGATCTTAGAATCAGACATAGGAGAAAGAAAGGGGAAATTCAATTGATCAAGTTTATTACCGTCAACAACGTCATGAGAAGTTGAATTTGTCCCTCACTAAGGCTGATCCAAAAATGCAGACATTCATCTGCAATATCTTCTTCCACACCATACAACTTGGCTCTACCCGAGAAATACATAAGCCATATATGTTATTGTATACAAATTGATGATATAGGCCCTGTTCTTATGTGACTGCAACTCTAACAGAGCAAAACGAGTTTAATGACGTTGGGGACGGAGTCAAATTTGTGCAGCTGCGACGGTTACAGTGATCGCTTAACACATGAAAAGTGTCGCTGAAATTTGCAGCGACTATGAAAGATGTCACGGACGACACCATCGTCCACTTTTACCGACTGTTTTAGTTATATTTATCTCCGTCAAAGACTGTTTCCTCTGTTGCAGTCGCGGTCGCAGCGGCTTGCACAAGAACAGGGTCATAATATACATACCTTGACAAATTATACTCGGTGTTCTCTTCTTTACGAATGCAAGCATAACAGCATCCTCGACCTAAATTTCAATGTGGTATAAGAGGTTAGAAATATCCTAGGAGATTGCAAGAGGAACCTCATGATTGATTATAAATGAAGTAAGATAGGTGATATTACTTAGACTTAAATTTGGACATAAGATTAGAGATACGTTTAAAGACACTAGCTCTCTCAAACCAATGCCTTGTCCATATATATCACAACAATACAACCACAGCCCTACCACTGAGTATACAATTTGTAATAAAGAGTTCAAAGGATCAAACACTCAAATAACAAAGACAGTCGACTCACATCAACACACAAACGAGAAATTAAGTAAGCATACAAAGAGTAAGAAAAAACAAGCGGCATCAACAATAATCTTGAAGATTTGAAGACTGTCTACAAAAAGAAATCGACAAACCCTTAAAATCAAAATTCCAAATTAATTATTGACCAAACTTAAAATCGAAATCCCACATATCTTAGTTCTTCTAAGTGCGAAATTCAGCTACAAGAACAGTCAAATACATATCAATTCAACCATACCGATTTGACTTACTGATGTAGATGGTGGAAATTAATAGGGAACAAGACTGTGATGGGGAGATCGAGATAGAGATCAAAAACAAGACTGAGATTGAGAGGGAAGGAAATGGAGACCGATGGAGAACGAGACTGAAAGCAAGAGGAACGGGACAATGATTGAGAGATCGAGACAAAGATGGAGGAACAAGTTTGAGCGAGTGAGAGATCGAGACATGGATGAAGGATCGAGAGTTGCCGGAAAGAAAAAAATAAAGAGACAGAGTTGATGAATGTGAAAAAGATACAGACGGGAACCCTAATTTTTGACCGCAACATTTTTGATATATCCCAATTTTTTAGTTAGGCGGGATTCAAAATAATTTTTTTTTTTCGCGGTTACGATACCATAGCATTTAAATTTTGTACATGCTATTACAAAGAAATGGATAGCCAAATTCTTAAGCGCGAACCACATAATTTATGCCGCCCAATATATTATAGCGTTTTACATTTGACAAACGCTATGAAAGAAAGAGCCAATAATCAATTATAGCATAACCATCTAAACCGCTATCTTAATCTGCTATTAATACCCGCTTTTCCTGTAGTGATATGCTCGTTTCCCTGATCTGAAACCTCTAATGAGAAAGAATTAAGATCAAGTTAATCGTCCAATATAGGTTAGAGTTGACTTTCGATCCAACAAAAATCTCCACGGGTTGAAACTTCAGGGGGACGGTCCGGATGTAGTGTTCAAATTTGTCCGTTCTTGTGAACATGTAAGTGTTCCTTAAGAAAAATTCTCAACACAAAATGGTCAAAAATCATCATATAACAAGGTCCTAGTTTCCAACTGTTTTGACTCAATAAAAGGCTCGATAAAATAAATCTTTTTGCTTTGCTAAAACCTATCGATGTAAAAATTGGAAAAAGGTCTCAATTCAACAAAATAGAGAGTAGCATTAGTGATGGCGGATTCATTAACCCCCCTAGACTTAAATCACACCATCCTCGATAAATAAAGAGATGAAACCGTAAGAAAGATAGGTTAAGAACAATGTCACCTGAACGACTTAGGGGTGGTGGTCGGTGGATGAGGATGGTGACTAACCATATGATCTTTCTTTTGCTTGACATCGATTTAACTCGGCTAAGTGAATCGAATTTCCATGATATAAATCTATATTCGCATCTTCCTTGAGACAAAAACCTAAAACCATCAATAAACTTTGACAAAAAAATAAAATAAAACATACCTAAGATAGATTTGAACATGAAGTCAAATTGTCCACGATTAAGATCAAAATCGCGGTGACGGACAGAGAGGACGGTCGGCTTGACGATTGCGGTGTCGGATTGGACGGGTGGTAAGGATGGAAAGGATCGTCGGCTTAACTTCGTGTGACCGATCCTTGGCGCTTGGCCTGCACCGGTCACGGGTAGGTGTGACCGGGCTGGTTGCTTGAGGCGGGACCGGTTGTGAAAGACCCCAACCCGGACTCCCTAAGTTCGGAGAGGTTCTTCCCGAACGGATCACTAAGTGGTCCGATCCTTAGCCAAATTTTAGGGTTCATTCCTTAAGACAATCCGTTTTATATTATTCCGTGATTCATTATTTAGAGTCATTATGCAACCTTAGAGTAAAACAAACGATCGGATACTTTATTAGATAAGTAAAGGATTCGATACAACTTATGAGTTTGCATATAAGCTATTACAAGTCATATAATCGATCCTATTCTACCCGATTCACCACCACCCATCTTCCCGGCCATGAGTCTCTCGCGCCTAAGCCAAATCCTTCCCACGATCACCATCCTTTCCTGAAACCAACAAGGCATAAGTAATCGTCTTTTACTTAGTGGATGCAAGTCCATGCAATGCACTATACGTTCTTATAATTCTTTGGTCCGGAGAACGGATCGGAGAGAGGAAGTAAGCGCATCAGTTCGGCCTAGAACCGGTAGATCCTCGCGGATCCGCCGATTCCTTGCCGAGCCGCCTCCCCGTCTCAACCAAACCGTTACTCCTTACAAAGTATGCACGATATGAATATGCTCATGAATGACTAGGCCGATCAACGAACTAATCAAACAACCCACAATATTCTAGCCCTTATTCCATCCGCTCGTCCGGAGATTGTAATCTCCGAGACATTACCACGGCTTTACACCCACCTTGACTACACGGATTCGTTCGGTGAATGATCCGTGTTGCCTCTCTTGATCGCCGATAGAACGCTCGGCTCCGCAAACTCTCCTTTTAACCGTATTTCTCTCGGCAATTGCCTTAGAGTTTCTCTGGATTTTTAGGTGTTTGCGCGTGTCGTGAAAATGAAGGAATCGCCTTCTATTTATAGTTTTTACGATCAAAACCGTTTTTCCCCATAGGTGCCCGTTCGGTGGAACACGCTTGTTCGCATAGGTTCGTTGAAACCGCTCATTCATGCATCTTTGACCAACCGTTCGTTCGCGTCTATTCGGCCGATGTATGTAACCGTCAACCCAACCGCCTTACTACCTTCCCACCCGACCAGCTAACCTAGCTAGACTGTCACTCAACCAGCTGACCTTCACTCCGTCCAGCTTAGGTGAGCTACCGAGCAGCTGGTCCAGCTAGTCGAGCTGGTTAGCTCAACACTTCCAGCTCGTTTCAGCTTGTCACACACTTCGGAAGCCATTCTATCCGCTTCCTTTAGACTTAGCCCGAGATTCCGCTTTTCCCTCGAACCAAGTCTTCCCCGGCGATCCTATTGAGGATCGCGGGTGTTACAAGTCTCCCCCCCTTGAATGGGATTCGTCCCCGAATCCGACTCAAGTGGATCTTCATCCATCTCCTCAAACCACTTAGGAAAATCGGCCTTCATTTTATTCTCCGTTTCCCAAGTAGATTCTTCGCGGCCACCGCAATCCCACAAAACTTTTACCATGTTTACCTTTTTCCTTCGAGTTCCCTTCTCCATTCGATCCATGATTCGAATTGGTCTTGCTTCCACCGTTAGGTTTTCTTTCAACTCGGAAGGAACATCTTCTACACGCTCCTCGTGTTCGCTTAGACATTTCCGAAGTTGTGATACATGGAAGACCTTGTGGAATGCATCCAACTTTGGTGGTAGTTGGAGTTTGTACGCCACAGCCCCTACTCTTTCAATCACCTTGTATGGACCAACGTACCTTGGACTCAATTTCTTTCTTGTAGTAAACCGCCCTTTTCCCTTATAAGTCACCGCCTTAAGATATACCAAGTCTCCCACTTGGAACTCCAACTCTTTCCGACGCTTATCCGCATAACTTTTTTGTCGGTTTTGGGCTTCCTTTAGTTTTATCTTAAGGAACTTCATCTTTTCGTTGGTTTCATCCACAATCTTCGGACCAAACAGCATGCGTTCGCCCACCGGTGTCCAACATAGCGGCGTCCGACATGCTCGGCCGTACAACGCTTCGTAAGGCGACATACCAATACTAGCTTGATAGCTATTATTGTATGCGAACTCCACCAACCTTAAATACTTCTCCCAATTACCACCCCAATCCAAGACGCATGCACGTAACATGTCCTCAAGGGTTTGAATCGTTCGCTCGGATTGTTCGTCCGTTTGAGGATGGTAAGCTGTGCTCAAGTTTACCCGTGTCCCCAAGGCTTTTTGGAAAGCCTTCCAGAAATGCGACGTGAAACGTGTATCCCGATCCGATACAATGCTTACCGGAACCCCATGTAACCGGACTATCTCGTCTATGTACTTTGCTGCGATCACCTCGGCTCCATCCGTTTCAGAAATTGCCATAAAATGCGCGGACTTTGTTAATCTGTCCACCACAACCCAAACCGCATTGTGTTTAGACTTGATCCCCGTAGGTAACCTGGTAACAAAGTCCATTGTTACATAGTCCCACTTCCATTCCGGCATAGGTAGATTTTGCACCAATCCACTCGGAACTTGGTGTTCCGCCTTAACTAGTTGGCACGTCGAACACTTAGCAACCCATGCCGCTACGTCCTTCTTCATTCCAACCCAATGGTAGTATCTTTTCACGTCTCGGTACATTTTACTCGATCCGGGGTGGATCGAGAACTTTGATTGGTGCGCCTCTTTGAGGATTTCTTCCTTCAACTCCTTATCGTTTGGCACGCATACCCGACCATTCACCACAATCGTACCATTGTTAGACGTTTGGTATTCCGTCTTATTGTTCCTTGCCCAATCGTTTATCTCCTTGTCTTTCTCTTGAGCCAAACGAATTCTACTAAGTAGATCGGCTTGATCGGCCGCACCTAATCCCAATGGCTCATAATCCTTAGACAATGCATTTAAATGCAAAGTTCCCATCATGTTGACCAAAGCCTCTTGGTTTTTCTCCGCTTCTACTTCAAAACGTCTCCTACTTAAGGCATCCGCGACTTGATTTGCTTTCCCCGGGTGATATGCAATATCTAAGTCGTAATCCGCCACGAATTCCATCCACCTTCTTTGCCTTAGATTTAACTCCGGCTGGGTGAATATGTACTTAAGACTCTTGTGGTCGGTGAAGATTTGGACTTTAGCTCCGTAAAGATACGATCGCCAAATCTTCAAGGCAAACACCACCGCCGCCATTTCCAAGTCATGCGTAGGATAATTTCCTTCGTGTTTACGCAATTGCCTTGAAGCATAAGCGATTACACTACCCTTTTGCATCAATACGCATCCTAGTCCCGTGATCGATGCATCCGTATAGACCGTGTAGGGTTCACCTTCTTCCGGTAGCACCAATACCGGAGCGCTTGTTAGCATAGCCTTCAATTCCGAGAAACTTTTCTCACATTCCTCCGACCATTGAAACTTTGTATCCTTTCCGGTTAGCCGAGTCATCGGTTGGGACATACTCGCAAAGCCCTTAACGAACCTTCGGTAATATCCCGCCAATCCGAGGAAACTTCTTATCTCGGTGGCATTCTTCGGTCGTGGCCAATCCTTAATAGATTTTATCTTCTCCGGATCGACGGACACTCCTTTATCCGAAACAATATGTCCGAGGAATCCAATACTCCTTTGCCAAAACGAGCATTTGCTTAACTTTGCAAATAACTCGTGCTTTCTCAACCGTTCTAACACCGCTCTTAGATGATCTTGATGGGATTCCCAATCCTTAGAATAAACAAGTATGTCATCGATGAAGATGATCACAAACTCGTCTAAAAATTCTTGGAAAACACCATTCATCATCTTCATAAAGGCTGCCGGTGCATTGGTTAGTCCAAATGGCATTACCACAAATTCGTAATGGCCATATCTTGTCCGAAACGCCGTTTTCCGAATATCCAGCGGATCTATCGGAATTTGGTGGTATCCCGAGGCCAAGTCTATCTTTGAAAACCACTTGGCACCTCGAAGTTGATCCAACAACTCATCTATCCGGGGTAATGGATACTTGTTCTTCACCGTAACTCTATTCAATCCCCGATAGTCGATGCATAGCCTAAAGCTACCATCCTTTTTCTTTACGAACAAGACCGGTGCACCCCATGGTGAACTACTCGGTCTAATAAATCCTTTATCCAACAACTCTTCCAATTGTTTCTTTAGCTCCGCCATTTCCGCCGGTGCCATCCGGTATGGAGCTTTAGATATAGGAGTTGTTCCCGGTTCGAGTTCAATAGTGAATGGATCGGACCGGTCCGGTGGTAAACCACTCACGGCCTCGAACACATCCGAGAACTCGTTTGCGATCGGAATGTCTTTCAACTCCGCACTCGCCCCAACTTCGTGGGTTGTGATTGTGGCTATGTATGCCTCACACCCTTTCCCTAGCATCCTTTCCGCTTGGATTGCCGAGATTACCAAACTTCCCGAAGTTGTCCTTATTCCTTGGAAATTTAACATTTCTTCCTCCCTCTCGAATTGAATCCGTCCTCGGTGACAATCAATATGTGCCTTATACTTTCCCAACCAATCCATACCCAAGATAACATCGTGTTTCTTGAGTTGAACAACGATTAGGTCCGTAGGCATATTGACACCGTTGACTACAACCGAGATGTCCCGAACAATACCGGACGGGTACATTGCTTGCCCGCCGGCTGCTCTAACCATTCCATATTCGGTGTTCCGTTCTTTAAAGAACCCACCCTTTTTAACCATCTCGGAACTCACAAAACAATGTGTAGCTCCGGAATCAAATAAAGTGTGTGTTTCCACATCACCTATACTCAAGGTCCCTACACAATTCCCTATAGTGCTAAGTACCTAATCCGTTTATGCACGATGAAATGCAATGCACGAATTAAAATAAAAAGCACAAAGGCTTACCAGTGATCGCCCTGAAGTTCCCGGCATTGCTAGCTTCCTCCGAAAGTTCGTAAACTCGCGGTGCTATAGCCTGCCTCTTGGGCGGAGGCGGTAACCCATTTCCGCTACGGTTTACCCTTTGTCCAGCTTGTCTTTCCGCTTCCAGCTTCGGACATTCTCTCTTGAAGTGTCCCGCTTTCCCACAGTAGAAGCAAGTCCTTTGCTCATTCACACTCTCTTTCAGAGTTCCTTGTTCCATCCGTGGACAGTTTTGGATACTATGATCCTTACTCCCACAACGCACACATGCACCAACGGCCCTCCAGCAAGTTCCGCTGTGATTCTTCCCACAAGTAGCACACTCTCCGCGCTTAGTATCCGATTTGGTGTCCTCCACCTTATCAAATTTCCTCTTCTTGTCCATCGGTTTCGTTGGCTGCGAAGGACGCGACGAAAACTTCTCCGGTTTCATCCGTTTCTCCTCCTCAAGCCCAGCTTCGATCATGGCTGCCCTCTCAACCAATTCGGACACCGAAGTAAAGGTTCGAATCAAGCAATGGTTACGGATCTCGATCCTTAGTCCTCGGATGAAACGACGAACTTGAGCTTGTTCATCCTCGAGTTCTCTCCCCACATATCGCCTAAGACGATTGAACTCTTCGTCATACTCGCGCACCGTTCGGTTCCCTTGAACCAAATCCAAGTAGGCGCACTCGAGTCTGTCCCAAGCCTCCGGTGGGAAGAACTTCTTGTTGAATTCCTCCTCAAAATCCGCGAAGGATTGGATTTGATCACCTTTCCGTTTCTCGACGGTTAGCCACCAGTTATGTGCATCGCCTTCCAAGAAGTGGATCGCAATGTCCTTCCGGTAATCCTCCGGGCATCGAGTGGAGTTAAAGTTTCTTTTGAGCCGAGTCCTCCACTCATCCGCCACGATCGGATCGGAACTCCCCGTGAAGTGCTTTGTTCCCAACTTCGAGACGTGCGCGAGTAAACTCAAGTAGTCTCCCCTCTTCTTTGAAGAGTTCGTAGGCAGATTGACTTCAACAATCTCCACATCTACGTCCGCATCCGCGTCCGTTTTGTTCTCCTTCACTTGTACCACAGGATCCGGTACGAGTGCCTTAGTCAATGCGGCCATTTGTGCCATCATGGCCTTCATCGTATCCCATTGCTCTTGAGCCGATGGTGGTGCATTCGGTGTCTCTTTTTCTTCCGTTGCACCGCTACTCTCCGGAGTTTCGTGAACCGGAAGTTTCTGTCCAGCCTCAGGTCCGACCGGATTCTTTCCATCCATCGTTGTTTCGACCTTTGTTTCCTCGGTGACTCGCGTCTCCTCGGAAACCAATGTCTCTTCGACAACGTCCTTACCCTTCTTACTCTTTCCTGACTTGTCTCTCTTACCCATCTGCGAAAACTCACAAGTTAGTCAAATAACTCAAAGTAATCGTTTAGAGAGAAAGAACATCTACCGCGAGATCCCATTAAGCCGATGAGTGGTGATTCCCAAACCCAAAACTCGTAGTCCTAAAACCGTAATTGCTCTGATACCAACTTGAAAGACCCCAACCCGGACTCCCTAAGTCCGGAGAGGTTCTTCCCGAACGGATCACTAAGTGGTCCGATCCTTAGCCAAATTTTAGGGTTCATTCCTTAAGACAATCCGTTTTATATTATTCCGTGATTCATTATTTAGAGTCATTATGCAACCTTAGAGTAAAACAAACGATCGGATACTTTATTAGATAAGTAAAGGATTCGATACAACTTATGAGTTCGCATATAAGCTATTACAAGTCATATAATCGATCCTATTCTACCCGATTCACCACCACCCATCTTCCCGGCCATGAGTCTCTCGCGCCTAAGCCAAATCCTTCCCACGATCACCATCCTTTCCTGAAACCAACAAGGCATAAGTAATCGTCTTTTACTTAGTGGATGCAAGTCCATGCAATGCACTATACGTTCTTATAATTCTTTGGTCCGGAGAACGGATCGGAGAGAGGAAGTAAGCGCATCAGTTCGGCCTAGAACCGGTAGATCCTCGCGGATCCGCCGATTCCTTGCCGAGCCGCCTCCCCGTCTCAACCAAACCGTTACTCCTTACAAAGTATGCACGATATGAATATGCTCATGAATGACTAGGCCGATCAACGAACTAATCAAACAACCCACAATATTCTAGCCCTTATTCCATCCGCTCGTCCGGAGATTGTAATCTCCGAGACATTACCACGGCTTTACACCCACCTTGACTACACGGATTCGTTCGGTGAATGATCCGTGTTGCCTCTCTTGATCGCCGATAGAACGCTCGGCTCCGCAAACTCTCCTTTTAACCGTATTTCTCTCGGCAATTGCCTTAGAGTTTCTCTGGATTTTTAGGTGTTTGCGCGTGTCGTGAAAATGAAGGAATCGCCTTCTATTTATAGTTTTTACGATCAAAACCGTTTTTCCCCATAGGTGCCCGTTCGGTGGAACACGCTTGTTCGCATAGGTTCGTTGAAACCGCTCATTCATGCATCTTTGACCAACCGTTCGTTCGCGTCTATTCGGCCGATGTATGTAACCGTCAACCCAACCGCCTTACTACCTTCCCACCCGACCAGCTAACCTAGCTAGACTGTCACTCAACCAGCTGACCTTCACTCCGTCCAGCTTAGGTGAGCTACCGAGCAGCTGGTCCAGCTAGTCGAGCTGGTTAGCTCAACACTTCCAGCTCGTTTCAGCTTGTCACACACTTCGGAAGCCATTCTATCCGCTTCCTTTAGACTTAGCCCGAGATTCCGCTTTTCCCTCGAACCAAGTCTTCCCCGGCGATCCTATTGAGGATCGCGGGTGTTACAGGTTGCGGGTTGTGCGACCGGTTGGTGATCCGTACAGTTCTGATCGTGCAATCTTCAGCTTCCTCGTGGTTCTCCAAATCTAGCCCGTTTCAGGGCCAATTTTTCTCGATGATTTCCTCTAAAATATGCATGTTGCCGATGACTTTTGAATCTCATGTCAAATTACGAACTTCGAAACGACGAAATGCTTTAAGGATGGCTCCACGGAGGGTGTTATCGTGGATCTCTAGAATGAGCCGTAAGTTTCCGTGTTTCTCTCGATGAATGTCTCTAGAATAGGCATATTGTTATGGATTTTGTATCCCAAGCAATTTCATCGAGTGCAACAGCATATTGTAAAGTAATCAACGTTATCTCGTACCTTTTGTCGATATCTCCCAAACTAAGCCGATGATTGACCTGTTCTTCTCATCCATTCTCTCCAGAACGTTAAGTTTCCGGATGAATTTCAGATCCCAAGTCAATTCTACGAAGTTTGGTTTGGTGGTATGGTGAAGGCTTCTTTTGACGGCTTCTCGTCATATCTCACAATCTAGTCCGATGCCAAGCCGTTTTCTATCGGTCATATGTCCTGGAATGGTCATAAAATTGGCAAGTTTTGAATCCCAGAAGATTCTGACGATGTCGACTTCCATCGTACGGTACAGCTCGGTTGGGCTTGATTGTGTGGTATCGCAAAGGGCGCCTCTTTTGAAGATTATGTCTCGATAATTCCTCATCAAATCCCCATATTGATGGTGAATTCCAAATCTCTGCTCATTGGGTCGAGTAAAACTTCAAAACGGACGTGGAGGTGCATTGCGGTACGGTCGCGGGACAGTGGATTTGTGTTGTCTCGTGAAGCACTCGTTCTTTCAGTATTCTGTCACGATGATTACTCATGAAATATCCAAGTTATTGGTATATATTCAATCCTAGATCATTTTATCGGACAGAATTGAAGAACGGACGTGAAGGTGCTCTGCGGTACGATAGCGGGACAGGCTGCGGTACGTACGCGGGTCGATGCACGGTACAAGATAGAATCGTGCACGGACGGATGGTGGATGTTGATACGACCCTTGGTTTGTCACGGTGGGGACTCTTGGCATTGATCGTTGGCAGCTCGATCAATCCATCGCCTTCGGCATGCTTCGGACATCTTGGAGGATGGCAGGACTTGTGTTTCAACTTGCCACCGTGCTTCGGGGGATCATAAAACAACATCAGGTAGGGTATGGATCGGCACCGGTCACGGGTGGTAGTGACCGGTCCGGAGGCTATGGTGGGCACCGGTCACGGGTAGTCGTGGTCGGTCCGGAGCCTTCTGCTGGCACCGCTCACGGGTGGTAGTGACCGGTCCGGGGACCTTCTTCCTCCTTCTTCTTTTTTTGGCTTTTCTGTTTTCTTCTTTTCTATTTTCTTTTCTGTTTTTAATGAAATTTCTGAAACAAAAACTAAAACTATCAATAATAAAAGTAATTAAATCCTAAGGAAAAGTATTTACCTAGTGGGTTGCCGCCCACTTAGCGCACTTGTTTAACGTCGTTGGCTCGACGTTTGGTATCTCACTAAGCGTAGTGAGAAGGATGGTTTGTCCCTAGACAAACTCTCTTGGATAGTAACTCGTCGGGTGGTTCCTCCATGTGTGTATTGGCGGCACTGCAGGTTGCATCAGGTATCGATTCTTCATCTCCACTTTCCAATGGGTCGTGTCCGGCAACACGAGAGGATAGATCGTCGAACTTCTTGCTTAACTCGACAATCTTATCGAATAGCTCAATGTACTTCCTCGATGAGTCCATGGAAACCCTCCTTAGTGCCCCTCGGATGTGTGATTGCCCTTCAATACACTTTATGTTGTTATCTTCGACTTCTCCTTGTCGTCTAATCACATATTCTAGGGCCACATCTTCTATTTCATCCTTACTTTCCAAGTTCATGATGCGGGTTTGAAGTCTCCATATACTTTCGTCTATGCCATTGACTTTTGATTGGATTCTCCTTATATCGTCTTGGTCACCTTGATCTCCCTTTCTTTTAAAGTTAAAATAAAGTTCATCGATCTTATCCGAAAGAACACTATCGATCTTATCAATTCGTGCGTGTAGTGTCCTTGTATCCAAAGCTTGTTGATCCAAGTATTGGCTCATTAAGCTCTCAAGTCTCTCCTCATGACTTTTCTGCCTCCATGGTACACGAGAATGGTCTTGAATAGGCGGGTTTGGTTGGTGAAAAGAGAAACGGTTCGGTGTGAACCTCTCTTGGTCGTTCTCGGTCCTCCTTGGATAAGGTGAATGAAAACGTCCTTCACGGCTTCTTGGGCTAGATTCCCAATCTTCACTAGCACAATGAGAAAACTTCAATGGCGGTGGTCTAAGGTTGGATTTTGGCTACGTGAGGAGCCTTGTCCAAAAACTTACCCTCTAGGAAATCTTCCCAGAGAGGCACTGAATTCTGAATTAGATCTTCTGGTATTTCCACTGAAGAAGCACCATCGATCACTTCGACTTGAAACGTGTGACTTGGTGTTGGAAACCTGTTTTCAACTGCTCCAACATACGACTTTTGTTGAGACTGAACTTGCGAACTACTCTGACCTGACTGTTGCTGCACCGGTGAAAGAGAGGCCTCCTTTTCCGGTGCCGACATCCCTCGTGGAGCCTATGCCTTGCGGCAGACACCACAAAACCCTAATCGCCTCCCTGATCGCCCTAGAGAGTTATTTTTGCTGACGTGGCACTTAAAAACTCTTTCTACAGGTCTTTCCCTTCTTGTCCCTAAGTCGTACTTACGTGGCAGAAAATATTTCTTTCCAATATTTTCGTAAAAAAAATGGAGAAATACAATGCTTTCTTGTAGTAATGTAAAACCTTGAGGTGAAATTACTCGCACATCAACCACCTAAATAAAGAAGACATTCACCATCAATAGCATCAACATTTAGCTCTCCATCTTAACCAGCAAACAAGGTACACATTCGTCAACAACTAATCTTGCAACATGGTCTGTATAGTTTGAATACTAATCAGAATCTTATATTGAATTTCGTGTCTAAAGGAGTAGTTCTTTCTAAACCAAGCCGACCTTTAAGATTAGGTAAGCCAACTGCAAAGCATAACAAAACTTTAAAGTGGCCACACCAAAAAAGAAATCATGTGCTCATGACGGAACACCTCAATCAAATACAGATTCTGATAATAATTATGGTAAAACCTCTACCAATTAATAATGTTGGGACCATAACTTTTTATTAATTTATAATAATATTTATTTATGTATAAATATAATTAATATTTATTATTTATAGCATAAATTAATATTTATGAAGTTATGAAGAGATTTTTTTATTGTTAACTTTCAAATAATTTGAAATTGAGACAATTATATCTAGATGAAATTAGTGTTTGAGATGTTACATATTATGTATTTTTGGACTTGATATTTAGAAAAGGGGAAAGAGAACTTGATGTAATCCAAAATCATCTAGTAGATTGGAGAAAGCGGGTCATTCTTCAGGAGAATATACCATCAAGACTAACTCTTTACAGTCAGTTTCAAACGCATGACAATCAATCCTTCTTGAAAAGATATTCTTCATAGCCCAAATTATGGCTTCCATATTCGAGTGCAGGGGGGAGGGACACCTCCGAAAATACTTTGCACCAAGAAGTTCTGTTTGAGTATTTCCTTGAAAACACAACCATCTCAGGCCCGAAGTTGGATCCGAAGATTTCCATGACCCATCAATCCGACCTCTTAGGGATTGGGTCATTTGGACCAATGTAAAATATTATTTTTTTATCTTATCGAATTTTGTAAACTTTTACTGTGGTCCGACTCGGAGTTAGAAGATTTTGTTATTTTGTAGTGTTTATTAATTTATGGAGTATTAATTTACTGTATCAATTAAAAAGTTAATTGAAGAAAAGGTAATAAATAACCAACTAAAAAAAGAAGTAAACAATGTTAGAAAGAGTGATCGAATTTGTATGGTTTGACTTATTATTTATCACCTAAACAACTTTTTTGTTTTGGGCAAGAACTTTGTTTTCCATTCAACCGATCGAAAGGATTACCAAGGTTAAGAGTTCATCCAAAGCAAGGATTAGTACAACAAGATTGAAAACATGGGTAAGAACAAAAAAGGATAGATAGGATATTTCGACGGAAGAGCCAAAACTCGGAGACATGAGCGGTAAGGCAACTTGCCACAAGCGAGTACAAGGTAAGTCGAAACCACGTCCACGAACAAATCGGGAAGTTGGTGAATAGTCATAGTCGATTGACAAATTGTTCTCTCCATAAAGGGGGACAACTGCAACCAAAGAGTCTCTATAAATTGGAAAGGTGCAGACCGGAGACCCTCAAGGTCAGATAAGAATTGAATTTGAGGTGGCACACATGGAACAAAGACTTTGCCGAAAGCGTTCAAGATTTTGCAAAGCATTAGTAGGCAGCTTCTCGGGGTTACAAGCCGAAATCCAAACCCGAAACTTGTTTTGAGCAGTTCCATTATGGGAGATCCTCAACCATAAAACTGCGGTGACGTGCACCGTCGACAACTTCACCAAACGAGGCGCAACTGACGGTCCAAGAGTTTTAGCTCTTGCCATCAACGAAATCCGATGAGTTGAATAAGAAATATTATTATATGAGTGCAGGATCCAAATCAAAGAGGTATTGGTGGTTGTGAGAAGCTTGAGCTTAACGACGATAGAAACGTACATTAGTGTAAAGGGATCAGACAAAGCAAACTGGTGACAATAGTCACACCACCGACGAAATGAATTTGAAAACAAGCGATCGAAGCTCTTCAAGCTTTTGTGTTCTTCGGGTGTAGCCAGAGGAGAGCTTAGCGTCAGGGGGTTGTAAGAGATCATCACAAATCCATTTCAAAGATGTCGACTGAAAGCAAGAGCTGAGTCCTTGGCAAATCCAGCTATAGAATCGAAGCATCAAAATTAATGGGTTTAATTTGACAGAATTTTAGAAACAAAACTAGACCAAGTCGTGAAAGGAGTTGGGCTACAAATTTTGGAAGTGTGCCGAGACATGATTTGTGGGCTTGGGCGAGAAAAAAGGCCAACAAAGCAAAACTTATATCACAACAGTTTGGGAGATGGTGGTAAGGGAGCCACGATTGTACGGAGTTGACGAATTGACTAGCGTTGAAGCCGTCGTCACTAGGTGGGAAGGAGGCGAGGCAAACGAGCTAGATGGGGGTAATGAGGCGGAGGAAGGGGCGACGACATGAAGTATTGCAAACGTTCTTCGGAGAGATCCATTAGAACTGTATATGAGGTACAGTTGGATTCAAAGGACTCCTTAGTTGTCGACTTTATTAGAGGGAGACAACTCGCCGGAAGCCATCTTCATTCTCTGTCGCAGGACTTTAGATCTCCATGGGAAGAAGACAACAAAAGGGAAAGCTTAAAAGACATTAATATTTGAAAGTAATTGAGCCAAACAAAAGATAGATTTCGGTAAAAGCAAAGAGGAGAAGGGATGTCCCAACGCCGACAAGGAAAAGCTTCACCGGCGTCTGAAAACATGATCAAATATGGTGCCTCGATTATAGTGTCTAGGAGAGAAAGCCTGCCCAAGTTCAATCTAAATGTTGTTCACCTAAATAACCACTAGATTAATTTGATACTTTTCGGAATGTGGCCTACATCTGCGTGACTAAGGAGATAATACGATGATGAAAAATTAAAAGATAATACTATAAGTTAAGTCATAGTATTTAAGGTATTTTTACCGGTGTTTTGATATTTTTTTTAGTCTTTTACTGATTCAAAGAGTGTTTATAGTGTTTTTAGTCTATATCGAGTATTGGTAGGTTTTGGGATCATTATGCATGATTGTAAATGTAAAGCTGCAGAGCCACATCAGATGATTTACCTCCGATGGATGACTTCACCCCATTAGAGCTATCTCATTTTTGGACACAAGATAAAGGGGGATGTTAGCTTCCCTTTCTAAGTGGAATCGAGGAAATCCAACAGTGCGATTATGGGCAATTTATTGAAGACATGTCACACAGAACCAACCGGTATAATTAAGACGGAGAACCGATCGGTATAGCTTGGTAATTAAGACCGAAACACGTTTTAGAGACTCAAACTTAACCAGAAGCGACGAAAACCTTGTCTCTGCACTATATAAACATTAAACTCGACTTTTAGACCTAGTAGTGCCTCTCTACTCAATTATATTGCTTTAAAACTCTTTGGGATATTTTGGGAGAAGATCAATAATCCTCTTGATAATTGAAGAAGATTTCTAAACCTTTTATCTTGATATGCAATTCAATTATGTGTTCTTCATATTTGATTTGTTTATTCTTTGTCTATATCGTTGAGTAGTTCTCTATTTGGTTTTAGGGATTCCTAACGAGATTTCATGATTGATTGATTTTTAGGTTATTCGATTTAGATGGATTCTTGTGGTTCTTCATCTATGGTTGTTCCTATTGCTTAATCTAGATTGATCACCTTGATTCTGATATTTGGTTTAATTCATCGTGACATCAAAAATGTTGATTAATTGCTTGAAATAACATATGTGAGCAAAACTTCCTTAGCCAACCAATAGTTCATGTTAAGGTGTTTTGTAAACATATCAAACTTAAACATAATGCTTGCTTGAATTACTATTGACAAACATAATAGTTGCTACGAATGTCATTGCATAGATACTTATATTGTGTGAGAATATGATAATTTTTTATTCGTGTTTTGAGTTCAAGAACGGTTTTTTGCAATCTTATTTAATTATCTCTTTTACTGTCATGAACCCTCTTGATTCATTTTGTCCAATATTTTTATTAATTTATTTAATTTAATTTTATCTATCAATTGAACTCTGAGTTTCAGAAAACTCCTTTGCACCATAGCTATAGTTAAATCAACACAGTTCATTGTGTACTCATTTGATCCACGTGGATTTGATCTCTAAATACTATCATAAATTTTACTTTTCACTTGTTGTATTTTATTAAGGTTAAAAACCTCTACATAACAACACACAATGATAAATTACCTTACAATATATACAAACAATTTAAACAGTAAATAGTTTAATTAAATAGAATAAAAAGAACATTAATATGCAACTCTTGCATTAATTTTCTGGAGTATTAGTACCTTCTTTTGTCCATCCAAGTAGGCGTTTCGCTGGTTTAATTTTATTATGCTCATAGTAAACCCCATCAACTTTAGCAATCCATGATCGAAACCCATACATACATGGCGGATCTTTTGGTCCTAATTTTGCATTAAGATCATATATATAAGGTTGTTTTGTAGGCCAGTAAGTAATTTGACACATCCAATATTTATATGGTGCGTAACGGAGTGGAAATAAATAATTCTCATTGAATTTCAACCAGTGGATGTCTGGCGAACCATCACATCTAATTTTTAGAATACGATTTGGACCGAGTTTGTTTTGAATTTCTAACTTGTTTTGGTAGCAACCATTTGCTTCACTCAATCCAAAATACATAAATATAAGAAAAATGAAACCTAAGATTCTATTCATCTTTTTGTTTTGAAGTAAAATAATTTTTTGTTTAATATGAATCTAAAGACTGAAAGCAACAAAATTTATAGAGTTTTGTTGGTTAAATTTGGCTACTTACTATTGAACATTTTAATGTCTTATCTAAATTTAACACAAACTTTTTTAAAAAAAAATGTAAGGGATGGAGTGAATTCAGTGTCGATATGCTAGGCTGGCCACAAGGATCAAACCAAATAACTTCATTTTACAAATTTTAGCTGCCAAGGATAAAGAAAAAAAAAATCTAAATCTAAAAAAAATAGTGGAAGAAGTGAATTGTTTTACAATCTATACTATTAATTGGGAATCACTAAATATAAAATAACCTTATAAAGGGTAAAATATTGTATAAAATCCTATTAGTTTTTAGTGTTTTTAATTAAATAAATTAATGGTATAATAGTAATCACAAAATTAATATATTTAAATAAAATATAGTAAAATTCTTTTAAGTAACTATTAGTTTCCAAAAATTAAACTCACTTTCTCTCTCTTATTATTTATGGATGAAAATTGAAAATTATTTTCTAAAAATTTGTTAACCAATGAGAATTGAAAAACTAAGATTTTATCTAAACTAATCCTAATAGACTATTCTATATCAAAAATAAAAATAATATCATTTTAATTCAAAATTAAAAACACTATCGTTTATAATTTTTTATCAATGGAGGATTTTAAGATGAGAAATTGTTAAAAATGCCCCTTTTTCAATACCCCTTTTCAAAAATGCCCCATTTGAGAGTCCATTTTTAAGTTTGCCCTCTTTTAATTTTTAATGACCATTTTACCCTTATTTGAAACAAAATTAGGTCCACAAAATACAAAATATTTTTTGGCGGGAAAAGTGATCCCGCAATTTTCCCGCCAAAACACTTGTAAAAACCTTTAAAATACCTTGTAAAATTTTCCCGTAAAAATTTTTCCTGCCAAAATTTTTTTTTGCGGGAAAAGTGATTCCGCAATTTTTTTGGCGGGAAAAATTTACAAGGTATTTTAAAGGTTTTACAGAGTATTTACAAGTGTTTTGTAAGGTTTTACAATGTATTTTAAAAGGTTTTACAAGGTACTTATAAGGTATTTATAACTTGTAAAACCTTATAAAAAACTTGTAAAACCTTATAACTTGTAAAACCTTATAAAATAGCTTGTAAAATCTTATAATATCTTATAAATACCTTATAAATACGTTATAAAACCTTTTAAAACACATTGTAAAACCTTACAAAACACTTGTAAATACTCTGTAAAACCTTTAAAATACCTTGTAAATTTTTCCCGCCATAGTCGATAGGTGCTTTGCATTTTAGGAATCTTATTTCTCGTTCTACTAATCACATTTATCATATGATGGTTATTAGGACCGCATATATTCCTAAATTTGTATAAATCTTCTTTTTTTTGTCATTTGTATAGAACTATATTTACGTTATCACTTCAAGAGAATATTAAGTATTAGCAAATATGACTATAGTTGATTCAAAATTAGAAGGCGTAGGTAGGCGAGTATTTCTTATTACGGCTCTACATATATTATATAAACGTTTTCTTAAACGTTTTCATTTCATAATTTTTTAAAAATTCGTTTCCTCGTTTCCTTTTCTATGCAATTTAGGATATATGGAAGAAATTCAGAAATAAGTGTTTGTTTCAAATAATTTCTACGGAATGAAACATTCTATATTTAAAAAATACGTACACCCATACTTGTAGCATATACATGTGACTCCTGTCTAATTACATAAAACTCAAAACATAAAGGGATAAACGGATCACAACTTCTACTTACAAACACCAAAATAAAAAAGTATACAAAAATAACTCACCATGACGAAACGTAGCTCGACTACACGTGGGTATGGTTAGAGCTCTAATAATAGAGATCTAAAAAAAAACACTAAACCAAGAGTAACTAAGAAATAACGTTCATGAGGCTTTCGTCGAAGCAAAAGTCAGGCCAATAAAATGACGCAGCGTCACAACCTCCATAGCTTGAGCTGCTACTTGCATCGGCCGGATTGTTGTGTGGAAGAGAAGACGTGACATTTTTAGGGTTGTTGTCTAAAAGAGAAGGGAGAACCCATGAAGATGGATTATCATCATGTTCATGCTCATGATCAGTTGGATGTTTGACCAAATTATCTATAAAGTGATCCTCACTATTCAAAGGTGTTTGGAGACTGAAAGGGACATGATCAAGAAGTGGGTCACCTTGTGATGGTAGCTCCCTAGGACTAGGACTATTGTTTAAATGGTATTTTTGTTGTTGGAGTGGTTGGGTGGTTGGATCAATGATAGACCCTAGTGGAAATAAATCTTGATTTTGATTGTTATCCTCGAGTTCAAGAAACGGATCAAAAGTCGGGTTTTGATCTTTGTTCCAAGAGACCATGGAGTTTAAGAGGTTCATGGCATGGTTCTGATCGATATCGAGAATACTACTCGGGCTATTGTTGTTGCTGTTGTTGTTGGTTAATGAAGCCGAAGAATTAAGCATACATTGGAGATATTGTAGCTTGGCTAGTTGGGCTGCTTCCGCTTGAATGGATGAAAATTGTGATGTTTGTTCGATCAGGTCTTTTAGATTTGCCAAGGCTATGAGCTGAGGTAAGCTTGCGAAGAGGTCGGTTCTTGGCTGATGAGTCACTGGATCGATCCCCATCTGGATCAATTTCTTCTTTAGATGTGTGTTCCAAAAGTTTTTGATCTCATTATCTGTACGACCTTGCAAATGCGTGGCAATAGCTGACCATCTATACATGATAAAAAAAAAATCGTTATTCGAATTTTCATTCAAAGTTTTATAACAAAAAAAATATGAATATATGTTTAAATCACTTACTTATTCCCGAGAATGGAGTGGAGATGGAGGATTGTTTGCTCTTCTTCGGAGGAAAACTTGCCTCTTTTGATGTCTGGTCTCAAATAATTTGTCCACCTCAGTCTACAACTCTTTCCACACCTATTCAAATCTGAAAAGAAAAAGAAGAATTTTCAAAACCATGTATACAAGTTTATATAAAATGATTATGGATTGAGTTAAGAGACTAGAGAAAGGAAAAAACCTGCGAGCTTGGGGAGGGCTCTCCAGCTTCCATGACCATGTTTATGAATGTAATCAATAAGCTTTTGATCTTCTTCAGGAGTCCATGGTCCTTTCTTTAGACCATTCTCGTCGCAACAAGGCGACCTCCCCATCTCTCTCTGATTAGGTTGTCTTATCTCTCTTGTAAGACTACCAAAGCTTGAGGTTAGGACTTGGTATTTATATACAGTTTCGTGGAAGTTTGATGATAACTTTATATATAATAGAGATAATTCTTCGTCCCTAACACTTGGCTTTCTTTAATGTAATTTGTTTGACTAATGTTTTTTTTTTTTTGGAATTTTTATTAACTAATTTCTTAGACAAAATCTATGTTGCCGTTTCTTTTGATACGGTAAAATCTACTTCTAGCTAGCGACGAAGCCAATACGTACCATGAACTGACGTCTATCTCATGCATTTTTGAAGAAAACAAATATTTTGTCTTTTTACAAAATTTCTGCTCAATTTCATAACAGCATTATATTTAAGCATTTATACATGGGGGCTTTTGATAACTTTAATTTAAGTCAAGATAGAAGTTTGACAACTGTCTGACTACACCACTGTCTCTGAGTGTTTTGAAATGAATAGCATCTCGCTCCTAGGATCGGATGTGTGTGTTCTAGGTGACTTCAAATGCAATAGTTAATAAAACTACGATATTCAAATTTCTGGTAGCGATATTCGTAAAAGAGCAAATGGATAATGTGACTTATTAGATCAAATAGAAGAATAAAATGTATTATTCTTTTATAACAAATCTACTGTCTAAGTTATGATTATTTTTCGGAGGCAACTTTGATACGAATTACAAAATGTTTGTGGCTGATCTACAACGAGTGTTTATATTTAAAATGTACCATAAATCAGTCTCAAATTGTACTGCCAAATTAAGTTTTTTTTTTTTGAAACTAGTGTTTGTGTTTGGTTTTAAACACAATTCGGAAATCAAATCGGACTATCTTTCCGCCGTATGTGGTCTAACTATGATCTATCAAAAGTATGTGCATTTTGATTGCAAATTTTCATGGCTACTGCAATATTTTCACAAGTGTGTTGCTGAATATACGTACTTTAATTTAAAGCTTTCTAATGATAGATAAGTAAGTTTTTCATAAGTCAAATTAAAGGAAAAGATTTAGATATATCTAAAGTCTAATTCCATGGACACATTGTTTTCTAGCTATATATGTTCATTGACCACATATACGTATTCTTTTTTTAGTTTATGTAGCTTCCATTATATCGTTGTGGTTTTTTTATATAGATATAGAATATAATTTATATACCTGGTCAGAAGAAAATTGTTCAAACATTCTAAATTACGGGAAAAATGTTACTGAGATTCTTGTGGTCAATGGGGGACAATATCCGTGAAGTATCGCCCTTGTGGTAATGCGTTGTTTCTGGGGGTTTGGTAAATCAAATCTATATAAAATAATCTTCTTCGTAGATGGATTAGATAAGCTATATTTATTTCTGGTATGCAGATCATTTAAGCATTTATATCAAACACATTGTTCAAGATGTTGTGGACGAGTTTATACTCGCTGCACCATCGTATACATGCCAACTTAATGACGGCAAAAGTATATACTCCTTCTGTTTCACAAAGAGTGTCATTCTAGAGTTTTATTTTTGTTTCACAAAGAGTGTCATTCTATATTTTCAATATGACTTTTACACAAAAGTTTCATATTTACCCTTAACCTAAAGCTAATTCTCATTGAATTTAAATCATTAATCACTTATTAAATAGAGGTATACATGTATAATTCAAGGTTTTCTTAATTTGTGTGAAATATGTTAGAATGACACTCTTTGTGACACTCGTCCACAATAATAGTGTGAATGGAGTATATTTCAAATATCTCAATATAATTTTCAGCAGAATTACGAAAGGTAATCAATTCACCAAAAAATCAATTTAGCATTAAAAGCGACGAACACATGTGTTTAAAAGTTGCAAGATTCAAGGTACATTTATAATTACATTCAACTCATACTTTTCTTTTGTTTGGTATGAACCATTATTTCAGGAACTAAATCTACATATTTTTCATGGACGTTTGTTCTTTGTTTGCTTTTTTTTTTAAGAGTTTAAAAATCTCGAAGTATACTTTTTTTTTATCTATTACCAAATTGACAAATAAAATTGGGTATTTTCGGAATATTATAACGAGTTGGTAATGGGGAGACCAAAGTGAACTTATTGTGAAATTTTGTAATAAACAAAAAAGTCCAATAATAATGGTAAGTTTGGTCAACAAAGATGTGAAAGCCAAAAACAAAGGATTACGTGGTTGGACTAAAAGAACCTTGTCCATGCACGCAAGGCGACGATCATCGTTTTGTCATCTAATGCATGGCTTCTTCTTACTCCATCATTTCTACGTACCAACAATGTATATATACCACCTGACTTTTTTATTTGGTACACAAAATGAATATCTCCATTAACACTGTTATTGTTTTCAATTATTGAAAATGGATATCTCAGGGTTTTTTCGAGGTGGCAACTTTTTAATTTTTATGATTGTACCAAACAAAATTGATTTTCGGGGATGGTTCATAGACCATAGTATACTTACATATGTTTTTACTACATACAAATTTTAGTTAATTGAATTTACAGTAGTTATTTATGGTTTAAAAATTTACGAAAGTTCAAAGAAAAGTCACACAAATATGGATGTTATATATGTTTCTTCTAAAACCGATTATACAAATAGGATGGTCGATCAACAAAAAGCCAAGAATGATTTGAAGTCAGACAATACAGGCCACACGTACATGATTTAATTCCCATATTAAGTAGATGTTATGTGTGTTTGTGTTCCACTAAATAGTTATATATGCTGACATGATTGTTCATTAATTTATGATGGTTTTATAAAATGCATTGAAATAAATAAAAGGATCGAAAAACTGAACCTTGAGGTGCTTAGTTGGTGCAGCAAACTCTCCAAACCTGCAATGCCCCCATCTATTATAGACACATCAAGCACTTACATACTCTTTAATTTCTCAAAGTATAATTTAGTTGGTTTGTTTACTTCTATCGTATGTCCCAAAATTTTGAATAAACACTTTTTTTTATAAAACAAAAAATAATTTTTAATTTTTAATTGTAGTTTCATTTATTCCTTAGTTAACTGCAATAATGAAATGTGTTTTTCCAAAGATAACACATCAAACCCGATTTCTATTTTCTGAAGAGAGAAAAAAAAAACCAAAAAGTATATATATATTATCAGCCATTTTTTGACATGCATGTACAAAACTTAAGGAATTTGAAAATATGTGTTTGCTTAGTAAGAAATAAAATTTTCTTAACGTGACAGAATTTACCAAATAAAATTCAGACGATTTGACATTACAAAATTCTCTTTGTCATTTTGTTATTCATGTATTGATTAAGAAAAAGTAAGATATAATGTATTAATCCTCACGCGGTTGCTTGAGAAGTTTATTCTTCAAACATTTGTCCCGACGTTTGTTGTTCTATACTAAGTTTTCTTAATTCGTGTTTCAAATTTTAAGCATAATATAGATTTCTTATGTGGAAAAAAAGTGTTAAAGTAGAAAACTCGGTTATATCGTCTTCGACAAGTCATAGATTGTTTCAAGTTTCGTTAAAATTATTCTTTACATTGAATGAGATCAGATCATGCACTTATTTTCTTTTACATTTTTCTCCTAATAAAATATTAAATTCGTATAATTTATTAATTATACAATCATGTCCTCATACGTATGAATACAACTTAATTAGACGACGGTCAATGATTAAACAAAGGAACAAAGAAGTCAGATATACACACCTTTAATACTAACTAAGTAGAGCAATTGCATAATTATGGATCATAAAGGAAATATGTAGTTTTAAATCAAATGCAAAAAAAAATTAAGAAAGAAAAATGAAATGGTGGATGGATAAATCGTACTTTTCAAGGGTCAGCTAAACAACTGAATTGCTTGTACTGTTAAGTCTTCAACTAAAACATAATGTCTTTAAAAATTGTCAAATGTAACTTTACATAATAATAATTAAAAAGACGAGAAAGACTTTGGGAGGACAAGAAACTGAGCGAGAGGTTCCGCGACGACATTGTATTTACTGTCTTCACCAAAGTCTTACTCAAAAGATCTTCACCTTTTTGGTCCTTATAGAAATCTCATCTTCTTTGACTTACAATATTTTAGATTCACAGAACGATATATTAAATTTATATGTTAAATGCCAACATGTCGACGTTCATTAAAATTAAAACTATATATATCTTTTTTATTAGGATATTATTGAAAATGTTATTCATTAATTTTTCACTTCTTATATTAATATAGATATTCATATATACTCTAATCTATCAGAAATCATGTTCAAATCTCCTATTTGTTTAAAAATAATTTACTTTTAATATAATTTTAGGTGATTTGGATTATCATCTAATTGGGCGTACATTGAAAGATATTAAAACATACATAACTAGAGCAACTCCAATCACAACCAATTTAAGCCGCCTGAGTAATCTTGGGGATGAGTTACTCCGACAAAAAAAAACTTAAACGCACCAGCTTTTCTACTTGTCTCTATTACCAAACTAGAACAATTTGGTTCAATCTATTTTGCAAGGACCAGATAACACTATCAGACGGTCCCGACTGATACCTTTCAGCAGTTATGCTTTCCAATATACGTGTGATTATTGTTTCTAATTAATTTTGAATCCGAAATAGCGTATTTAGGTATTTTTCCTTTAGTCCAAAAAAAAAAAAAAAAAAAAAAAAGGTATTTTTCCTAAATCCAATTACCGCTAAACCACTAGAAAGTTGGGCTATGTTTTAATTTTTGTAAAGTTAGTTTAATCAATTATTTAAGAAGTTATATTTTTGCCATTATTTTTTTTTTGTCATCCAAAATTAATCATATTTTTGCCATTATTTATTTAGAAAGTTAAGAATCATACTTTTTGGTTTTTTTCAAGTATACTATATTTTCAATATACCAAAATATTATAGGCAAGCACTTAGAAAAAAAGTATTAGAAAGTTGCCTACACATCTTCCTAAATCAGTTGTAAAAAAAAGGGTAATGAAGGTTTTACTTCTCTATGTAAAAATATATTATAAACATTCATTTTTGCGGTATTCTGGAATATTCATCTTATTTTAATATGTCTATTCATTTATATGTTAAAATTCTAATTAAAAACTATAATATTGAATATAAAAAAATGTAGGTCTCTAAAAACTAATTTCATTTCACACATAGCAATATAGCATGGACAGATTACCTTGTAGATATGTTCCATTTTTTATTTCAGAAACTTTAAATAAATTTGATTACAAATAACATCATTAAAGGCTTTAGAACATTTCCATCATGGATCTCTCATTGAGAAACTCTCTGATATAAAAATAAAAAGTTTCAACCGGGCCTTGTGGCCTAGTGGTAAAGGGGTCACAGCTGTGACTTCCGCCACCAGGGTTCGAGGCACGGCCACTGGCAGGTTTACATAGGGGAATTGCCAGCCTCGTGGGATTAGTCTTTGGGCCTAGGAAGCTTTTGGGAGACCCGCGGTTATTCAAAAAAAAAAAAAAAAAAAAAAAGTTTCAATTGTATCTTGTAACTAAAACTTAGTTATGTAATTAAAATTTATTGAAATACTTTCACTCCTATGTTCTCGTATCTGTATGCAATTTTCACGTTTTTTTTTCTTTCACATGTTGCAATTCTTCATTATAGATAATCCATAAATTCAAATACCAAGTAATCATAATCACAAAAGCAATTGTATTATTTAAGGGAGATCGAGGTCATAGAAGCCGATTCCAATTGCTTCACAAATGATCTTTAGTATGCATTTAAGAAAATATCTGATTATTCCTTCTTATTTTTTGCCAATAAAAAAATCTGATTATTCAACAATCAAAATTGCCTGCGTCGTTTAGTTATTGCTGTTTTCAATTTGTCTGTTATTATCTTTGGCCTATTATATTTGGAAGTAAACACAGCTACTTTGTTTAAAATCATAAAATTGAAGGTAGCTTATGAACCAAGATTGTCCCTTATAGTTACTCTAATTCAGGAATTAAAACAATTGTTAGACTTATGTTCATCTCGTGAGCTTTAAGTCCCAAATCGCTAACCTAACCACAGACTCACAACATTCCATGGTATCACAAGAAACCCTTTGTTTACTTTAATTTTACCTTTATGGATCAGCGACATCATCATATACATATATGTAACCTTTTTCACTGAAACCATGTCAATAGTTTTATCTTTTTCTTTTTTACTTCTGTGGAAAATTTTACTTCGAGTTAGTTCTTCCACTAGATTGTAAATCTTCGGCTAATAATAAACAGACTAGATAAAAACCCGCACTATGTGCGGAACAAAACGATTATTAAATATATTTTAATGTATTGATGATATTGAAGGCGTTCGATTTTTATATTATTCGACAAATGGTAGTATATTAATGATTATCAAGATTAGTGAAATTTTCATTTATGTATTAATGTTTATGTTTATCATGTTTTATAATATATATCTTGTTATATTAATAGATACACAAAATATTTGGTACCCCATTTTGTATTTTTTAATTACATACTATTTTAATTGTATTTTCGTTATAATTAATTGGGTAAAATAAAAAGCATAAATTAATTAGAAAAAATAAACAGAACTAAAACTAATGGCAAAATCTGTAAATATTGAGTCTTTAATTAAATGGATTGAGAAGCTTTGTGAGAACGACACATCATCATGCCATTTTCGTTAATTATCATGGCATCGTGGTAGGTTAAGAAACACCGGTTAGTATTCTTCTTTAGTACTTTTGAAGATTAAAACTAGGTCTGGGATAAATAAAAACCGAATCGAATTGTCCGAACCAAACAGAGATTTGAGAAAATTGGTTTGGGTTAGGTTATTTGATATAAACCGATCGGTATTAAATTTTGAGATTCGGTTATCGGTTCGGTTTGGGTCGGCAGTTTATTATTTCCCAATCTGAAACCCAGAGAAACGATTAAACCAACCCATTTTGATCCGATTAACCCGTTGACATAGGCCTATTTAAAACAGGCAAAAAACAAAAGAAACAAATAAACGCTGATTTTCCCACCTCCAACAATTTTGTTTACCACTGATTATTCCTTAATCACTATAGTGAGGTTTTTTACTTCGCCTAAACTTATTATCATCACTATTATTACAAAACCAATTAAATTACTATGAAGGTGGAAAAAACGAGTCTTGCATGTAAGCTTAGCTATCCATTTCCGATGGTGCAGTTTTCACGTACGAGAAAATATATTTTGATGTAGATATATTACTAGATGAATTTCACAGAATAATTAAGTCATATTAAATTTACTTTAAATAAATAAAACCAGAAAATATAAAATATTGATGAATAAAAACAGAAATTAAGCAATATATAACATCTTATCTAAGGCCCTTGCCTTTACAAATTATAAATCCAACCAACAATATCACAAAAAAAAAAACATACCAAAAGGCAACAACATAAATATTGTTTATCTAAGGCCCTTGCCTTAGAAATTTATTGTAATAAGTTAAAACCAACGAAAAACATGAAAAAGTACGACTCTCCTTAGAGAATCAAACGGAGAATACTCTTCTCACTTATTTCAAGATTTTTAAGAAAAAAAAAACACCAAAGAGTTTAGTTTTGGGAACTGGTAACTTAATCAAACTCTCACTGACCATCATTCACAATTAAGCATTGCTTTGATCCTTTGAACGGTGGAGCTAATCAAGGTATTGACTGTGGTGGCAGATTCTTCAAGGTTGAGATGTGTAGAGTAACTCGGACCGGAGACAAGGATCTGGAAAGCCACAGTGAGGAGTGTCATGCGGCCACCATTGAGCTCACCTACGGAAGGACGGCTGTCACGGGAGATGATGAAACCGGAAGGGAGAATTGGAATGGTGGAAGGATCGACTTGGCCAGAAATGGCGGAGTATGCTGTTTTTATATCCATTGGAGCGTATACAACCATACCTCCTAATGCATCTATGAAGCCATCTTGTAGTATCATCAACTCACTATTATCCCCTTCACTTGACGGCTATGTAATGTATAACAATAATCATAGTTATAAGTTAATGCAATACCATTATGCCAAGTAAATTGAATTTGTAATAGACTTTGATGGAAAATGTAAATGTTTAATGTAAAATTAAATCATAAGGTTTTAGTAGGAGTAATATATATATTTACCTGGAGAAAAGTCACGTTGCTCTTTTGGTCAGTTCCGGTGACAAAACGAGCAGCCTCATTCACTGGATTTCCATGGCAGAGAACGTCCCACTTTTTTACATACAAACATTATATTTCTTGTTAATTACCCAAAACAAAAAAATAATGTGAAAAAAAATTAAATATGGACTTGTATATACAGTTAACTAAACCATATATTCTTTACCTGGTGACGAACCTCCAGATTTCTAAGGAAATCGTAGACTTGGAGAGGAGGGAGAGGGAGAGATAAAGATGAACCGGCGCAGACAATGAGACCAGTTGGTTGACCGGCCTCTGTGCTTTTCCGCACCGAAATCCTAACTCCACTATTGTTGGCTTCACACTGTTGCGAGAAATCGAGTTTGTCAGACATTTTCATTATCCATGCAAAGTTCTTCAACATTCTTTCTCCCAAATTCATGACGCTCCTTCTGCCTTCTATTGTTTTCACAACTACAAGAAATGGAAACATTTTAAAACTTTACAAATAGTTAAAACCTTGAAATACCAAAATTTTTGAAACTAGCACTTTAAAATGCTGATCCATTTTAAGTTACCTATGCACTAAGTTTAAAAAAAACAAAAATGCTGACCCAATTGTGTTTTAGCCATATAAGTAAAGGTGTAAGTACCTCCGGCGTAGTCGGTCGGAGGGAAGTTAGTTATGGAGTAGAGAGACAGCCTCTCACACATTCTCTCAAGAGTAACGGTCCAACGTCGAGCTCCGTAGCCAAAACCGCCGTATAAGAGATCTCTATAAAGCTGATGTGGATGCACTTTATCAGTCACTTCTACATGCTCTATCCACGTTACCTGCCCATTTTCTTTGTTATTTTTGAAGTTTTCTAGCTTTTTCAATCATAGTAGAAAGTCATTAATTGTAGAAAAGGCGGGAGGAAAATATGTGAAAAAGAAATTGAAAAAAAACAATAGTTTTAAATTATGACATAAATCTCTTATGTGTGTGTATGTAAACTATTTAAAATACTCCCTCTGTTTTCTAATAGATGATGTTTTAGGAGAATGCACACAGATTAAGAAATTATTTAATTTTTGTTTATTTTTAAACAAAAACATCATTATTATATGATCAACCAATAGAAAACCAATTTGCATAATATAAATCATCAAAACCAATAAAAATTAATTAATATTGCATTGAAAACTAAAAACATCATCTATTTAAGAATAAAAATATAAATTTAAAACATCATTTATAAAAGAACGGAAGGAGTATATTATAAAGAGAGAGAAAGAGAGACCTTAGAACGACCATGGGGCAAGGCTTGGATTAGAACACCGGAGGGAAGTTTGATGCAAATCGGAGCCGTAGATTCAAACTCAACGTTTGGGAGATGACAGGAAACGTCAGCTATCAACCAAAGACCTTCTTCCATTTGTCGGCAACTTCTTAGGATTATAAACTCTCTAGGTGGCACCAATGGTGACAGTATGTGCAGTTGCTCATATATCTATTTTATAAACCATTCCAGTTTAATATTTAACTAAGTCTAACAGTTAAAAAGTAAAATTTTAATACTATGTTAAGATTCATACCACTCTTAAGAAAGTTCTTCTTGGATATTGGTCCATGGAATCCAACATGTGAATCGTTTTAGCTTCGTTCACAATTGTTGGAAAAAGCCTCGCCCATTTCTCCTGCAATATGTTGTTAGAAATGTTATTTTGAGAATTATTATTACATATATACTTTGCATGCATAGCCGGAAATGCTGCTATACGGTAAATACTATTTTATAGAAAAATGTTAATATAATTGGATATGCATATATGTATAATCACAAATGTTATAGTTAATAATAAGTCATAACATAAATATTTTTAATAGATACTAGAAAAATAAATATACATAAATATCCAAAACTTTTCAAGTCTCAATTAATTAACAGACATTGAAAGAATAGTTTTACTCAAAACGGCGTCTTTAATTTAAAAAAATCAAATTTAAACGACGTCGTTTTGTTTACAAATCTTTGAAAAAAAAATAGACACTATATATATGTCATATAAAATGCCACATATACAAGAATTTTTTTCATCTATATATTATATAGCATAAAAAAATACGAACACAGCATTTTTGATATAAAATGTTTCAAGAAATTTGATAATTCGTTTGATGATGTTAGCTTAGACATAAAATTGCATAAGTACGTACCGTATTTAAGAACATGTCGACCAAGTTTCTTGCATCCATTTGAACCACCACGTCTTCCTTAGAAGACTCATGATGACATGGACGAGCAATTGGGCTCTTAAGATGTCTATTCTTAGTAAAATATCTCTTATAGTTCCCTGGATCAATGATGGTTCTACCATCAATAGTTGACTTAATCCACATTGAGTGTTCCATTTGAATGAGACTCATAACCTCTGCCACCGCTTTTGCCGCTTGTTCAAACATCCCCATCTTCTCCAGTTGAGATAGCTGTTGGAAATGCTGCAGTAGTACCGGTTTTCGCGGCTTAGGCAGTGGGGTGATGTTGATGAGTTCACGAGTACATGGTCTTCTTATTAAGCTTGATTGTTCGGGAAGATGGTTAGAAGAGGTTCCATAAGAAGTAGGACGAGCTTTGGAGGTCGATCCATAGGTTGATGTACCATGGAGATAGGGTAAGGCATCGACGCTAGGTATTGAGTGACCGTGCTTGTTTAGGTAGCTTGAAAGTCTTTCATACTAATTTCATATTTTGATCAACAAAAATATTAGCGATTTTATTAATTCCAATGTAGAGACAATTTTTGGTGAAAACAATACTCATATAGTGCTAAAAAAATCACTCTCCAACTAGACTGCCACCTCATCAATTTTTATTTAATTGTAAGAGAATATAATTAATATTAAAATTCATTGCAATATTTAGTTTTCTAAAAAAATTGCCAACTGGATTTGATTAGATGAATACTAAGTATGACTAAATTTATTATTTATATAAAGAAATAATCTTACCTATATATATATATATATATATTTGATGTAATACTCCATATAGGGTATCACCTTAAGAAATTTTCTATTTTTTAATATTTGATTCTTAATTAAGTAATCCACTACAAATGATTTAATTACTTAAATAACTTTTTTGGAGTGCCAATAAAGACAAAATTGTTTGCCTTAAAATGTTTAAGACCCAAAATATTTTGATTTACTGTTCACAAACTTATGCTTTTAAATCTAATTAATCTCATAAGCACTTTTAAATTATATAAGTTATGAGAAATAAAAAATATTTTTATATTTAATTTGATATCATATAATCATGTTTAAAAACATTTATGCGCGCGAAAATGAATGAGTAGTTTATGAAACCAAAAAGGTAATAAATCATACTATCTTTCAAATAAGCGCATAATCACCAATTTTGAATTATGTTAACTAGCTAATCGACGATTTATTTCAAAATATTACCAGTGGACAAAGTAAGTTTATTAGTGTTAGAAATTAGAGATTCATTTAGTGACATATGAGCTCCTAAAAAATAATATTAATCAAAAAAGAAAAAAAAAAACAGTTTTTTGGATAAGTATTTGCATAAACACATACCTCTCCTTTGAGAAAGGCATTCTTTGTACGAAGTTTTTGGAGATTGCATAATTGTTCTTCTTTCCCATGAGGGCCACCACAAGGAGGGCAAAGCACAGTCTCCAGTGCCTCTTGCATTGCTTCATTCTCACATCTAATTTTCATGTTCTCTGTTCTAAGTGCTATGTTCTCTGCTTTTTCATTATGAATCTATATAAAATAAATTATTCTTAGTTTTTTTGGAGCTGAAATTTAGACAAAACATAGTTTAATTTTTCTATATGCAATTATCGTGTGGATTCTACGATGGTATACAACAACAACAACAACAAAAAATAATGATGATGAACAATAACAATGAAAAGTCATTCACTATTATTTGGTTTAATTTGATTAAATCAATTTGTATTATAATATATAAACTAAAATATAGTATTAAAAATAGATAAGACAAAAACAATTACCTTGACTTGGGTTCTTTTGTTTTGAAACCAAAATTTGATTTGTTTTCGTTTCAGATTCAGTTCTTTACCCAGTTGACATCGCTGCGAATCGTCTGGATGCGGACATTCTTGAAAATACCTTACATCAATAAAAAAAAAACATTCACTATGAATTAAGAAATTAAAATAAAAGAACTTATTATAAATTAATTAAATTAAATTAAGATCTTACGCTTCGAGCCTTTGAATTTGATGACTAGAGTGATGGCGGTGATTGTTGGCGTCCATACAAGTTCCCTCTTCATCGCTTGAACTGTCATCATGGCTAGAATCCATTTTTTTAAACCCACTAAAAACTAGAATACAAAAGATATAAAAAAAACTTAAAAGATATGAACAACTTAAAAGCTGTTTATATAGACAACTAATAGAACATTATATTAGGAAAATAATGTATAAAAGATTTTTTTTTGGGTCATCAGTTTAAATATTTATTTTATTGCCTTCAGTTTTAATTAGTAATGCAACTATTAGGAGAATCCTCAAAATAAAACAAAACCATTTATGGAACAAATCTCATTATAGATTTTCAACCTTTTGGGGAAGTTACATTAAAAGGTACTTTATAGATAATATTTTTCTATATATTTCAGTAAAAAGGAGAATTGTCTTCTATTATATTTTAAATTTACACCATCGATGTTTCTGAAAAGGTATTGTATAACATAGATAGTTGTAAATGTAAAATATGATAGAAAATAATTTTTAAATGAAAGTATAGTAACAAATAAGTAAAGATACTACATTTCAAACATTTAATGATTCGGTAGAATAATGTATTTTCTTAATTACTTGATAAGTCATTTATACAGATTAATTGGGTGTTACTTCCTCAGTATTCCTCAAAAATTAAAAGCCAAACAATATTTTTGTAAAATAGTCTACATATGTCATTACAAATCAAAATTTATTTTTAATTTAAAAATATATAATAAGAATCGATTTTTCTTCTTCTCATCTTTGTTTGATTCTCTCATCGGTTTTCTTCTTCTCATATTTGTTTGATTCTCTGATCAATTTTTTTAAAATCATCTCATCATTTATATTTAAATAGTCTTTTCTGCAAATAATTCGAATTTATCAAAAAAAAAAATACTTAATTAAGTAATTGGATGTTAAAGACGTATCCAAAATAATTGAGAAGGTATTTAAGTGATCACATTACCCGTGTCTAGTCGACCTAAATGACTTTTCAAAAAAGATGATGATATGTTGTTCTTACAAACTCTCTCGCAAGATATACAATTGACCAAAATAATATTTTTTGTTACATACCCGGTATGAAATTTCTAAATGTAACCTCACACAAATATCTAAATACGAAAAAAATAATTTAGCAGAGAAATAAACAATCGAATATTCTTTTTGTAAACAAAACAAATAAATCCTTTTAAATTATTTGTCAATAAAAAATTTCAAATTCTAAGCCATTATTATTTGAATAATCTGGTTCATAATTTTTAGAAAATAAAATTTGTATTTATTATGACTATTTAATTTTCATGATAAAAGTATGTCATTATTAGTATTTGGGCCTAGAAATCCTTTAAGATCACCTGAGTTTAAAAAAAAATGTATGTCATTAGTAAAAAAAGATATAGATTGACAACAAAAACTTTTCACATATTATATCTTGATATGAATGGAAACATATCATTTTCACCTATGGAACAAATAATAATCACATCCTTGGGGACATTTGGGAAAAAAAATACTTTAAAAAGAGCATTTTAAAATTTCCCCAAATTTATCTACTAATATGTTTTACTAAATTGGGGTATTATCTATTTTGATGTGATTTCCTACCTACGAATAAGAATGTAATACAAATTTCTAAAAAGGTGAGCTACTGAGATTTGTAGCCTTATAGAATGGTCAACAATATTCTTCAGGAATTGCTCTTTTAAGCTCAAATTAATTTTGGATGACAAAAAAAAAAAAGAATGGCCACTAGCTATACGGCTGCCATCAACATATGGTCCGCATAATAGAATCTTCATAAGGTTTTAGGACGAGGCCATGTCTCAAGCGTTTTCGGTATGCGGATGCTCGATTAGTTTTTAATTTATTTTACTTATTTTACCTTCTATATATAGAGTAAACATATAGACTAGATGATTGATTGCTAGGATTAAGAATGATATATTATCTTCATTGGTCTCTATTATAGGAGAAATCATGAAAATGATATCGCATCTTGAACTATGTAATAATTTCTTTATTTATAGATCCATCTGAAACAGTAAAACAAACACGAAATCAAACTAATTTAGAGATTGGAAACTAATAACCTATGAAATGGAAAGGCTTTGTAAATCATTTTACCTTTGCTTATGTGAAATTATCAAGCTATGATGTGAGTCTGAGTGTGATATTGTGTTTTCTAATATGAATTGACGATATGTGCAAACGAAATTTAATTCTGTAAAAAAGAAGTAAGAAAAGGATCAATGTAATTGATTTATCATAAAATAGAATAACAAACATGATAGAACAACAAAAGCGTATCAAAGTCTATTAATGACTACATGCATGAATCCTAATCGAAGACTTATCTTTTTGAAACTTACTTCATAACGTAACTCCACAATAGACATTTTTTCTTTTGAGAAATCGTGGTAGTCTGCTCAACCTGGATCATATAACAGTCGATAAAAAAGTCAATGTCTATCACATACAACATAAAAGGAATTAAGGTATATGAATCATAATTGAGAATAAGACTTAAAGGTTTGAGAACTATTTATTGTTATTAATCGAAGATGTCAATTGATTCATTATTTAAGAGTGAATCCAAAACAGTTACCGTTTTGATAGTGACCAATCAAAACTCAAAAGTAGTAGATTGAAGCGAGTTGTTAAGATGACTAAACATGAAAATCTATAGTATATGCAATTAGACTTAAACAAAAAGGACAAAATGGAAGATTATTAATCCATCTTAAAAATTAGGTGGTAATACAAGTTACCAACAACCAAAGATAGGCAATTCCTATTAATAGTGTTTTGATAGTGAATCTAATCACTGGAAAAATGTATCTTACACAAACAAAAAAATACGTTACAATTTGAAAAAAAACACTATGGGTGTTTTCATAGGACACTCCAACGCTCAAGTCAGTAAAACAAACTACTGAAGTACTTGGTCAAAAACCAAACAGAATTGAAAACACAAGAAAAGGTGACTAGACAACATTAAGTTAGAAAGAAAGAGTGATCGACTATGTTTTCATACATTTGAAGGGAGATTTGGTGAAAAAAAGAGAGTAAGAAAATAGTGTTTATGTGAAGAGGATGACTGTAAAACAGTCGGAAAAGGAGGTTGCGAGGGGTATCAAGGTCGAAGAAAAAGTTATATTTAAAGAGAAGAGAAAGACTTACAATATCGAAAGTTTTTCTTGTATAAATTAGGTTAAAACTTCAAGTGAATAATTGTCCATCTCCTTCTCGTAAATAGAAAATTTCTATTTAGAACCATTACATTATTACTATCTCGGGATCAAATATGAAGTCGAGTTGGATCCCTTTTGGTTGATCGATACAAAGATCTTCATTGTCTTTTACATTTTTTCCTTGTTTTATTTGCCAACTAGTTGACAAGCTAATCATGTAGCAATGTGAGAACGGGGAGGAAGTGCACATAGTCCATACGAGTTGTGTTAGGTTCACGGCCTTGAAACTCCGGGTTGTAACGAATGTGAACTTGGAAAATGATTGAATCGCGCACGTGAGCACTTTCCTTAAAGAGTATTTCGACCCTTCTCAAGCCTTGGGTTACACGAAATCCCTTCTAGGATAAGACAATCAAAGTTCTCTCTTGTTCTAGGCTAAGATACAAGAGAAACAAATAGAGATTTGTATTTTGTTTATGTGTTTATCACCAAAGATTCTTTCAATCTTTGATCTTGTGAAACTCTCGTGCTCTGTCCTTTTCTCCACATTTGACACTAGAGAAACAGAGTTTTATAGTGATCAACGGTTTCCACGTACGTTTGCAACCGTACGTTTAATATAATAACCGTTTGTACGAAAAGGTGCGATGGTTGGTGAATAACCGTCGATGTACGTACACTAACCGTCGATGTACGTACACTTATATATCCAACATTCGTGAATAACCGACGATGTACGTACACTTAAATATTACGTACACTTAAATATCCAACATTCCTCCCCCATTTAAGTGTAATCTTTGATTCACAAAATTAACAACACGTAAACCAAACTCATGCATAAATGTAAATGTCGTGACGATTGAATTTACATCTTAGTGATATTACACATTCCAAATGCCCGAGAATCAGGATGTCCTACGGATTGAATCCTTCAACTCATTTTGAGCACATGAAGATAATACACACACGAATTCACTCACTGCTCTAAGTGTTTATCCTTGACACTATTATAAGCCATGTGTCCTTATCCATTCATGAGCGCTTACAAAGCCAAGTCCGAGCTTCTTGAAGCGGCTACACTTCACGCCCATATAGGTAGATCTTTTAATCTTGCATCTGCAAAATGCAATTTTTCAAAAGATCTATTAAGAAGAAAACTTCAACCTAACCTTTTTCTTGCAGATCCAAGCACTTACTTTGGGATGATATAAACTAGTGCTTCAATCTCTAAGTGTGGGCTTTCCGCATTGAATTCAGCCTCTAACGTTGTATTAGAGGGGAATTGGGTATCCCACCATTAGAGATTTCAAATGGACTTTAATCCCATCCCTTTAGCCGACTTGATCACCAAGTCTCTAGCTAATCCTTTTGTCAAGTGATCCGCTAGATTATGTTCAGACCGAATAAATTCTAAAGTAATCACCCCATGAGTGATCAACTCACGTATCCCGCTATGTCTCAAGCCTAGGTGTCGCGACTTACCATTATACACTTGGCTATAGGCCTTAGCCAAAGTAGCTTGACTATCGCAATGGATAGAAATGGGTGACACCGGTTTCGGCCACAATGGAATCTCGGAGACTAGGTGTCTTAACCATTCCGCCTCTCTCCCTGCAGCCGCTAACGCTACAAATTCCGATTCCATAGTAGAATTTGTAATACAAGTTTGTTTCTTTGATGCCCATGAAATGGCACCTCCCCCAAGTAGGAACACCCAACCACTTGTAGAAGAATGATCTTCCTCGTTGGTGTTCCAACTTGCATCCGAATATCCTTCTAAGACCGAAGGAAATCCAAAATATGACAAACCATAATTTATGGTTCCTTTCAAGTACTTGAGCACCCGCCTTACAGCTTGCCAATGATGAGTACTAGGATTACTAGTGTATCTACTCAACTTTCCTACCGCAAATGCTATATCCGGTCTAGTGCTAGTCATGGCATACATTAAGCAACCAATTACTCGTGAGTACTCGAGTTGTGATACCGCTTGTCCCATATTAGGCATAAGCTTCACGCTCGCATCCATGGGAGTGCTCACGGGAGAACAATTTTCATAATTGAACTTTTTAAGCACCTTCTCAATGTAATGTGATTGAGTTAAAGATATTCCTTTGTTCTCACGCTTGATTCGAATTCCAAGAATCACCTCCGCCTCCCCCATGTCTTTCATGGCAAAATTTGATGACAAGAACTCTTTTGTAAGTTCTACTTGTCTAAGGTTGGTGCCAAAGATCAACATGTCATCAACATATAAACAAATGATCACTCCATTACCGGAATCATCAAATTTGCTATACAAACACTTGTCCGACTGATTTAATTCAAACCCATTTGACAAGACAGCCTCGTCAAACCTTTGATGCCACTGTTTAGGTGCTTGCTTTAGACCATATAATGACTTTACCAACTTACACACCTTATGTTCATTACCAGGCATAACAAACCCTTCGGGTTGTTTCATATATACCTCTTCTTCCAAGACGCCATTTAAGAATGCCGTCTTGACATCCATTTGGTGGATCACAAGGTTATGAATGGAAGCCAAACCAATTAATAACCTTATAGAAGAGATCCTAACAACCGGAGCATATGTATCGAAATAATCAATGCCTTCCTTTTGTCTAAAACCTTGAACAACCAACCGAGCCTTAAACTTATCGATCGTTCCATCGACTTTCATCTTCTTCTTGAAGATCCATTTGCAGCCTAAAGGCTTGCAACCGGGTGGAAGATCCGTTAAGAACCACGTATTATTTCCCATGATAGAATCCATTTCATCATTTACGGCTTCTTTCCAAAAAATAACGTCATTAGACGTCATAGCCTCACTAAAAGTTCTAGGTTCATCATCAATATGATAACAATATGAATATTGGAAACCAATCTCATCTCTTGACCCTTCAACTAAGTAAAGTTGAAAATCGGGACCGATAGATTTTTCGATTCTCCCTCGTTTACTCTTACGAAGCGTAGGTGACTCGTTAGGAGGAACGAACATGTCGTCTCCTTCCTTTGTTCCACTTGAACTAGGAACTATATCCTTTGGTCTAGGTATCGACGAGAAACGATTCTCATCAAATATTGCATCTCTTGACTCAATTACGGTGTGAACCGCTATAGAATCATTAGGTTCTATGACATAAAACCTATATGCCTTGGAGTGCAAGGCATAACCAATAAAGATGCAATCAATACCTCTTTCTCCCAAAGTCTTAATCTTTGGTTGGGGTAATCTAACGATCGCCCTACAGCCCCAAACTCGAAGATAGTTCAAGTTTGGTTTCTTTTTGTACCAAAGTTCATATGGGGTAACGAATGTGAAATACTCTTTAAGATTGTTAGGATCACGGCCTTGAAACTCCGGGTTGTAACGAATGTGAACTTGGAAAATGATTGAATCGCGCACGTGAGCACTTTCCTTAAAGAGTATTTCGACCCTTCTCAAGCCTTGGGTTACACGAAATCCCTTCTAGGATAAGACAATCAAAGTTCTCTCTTGTTCTAGGCTAAGATACAAGAGAAACAAATAGAGATTTGTATTTTGTTTATGTGTTTATCACCAAAGATTCTTTCAATCTTTGATCTTGTGAAACTCTCGTGCTCTGTCCTTTTCTCCACATTTGACACTAGAGAAACAGAGTTTTATAGTGATCAACGGTTTCCACGTACGTTTGCAACCGTACGTTTAATATAATAACCGTTTGTACGAAAAGGTGCGATGGTTGGTGAATAACCGTCGATGTACGTACACTAACCGTCGATGTACGTACACTTATATATCCAACATTCGTGAATAACCGACGATGTACGTACACTTAAATATTACGTACACTTAAATATCCAACAAGTTGTATCTCAGATTCCTTGCTTGTGTAGAGCTCCCAGAGTTCTTATTCTGTCTTTACGAGAGGTGTGACAACTTAAATTATGTGACAACTATTATGTGACAAAATTTAAGTGCTAAAACGACACTTAAATTTCATATATATAGGGGGTGATTGATGTGATACTGTAAAGACTTTTACTACATTTAAAAGTTTTCACAGTCAATTATTTACCAATCAGGCTTTTCACTCCTTTTTTTTTTCTCTACAGCCTTAACAGTCTATTCTTTTTTCTCTCTTTAATTGCACTAGTTTTTTTAAAGTCCCAATAATGAGACTTTAGGTCGACTGTAACATTTTTTCAATTAATTGAGTATTTCTTTTAAAATTATTTATCTTCTATTTATATATCACTTTTCATTGATTGTTCAATATAATATATATATATATATATATATATTCCACTTAATAGAAACATCAATTCAACAAAAATAAAAACATTCAAAAAAATAATGTGTTTTACTATTAATAGTGAAAATCAATATAAAACAATAATAGTCAATAAAAAAATCTACACAAAACAAATTAGCACATAATAGTGAATCATTAATCATTCAAAAATTAGAGAAAATCATAAATTTTAAAGCATACCAATACAAAAAAATATTCCAAATTTTTTTAATTAAAATTAATACAACAAACTATTCTTAGAAGATCACTAACATTATAAATACAATGACCAATGGAGTTTTAACTTGCAAATCCAACAAGTACTATGATTTCCAAGTTTTTGTTAGTTTATCACACTTCTTACTTATGCTTTTGGGTACTAAATTTCGACATAAAATAAATAAATTTATTTGTTTCAAATATTTATCTATTAGTTTATTTTTAAACTTTTCAATTTTTTAATAAATCTTTTTGTTATGATATTAAAATAATATTCACAACTTTTACAGCCACAGTTTCTACAGTAGTGTTTATCAATTAGACTTTTAAAATTATTTTAAAGTTACAGCCACAGTTTTTACAGTCAAATTCTCTGCAGCCAAAAGTTTACAGTAAAAGTTTATAGTAAAAGTCTTTACCAATCGGCCCCATAATAGTATACTACACTTTTTGGTCAGTTTTATATATTTTATTTACATTAGTACCAATATGTAAAAAGAAAAATTTGTCTTTATGCTTGTGAAAGTTAAAAGTAAGTTCTAATCCGTTTGATGATTATGTCATTTTATTCCACAAATTGTTTTTCATTTTCCGGTGCTCTACGATCAAAACCATAAATTAAAGAAAAATAAAACTAAACAAACACAAAAATTTGGATCCAAAAATACGGTTGGGACATCACCACATTTATGGCGGCATTCAATTGAATTGATTACCACGCATTTTTCCAAAAAAAATCCCCTATATAAAAATCCATTTAATATTAGCTTAACACATAAATGAAATCTTTCTCCTACATAATCTGTGAATCTTCTTTCCATGTTTACACTGTTATAAAAGCAACTTCAACTAATCCCGTTTTAAATATAACTTATCTACTCTCTCTTAGCCATAACATAAGAAAAGTTTCTTTAATTTGGCTTTATAACTATTTTATTTTTTATATTTGTAATGGGAAACGAAGCAGCATTAAGATCATCAATGGTAGGTCTTGCAGTGGTGATGTTGGTGATATGGTTATGGACACAGTCTTTAAAGAAGACTGTTGTTACTTACGCCGTCGGTATTTCGCTTATCGGCGGCATACTTTTGCCGGATTGGGACTTCTTTGATCGGAGTTTCTCCCGGTGGGGATATCCTGTCACCGCCGAGGAAAGAGCCGCTGCTCTAGCCCGCAAATCTCATCCTTCAAGGTTACTTATTTAATCTTATCTCAATATCAAACTATGTAGTTGTTTTATATATGAATATATTATTTTTGAATTATTAGATCTAAAATTTGGTTTAGATTATTGTCTTAAAACCCATTGGTTAAACATAAACCATACGTTCAATGTTAGGTTCCGTTTGTAATGTGTATGTACACCAAATTTTGGTTTAGATTAATGGTTCAATCTTTTTTGTTTCTTAATAATGGATAAATCTTTGGAACTTATAAACAATAATGTACAATTTACCAACGTTGAGTTGGCCTAGTGGTAAAGGGGTTGCAGCTGTAACTACCGCCACCTGGTTTCGATTCACGGTGGGAGGGACTATTTACAATGCTTGGGTTCCCGGCAAAGAAGTGAAACCACCTTTTTTTTTACCAAAAAAAAATAATGTACAATTTGTAATGTGTGTAAACCTACGAATTAGGTGTACAAGTTATGTATAATTCTGCGATGATTGATTTCTATAGATTTTTATGTAAACTATATGCAGGTTTAGAGTGTACCCTATGAGGATGGTTTTATATGGCACGGTCTATGGATATGCAGTGTATAGGTGGTGGATGTTCGTGTCAAATTATTGAAGCCATATTGTATCACTTTGTCTATCTTTCTGTATGATTGTTGATTAACAAAATATTTTGGCTTCTTTTTTCCTTTTATTTTAACTGTGTAGAACATGTAAGACGTCCAGATTACATATTGGTGTGTCCACATAAGATGGACCAAAATTGTCAAATGGATTGTGGTATACAAAATTGACCCAAAACAAAACTCCTAGAGACTCTAAATGAACATTCTACCACCAAATTCTATCGCACATCAAAGATGTTTAGGTTAAAAGTTGACAGCTTTCAAGACTTCTCAAACTTTCCGATCGATAACGTATGTTTTACCCTCTGAAGTCGATAAATTAGAGAGTGAATGTCTCTAGGTTGTTTCGCAAGGAGGAGGAGGGGGAGGAGGAGGAACACCGAAAACCCAATCTAGCACGTTTAAGTATTTTGATCGAAATACCTCTCTTTCCTGTGCGTAACAATGCATTATAATGGCTGTTGAAACGCTAAACACAACCACATCTGCTCTTCTTAGACTCTTGGGCGGTCGAATGTATCCTGCATCTGTCATACAAGTGAAGAAGCTCTCTATTGCCCTCGCTAAGCAGTAGAGTGATATCTCTATCCTTCTGCTTTTCTTCTCAATAGCTAAAGCCAGACCTGTTGGGAACTGCAGGAAAAAAGCCTAACGTTAGGTATACTATTAACATGATATGTAATGAGAATGGATTTCGTTTGTACCGTTGCTATGGCCACAAGCGGTATGTTGCATGTCTCAAAAGTCCGGAATAGTAGACAAGTCCAAGCCCTAGTTTAGATTATTATAGAAATGGTCTAAGTTCCAACTTCAAGTGAGAAAAAAAAAAAACCAAAATTCGATATAGTTAAGGTATGAAATTGAGAGCCTTTCAAGAATTGATTCTAACCAGGCAGAAGAGCAGTAAGTAGCGAGAAACAAACTTGATCTCGCTGTGCCCAGAAGACCCTTGCCAAGTATAGAGTATTGCCTGTGAGATTGGGGATGAAAAATATTATGAGGTGATGAATAAAATCAGAGCATATAGAAAATATAAACCATTCAATGAGCAGTTTAGACATAAATCTATTACTTTTTTAGCAGGTCTTGACGATGAACAATTAGCGCTGGAATCAAATAGACAGGGACATAGACAGGTAACGCCCTCTTGTAAGCTTGAAGGAAAAATGTAATACCGTGCTTAACACATGACTCATTTCCATGTATTATCTGCAAGTAACAACATAAGTATGGAGTAAAACTTTTGTACACAACCATGCATGTACAACTATCGAAAAATGCTTTGTTCGCCTTAACAACCGAGAAAAAGTAATGCTTGCTACTGATAGTACCATAGAACAAAAGATACTAAAATAAACATACCGAACAGGGGACTTTCATGTTAGGATCTAGTTTGATATCAACTCCAACAGACTTGTAATATTTCTCAATCGCTCTTAAATTAGTGAACGGTTGGGCGCTTGCGATATCTTTTACACCTTGTAAGATAGAAAGATCCTTCCCACCTTGTTTGTTAAGGAAAGACTTGTACGATGAAGGAAGACTTTCTTGTTTCAAAATGTAAGCAGACCTAAAAAAACCCAAAATCGCTAATCTAAGAATAAACACTAAAACTTTACTAAGTTCCTATCTTTGTAGAGAGAAAGAGAACATACAAAATCTGTGAAGATGAGAGACACATGAGGAATAAATCTCCATGTTTCCAAGTAAGCGGCTTGCATATGGAACCAAACCGTTTACTTTTAATACCGCACCGCGATGCAAGAACCGCAGCACGCATCAATATATAAACAGCCAAACTCGTATGTTGAGTATTTGGCCCTGTGAGAAGCATAGATGGTCCAGCCACCAATCCAGCAAACAGGGCCCTCCACTTTGCAGTTCTGGATTCAGATAAATTACTTCACAGTGATCAAATCTGAAGAAATTAATATGATTCTATATTTCACTATTTTTGGTTTTAAATCTAAAAATTCACTCAAAAAAAAAAGTTCCAAGATTAGTGGGGACAACATGCCTCTTGTCTCCTGCTAAAGCAGCAATAGCTTCATCTACTGAAACAAAAGTCCCAGCAAAAGTTCCTAAGAACAATCCATATCTTAATGTCTCCTTAATCCCCATAGCAATAGCTTCACTATTCGAAAACTCTCCGGTTTTCCTAAACCGATAACGATCAGATTCCAGATCAGATGAACTAAACCGGAAAATTGAAAAAATCTAAAGGTGAAAATTCGATTTCGATTACCTCGATTGAAGAGAAGATCTACGACGACGAGCGAAACGAGCGACGATTGAGAAAATAGCTAATCCACCTTTTAAACCAGTACCTATAGTGAATCCTTTGACGGAAGCGACGATGATTCTTCGAAGCTTCTCCGAATCATTCACCGATTTCGATTTCGATTTCGAATCGGAATTTTTGCATTGTTTGCATGTAAACTCATCCGATTTACGGAAATCATCGCCATATATATCACCGGAGATGCATGATGAGCAACGAGAACCGTTCGTCGATTCGCCGGACGGCGACATGACGACGGCGGAGAGAATATCCGGATTGCGCCAAAAGTGATAGGTAAGCTTTGGTGGGAAATTGGGAATTGGCTTTTGAATAAAAAATACAAAGAAGAAAGAGAGAACCAGAGGAAAAGAAAAGGTTGGGAGAGTGACGAAGACAGCGAAATTTGTAGATTTAGAGAACCACTAAGGATTATCCAGTTGTCAAAGTGACTGACACGTGTCGGTTTTGGTTTGTTCTTTTTCTCCTTTGTGAATCTTTTGATTCTCTTCTGCTTTGGGAACCGGAATGATTTGGAGTATGGGTTTGTGGAAGGCCATGGGCTTATTTTATGGGCTTGAAAGCAGACAGGATAATATTAAAAACTTGGAACGTTACAAAAAAATACGAATATTAAAGAGCTGGAAACGTGGAAGTCCTTTTGTCCCGTGGTTACATAAGGTTCATTAATATTTTTGTATCTAGGTTTGGGGAACACGTGCTATTTCCCCCCGAGAACTATGGCATCGTACCACATCCACACCAAACTATACCCTCGATCTAGATGTCCCCGATACGATACTTCCGAATCTATTTCTCCTCTAAATCGAAAGTTTTATATCTAAATCCCCATAAAGCTGGATTTTCTCATCTAATTATCCACAATCGTTGGTTATGGGCGGTTTACTGTAACTTAATCCTCGTAACTAAATTTGTAAACCGAATTAGTAACCGATTATACCCGATTTCAACTCGATTTCAACCCGACTTCAGTTTAAAACCAAACCTAACCCAAAAACCCCCAAATCGAAAAATTCCCAAATAAAAAAAGAAAACCTTTCCTCTAAGAATCCTAGAAATCGAGAAATCCAATCGAGTGTTTTGGTTTCATAAGACCAATTCTTGAGTCATTGTTGTCCCATGATGTGTTTAATGAGAACAAGTATGATCATACAACAAAAAAACTAAAACAATCATCATCTTATTCATCCTGGATTTGAATTCAGACTTTGCTTCCAACATTGCATCTCGTAGATATATCCCAAGGTTTGTCTTCGCTTATGCAACGAACCGTCTTTAGCCAAAGTAATCATCTTGTCAACGAACTTCCTCATCGCACTAGCTCTAGCTCGAGTCGTCTTGATTCTCCCATGCTTAAGAAGCTGAGTCGTGAGTCCTCGCAATAGAGCTTTGCGCTGGTCCGGTGGTCTGTTCGGCTTCGGAACTCGTCGTCCGTGTCTCATCGCATAGATACGACCACGACCGTCAACAATTTTGAATCCAAATTGAAACGATTATGTTTCCGTGAAAATGGAAATTTACCTAGAAGTCCAATTGAGAGGAGAGGATTGACCGGAGAGAGACCAGAGAAAGATGGAAGTGAAGGAGATGAGATTGGGAGGCGGAGAGTGACCGGACGGCGAGAGGACGATGAAGGTAATCGGAGTGATGCGATGGAGGGAAGAGCTGATTTGAGAGAAGACATGCTCCAAACTCTGCTCACGGAATCTGTAAGAGTCGCCATTGCCATGGACATTGGAATCGCCATTAGAGTGTGATTCTCTGCAACAAAGGCGATTTTGCTGGAGTTGAATGGATAAGGGATAGAGGAAGAGGATTGTGTTTATCAGAAACCTTCTAATGGATAAGGGTTTTAGGGTTCTTAGATTTTCGATTTGGGGATTTTGGAGAAGAAGATGGAGTATCGTCGGGTGGGTTTTAGAGGTTACTCAAATTTCAAAATTGGTTTTAATTTGGGATTAACTGGTTTTCTATCGGTTTGGTTCGTAAACCGAAAAAACCCAGCTTTAGGGGGATTTAGATATAAAACTTTCGATTTGGAGGAGAAATAGATTCAGAAGTATCGTATCGGGGACATCTAGATCGAGGGTATAGTTTGGTGTGGATGTGGTACGATGCCATAGTTCTCAGGGTGAAATAGCACATGTTCCCGGATTTGAGTGTTAGAGAACACAGTTTTTTTGCAGATTAATGGTGCAAAGTTTATCGGAGATCCAGAGTACCGTATATAGAGCCGTTCATACTGGTTTGAGTGTTGCGGAAAGAACTGTGCCGTAGAATCGTTGTTCATAAGAACTGTTCATCATAATCGCATATGATGCAAGTAGTTGAATATCATCATAATAGAATTAAATTAAATATCTTTAGTGATGATGTAATAAAAGAACTGAAAAAAGAAAAAAAAAATTAAAACTAGCCATAGTTGTTTTTCTTTTCTATAGTTATGAACTTTATAAATATGGTTAATTGACGAGTTTTGGATCTGATTCCAGAGTCCATATTTTTTATTTGGGTTGAAAATTTTTTTTATTAGTACTGAATCCATTTTCCTTTTCGTTTTGTGTAAACTAATTGTATTGAATCCAAAAAAACAAATTTTTCTTTTTATTTTCGGAATGGGTATTGCCAACCAAACATCATCTAGTTAAATCTTTCTTCAACAAATATTGATAATACATGTCTCATCATAAAAAAAACTTGAATTATTTAATTTCATGAATCCAACAAATATCAATATTATTATTAATTGGGTTAAGACATGTTTCAGTCAATTAATTAGATGTCGACACGTGTGAACAAATTTTACTTCTTGTTTCTCTAAAAGAACTACCAACGTACAGGGGTGGAGGGAGTATAGACTCATAGGGGTCAATTGACCCTTGTGGAATTTAAAAAAATAGCTAAACTTTTATTAAAAAAAAAATTATTGACCCCAATCCAATAAAAATATTGACCCCTGTAAAAAAAAAATATGTTACAAGCCCAATAATTATACTGTACTTATAGATAATATTAAGCCCAATAAAATTTATTATAAGTAAATATACCACAATTAAACCTATTAATATAAACTAACCTAATATTTTCACATTTATTTTGAGCTCATCTAAGGGCTTGATTGGTTCTCCCGCTAGCACCCTCCTAGCGGTTGCTAGCGGTCGGTTGCGGTTGTTAGCGGTTGGTACCAATCATAGAAACCGCTCCGTACCGCTTCGAACCGCTCGAAATCGCTGAATTTCAAAAGCTCCTTCCCGCAAGCGTTTGCGGTTGCGGGCGGTAGCGGTTGGATTAAAAAAAAAAAATCAAACGTTTACTTATAATTATTATAATATATATTAATCTTATATATATCTTTCATCTTTTTATCACGTTCTCATCAGAAACCCTAATAATATTCTGAAACCCTATTCTCTCAATATCTTCCACCCAAACTGATGAAAATCAAGAACCGAACGTAAGTATCATATATCCTTTTATTCATTCATCACCTCATGTGTAACTTTTTGAATATTTTTCATGCCATCGTTTTTTTTTCTTTTCATTACGTATTGCTTTGCTTTTTGATTGAATATATGTTTCGATTTGTTTTCTCGAATAGAAACTCACTTGCTCTTTGACAAAAAAAAAAAAAAAAAAAAAACTCACTTGCTTTTTAATTGAATTCAACGTTATTTACAGTTTGTCCCATTACTTGATGCAATTTTTGATGTTAAACTAGATGCATAAAGTACTATCTTGTTACAAAATTTCTTTATTTTTGAATAATTATTTAGTACTTTATTTATAGTTTTAATTATTAAGCATGTTCAATTTTTCTAATATTATCATAATAATATATTGGTGTTTTTATTTCTTTTTTTGTAATATTTTTTATTTATTTTGGTCATTTTTTATTTAACTGCTACCGCACCCGCTGGTTTACCAGTCATAAACCTCCCGCAAACGCACCCATTTTCAAACGCTAAACCAGTCGTTCAAAACGCTTGGTAACGCTTGAAACCGCAACCGCCCGCTTCCGCAAACTCCCGCAACCGCAACCGCAACCGCTGCGTTTAAACCAGTCAGGCCCTAAGTTATTGAATTGATTAATCGAAAGATTTAAAGAGGTTTTTATAAACCACTGTGAAGAGTATTCACAAACCCTAAGAGCTTTTGCGAAAGCCCTGAGAGGAGGACTCTCAAACCCTAGTTTCCGGGTATTCTCAGAATCAACGGATCTAGTTCTATCCTTAGAAGCTTCCGCTTCATCACGGATTTTTTTATTCAAACACATGCTTTCATAATTTGTCACAGATTTATTGTAATGTCTTGCTGATTTCTTTTGTTAGAAGCGAGAGATTTTTAATTTTTTAAACAAATCTATCATGTTATAACAAATTTGTTGAGCAAAAATTAATAATTAGAATAACATCTAATGATTGGAGATTTATTATATGTTATGAAAGATATTTATAAAGTTACCAAAAATATGCCGTGTACAAATCTGACATTTTGATAGCAGATTATATATATATTTATAATATTGCTCGAATGACCTTTACAATGTTTATGTAACCAGAGTTGTTTTTTTAGCTTGTTATGAAAGATTTATTTAAATCAGTTACCACATATATGACATTAAAAACAATAAATGTGGACATAACAATTCTAGTGTTTTTTTTTGTATTTTTCATTTTTTATTTATTATTTTCGTTTAAATATTTTATTTTATAAAATTGATATTTGGTCTTTTAACATACAAATTGTGTTATTCTAGTAAACCACAATATTTGGATGTTAATCTAGTTATTTTTCCCTAGATTTATGTCAAAGTATAGGTAAATTTCAGTATTTTAAAACAGACAAATTTATTTTTTGCTTAAATAAAAACATGTTCTATAACTTATGCGATGATAATCTCAAACCTGGTTGCCGTCCTGAAAAGGCTGCATGAAAATCCACCATCGTCATAGACCGCATATTTTTTACGAGGGTAAGTGCAACATCGACGTGATTGTTGAGGCATGCTAATATGAATGCTGTCTGTCCTTGCTTATTAATCTTCATGCAGTCTGCTTCTTCACACCCCAACATTTTCCAGAGGATACTTTCGTTTCCAATTTCAGCAGCTAAATGAAGAGGAGTGTTTCCGTCGACGTTAGTAACGCTAACGAGTGAAGGGCAGAGGTCGATTACCTTCGTCGCATATTCCTCGTTCCTTTGTGTCACGGCTTTATGCAATAGCGTCGACTGGTCTTCATCCACATCAAGAACTAGGTTCGGGAATTTCTCTAGCATTCTATCTATGATAACTGTTTATATTAAAACAAAAAAAAACGAATCAATATTATCCTCTATTATTTAATATATTGCAACTAACATTTCCACGAATCTTTTCAAAAAAAAAAAATATGAAAAGAAGCAACATGTCCACAAACAAATTATCATGCCTGGCAAAACAAATTATGTTATTTTAAAAACACAAATATTTTTTTTTGGCTTAGATTTATATTTTGCTTAAATAAAACCATGTTATATAACTTTTATCGATGATAATCTTAAACTTGGTTGCTGTCCTGTAAAGGCTGCATGAAAATCCACCATCGTCATAGACGACCGCATATTTTCTACGAGGGTAAGTGCAACATCGACGTGATTGTTGAGGCATGCTAATATGAATGCTGTCTGTCCTTGCTTATTAATCTTCATGCAGTCTGCTTCTCCACACCCCAACATTTTCCAGAGGATATTTTCATTTCCAATTTCAGCAGCTAAATGAAGAGGAGTGTTTCCGTCGACGTTAGTAACGCTAACGAGTGAAGGGCAGAGGTCGATTATCTTCTTCGCATATTCCTCGTTCCTTTGTGTCACGGCTTTATGCAATAGCGTCGCCTGGTCTTCATCCACATCAAGAACTAGGTTAGGGAATTTCTCTAGCATTCTATCTATGATAACTGTTTATATTAAAACAAAAAAAAACGAATCAATATTATCCTCTATTATTTAATATATTGCAACTAACATTTCCACGAATCTTTTTAAAAAAAAAAAATATATGAAAAGAAGCAACATGTCCACAAACAAATTATCATGCGTGGCAAAACAAATTATGTTATTTTAAAAACACAAATATTTTTTTTTAGCTTAGATTTATATTTTACTTAAATAAAACCATGTTATATAACTTTTATCGATGATAATCTTAAACCTGGTTGCTGTCCTGTAAAGGCTGCATGAAAATCCACCATCGTCATAGACGACCGCATATTTTCTACGAGGGTAAGTGCAACATCGACGTGATTGTTGAGGCATGCTAATATGAATGCTGTCTGTCCTTGCTTATTAATCTTCATGCAGTCTGCTTCTCCACACCCCAACATTTTCCAGAGGATATTTTCGTTTCCAATTTCAGCAGCTAAATGAAGAGGAGTGTTTCCGTCGACGTTAGTAACGCTAACGAGTGAAGGGCAGAGGTCGATTATCTTCTTCGCATATTCCTCGTTCCTTTGTGTCACGGCTTTATGCAATAGTGTCGCCTGGTCTTCATCCACATCAAGAACTAGGTTCGGGAATTTCTCTAGTATGAAATTTTTGATCACTGTTCATATCAAAATTAACGAAACCAGTCAAAATTATCCTCCCTTATTTAATAATTTGCAAATATATAACATTTCCAGGAAGTTTTATCAAAATAATAATAACAAAAAAAAAAAAGAAGCATCATGTCCACAAAGAAATTAGCAAGCGTGGCAAAAAATTATGTTATTTTAAAGGAAAGATTAACTCAAATTATTAGTTGATTGTCTCCAAATTGTTTGGGTTAAATGTATATTTTCATATCTAAAATATCATTGTCTCATTTGTTAGGAAAAAACAAATATCAAAATGCCCTTTAAAATTAATTTCAGCAATTTTACAAAAGTCTGATGTCATAGTTGTGACGAATTAATTTATATACTACAGAATTATTTTCTGTAATAGATTTCTTTTTGCATAATTATTTGGTTGACAGATTTATTTGAATAGAATATGTAAAAAATTGCAGCAGATTTATTTTTTGACTGTTATGAATCTCGTGTATTCGTATTGATTAATGAATGAGGTTACAACTTATATATATATACACAATAGGGAAGACAAATCCCAATTGGACTAGGAAACACTAAAGCCCACTAAGACTAACATAAACCGTCTTTGGCCTTGGTCGGTTGGGCGAGTCTTCTAGAAGCTAGACATGGGCCTTCTAGAAACATGGACATGGGCCACAGTTATGGAGTCCATCCGTTATGTGGTTTACAACACTCTCCCTTGGATGACATAACCGTGTAGATGCCAAAGGATCTCAGTAATACGCTTGGGGATGCTGCCTCATTAAACCTTACCAGGAAAACCCATTGGGACAAAACCATGGTGAATGAAAAAGAGTAAAGCCCATCTTCCGCTTCATCATTTGGTATCAGAGCCAGTGCTTTGATTTCTAAGTCAAGGCTCGATTCTGGATGTCATGTTGACCGGAAACGTCTACCCTATCACAGACGAAAGTCTGTTTTCAAAAGAAAAAGAAAACCATGAGATCTACAGAGAGATCTATGGTGGTCCCATCTATGATATCTATGAAAAAAATGTTACAGATATTGATTTGGGTTTTCCAGAAGATGCTTTTGAGATTCTGATTTCTGCAAATTATGGGCGAAATCAAAACCGTGCAAAATCCGGGCGAATTCCAACTTGTGCAAAATTCGTGTTTTCTACAGAAGTTATGGAAAGTCCGATCTGTGCAAATTTCGTGCAATATCCGACCGGTGCAAAATTCGTACAAAAAGATATTCGTGCGAATTTCGTGCAACATACAAGTCGTGCAAAATTTGGTTCAGATATGGTTCGTGCAAATTTCGGGCAGAATCAAAAGTTGGAGATAAAGACAGATATTCGAAGATCTCCTATGCTGAAAACCCTAATGAAGATTCGAGGACGAATCTTTCTTGGCCGGCGGGAGCTGATGCAGCGCAGATACCAAGATTCGAGGACGAATATTTTCTTGGCCGGCGAGACCTGATGCAGCGAGATATTTGGAATATTTCCAAATACCTATTATTTTTATATTTTAATTAATTAATAATTATTGTTCTAGAATATTCTATGTTTTAGGGTTTTATGCTTTTATTATATATAGCCTTCTTAGGCCTCCTATTGTATTAAGGGCTTGATTGGTTCTCCCGCTAGCACCCTCCTAGCGGTTGCTAGCGGTCGGTTGCGGTTGTTAGCGGTTGGTACCAATCATAGAAACCGCTCCGTACCGCTTCGAACCGCTCGAAATCGCTGAATTTCAAAAGCTCCTTCCCGCAAGCGTTTGCGGTTGCGGGCGGTAGCGGTTGGATTAAAAAAAAAAAAAAAAAAAAATCAAACGTTTACTTATAATTATTATAATATATATTAATCTTATATATATATCTTTCATCTTTTTATCACGTTCTCATCAGAAACCCTAATAATATTCTGAAACCCTATTCTCTCAATATCTTCCACCCAAACTGATGAAAATCAAGAACCGAACGTAAGTATCATATATCCTTTTATTCATTCATCACCTCATGTGTAACTTTTTGAATATTTTTCATGCCATCGTTTTTTTTTTCTTTTCATTACGTATTGCTTTGCTTTTTGATTGAATATATGTTTCGATTTGTTTTCTCGAATAGAAACTCACTTGCTCTTTGACAAAAAAAAAAAAAAAAAAAAAACTCACTTGCTTTTTAATTGAATTCAACGTTATTTACAGTTTGTCCCATTACTTGATGCAATTTTTGATGTTAAACTAGATGCATAAAGTACTATCTTGTTACAAAATTTCTTTATTTTTGAATAATTATTTAGTACTTTATTTATAGTTTTAATTATTAAGCATGTTCAATTTTTCTAATATTATCATAATAATATATTGGTGTTTTTATTTCTTTTTTTGTAATATTTTTTATTTATTTTGGTCATTTTTTATTTAACTGCTACCGCACCCGCTGGTTTACCAGTCATAAACCTCCCGCAAACGCACCCATTTTCAAACGCTAAACCAGTCGTTCAAAACGCTTGGTAACGCTTGAAACCGCAACCGCCCGCTTCCGCAAACTCCCGCAACCGCAACCGCAACCGCTGCGTTTAAACCAGTCAGGCCCTAAAAATGTTTTAGCTTCTTCTTCTTTCTTCTTTGTGTTTTTAATTAATCTTCGATCGTGTGATGGTGGAGACACTTCTTTGTGTTTGTAATCAATCTTCAATCGTGTGATGGTGGATGATGTGGGTCAAATTAAGACCTAAGACTACTCTCTCAAATAAGAGATCAATTGCAGTACTTTAGGGTCGAAATCTACAAAGCTCTCGTGTTCACACAATAGACTAACATGTTTTGAATTAAGCTAAACAAAAAATATGAATATTAAAATAAAAGAAAGCAATCAAAATCGGGTTTTAAATCAGATGAGGAAAACGTCAGGCTTAGGGAATTCTCAAGAAATAAATAAATAGTAGATCTAGCAAATTAATTAGGATTATTAATGAACCGTTCTAGAACTCAAATCACTTATGTATAGCCAAGTAGCCAACCACCTCTCGTATGAATTGACTAACTAAACCTAATATCAAGAAGTTCCACCTCTCGAATGTAAACTCCTAGAATTAGACTAGCATTAATAACAGGTTTGATATGTTCACAGAAGTACTAAACCACCTCTCGATGCGAATAATCCTTTTGCTCACCTAAGATAGTTCCAGTAATAGATGACCTCTCGAATCTACCTATTATCCTAAGATCAAATTCTAGGTGATCAAGCTAGAATTAGCATTAAGAACAACCTAAGGTGAAGAACTCTATAGATTAATCCTAACAGGTTATCGATCTACTAATTCATCTAAATCCCTATTGAGAATCCCTAAACCTAACAAGCAAACTACTCAGACATAGAGATTGAAACAAACAACATGTTATGAATAGAAAGCATAAAGAGATTCAATAAAAGAGATGAGTTAAGAATGATCTTCTCTGGAGGAGCTCTCTCCAATTATCTCCCAAAGGGTTCAAGCTCCCAAGTACAATAGAATAAAAGATTGATCGATCTCTAAAGAAAAACCCTAAAAACTATTTATAAAGTCTCCAAAACGTGCAGGGACTAAAGTTGCAAATAGGGAAGTCTTCTGGGTTGATTCTTCGGGCTTTAAAACTCTTAAACCGTCGAGACTTTTGCTGGGCCGCGTGTGGTGTCGAGCGACACCAAGGGGTGTCGGTCGACACTCATGCCTTGATCTGATACCGAAATCGTCCTTCAGCTCAAAATCTCCGGTTTAGCTCCAGAATGGTTCCTTTTCTCCAAATTTGTCCCGAACGTGTAAAAACCTGAAAAGACTCAAAAAGACTCTAGAAAAAATGAAAAGACTCTAAAACTGACACATATATCACGGTTAAAATCGGTAAAATCCGTGATATATCAACTCCCCCAGACTTAGCTTTTGCTTGCCCTCAAGCAAAACACAAAAAAACCGAACCCGTGGAAGAAGTTTGAAAACACAGAAACTCCCAATTTCTCTAACCCATTACCTTGATTATTCAAACCAAATCCATATGCCTAGCAGTTCAAATCAAATCCTAACCACCATGTAATTCTCCGCAAGTATTCTCAACATTCCAAATTCCAAACCAAATTCCACAACTATATCCTATAGCCCTCATCGCATAAATCTCATCAATAAAATCAGTACTCAAGAACCTTCTAGACTCATTCCCGTACTATACCATGATAAATCAACCATTTCAACATACTTGGGTACTCTTTCTCTCCCCCAGACTTATTCTTTTCTAAACATTTTTTTTTTGACAAAGGTGTAAGCGAATAATGGTATCATCGGAAATATTCCTAACCTCGCTTCCAACCTTCGTGTGATCATTCCTCTTGAAGTAAAATAATGAGATCACGGAAAATTTTCCTATCTCTTTACTCCAAAATAAAATCATCTCAATCTTTTTTTTTTTTTTTTAGAATAAGGGAGAGGAGCACCATTCTTTTTCCACATTGGTCTCATTTATCAGGTATGAACTAGGAATCAAGTTCTACGAATACTAACCGTATTGACGAGGTGAAGATCATGAAATTTGCTCAGGCTTTAGCGGATTGTGTTGGAAACGTGGATGTCCTCTGGTCTATCGATTAACTCTCTGGATTTTCCATTAGTCGGATTGAATTGAATCTGCAGCATTAAACTAACCAGGCAATATTCTAGAGAAAAAGATCATAATTTCCAACAAAATTTTGACTCAATAGAATGACTCAAAAGTAAAGAAAAATAAGAATAAGAAACAAAAAGAAAAACGTAGTTAGTAACTGTCTCCCCCAGACTTAAACGACACTGTCCCCAGTGGCATTCAAATCTGAAGTTGGCGAAAAATAGTAAAAATAAAGAAAAACGAAAAAACGAAAATAAAAATAAAAGAAAAACGAAATCATACCAGTGGGTTGCCTCCCACTAAGCGCTTGTTTTTAGTCATTAGCTTGACTATGTCGGGATTAAGGCATCAGGTGGATCAGAAGGTGGCTGTAAATACTTCCGGGAAAAACGTCTCATCATCCATGGTGGTGTGTAAGCAGTCGGTGCATGAGGTTGTCCAAGGAAGTGAGGAATATCAGCAGTGTGGGATTTAGGTATGGGTGGGATACTCTGTTTTCCTGCACAATCATCAAAAGAACAAATTAACGAAGTAAAACAAACAAAAATACATGTAAATGAAGAGAGTGGAATTTTGTTAGTTTAGATTGGTGACTACATAAATTTTTGTGAGCATCACAAAATAAAGATACCAACAAGGCAACAAAAAATATAAGATGTTGAGATGCACAAATATGGAGTGTGATGGAAAAAAATAAAGTAGTATGAGCGGGAATTAAAAGAAATGGTCATTTAAATTTCAAGAATACTATAGTTATGTTCAAGGTAGAAAGTTAAGGACAAGTCATTCATATCCAAATTCTAGCTCAAATAGCAATATAATTTTAGTTAAAAATCAACTTAGAATATGTGGTTTTTTCTTAATTCATGTTAATTTCAGCTTTTATCTAAATTCAATGTGAAATTGATTACAGTAGGTTGGTATCCATAACAAAAATGTGACTAAGTTTTATGAATGTTTTATATTAATACAAGTTCCATATGTGATATTAGTATACCACTAAGTTTTTTATTATTAAGTTAATTGATGTGTCCAGCACAATAAATAGGCTGCAAGTGCACAACAATTAAATGAAGTTATTAAGTGTTATGATGTATAATCATAGATTCACAATGTTTGAATGGTTTCATCGATATATAACATAAGCAGTATACATTATCATAGCCATAAAATCACAAGATTACACAACATTATAAAGATTCCGGTCAAAATACATAACTATACCAATTTGATATATCTAACATGTCATATATCCTTTTAATCCTATCTAATAAACATAATCCATGGAAAATGTAAACCACGGCAATATTGCATCTTTCATGTTGACGTCGGTTTAGTGAACCGTTGCCAATACCAATGCTTCTCCCAAACTTGATACATAGAATCCACAGGGATCCCTTTGGTCTCCGGCAAGAACATGATGACGAACACCGTCATTTTAAAGATCCAACCGCCATAAAACAAGAACGCACCGTACTTGAAATCGCAGAGCGTTGCTAAGAACGTCTGAGAGAGAGCGAACGTTGCGGCGAAGTTCACGGCGACGCTTAAGCTTTGACCAGCCGGTCGCATTTTGAGTGGGAATATCTCACTTGGGACAAGCCAGCTCAATGGCCCCCACGACCATCCAAACCCAGCCGAGTATATGCAAAGTAACACCACTACCGTCACGGCGTAACCCTTCTTCATCTCTCCGTCCCCGGTGGCTCCCACTGTCACCGCTAGTAACACAGCCACTGCAATCTGTACACAAGACCGAGTTATCAATATTTGGCATATTTGGCCCAATCACGTAATGTTTTTTTTTCTTTATCTCTTAACCTTTTAGTATAATTAAGAGACTGCAATTAAAGCAAAACATTACTAAAAATACTCAGACCTGGTGAAGATGGTGTCTTCGGCAACCGAATGGCCGGTATTTTCAGTGTATTTGAAAAAATTTAAGAGCGACAAGGAGGAATTTTCAAGTTTCTCTTTATCTTTAATTCCTCTAAGTGCAAATGTAAAAGCGGATAACTTGACACGAAAAACTACTAAAAATACTTTCAATTTAGAAACATTTGTGATTTTAGTCTAAATTAGGTTAAATAGATGACGAAAAAAAAATTATTGAAAGAGGAGAAGATTAATTGCTCATAAATAATTTTCATGCAAAAGTCAATTTTTATCATCAAAAAAATATTTATGAGAGATAATTGTGTTTATCATAAATGTTGTGGAAAATAATTACTATATTGTATACGTAACAAAATTTGCGTTTAAATTGTATTCATAAATCACAACTAGAACGTACCTGGCAGAGAAACATCTGAATACCACCAGCAATGAACAAAAACCGTCTACCAAACCGGTCAATAACCATGGTTGAGACAAGAAGTGAACCAAGATTAACCAACCCGAGTATCAACGTCGCAATAAGAGCCGGACCAGAACCAAACCCAACCGATCGAAACAGAACCGGCGCATAGAACGCATTAACCGTGATCCCGGTTAACTGTTGAAAACATGGTATCGCGACAGCAACCACAAGATGAGGCCTATACCGTCTCTCCAATATCGTCTTCATAAACGGTTCAGCTCTAGCCTCAATGGCTAGTTGGCTTGACCTAGACAACTCTGCTAGCTCAATTTCCACGTCAGCTATGTTTTCGACGCCACGTAGCTTTAGCAGCGACGCGTGAGCTTGATCGTGTTTCCCACGCGCCAAGAGGCTAGAAGGTGTATCGGAAATGAATAGACATCCCACGGTCATGATCGCGGCTGGTACAGCAGCTAGACCTAAAGAGATACGCCAGCCGTTACGGTGACTGTCCGTACCGTAGTTTATTAGATTGGCTGCTACAACTCCGACACCGATGAAGAATTGAAAACCGGAGTTGAATGCTCCACGCCATCGCGGTGGTGCTACTTCCGATAGATACACCGGAGCCGCCTAGAGTGTTCACATTTAATAAAAAAAAGTAAGTTGCTCCATATTTATTTTTATTAAATGTGATAGATATGCTAACGAATTAAACAACAATGTTTATACCGAAACCTTTCAAACGGAAGTAAATTTGGTTTAAAAACTAAATTAAACTAAAACGCGAACTAGTAAACAACGTTCCTGAGGAATAACTTTTTTGAGCTCTAATTAATTGTTTTTAAAGTTGAATCTAAAACCGTAGTTTTATCAAACCTAACGAGTTATAATTGTGTATTGGTTTCAGGTTTTATAAAAGTGATAAAACCAAAAATAAATAAGAAAGAACAACTTAACTATATATTAACACTCAAACAAACAAAAATATACTATGGATTTAGTGAAATTGGAACTATAGTTACCTGGTTGGTGAAGCCAACACCAAATCCTAACAAAATCCGACCGGAGATAAGCATGGCGATGTTGGCAGCTAAGCCATTGATCAGGGCACCAAAGAGGAAAGTGAAACCGCCAAGGATCATGGTGGTGCGACGACCATAAGCTGCCGTGAGACGGCTAGCCACTAAGGAAGCGACTAAGCCGGCGACATAAAGGCTAGATGTGAAGGCCGTAAGAAGTTGGCTGTCGTAGACGCAGTACACATTCGTCTTAGCTTCCGAAGCTTTTTTAAGAACTGATGGAAAGAATTTCTCAAGAAACGGCTTCATTGTTGTCACACCCCCTTTATTAAATAAAATCAAAGATAAATTAGTTAATATAGTTTAATTTTTTTTTTTTTTTAAACGTGGTTTATGAAATGATCCTTTTCTGTGCTTGAATTTGTAACCTGATATTCCGATGTCATAGCCAAAAATGAGACCACATGAGGCAGCCACAATGCAACTCATGACAACTGCGGTTGTGATTTTGGCATCTATGTTTCCGGCGCCGGAGACATCAAGAGCCAATCCTCCGATAGCCATTTATGTCTTACAAATGAATTGTTGTTGTTTTTTATCGTAAAACCAAATGAACAAAGAGAATACATTAAAGAGGATTTTAGGTGAGTCTTTTAGTTAGTTGGCATGGTGAATTGATGGTGCAAGTGTGCAACCACTTATCTATATATTTTTTTCTTCTTATGGTTAGAATTTTGTATCGAAACACATACGTCTTAGATGCTAGACCACATATCTTTTATTTAATAGCAGAACGAACCATACTTAGGTTTACCCCTGGGGTGAACCTTTAAATTCACCCAACAGATTATAGCCAATCGTTTTGCCATGTCATTACTAATACTAGAGAATTAAAAAAAAACACAATTAAAAAAAAAAAGGAAATCAGAAAATAGATTTAGGGTTTAGGGTTTAGATTTTACAATTAAAACGAAATTAGATGTCGGTTTGGGTTGCCAAATGAGTGGTTAAGGTTTAGATTTTATAATTAAAACGAAATTAGATATCGGTTTGGGTTGACAAATGAGTGGTTAGGGTTTAAATTTTACAATTAAAACGAAATTATATATTTGTTTAGGTTTGTGAAATATTTGTTATATAAACCCTAAACCCTAAACCCAAATCCTAAACCATAAACCCTAAACCCAACGGTGAACAGATATATAATTTCGTTTTAATTGTAAATTTAAACCCTAACCACTCATTTGTCAACCCAAACCGATATCTAATTTCGTTTTAATTATAAAATCTAAACCCTAACCACTCATTTGGCAACCCAAACCGACATCTAATTTCGTTTTAATTGTAAAATCTAAACCCTAAACCCTAAACCCTAAACCCTAAACCCTAACCGATATCTAATTTAGTTTTAATTATAAAATCTAAACCCTAACCACTCATTTGGCAACCCAAACCGACATCTAATTTCGTTTTAATTGTAAAATCTAAACCCTAAACCCTAAAGCCTAAATCTATTTTGTGATTTTTTTTTTTTTAATTGTGTTTTTTTTTTTTTTAATTCTCTAGTATTAATAATGACATGGCAAAATGATTAGCTATAATCTGTTGGGTGAATTTAAAGGTTCACCCCAGGGGTAAACTTAAGTACGGTTCTAGCAGAACCTATATATTAATGAACTAATTTACATTCTTCAAAAAATACCATATGTAGGTAATATATAATAGATCGAGTTTGGTATAACATCCTTATCGTTGACAGAAACTGATAAGAATGTGAAAATAAATACTTGCACAAAGACAAAGTTTACATAATGTTGGTTTGTCACGTGTTTTAACATTTTGGTAGGAAGAATTAAAGACGTAGTTTAAGCCTCAGTGCTTTAAATTCTAGAAGTATAAAAGTGTGACGACATTTAGCACATTAAAGACTAATTTGCTGGCCTTTCCTGATAAATAAAATTTCCGAGATGTACATATATCTAAATTAGATAATATTTGCTTTTGTACCATTTGTCGCATGTAGTGACGAATAAATACTTGGCCTCCATCAGAGCAAATTTAAAATACAAGCAAATTAATAATGAAACCCATCGATTAGTTGGTATGTGTCCATGACTCTTTGTATATCTATTAATTTCTCCATAATATCTTTGAGGTATGGATTCCAATTTGAACCACCAGCTCTTTTTCACTTAAACGAGTCTTTAACAATATAGATGTTGGAACTTTTCATAAATTAATGGCCTCTAAATTTAATATTAACACACTAAAGGCCACAAACACATGCTTGTGTAGCTTCTAATGAGGGCGGGCTCTGAATATAAATCCTAAGAGCATCTCCAATGGGAGGTTCTCTTCTATATTTTGATGAGTTCTCATCTGATTTTGGGAAAAAAATAATTCAAAACTGAATAAAAATGAGAGAATCGATTCTCTTGAGAGAGTTTTGAGATTTTGAGAGAGCCGGACACGTGTAAGTGTTTGATTGGAGGAGTGTTTTAACAAAAGAAAAAAAAAACACGCGTGTAAATTCTCTCTTCTTTGATTTTTTTTTCCGACTATCTCTCTCTATTTAGCGGCGATGGTGATAGCACATGAAATATCTCCGATGATTCCGTTGATTGAGAGTAAAATTAAGTGTCAAATTGTGGTTTCTGAGAGTTGGTTCCGCCGGATTTGTCATCTCCACAGCCGCTGCTCCTAGTATGATTGTTGGAAATCTGATTGTTGTTCGTGAATTTCGAATTCGATCATGGTGAATTTTGCTGTTTGATTTAGATTTTTGATTGGATTTCAATTCGGGTTCTTCGTTAGGGTCTGCGTTAAGGCTAGTTTTCAATTCTATGCTATGGATATGGAATTAAAGATGTTAAGAGAGTTCGAGTGTTTTTTTGTGCTTTAGTGTTTGACTTCTTAAAAAGAAGATGATCGTGATTGAGTTTAGCTTTTGGTATTATAATCTACTAGATGAATACCCACGCTACGCGTGGGTTTGTTTTGAAAATTGTGAAGAAAAAATTATTGATTGTTCTTGCTAATTTATGTTTATTTTTTATTTGTTATTATGTAGTTAATAAAACTAAATCTATTTTATGTAGTTACAATTTTTAAGATTAGATCTTTTTTTTGACTTGAAATATAACCCGAGAAAAAGACTTACTTGTCAGCTCAGACCTCTTGCTTGTTTCCGTAATATCCTTCATCGTCCTCATGGCTCTGCTAGTTGGTCATAAGGTACTTTATCAGCTTTCTCAATATCTATTATGGGTACAAAGTTTTTTTTATTCTTTTTGAATGGTATTTATTGAACTCTCTCGTTTATATTTTCAGGGGATACAAAAGTTCTAACTGCACAATACGGACCTAAAGCAGGAATGAAGAAGAACGAAAATGCTGAGAAGGCTTGTTTTGAAGTCCTATGGAAGCCTTAAACCGGATAGATTGGTAATCGTAAATGCGTTTAGTTTTTCAGAAGGAGGCTTATTTTGTTGTTTGAGTATGTCGTACATGTGATTCTTGGTTTTTAGATCTGAATAACTTTTGCTTTGAATATTGATAGGAAAAGTTGAAAGGGAGTATGAAACGATACTGAAAAGGACGCTACAGAGTATTTGTGTTTTGACAGTTGTTCCAAATACCACCACCTTAGTGATAATTCAGGTGAGTAGCTATTCAATGTTGTGTATATCGATATTGTCAACTTGAGTTGTATCTGCTGTTTTCATTTTGTAATTCCCGTGTAGGTTGTACATGATGGTGGTTCTGTATCGTTTTTATGTTCCTTGCACCTTGGTAAACATTTACTGATGCTGTCTAAAACACATATAATCCGCTATAAACAATGTATGTTTAAGTATTTATAGAGTTAATAGTAGTGAAAGTTTGTAATCCCATAAGCTGAGAGTGTGAATATGTTTTTGTGTAACTTCTACCGTGGCCTCCATTATGGCAGTTAGAAGGTAGAAAACATTTGTTCTAAAGAAATATGATGTACAGAAAGGGAGACTATGAAGGATGGAATTTACAAAGTCGAGTAATTTGCCTTGAGATTCTTCTTCTTTCATATTGAACGATCGAGCAGAGAGTGGGAGAGATTTATTTTGGTAAAGTCTTGTGGGGAATTAGAATATTTGTTGGGTTAGAAGCATTAAGCCATCACTGAAATGGGCTCGACCCATAAATATTGCACTCTAATAGATTCTAAAACACATATGGTCCATCCGTCATAGGCTATTTTGTTTATTCCATTTGACACTTATAATTAGAAGTTGATGTGTATTAATGCAATGTTTTGATTGGACGAATAAAAAGCTGATGTGTCAGCTCCAGAAGAGCCAAAAATGCTGACGTGACGGAAGGATGGAGAGAGATAGCCTCCTTTCATATATATGATTCCGATGTTTTTGGTCGTATGAATGAGTATTACATCATTTTCCATACTCCTCTAATTAAATAATAAAATTGTTGCTTGGATTGAGCTAAAGCACTATCTCATCTATGAATGTGTCTAAGTCTGATTCTAGAATATAATTAAAATTCTTTCTATCTATCAAAATTTAACCTGGACTCTGGTTACTTCGACGAGTTAGTTGGTTCTTCTTATGAACATTTGGGATTCAGGTTTTATCTAGTGTTTTGGGGAGGCTCACTATTGGACTTAGTAATTAAATGTTTCTGATTGCTCCTATGATCATCCGTTGCAGGTAATAGATTGGCTTCTCTTATTAATTTTGTCCTTTACCATCATTTGTTAGAACCTGCATAGTATGCACAACTAACCAAAGGGTGAGAAAGTCAGAAAGATCTGAAAGATCTGAAACAAAAACCCGCAGATCTTTCAAAGGTTAGATTCTGCAGGTCATTGAATGTTTCTGCGGGTTTTTGTTTTGTTTCAGATTCAAACTGTCAATGACATGTACAAACTCTTGCAAGAGTATAACTCGAGCTTGCAGCTGTACAATAGCAAACTCCAAGGTGATCTCACTGAAGCTCATGAAGATATAAAGCGAGGAGAGAAAGAACGGACGGGCATTGTAGAGAGTATTGGTAACTTTAAAGCACTGCAAGATCAGCTTGTTGCCTCTAAGGTTATGCTTATTCGATCAATGAGAGTATTGTTGATTTCATTATTTTGGGAATTTACACAACAGGTCATGTAATAATAAACAGAGCAACAAAAAGGTTAAATATTGGTCAAAACTCAAGATACTCCAATATATTTATTTCTGATTTTTTATTTCTTATGATAATTCCTCTGTTATTAGCCGTTGGATTGATTATTCCTCTGTTATTCTGGTTTTTTATTTTCACATTTATTTTAAAATGTTTGAAAATACTGTATGTTTAATATTCTTATGAATTTCAATAATTATTAAGTTTTATGAAATAAAAATTTTAATAATTTTTTTTCCCTAAGAGAACTCTCTATTGGAGAACCTACCATTGGACTATAAATTTTTTTTTTAAAAAACAAAAATTCTCATCTCACATTTTCAAAAAAATTATATTAAAAATTTTGAGAGAGTCCCACAACAAAAACTCTCCATATAAGAGTCTTATAATATAGTTTAGATTTCTCTATAAAGTCCAGATTGTACAAACCTTTGTATTGAACAAGAAAACACCGTCTCCAATTTCTACATTATCTTGAGGTTTCAACCAAACTATACTCATTACAAATCTTCAATACGTATTAAACCTAATGAGGTATATTATTGAATTTGTTTGAATGGTATAAACCATATGTTTCTCATTTCGACTTTTCGAGGATGCTACTGCCATCTTTGAGAATTTTGCTTTTCATTATATGCAAATATTATTCAATTTGCATTATGTATTTTTTTTTTTGTCGCCAACTAATTTTATTAATATGATCAAGAAAGAATTCATTTGCAATATATATAAAATCACCATTTAAGAAAATATAGGACCACTGGAATTTGATAGTAAAAAATTTAGACAAAAGAATTGAGGAAACGAATTAAGAAATTAATTCTTCATATTTTGGGTCGGAAATAAATATATTAGGTTTCAAGTTTCAAGAATGCCATTTTTTAAATTCGTGTTTTTCTGTATATAATAAATTTTTAAAATAGACCCGATAAGTTAATTTTTTAAAAAAATTAGCATCTAATTAACAAGGTTTTAGTAATAGAACGCTATATTTTAACAATTAAATCTTCAACTACCTACCTATTGACTACTTTTTAGATTTCAGTCTACCAAAAATATACGTTCACAAGAATAGCAATCTATCTATTCTTTTTCCCACTATATATCTATTTGTTTAAGACAAACAAATACAATATATAAATAATCCATCAAAAAAACTAAAACCATTATCTTCTTCAAGGAAAGAAAAATGAAATCTCCAACAACTCAAACCCTAATCGTCACAGCTTTTCTCCTTATAATTCCAACGTCATTCGCAGCACCACCAAGACTCGAAGACAGTTTCACACAATGTCTCACCAATTTCAAACCTTCCGACCCAAAGTTCCCAATCCAAAACTTCACACACACGCAAGAAAACTTCCTCACCATTCTCAACAACTACGTCCGTAACCTCCGTTACTTCAACGGTACTACACGTAAACCGGTGGCGATCGTTGCCGCGGCTCACTTCAGTCATATCCAAGCTACAATAAACTGCGCCAAAAAACTTGGCCTCCAGCTTCGAATCCGTAGTGGAGTGGAGGACACGACTACGATGGAATGTCTTACTTATCTACCGTCGATTTTGTCGTCCTCGACATGTTTAATCTACGTTCAATCGAGATCGATCCAAAACTCGATACCGCGTGGGTACAATCCGGTGCAACCCTAGGAGAGATCTACTACAACGTTGCCAACAAAAGCAACAACCTGCGAGGGTACCCCGCAGGAATCTGCCCCGGTCTCGGTGCTGGTGGGCATTTTAGCGGTGGTGGTTACGGAAACATGATGAGGAAATACGGTTTATCTATTGATAACATTATAGACGCTAAGATTGTTGATGCTAACGCAAGAGTCTTGGACCGGAGCTCAATGTGAGAAGATCTTTTCTGGGCCTTGATTGCTCGAGTAATTACCCGATACACTTAACCGCAAGGTAGTATATACGGGGTCGATCCACAAGAACCAATGGTATACTAAAGATTTCCGAGACTCGTTCTTAGCTAAAGCGGAAAGGTTGTTTGTTTGGTTTTCCGAATTGTAAAATAAAAATGCAATTAATTTAAACGATTTAACTATCAAGATTTAAAGACATTGGGTTATAGGGTATTTCAGAGATCAATAAACAATGGAAACATGAGACAAGGAATTCAATTTACGAACCGTTCTTGAACATGAACACAACTTAGACTAATTCTCTTTCAAGACATTAATCACTAAATTTGACTACTCGATTACTAAACTTTCGCATGTAATTTCCTAGTCAAATTCGCATTATCAAACAAGTTCATTTAGTTCACAATGCGTCCTAACTTCAACTTTCGTTGGCTAGAAATACATTGCTCAATTCACATTCTTTCAGGCATTCTATCGAACACTTTTGATGCATAGAAAAACCTAGAATCTACAACAGGGTGATCAATCCTATTCTAGCATTAAGAACATGTGAATCAAAGAACCTAGAGAATGAGAATTCCTAATAACAATCAATCCATTAATCCATTGAATCTCCTAATTAGAACCCTAAAACCCAATTGAGAACTACTCACACATAGAAAAAGAGATAACAAAAATCAATGAAGAAAACATGATGAAATTGTAGAAATAACATGATAGGGTTTAGAAATCTTCTCCAAGTGTCAAGAGGATGGATTCCTTTGCCCAAAGTTGTTTACAAACCAAAGAACAAAGTTTAGAACTGAAAAATATCAAAGATAATGTCTCAATAGTCGAGCATAGGGTTTTAAAACAATAGGTGACGAGCCGGGTCAGATCTGGAGTGAATCGGGTCAAATTTGGGCCAAAATTACGTCTGGGGAAGGGATCGATCTATCCAAGAGAGGATCGATCGATCCAGCAGTGTCTGGAATGTTTTTCATCCGTCAGGGAAGTGGATCGATCGATCCCTTTGTGGATCGATCGATCTGGAGCTTCTGGTTTCTAATTCTGCAACTGCTTCAAATGCTCGCCAGAATGACTTGTCTTCACTAATTCTGGTATAACTCTTGAATGCACCGTTAGATTTCCTTCAAATCACTTGTAAACTCAAGCTAACATCTTCATCTAGTTTGTGTCCAAAATTCAGAAAGATCTAACGGTGGGACGTCTTGCATCTGAGGCCAAACGTCTGACACTTCTAAACGAAACTGCATCTCCAAAAATGTGTTTAGATCCCAAAACAGATAGTTTTCCTCCAAAGCAACCTAAAACCTGTAGAGACTTGATAAAGGAATAAAAGACTCTAAAAACACACTTTGACTCTATAAAACATATGATCTAGGAAAGAAAACAAAGACTCAAAACCGATAAAAACACAACATATCAACTCCCCCCGACTTAGATCTTTGCTTGTCCTCATGGAAAGCAGAAATCCTGATCAAGAGAAGAGGTTTGAAAACACGAGAACTCACATTTTCTTGGGATCATGATCTTATCAATTGCCTGCAAACCACTATCACAAAACTCATCAAACCGTACTAGACTGTACTTCGCCATAACCGTAGCAACAAAATTAAGTCCCGAGATCTAAAAGAACATTCAGAGTCAGATAACTTAACCTTTTAACATTCATTAGCAGAGGCGTGTACTCTCACAAAGGGGGTATCGAACACGTTATGGGATAGGTGAAAAGGCTATTATTTGGTGACTCAAGTGTTTCAGGTTCTCAAACAGTATAAAACGGATGCATGTCATTATGCGAAATCACAGTGAGACACAGACCAACTAGGAGGTACATAGCTTCCCTTAAGCTCGGATCAAACAAACCAACACATAATCCCAATCAAATCAATTAGTACCCTTGATGCTGAACAATATAACCAATATCAATTCGACATTTCCAGTTCCAATCACTCTCCTTTCCCGCTCCTTCTTTTTATTTTCGTTTTTTTTTTTTTTTTTTTTTTTTGATAACGGGGGAGTGGAACCGGTGTCTCACAAAATCTGCATCAAGAGAAACCGCAAACGATAACAACATATCCCATGTATACAACCTCTAAACCATAGTGGCTCAATCTCATCACACATCAACAACCAGTAAACTACAACTCACTATCCTAACAGAAGGAAAGCTATGTCGGTATGTATACTCCGTAGTTTTCGCACATGGATGCATATCATGATGATCATATAAGAATGCATGAGGTTTCAAACAATGGGTGGGGAAACAGGTGCGGTACTAGACTAAAAATGAGTCTAGCCATTCAGAGTTAGCAAAGAGTGTTAAAAATGATGCGAACAAAACTCTGAATGTATGATCCATTACATGATTCTCAAGCCCCTAAGTGAGATAAATTAAGTCCAAATTAAGTTCAAGTATATAAGATAAAGCTCAATTCATCCGAATTTCAAAGAGATAGGGACTACTATAGAGTGTTCTAGTGATGGATTTTCCTGAACTTTCAAGTTATCAGCGAGTAAAGCTAAAATGGTCCCAAGGCAATGAAATCAAGCAAGGTGCAATTTCCCAAGAAAAGATCATAGTTCTCAAACAAATTTTGACTCAACAAAAGACACAAATTTTTTTTTTTTTTTTACTCGATAAAACGAACTCGACGACTCAAGAGAAAACATCAAAAGAAACAACCAAAGCAAACTCGATTAGTAGACAAATGACATCCTCCCCCTGACTTGCTTCACTCCGTCTCGGTGTGAGAACAATTCGAAAGGAAGATGCCAGACACACTCAAAAGAAATAAAAAAAGAAATGAAAATGCGAAAAAGAGAAAGCAAAAACTTACTTGGGATACATGGTGGGTTGCCTCCCACAAAGCGCTTGTTTTAGGTCGTAAGCTTGACCACTCAACACAAAATATTAATCATAAGAATCAAAAGGTTGTGCCAGTGGACCTTTTGTCCTTCTCCTGTTAGTGAAAGAAATGAGATGTGCCAAGTAACACACAATTATCCATGGTAAAGAGATAAAATTCACATCAAGAAAAATTACTACAAATGTAGCATATACTTTGAAATATTCCTTGATGGTTGAATGCTCATGAGGATGAAATGCATTTGGAGGAAAAATAAAGTCAATTTCCTGGTTACAAGAGGTTTGAACAAAATAATCAACTTCATCGCCATTAATCTCATATAGCACAATATCTCCATCCATATAATCAACCTCAGGATCTTCATTCTCATGCAAAATCTTATCAATATCAAGCACAACTCCTAGGAATGATTCATCAGAAAGAGATCTAGATATTTCAGGCATTGAATACTTAAACTCGAGATCATGAACATTCAAAGCACAATGATATTCAATATCAAAACATATTTCATGGTAATCCCTAGCAACTTTTGCTGCTCTTAAAGTATCTAGTTGTTGAGACTCACATATCAAATCATAACATTCATCAATGATCATGGAAGTATGCAAATTGGAATTCACATCTTCAATGCATGGCATCTGAATATCCTCAACATCGTGAATTTCAAGGTTTGAAACGCATGTACCTTCTAGTTCGCTTGGTGGAACCCAATATATTACCTTTTCAAGCGCATGAGCTTCTTGTTCTTCATAGAATGTGACTTCTCTTCCTTCACATGCTGCCCGGTGTGATAAGAGATTCAACCGGATCAAAATCGCTATATCACTCCTTACCAATGTCGGATGTTCATTGTGAAGTTCATCCAACTTCACTTTTTGTTCCGGTGTAAGAACTCTCTCATCAAACGGTGGCTCCACATATGGTTCATCATCTTCTTCTTGCGGCCAATCATTGTATTCCATGGCATAAAAAAAACAAATGAAAGTTAGTAATAAATAAAAATGCTCTAGACTAAAAACTAATCCTAAATCCTTAGGTAACGCAATTGGTCCCCGGCAACGGCGCCAACTTGATTGCTCGAGTAATTACCCGATACACTTAACCGCAAAGTAGTATATACGGGGTCGATCCACAAGAACCAATGGTATACTAAAGATTTCCGAGACTCGTTCTTAGCTAAAGCGGAAAGGTTGTTTGTTTGGTTTTCCGAATTGTAAAATAAAAATGCAATTAATTTAAACGATTTAACTATCAAGATTTAAAGACATTGGGTTATAGGGTATTTCAGAGATCAATAAACAATGGAAACATGAGACAAGGAATTCAATTTACGAACCGTTCTTGAACATGAACACAACTTAGACTAATTCTCTTTCAAGACATTAATCACTAAATTTGACTACTCGATTACTAAACTTTCGCATGTAATGTCCTAGTCAAATTCGCATTATCAAACAAGTTCATTTAGTTCACAATGCGTCCTAACTTCAACTTTCGTTGGCTAGAAATACATTGCTCAATTCACATTCTTTCAGGCATTCTATCGAACACTTTTGATGCATAGAAAAACCTAGAATCTACAACAGGGTGATCAATCCTATTCTAGCATTAAGAACATGTGAATCAAAGAACCTAGAGAATGAGGATTCCTAATAACAATCAATCCATTAATCCATTGAATCTCCTAATTAGAACCCTAAAACCCAATTGAGAACTACTCACACATAGAAAAAGAGATAACAAAAATCAATGAAGAAAACATGATGAAATTGTAGAAATAACATGATAGGGTTTAGAAATCTTCTCCAAGTGTCAAGAGGATGGATTCCTTTGCCCAAAGTTGTTTACAAACCAAAGAACAAAGTTTAGAACTGAAAAATATCAAAGATAATGTCTCAATAGTCGAGCATAGGGTTTTAAAACAATAGGTGACGAGCCGGGTCGGATCTGGAGTGAATCGGGTCAAATTTGGGCCAAAATTACGTCTGGGGAAGGGATCGATCTATCCAAGAGAGGATCGATCGATCCAGTCTGGAATGTTTCTCATCCGTCAGGGAAGTGGATCGATCGATCCCTTTGTGGATCGATCGATCTGGAGCTTCTGGTTTCTAATTCTGCAACTGCTTCAAATGCTCGCCAGAATGACTTGTCTTCACTAATTCTGGTATAACTCTTGAATGCACCGTTAGATTTCCTTCAAATCACTTGTAAACTCAAGCTAACATCTTCATCTAGTTTGTGTCCAAAATTCAGAAAGATCTAACGGTGGGAAGTCTTCCATCTGAGGCCAAACGTCTGACACTTCTAAACGAAACTGCATCTCCAAAAATGTGTTTAGATCCCAAAACAGATCGTTTTCCTCCAAAGCAACCTAAAACCTGTAGAGACTTGATAAAGGAATAAAAGACTCTAAAAACACACTTTGACTCTATAAAACATATGATCTAGGAAAGAAAACAAAGACTCAAAACCGATAAAAACACAACATATGAGGCCTTACGAGGCAGTGGAGCAGCTAGTTTCTGTGTTGTCTTAGCCTGGAAGATCAAGCTTGTTCCGGTGCCGGAGAAAGTTACTGTCTTTAATGTTGAAACGGTTGGAAACAGAGGAGGAGTAACCACTACCGATCTTGCAGCCAAATGGCAAGAGATAGCCGACAAGATCGATAACGATCTGTTCATAAGATTAACGTTGAGCTCAAGTAACAAGACGGTTAAGGCTTCTTTCATGGGAATGTACTTAGGAAACTCCGAGAAGCTTCTAGAGATTATGAACGCCAAATTCCCGGAACTCGGTCTTAACAAAACAGAGTGCATAGAAATGAAATGGATCAAATCGGTTCTGTTCTGGCTTAGTATTCCACCGGGTACAGCACCAACATCGGTCATGCTAAACAGAATCCCACAAAAGCAAATCTACCTCAAAAGGAAATCCGATTACGTGCAGAACCCGATCTCAAAACCCGGTTTAGAATCGATATTCAAGATTCTTTCAGAAAACGAGAACGTGTCGATGGCTTGGAACCCATACGGTGGGAGAATGAGCGAGATTCCGGCGACAGAAACAGCGTTTCCTCACCGAGCAGGGAACATGTTCAAGATTCAGTACTCATCTAACTGGTTCGTGCCTGGTGAAGAAGCAGCTAGCGATTGCTTGAGCCAGACGGAAAGAGTGTCCGAGGCAGTGAGCCCTTACGTGTCTAAGAATCCAAGAGAGGCATTTTTGAACTATAGAGACGTTGACATTGGGAAGAACTTGAATTCGACGTACGAGGAAGGTAAAGTGTATGGAGTTAAGTATTTTAAGAATAACTTCGAGAGGTTGGTTCAGGTTAAGACTAGAGTTGATCCCGACAACTTTTTCCGGTACGAGCAGAGCATTCCAGTGCACTTTAACCGTTGAGACATTTTTATTTGTGTCTTTTATTAATAATGTTAAATAATATAATCCCTCGGTAATTTACCCATGACCTTGTGGGAGAGGAGGTAATTAGTACTTTTTTTTGTAATATCAATAAAATGTTATTTAAATTTTTATATTTTTGTTGTTGGAGATAAATGTGCTTTTTCTTGTTTAGTTAAATCTGAAAATATAAATGTTAAAAGGGAAACAAGATAAGATTTGCATTGTTTATTTTGCGCCCTTTTTATTCATTTAAAATCCAGAAAATAAAATAAAAATTGAAAATTATGATTACAGATAAATATGAAAATACCCATTACAATATATTTGGAAAAATTGTTAAAATATTTTGGATTTTATTTGGATTTTAAGTTTTAAAATTAAACCAAAGCATGATTGGTAATAGACTAATATGCTATTAACAATACAAAATTACAAATCTTATCTTTTGGATTTGCTAAGTGGGTTGACCCAAGCAAAAAAGAAAAAAAAGAAAAAAAAGATCTGCTAAATGGGCTGAACTTGGGCCTCATAAATCACTAAACGTCAAAAACGAATTAGGGATCATCTTCTTCGAAGAAAAAATCGGAAACCTGTGACCTTTGTGATTGTGGCCATCGACGATCGTCATCTTCCTTTCTGGTTCTTTCTGTGCTCTCAAGACCATTGGGTCAAACCGGTGTCTCGAAGTCGTCTCTGTAGAACTGATGGAGCCACCTGAAGGTTCTTTTATATGCTTTCATAAGTTTCATTAATCGCACATTAGGTGTTCGATGATATTCCCCACCGAAATAAAATGACTTGAAAACTTTGTTTCTCAATGATTTACAGATGTGAAGGATAATTTCGCCAAAGAGCTTTATGGAGAAAGTGTACAGCTTTCGAAACATGGTGAAGACTCTTTACCCGATTATGCAATTGACAAAGTTTTTGCTTTTTCTGATTAAAACACTTACAAATTTGTTCTCATAGTTTAGCTGAGTTCTTGTGTTTTTGCTTGATTGTTTAGGTTTAGAGCATAGTTAACTTCATTTTGTATTGCTAAGTTTTGGCTTTCCAAGTCTCTCTGACAAGAATCATCTTTTGGTTTAGGTAATAATGATCATGTTCTTGAGAATTTAGATGATCCCTTTTACGGAAGTTCAGATGAAGATTATAGTGAAACTCGCGTGTTGGACAATGAGAATAAGTTGAGACGTGTGAAATTTGAATCGGTATTCTTTCTTTCTTTATCATTCTATCTGTGTAAAATGCTTACCACGTTTGATCAATTTTTTTCTATATGTCTGGCTTTTTTATGGTAAATCGAAATCGTAGGCTGGATACCGTGAAGGGATTGTTGCCGGGAAAGAAGCTATTGCGCAGGAAGGTTATAACTTTGGCTATAAGGAATCTGTTGTTGATGGTTACAAGTTTGGTATTGTTAGAGGTGTTTCCAGGTAATTATTAAATTAGTCATGAGCTGCTGCGATGTGTTACTTATGCGATGAAGCTTATCGAGTAGTAGTTTATACATATTCTGTTTTGACCCTTTTGGAAGTGCGCTGGCTTTCCTCCCTGATGAGCTTAGAGAAAAGCTGATCGATGAACAAGAAACTAGAGAGAAGTTTCAGAAATTACACAGTTCTGTGCATGCTCTCTCAACGGAAGTAGCAATGAAACGGTTCTATGAAACTTTGACTACAAAGCAAGGGGAAAAGAAGAGTGGAGAAGAAGGGTCTGACTCTGGTTCTGCTTCGGGTGTTAATGCCACAACCGACTTGGGTAGCTATGTTACGGAGCTAAGCTCTCTTCTTGAAAAATCTCCTAAGATTGAAATTAAATTGGACACATAGAGGAGACTTGTTCTCTAATGGTTATTGCCAAGCAAAAGCAAGATTAGTAGTGTCTAGTTTCCATACCAAACTTTTGTAAGGGTGGTTCTGTTTGGTTCATTGTTGTTCAGTTTGGTTTGGTCTAGAAATTATTTCTTGCCTTGACATGAATTATCTGTAAATTCGACCCAAATCTCACTAGTTATACAATTTTTATTTTGCTTATAAAGATTTCTTTTGGGACTACTAGAATTAGTTGTGACGTAGCGTAACGGTGACATCACGTTCGTATGTTCTTTACTTCTTTTAAGGCCAATAGCATGACGACATAGAAAACACAGTTCATTCACTTAACTTGTCATGTAATAAAAACCGTCTTGAATGTATCAAGTTTTGAATCGGATGCACAAAACGTGATGTGTGATTGGTAAAAACCTCTTATTGCTTTGTGTCACAAAATCATATAATCTATATGTTTACTTGAAAGACATCATCGCTCTTGAATCTACTAAAGTTACTATTTTTCCGACCGATATAATTTTTGGATTTTTTATATAACTCCGAGATGTAATATTTAATTGGATTGACGATTTATTTCCCCACGAAAAAATATCGTATAGCACCAGACGCAGTTAAACTACCGTCTCGTGCTATATATCCCCGAAAATAAAATTCTAAACCTATATCTCTCTGCATTGAAATTTCATAACTTATATCTCTCCGAAATCATAGCTTGAAACCTCGGAATTCACAATCATTATATTAGTCGGTTAACGACCTTAACCGAATACTAAAACCACCTAAATTCAATACCAAACCGAATTAAAACCCGACCTGATATCTTCTTCTTCTTCTCTTGATTTATCCTTCTTCCACACCATTAAATTATTAATGTACATAACTCCCATAGTCCCATCCACACCTACTTAATTTGATCTAATGAAGTTAATGTTGAGTAAAAAAGAAAAAACCAATATTCCTTTTTTTTTTTCTCTCATAAAACCCAAAAAAGCAGAGTATCCATAACGAAATCGGGTCGGGTCAGATCTAGCGGCCGACTTCTCCTAGTACAGATCCAAAGAACCGTATAAAGTTAATCTCTTGCCGGAAGCGCGTCGCCGATCACGCGCATTCATCTTCTTCTTTCTCTCACCTAATCACATTTTTGTCTTTAATGGTGAAATCGATCTAATTTGTCCGTGAGAACTAAAACCAACTCTTCCCCCAAAAACCTTGCTTCAACCATACTTCACAAACTCTTCACTACTCTTCTCGCGTCTCTCTGTATATATGCATCTATACTTAGTAGAAAGTCCTCATCGTCGACGACAATGCTAAAATGGCTCAATTTAGACAATCGGAGAGATTTAGTGTTCGCGGCGGCGGAGTTGCTTCTTCTGATCACGTAACGATCGGGATCCGAAACGGCGTCGGTGGAGCTAAAGGTAACAACAACCGGTGGAGACGATCCGTGAGAGCTGATAAGATTCGTCGACTTGGAATTGGTTCTGTTGTGTTTGTTCTTTGCTTTGTGCTTGTTGTTACTCTTCTCGCTTACTATTATATCTCTGGGTTTACTTATAATAGCTACGATGATAAAGGTTAGTTTTTTTTTTTCTCTGGATCTTTGTGGTGAAGATGGTGAGTTTGTAGATTGTTTTTGATAAGTTGTGTTTTGGGGCAGGATTTGTTGATTCATATGAAGGTGATTTTTTGACGAATGTGACTAGAATAGATCCTTCGAAAGTGCTTGAGTTTGGTCAAGGTTCAGTGATTCATGGACGAGATTCGAGGTATTGGGATAAAGATGATAGAAGAAGAGATGATGATTATAATGAGGATGAAGTGAAAAAGGATGTACCAGTTAATAATCCTGTGAAAGGGATTGGTTTGTATAATGAAGCTGGAAGGAATGAGTTAAAGATGTATGAAGCTGAGTATCAAGCTACGCTTGGGAAAGGTGGTCATGAGAGAAACGGTGTGCAGCGTCATGAGGGTGTTGATATGGATCGTGAGGATGATGATGGGGTTGATTCTCATGATGGGGATGAATATGTTGATTCTGGGCATGAGGATGAGAATGAAGTGGCGCATAAAGAGAAGGTTGGTGAGGTTGTTCATTTGGTGACTAAGCAAGAGAATATGGAGAAGGATGATGGAGGTATTTCAAAAAGGTCACTTGGGGATTCTTATATTGTTAGTAAGGGTGGTAAGTCTGGGAAAACATCACGGTCTGATACAAAGAGAAGAGGTCGTCGCAGATCTTCAGGTGATAATTTGTGATTAGTTTGGATGAGAAGTCAGTTTGGGTATTTGCTGCTCATCATTCATTTGTTGTTCAAATTATTTCAGGTTCTTGTGAAATGAAGCTATTGAATTCTAGTCAACAAATAGTGGAGCCCTTGAATACTCGAAAATCTGCTAGATTCTCCTTACAGTATATAGAGAAAGAAGATAAACCTGATGGAGAAGAACAGTGGGAGCCTAGATTTGCAGGTCATCAGAGTTTACAGGAGAGAGAAGATTCCTTCGTGGCTGAAGACAAGAAAATTCATTGTGGCTTTGTCAAAGGCCCCAAAGGATCTCCAAGCACTGGATTTGACCTGACAGAAGATGATACTAATTATATCAGTAGATGCCACATCGCTGTGATTTCATGTATCTTTGGCAATTCTGATCGCTTGAGGCCTCCTGCCAACAAAATGGTATGATTCTTTCCATCGTTTAGATTATGTTTATGTTGTTTGGTCGTCTCTTTCCCATGTTTAAGATTTGGAAACTGTGACCAGTGAGTTGTGTATCTTTAGAGTAGCCTACCTCCCATACGTGGAACCTGAGCTTACGTAGTTACTAACAGAGACTTGCAACTTGAGTTATCTTAGAGTTCAAGTGGCATGTGTTGACCTGTGGGTGCAGTTTAACTAACTTCTTTAGACTAGTGGGTAGTGGCTGGGAATAAGATAAAAATGAGCAGTTTTGAGCTAGGTACACAAATGGTGTGTATTGAATGCTTAGATAGCTGGCATCTGAAAGTTGGGTTTGTGGGTGTTTTCATCAACCATGGACAGCCATCTGTTTGAATCGCTTTCTCAAAACCTCAGAAGACATATTTGCTCTGTTGTGCTCGTATTTTCCTTTTGATTCTTGGTTATGATATTTTGTTACCTTTGCTAACCTTAGTTCTTTTCTTTTCATTTAGATAAGTCGGTTGTCAAGAAAAAATGTATGCTTCATTGTGTTTGTGGACGAGATTACCATGCAAACACTTTCTGCAGAAGGACATGCCCCAGACAGAGCAGGATTCATTGGTCTCTGGAAGTTGGTTGTCGTGAAGAATCTTCCTTACGCAGATATGCGGAGGGTAGGAAAAATACCAAAAATGTTGCCACACCGACTTTTCCCATCAGCAAGGTGAGTCTCATGTTATAGCGATAACTCATATTTTGATGGCTCGGACGAGCACATATGTTTTCCAGCAGTTGCATGTAGAGTACAGGTCAGTGATTCATGGTTATATATGATTGAAAAAGGTCCCGGAAATAACATCAGTTATAAAGCATGTGTATAATTTTCATTCTGAGCTACAAAGACAAAAGAGTGTGAATACATTAACGATTAGATCTTGAAACCGGTTCTCTGGAAATATGCTTTGGAATGTGATATGCAATACCCGCTGAAAAACTTCTCAAGTCAGACCAGATCTGTATCAACAGACAGAGAAACTCATCTGCTGTTTATTCTTCCAGGTACTCAATCTGGTTGGACAGCAAGTTACGACTTCAGTTGGACCCACTACTCATTCTGGAGTACTTTCTATGGCGTAAAGGTCACGAGTATGCTATATCCAATCACTATGACCGTCATTGTTTATGGGAAGAGGTTGCACAAAACAAGAAGCTGAACAAGTATAACCATACTGTTATTAATCAACAGTTTCAGTTTTACAAGGCTGATGGGCTGACCAGATTCAACGCTTCGGATCCGTTCAAGCTTCTTCCTAGCAGTAAGGATCTGTTGGTTGACTGATATAAACCAGGATTAGTACCTTCCTTGGGGAGTGTTTTCGTTAGTTAGTGTCTGTAACTGCTACTGGGTTTACTCGTAACAAGCACACGGAGTTTTGAATTCTTATCTAGTATTATAAAGTTCAAGATTAACTGAGGTCTTACATTTTCGCACAATCAACTGCATCTTTGGTCACGGCAACATAATAGTTTTTGCAGCCAGCTGTTATTCCAGCATTTAGGTTATATGCTCTTTGTGGGTTGACCACCATGCAATGGTCAATCATTACCTGGTGTTGGTCATGCGTACTATACATTACTACGGATTGCTTACTTACAATCCTCTTTTTTATTATCTTATTTGCAGATGTTCCAGAGGGGTCTTTCATAGTACGAGCTCATACTCCCATGTCGAATCTATTCTCCTGTCTTTGGTTCAATGAAGTAGAACGCTTCACTCCCCGGGACCAGCTAAGCTTTGCCTATACTTACCAGAAACTAAGAAGGATGAATCCTGATAAACCATTTAATCTTCACATGTTCAAGGTAAAGAACTCCTTTTGCAAAAGTCTCCATGGTTATAATTCTGCCTGACCTAACAAAAAGCTGCTTGATGATTATCTAAAACATTGATTCGCCTCCATGTGTGTAAGCTGGGTTTAGAATTGTAGAGTCAAAAGTTCTCTTGACATGATATGAACTCAAGTCCTATAAACTGGTAATAGAGCCAAACATTGAATGCAGTAATTTGTCTAGTCGTGGAGCCCGTGGTAATATGTAATGGTTGTAACCAGAGTCATTGATGTGGGTCATGAAACTATGTAACAATTAAACTGTCAGTAGGAAATGATAATACCAGGTCTAAGATGTGTTGAATCCATGTTGGTTAGTATAAGAGCCATATCCTATGGAACAGAGAGGGTCTCAAAACCGATGCTCTTGTTCATGGAGAAAACACAACCGATGGATTTGTGGAATTATGAATTAGGATCATATTTTAGGTCTGAATAGTTGAAGAGTATCGAGAACCAGATTTCTAAGTTTCTTTATGTTTTGTTTATTTCTTCATCTGGATTTCAGGACTGTGAGAGAAGAAAGATTGCAAAGTTGTTCCGTCACAGATCAGACGAGAAGCGAAACCTTATACAAGCAGCAATACAATAAACAACTCTATGTTGTACCGAGCTGTATCCGTCGTGTATAGTACTTTGAGGCTCTACTGCTATATTCACAGTGTCACTTGGAGAAAAGCCACGTTTTCTTTGCTCCGATGACTTAGAAACTTCTGCAAGAAGATCCAGATGTTGTACATTGGGACCGAGTCTGTTGCTTGTGGCGACAACCAGAGGAGGTATACGAAAACAATATGAGGTGATTTGTAGATTTAGGCGGCGTTAAGAGTTGAAACTTTGAAAGAAGAAAAAGAAGGGGCTTGATTAGATTCATGAAAGGGTCTTCCATTTTTATTCAATTCATTGCTTTGTTTTTGTCTGTATCCCTATCTTGCAACAATTTACTCTTAGAAAAGATACTCATCCCCTATATATTAAGCTGATATCTTACTCTCTCATGTCTACTCACAAAAACATTGATTGCAAAAACATTCACATAACATGGAATAATATAATATTAGTATATAAACTGAAACTTAAGCATATGACTTGAAAAAGAAAACGGGTGACCAGTTTGAGCTTCGCATAACACAACATGCTAACTTATTTGTTGTGTTAGAATGTTGTATATATAATTGGGAAAAATGTCGGAAAATGCGCGAACTTTCAAATTTGGGACAAAAAAAGCTTGAACTTTCGAAATGTCATTTAAATCATAAAGTTTAGTTTGACTTTTGATTAAATGGTTAAGTTTTCGTTGACCTAGCAATTTCGGACATGTCGTTAAATTTCCGTTAACAAGACGATGACGGGGTTAACTTTCCGTTATAAATCTCCGTTGAATCGAAACGACGGAAAGTTCGATTCTTCACAGACGCAGTTAATTCATTTTATTTTCCACTGAAATGACGTCGTTTTGTTGTTTTTAAACCGACGTCGTTTCGATTCAACGGAGATTTCTAACGGAAAGTTAACTCCGTCAACGTCTCGTTAACGGAAATTTAACGACATGCCCAAAATGGCCAAGTCAACGAAAACTTAACCAATTTATAAAAAGTCAAACTAAACTTTATGGTTTAAATGACATTTCGAAAGTTCATGATTTTTTTGTCCCAAATTTGAAAGTTCGCGCATTTTCCGACATTTTTCCCATATATAATTTCACCAGCTATCTCTTTAAACGGTGAAATATCTTCATATAAGAAAGGGAAATTTATGAGATCTACCACAATTTGGTGGGTCCATATACAAAAATACCACATTTCTGAAAACTCCTCAAAACTCCTCAAAACTACCACTTTTGTGTGGTAGTGATGACTTGATGAGACGAAAATACCCCTGCATTAGTGAACAATATAAAAGCAAGACATCATTTTTTATATATATTATTTTCCAACATTCATCTATATATATATATATATATATATATATATATATATATATTATATACGGTGGACAACAAGTATTTTATAACCAATAATTGAGAGATACCTAAATTTGTCCACCAAACAAATATATTACAAATGTATATATTTATACTATGAAACAAATACAAATAAGTCTGTAATGTCTACTTGGCGTGGACAAAAAAAGAATGGTGAGTATATATAAGAATAGTGAACAATAGATTGACATAAAAATAATAGACAATATATGTTGATTGACATAAGAATAATGGACAATAAACATTTTCGGTTTCTTCGTAGACATTTTCGTCTTTCTTCGTAGACATCTTTTTTTTGTCTTCAGTTTTAGTTTTCTAGTAGACATCTTCGTCTTTGGGTTGCCTCGTAGACAACAAACACTTCATCTGCATAAAATCGAAATAGAATAACCAATTAGAAACAAAATCAAAACCAGTGAATCATTGGATTTAGATGGGAGAATGAACTTGATTTTGACGGAGTGCAAAAAGAAAAATATATGATGATAAATACAAAAAGATTTATTTTTGAGGACATCAAAATTCAGAAAAATGGTATTTTTGCTAAGAAAACTTAGAAAAATGGTAGTTTTGGCAAATTTCCCTATAAGAAATGTCATCTCCGTGGTGTCTTTTTATTCATGCATTTGCTATCCGAAAAGAAAAACAGAGTTTGTCAAGTTTTCTCAATTACACGATCGATCTGAGGCACTGAACTCGTACCTCTACTGATATGATCGGATCTGTTAAGTAAATCTTGATCGTCATCGTTCTGAATAGACTCTCTGATCCACTCTTTTAGGAGTCATATAGCTTTTCATCCACAGCCCGCGGCAAATTTTAGATGTCAAAAGCCTATTGTTATGATTTAAAAACTCCGATAAAGAAATTGGGATCAAAGTTTCCGTATATAAATTATAAACACGAAAAATCGAACTAGTTAAAGAATATATATAAATTAAATGAAAAAATGACATTCCACATTTTTGTGATTATAACCTAAAATTGAAAACCTTGCGTTTTCCGAAATCAATGAATAGCGAAGCTTCATTGGCGCGTCTCTCCAGCATGTTGTAAAGATGTTTGTAGAATTGATGCTTTATTATGTTCACAGACTTCGAGTATATATACAAGAAGATTAGCTAGGGTATACAAGAGTACTTAAATGACAGAATATACAACTTGACATAAACTCTTCCTTGACATAAGCAATCATGGATTGACATAGTCAATCATATCATGATTGATATCCTTGATACGCCCCCTCAAGATGGAGGTGCTTTTGTAACTCCAATCTTGCTTGTAAAGTTTGTGAAAGCAGCCCGAGGAAGAGGTTTCGTTAGGACATCTGCGAGTTGATCATGTGTGGAAACGTGAACGACACGAAGAGCTCCTGCTTGAACTTGATTCCGTATGAAATGATAATCTAACGCAATGTGTTTCATCCTTGAGTGGAAAACTGGATTGGCACAAAGATACGTAGCTCCCACATTATCACAGTAAATAACCGGAGTTTTTGGAAGTGTGATACCAAGTTCTTCAAGAAGTGAGCAAACCCACATCATTTCTGAAGATGCATTCGCAACGGACCTATATTCAGCTTCTGTTGATGAACGTGTCACACCATTTTGCTTCTTAGAGGACCATGAAATTGGATGTCTTTCAAGATACACGATGTAGCCATTTGTGGAGACATAGTCGTCCGTATCACCGGCCCAATCAGCATCTGAATAAGCATGTAGAGATAACGTGTTACCTTTACGAAGGAAAATTCCATGCGTCGTCGTCCCTGCTAAGTATCGAAGAACCCTCTTGACCGCTTGCCAGTGATCTGTTGTTGGCGTATGCATATATTGTGATAGACGGTTAACAGCATAAGAAATGTCCGGGCGAGTGAAAGCGAGGTATTGAAGACTGCCCACAACACTTCTATACTCTTTTGGATCGGGTAAGCGTGTTCCAGAGTGTAGCGTAAGCTTAGGTGAGGCTGCCATCGGCGTTGTTACCGGCTTGGTGGAGAGCATGTTTGTCCGTGTTAGCAAGTCGAGAATGTACTTCCGCTGAGACAGATGAAGACCGGTTGTAACGCGTTTTGCTTCTATTCCAAGGAAGTAATGCAAGTCTTCATGTTCCTTTACCGAGAACCGGGTTGCCAATGCCGCTAGTGTCTGTTGTAAGAGAGCCGCATCATTACCCGTGACTAAAATATCGTCTACATAGACCAGCATATAGACAATTGACCTTCCTTTTCGCAGAATGAAGAGAGATGTATCTGAAACTGAATTGACAAAACCAACAGTGATGAGATAATTTCTTAATTCAATGTACCATGCTCTTGGTGCTTGCTTGAGTCCGTAGAGAGCTTTACGAAGACGACAAACATGAGTCGGTCGGTCCTTATCGATAAATCCAGGCGGTTGACACATATAAACTTCATCCGTTAAAGTGCCTTGAAGAAACGCATTGTTAACGTCTAACTGTCGAATAGGCCATGATCGATCCACTGCAACTCCAAGAATAATACGAATGGTTGTTGATTTAATTACAGGACTAAAAGTCTCTGCATAATCAAGCCCTGGTCGTTGATTGTAACCCTTGGCAACAAGACGTGCTTTGAAGCGATTTATTGACCCATCAGGATTGTATTTCTTTGTGAATATCCATCGGCAGCCAACGATAGTGACTGACGGAGGAGGAGGTGGAACAAGATCCCAAGTGTGATTGCCTAGCTGAGCATTGATTTCAGAGCCCATTGCATTGCGCCATCGTTGATCTTTCATTGCTTGTAGAGCGGTGCGAGGTTCTGGATCAGAATCAGAGGCAAGTAACGTTGCAAGGAGGTATCGTGTGTTGGGTTTGGAGATACCATCTTTTGCCCGTGTGGCCATCGGGTGATTGTTAACAGGTATGACGGCGGCGGCTTGTTCCGGTGACGGAGGAAGCTGATTATTTTGCGGTGATGGTGAGGGTGATGGCGTATGAGTCGGGGTTGCGATTTCAGAGTGAGTTCTCGTTGGTGAGGAAGTTGGTGTTTGGGCCGTATTGAAAGAGTTATTATTATGGGCTGAGAGTTGTGTTTGTGGGCTGTTTTGAGGGTCTGTGTTTTGTTGGGCTGAAGTGTTGTTGGTTTGTGTGTGGGGATTCTGGGCCGTGGGTTGCGGCCCATTTTCAGTAGGAGCAGTGGGCTCAGATTGGGAAAAAGAAGAAGTCGAAGATGATGAGTTAGAGTTGAGAGGCGATACCTGAGGGTGAAGCGACGAGGAAGACGACGATGAGATGGCAGGGTGAGGACCTGAGCACGGGGGAGCTGAGGGAAAAACCTTAAGCGTTGTATGAGTTGGACCAGTTACTATAGTTTCCGGAACTTGTTCATGAGTGCGAGTCTGATTGGATGGTGGAACCGCAAACGGAAAAGTTTGTTCATCAAACTGAACATGTCGAGAGACATAGAGACGGCCTGTTGGAATGTGGAGACAAAAATACGCACTTTGCGTAGTGGAGTAGCCCAAGAACACACATCGGAGTGAACGATCTTCCAACTTATGTCGATTATACGGTCGCAGCCATGGGTAGCAGGAACAACCAAAAACTCTTAGCTTGTCGTAGTTAGGAAGTGTACCAAATAACTTTTGATACGGAGATTGTAAGTTGAGAATTGGTGTTGGAAGACGGTTGATGAGATACACGGCAACAGCAAAGGCGTACGGCCAATATGTCTTTGGGACTGAAGCGTGAGACATTAGAGTAAGTCCCATTTCAACAATATGCCGATGCTTTCTTTCGGAGATCCCGTTGTGTTCAGGCGTATGTGGTGGTGATGTGAGATGTGATATCCCGTGTTTGGCGAGATAATCCCGTAACGCGATATACTCGCCCCCATTATCAGAGTATAGCGTTCCCAGCTTTGTTTGAAAACGATTTTCCACCAGACTTTTGAAGACTATGAAGGTTTCTTTGGTATTGGATTTTTGTTTCAATGGATAAAACCAAGTGTATCTAGTGTAGTGGTCAACAAAGATTAGGTAGTATCGGAAGTTATCAAGGGATATAATAGGGGAGGTCCAAACATCGGAATAGACATATTCAAGTGGACGAGAAGATGTGATTGTTGAAAAAGAAAATGGTACTTTGTGACTTTTATTGATCAAGCAATCTGAGCAAGACAAGAGCTTTTGAGAAGGATTTAAAACAGGAAGTGAATAATTTGAAATAATAGTGTTTAAAATTGCTGATGATGGGTGGCCTAAACGACGATGCCACGAGGAATGAGTAGCCTTAGAACACGGAGACGCAAAGAGAGCCACAGACTTTGACGACAAAACCGGCCACTCATACAACTCAGCTTTAGTTTTGCCGCGGAGTAACGGGACCCCCGTGCTGAGATCCTTCACCTGAAATGATGTAGGAAAAAAATTCCACAGAGACACGATTAGCGTTGCATAGACGATATACCGAAATAAGGTTCTTGCGTATATTAGGGACATATAAAACGTTTTTAAGATTTAATAAACGAGACTGTGTAAGAAGAGAGCAAGAACCAGTCTGTGTGATTGGGATTGTGGATCCATCAGCAATCATCACATCATCGTTTCCGGAGTAGGGCTGGTGAAGAGCCAGATTGTTGAGGTCCGAAGTAATGTGGTGAGTAGCACCACTGTCAAGGACCCACGGGTTGGCTGGGTAAGGAGAGCCGAGTGCTAGGTTCGCCCTTGGTTGCCATGGAGTAAATGGAGATGACGGCTGCGTCATTGCAGACTGAAAAGTCTGAAGCTGAGAGCATCGCTTAGCACTATGCCCTTGTACACCGCAGATTTGGCAGCGACCCTGGTATGGTTTTGGACCGCGAGAATCTGCTCTGTTTTGCGATGAAGGTTGCCAGTTGCTGTTGTTGGATGACTGCCAATTGTTGTTGTTAGTGCCTTTTGGTTTGTATGACGAACGGTAATTGTTGGAGTTGGGACGCTGTTGAACAACGTTCGCCGTGACTGGATTGCTGGGATAAATTGTGGCAGCCGCAGAGAGTAGCTTCGCCTCATGGTTGAGGAGACGCTCGTGAAGCTCCGTGATCGTTGGTGGAGTATCACGTCCCTCAACTTGATCAATGACCTGCTTATAGTCTTCAGGTAAGCCTTCCAAAATCACATCGATCTGATCCTCATGTTCCATTGGTTTACCAAGAATCGCCAATTGATCAAGACGAGTGATTGCGCCTTGCAGGTAGACATCAATCGTCTTCTCTTCCTTCTTCCAGTTCTTGAGCTGCGTCTTCAACTGGCGGATGTGACCCCGACTTGGTTTGGCATAGGTGAGTGCGAGCTTGTCCCAAACTGCAGCAGAGGTGGTGGCACGGGAGACAAGGGTTTGGAGCGGAGTGGAGATGGCACCAATGAGAGAACTGTATATTAAACGATCTTGTCGTTTCCAGATCTTGAAGTCTGGATTCTCAGAGACGACATCAGCGGTCGTGATGGTGGCCGGCGGAGCCGGTGTGGATCCATCAAGATGGCCTACAAGATCGTAGCCATCGAGCAAGGCGTGTACCTGAAGGCTCCAGGTGAGGTAATTGACGGCAGTGAGCTTAGTCACGTTGGACATGTTGATGGAGAGGATGGTCTGGTTGGTGTTATTGACATTGATTGCCTCGGAGGCTGGGAAAGTGTTGTTTGAAGAAGACATGATGTCTTAGTGTTTTGAAAGCGAAAACAAGAAGAAAGAAAAAAAAAAAAAATTCCTTGAGAGAGTATTAGAGATCGTGATGCTCTGATACCATAAAGATGTTTGTAGAATTGATGCTTTATTATGTTCACAGACTTCGAGTATATATACAAGAAGATTAGCTAGGGTATACAAGAGTACTTAAATGACAGAATATACAACTTGACATAAACTCTTCCTTGACATAAGCAATCATGGATTGACATAGTCAATCATATCATGATTGATATCCTTGATATGTTGCTCCTTTCAATCTGACGGAAAAAACAGAAAATCACATGTGACAACCAAAAAACCCACTACGATCAACCGTGACAACATCGGACTCAAGGACCATCGCATCTTTCTCTTCACGGCTATTTCCGTGGCCGTGCAAACCCCTTGTAATACAAAGAACCAAGTAACTTCCCAAGTAGGCGTCTCACGGTTTATGTAGAAGTATACCAGCTCGTGAATCAAACCAGAAACGAAGAATGTCGTCAAACACCCCATGAACCTTGCCCAATTAGACCTCATTTGGTGTTGGCATACCGAACTCACGGGAGAGTAGACGCCTGGCTGGAAAATAGCCGGAAAATCAACCAACTTTCGTCCGAATTGATTTACTATGCCTATCAACAGAAATTCCAACTCTCGTTTGTAAATTTCTAAAATTAAGCAAGCATTAAAGTACAAGTTTGATAGTTCACAAAAGTATCTAAACCAACTCTCGTATGAGAATAGTACTTTTGCTCACCGCTTTTGATCTTCGATGGTATATAGTAACAGTAAGAGACAGAGATTATTGCAGAAACCCATACTTTGACGAAGCTCTTGAGTTTTTTTTTTTTTATAATATAATGTTAAATTAGATTCAAGAAAAAATAACTGTTTGGTACATCAAATGCAACGTTTTTGGAAGGATATGTTGAACGAAAAATACATAACTTAGTTAAATGCCTCTAGATGAAAACCAAGCTTGGAGGCTTGGTTCATACCGTCTGTCACCTTCTGTCCGAAGAACCGATAGTTTATTGCGAACTTTCTTATCCATCTAATTGACGAGTTTGGTTGCTGGAGTCGGCTGCTCACCATGCATCCTGCCATTCCGCTCCCGCCATATCGAATGTAATGATAGTTGGAAACTGTAGCGAGCTAGGAACGTGTGGATCCTATCATGTTGAGGCTTGGATATGACTGTGACAACAGCTTGCCAGTCCATGGAAAATTGACTTTGGAGAAGGTTTTTTGCAAGATCAGCCCAGATCTTCGACGAGTAGTTACATCTGAAAAACAAATAGTCTCTTGTCTCGTTGTGAGTATTACATAGTACACAAGTTGATGTTGAGCCCGTGTTCCATTTCATCATTCGATCTGCTGTTGAGCGGCGATTTTTCATCGCAAGCCAAGTACAAAAAGAGTATTTTGGTGTCGCATGCGTAAACCATACTCCCTTATGCCAAGGAACTCTACTCGATGTTGTCCGTGTGTGATTCCAAGTGTCTTTCGTAGAGAAATATGCTCTATATATATCACGCTTCCCTTTCCAAAGTAATGAATCATCTTTTGACATCTCCCTGTCACACCACTGCTGTTGTAGTTTTTCTTCTATCAGATTGAGACTTTGAACCCGGTGGTGTCGTCTTCGCCGATCTCTCCAAGCCTCAGCCAAAGTAGCGTTAATGCCAATACCCAGATCAATAACTCCTCTACGCCTAGTTATATCCATGAGGCAGCCTAAATGAGACCAGTTGTCAAACCAAAAAGATGTTCTTGAGCCATTTTCTACTTCACTTTTGCAGAAACCCTTGGCTACTGCCCTATATTTCAGAAGCTTGCGCCGTATCCATGACCCCGAAACAGTGTTTTCCCGAAGCGACCAGAAAGATTCTTTCTTAATCAGATACGTGAAGACCCATTGAACCCACAACGATGGACTATACGAAAAAATTCGCCATATCAGTTTCAAGCAACACACATCATTTACCTCTTTTAACGATCTCAAACCAAGCCCTCCCTCATCTTTTGGTTTGCATATTTCCTCCCATGACCCCTTCCTCAGCTTTATTGGAACTTAATGCTGGCCCTGACCACAAGAAAGCAAAACAGAGCTTCTCGATTTCTCGTATACATTCCCTCGGAAGCCTAAAGCAGCTAGCCAAAAGTTTGTTATACTGCATAAGACTGAACTGATCAGATTCAAACGACCTGCGTATGATAGAAATTTTGATGTCCACGAACCAATACGCTTCTTTATCTGTTCCAATAAAGGAAGGTAATCTCCTATAGTAAACCGCTTAGTAACCAAAGGAAGACCCAAATATCTCACCGGAAGCTTACCAATTTCTAATGGGAACTAATTTTGAATCTCTTCTTTGACATCCTCTGTAACTCCGGCCAGATACAAGGATGACTTTTCAAGACTTATTCTCAATCCTGACAATTTTGCAAACTCCTCAAATATATGTATTATACCTTCTATGGTTCAAGCTTTGCCATCAGTAAGAACCATCAAGTCATCTGCAAATGTTAAATGGGTAAGACCTATTTTGTTGCATCGCGGATGATATCCGAACCTTTTTACACTCGCAGCTTTGTCTAGCATTCTTGAAAGAACTTCCATACTCACTACAAAAGATAAGGAGAGAGAGAGAAGCCTTGTCGGAGGCCTCTCTCACTTTGGAAAAACCCAGCTAGTTCCCCATTTACCTGAACCGAGAATGAAGCCGTAGTAATGCATAGTGAGATCCAGTGAATAAACTCCCGTGGGAAATCCATTGCTTCAAGAGCATTGAGAATAAACGACCACTGAACAGAGTCAAAAGCCTTGGATATATCAATTTTAATCGCACATCTGGCAGAGACCGTATCTTTATGATAATCTTTAACCAACTCCGTCGCCAACATGAGATTCTCAATCAATAACCTATCCTTCACGAAAGCCGATTGATTTCCAGAGATAAATTTGGGCAAAACTTTCTTCAGCCTGTTAGCAATGAGTTTTGAGATCACTTTGTATATGACGTTGCAAGATGAGATAGGTCTATAATCCTTCATCTCAAGCGCTTCTGTTTTCTTTGGAATAAGAGCGAGAATCGTTGCATTCAAACCCTTTGGTAGGAACCCTTTCACAAAAAAAGATTTGATGGCTATTATGAACTCATTACCTACTATGTCCCATGTAGCTTTGTAGAATTCTGCGGTGTAGCCATCCGGGCCTGGCGATTTATCATTCGGCATGGCGAATAAAACATCTTTGATCTCTTCCGCAGTAACCAATTGACTCAGCATCTCTTTATCCTCGTTTGAACAGCGAAAAGGCAACAAGCATTGTAAGTCCTCTGTTTTGATACCCTCATAATCCTCTGGTCGATGCTGCAAAAATGTTTTAAAGTGTCTCTCTGCCTCATTTTTTATTTCTTCTCCTTGCGATACTACACTTCCATCCAAGCATTTTATTTCGTGGATAGTGTCATTGACTCTCTTGTAATCACAGCTCTATGGAAAGTCTTGTTGTTCTATGGAAGCTCTTTTTTTTTTTTTTTGCGTTGCTCAGTTTCTGCAATAACCTAGTTTTAACTTGATGGTTGTTTGACGTGTTCAAAACGTAATCGATTGAAGAGAAATAATGTATTTTTTTTTAACGCAATCTAATAGGAGATCACTCCAAATACAACATCGCTGGCATCAGATTCTTTAAGTTAATAACGAAATTTGTAGCTTCCAAATAAACAAACACTTTTCTCTAAAGAAGATCGAAACAAAATATTGTCTTATTGTACAAAATCTATTTCAGTTCACTAACAGCCTGTTAATTGTAGTCATATGAGTCGTATCATATTATCACACAATTCTTTCATATACGGACAACCTGGGGAAATGTTTAGGGATAAGTCAGCCATAATTTTTAATCACAAATTGCGGATAAAAATTATATTTTGGGTCATTCTAAAATATAAAATTGAATATTGTAACTTACATGCACAACATATGTGTATCGTCATCCTTTATTTTATTGTACCAAATGTGAAGTGGTGATCCACGATGGTTGTTATAACTTATAAGCATGCTACGAAAGATGAGACACCCTTATCATCCACAACATGTACATTCTCTCATCAGGAGTATATACCATAGAACCAGAAACTTGTCCAAACCTCATTTCACAAAGGACCTTGTGAGTTTAAAATTATTGTTTGAGCTTTTAACATTCTGTGTTGATACATAACACATGTATGTTCCTCAACTCCTCCGCCACCACCACTTCCTTGGATTTATTAGGCCGTGACAATGAAAATGATGAGAAGGAATACAAGAGAAAGACACGATAAATATGAAGAAAAATAAGATGATGGTTTACCAATAAGGGTAAAAATACACGCAGTATGAAAATACAATTCTATGTAATATGTTTATTTGAAAAGTAATTTTATAACAAGTAATAATCAATTAGTTGTAACCTATCACATTATAAAATTATTTATCAATTTTTTTTTATATTCGTGCTTTATAATCTCATGTCCTATTTTAAATTCTAACGCAATTAAATTGCATAACTAAGTTTATATAAAAATTTAACAACAGATTGTTCATGTAATGTATAAGGCAATTTTCTTCTTAAAGTTACTATTTCTATTATAAATTACCTAGATTACAATTGGGTCACGCGTAAAACACAACTGTGATCTCTACAACTAGGCTATAACCTTTTGAGACCGTCCACGTGGAATTTAAAACGACTAATCGCGGTTAGCCATTTCGCTAATTAACTTGTGCATCAAGTAATTATTGATGTGAAGTGCGTTTTGGTTTTAATTTTTGTTTATCGTCAATTAATTCAATATTTAATTTGATTAATTCAATGTTTACGTTTAGTTCATACGTGCGAGGAAGTAAAGAAGGCAAGTCAAAGAAGAAGACAATCTATTAATGTATGTTCAAAAACATAACAGAAGTAGACAAACTAAAGAAAATGGCGCTCTTAATCTTCATCGTCCTCCTCTGTTTTCCTATCTTCATCTTCTATATCTTCTTCCCCAAGAAATCTTCTTCAGAATTTGGTTTCAAGTCGTATCCGATCGTCGGAAGCTTTCCTGGTCTAGTGAATAACCGTCACCGGTTCCTCGACTGGACGGTGGAGACTCTGTCTCGATGTCCAACCCAAACGGCGATTTTCCGGCTACCAGGGAAGAAACAACTCATCATGACGGCGAATCCATCTAACGTCGAGTATATGCTAAAGACGAAGTTCGAGAGTTTCCCTAAAGGCGAACAGTTTACCTCGGTTCTTGAGGATTTTCTCGGCCACGGGATTTTTAATTCCGACGGTGAGATGTGGTGGAAACAGAGGAAGACGGCGAGCTATGAATTTAGTACTAAATCTCTCCGTGACTTTGTTATGAGCAACGTCACCGTCGAAATCAACACTAGGCTTGTTCCGGTGTTAGTAGAAGCTGAAACCACCGGGAAATTGATAGATCTTCAAGACATTTTGGAGCGATTCGCGTTCGATAACATCTGTAAATTAGCTTTCAATGTTGATTCCGCTTGTCTCGGCGACGACGGAGCCGCCGGTGTAAACTTCATGCGGGCCTTCGAAACCGCGGCGACGATCATATCGCAACGGTTTCGGTCTGTGGCTTCGTGTTCATGGAAGATTAAAAAGAAACTTAACATTGGATCAGAGAGAGTCCTGAGAGAATCAATCGCGACCGTCCATAAATTCGCAGACGAGATCGTGCGTAAGAGGATTGATCAAGGAAAATCAAGTGACCACAAGGAAGATTTGCTTTCTCGGTTTATCAGCAAGGAGGAGATGAATTCGCCGGAGATACTCCGTGACATTGTCATAAGTTTCATCCTCGCGGGACGAGACACCACTTCCTCTGCTTTGAGCTGGTTCTTTTGGTTACTCTCTATGCATCCAGAGGTGGAAGATAAGATTCTACAAGAGCTAAAATCGATTCGAGCACAAACTGGGAAGCGAATCGGGGAAGTTTACGGGTTTGAACATCTTAAACTGATGAATTATCTTCACGCCGCGATAACTGAATCTTTAAGGTTGTATCCACCTGTGCCAGTAGACATAAAGAGTTGTTCTGAGGACAATGTGTTGCCTGATGGGACATTTGTAGGTAAAGGTTGGGCACTAACCTATAACGCGTTTGCGATGGGAAGGATGGAGAGTATTTGGGGGAAAGATTGCGATCGGTTTGATCCTGAGAGGTGGATTGATGAAACAAATGGTGGTTTTAGAGGTGAGAATCCTTATAAGTTTCCTGCGTTTCATGCGGGACCAAGAATTTGTGTAGGGAAGGAGATGGCTTATATTCAGATGAAATCGATAGTCGCTGCGGTTTTAGAGCGGTTTGTGGTTGAGGTTCCGGGAAAGGAGCGTCCTGAGATTCTATTGTCGATGACACTTAGAATCAGAGGAGGTTTGTTTGCGAGGGTACACGAGAGATCTTGAGTTACTTGTTGGAGAAGCAACGTTTGTTGGCTCTTCTCTTTTTGCTTTTTTTTTTTTTGAATTGAATGTATCATTTGTTCAACCAAAAAACTTGTTACAATAAATGTTTCTTTTTGTCATATAGTGATATAGATAATCGTAGATAGTTAGTCCGACGTCTACATGGTGATTATTAATTCTATTCTTAATTCTTTTTATGTAAGGCTAAGTGGCTAACCATGCTCAACGAATTATTTTTTCAAAGTTTTACTGTTTGACTATGCCGTAGCCCGTACTAGTACATACGAACCCAAGTAAATTATATAAGAGAGGATTCTCTTTCAATATTAATCGCAACACATACGATTTTTTATTTTTTTTATCAAATGTAAATCTATATTATATAAAAGTAAAACGACCAAGTTAGCCATCTCAGTAAATAACACTTTTAGATTCTAATAATATTTTATATTAAGATACTTATAAAACAAAAAACGATATATATAGAAAAAAGAAAAATGTCTGTAAGATGGTTTAGAATTCTAAAGTCAAAAGTGCTCTTGACACGATATGAAATGAAGTTTCCTTGTGTTTTGTTTATATCTTCATCTGGATTTCGGGACTGTGAGAGAAGAAAGATTGCGAAGTTGTTCCATCACAGATCAAACGAGATGCGAAACCTTATATCCATCGTGCTGTACCGAGCTGTATCCATCGTGTATATTACTTTGAGGCTCTAATGCTATATTCACAGTGTCACTTGGAGAAAAGCCACTTGGAGAAGATCCAGATGTTGTACATTGGAACTGAGTCTGTTGCTTGTGGCGACAACGAGAGGAAGTATACGAAAACAATGTGAGGTGATTTGTAGATTTAGGCGGCATTAAGAGTTGAAACTTTGAAAGAACAAGAAGGGAATTGATTCGATTAGTGAAAGGGTTCCTCCATTTTTATCAATTAATTGCTTTGTTTTTGTCTTTATATATCATGCAACAATTTCTCTTTAGAAAAATTACTCATCCAATCCATACTTTTTATTTTTTGTCAACCACACATTAATTAAAAATTAACCTCATGATTGGTAGCCTAATCAGGAAGAGAAGAGTTTGCAAAAGTAGATTCAAAAAATAAAAGTCTAGAAGATAAACGATCCGCCTTATAATTACATAAACGGAAAATAAACGAAAGCGAGAAAAAGGGAAAGGAGAGACAAAGCAGTCCAAAATAATCTAGTAGGTTGGAGAAAACAGACCATTCTTCAGGGGACTGTACCATTTAGATTAACTCTCTACAATCTGTTTCAAACGCCTGACAATTAATAATCTTTCTTTAAAAGATATTCTTCATCGCCCAAATTAAGCTTTCCAACTCCGAGTGTAGGGGTGAGGGACACCTCTGAAGATATATGTATTATTTTGCACAAAACTTGAAGGTACAAAATTCAAATTTATGGTTAATTAGGATATGTTCTCGCATAGTAGTATAAACCGTATATAAATTTATCATAGGTTCATTTGTGAGGGTATGCAAAATCTGATTTTATTCCCCGCTCCGTGAACAATAAAACTTCGAAAATGCTTTCACACAGACTAAACGACAACAAAGTAACATCATATTTTTACCCATTTTACTAGTTTTTAATAAGAATTTCAAGTGATATATAGGGGTTTTGAAGATCTTTTTCAGGTATATGTAATTTCGAGACTCTTTACAAGTTTTTGGGCAAAAATGCACAAAATGCAACAAAACGAGCTTAAAGATAGTATTGAAGCATCAAAAGTTTGGCATCTGTTGAAGGTTTTACCGTGCAATAAATTGAACATTTTTGGAGTCATTGGAAAGATAGAAGATTCACCTTTCCCTCCAAGTAGAATCAAACCAAACTATCAATCTATTCAGAAGTTATCTGCATTTTAGTAGAGACATATCCAACCACGCCAAAGAACAGCAAGCCACGGCCAAACAACTCTTCACAACGCCCTACAGCCATGCGTTCGCACCCAAACTCACATTTGTTGTGCCTCCAAGCCCTGCTATGGCGGCCAAGCTTTGAAGTTCCCTCATTTAACCAAAACGACACCACTTCATCGTTTACGCGTCTGAGAAGCTCTAAACCGACTTGTGAAAGCCAAGACCTATAAATACGTGAAGACCCACTTCTTTTCACAGGCGCTTCTTAGATTCTCTTAGATCACACTTCATAACCAAGAAACCCAAAAACAAATCCCCAATTTATTTTTGTCTTAGTTAGATTTTATTCTTTGAATTCAATCGTGTAACTTCATTCTCTCTGTAGGATCTATCCATGACCACACATCATTACACACCATGAGCGTTAAAAAAAACACACAAATAGTAGTGGCGCCTACCAAACTACAACATAGTAAATAACAATGAAAATTTGAGGCACACATCGAAGTGTTTGAAGGATACATAATACGAATGTGCGACAAATATGTTTTCATGATGAACTCCTTAATTCTTACCGAGTCGAGGCTTCCAAAAACTCATGGTCATACCTTGTTGCTAGTTATACAGAATAAATGACCGAGTAGGTAAATTTATTTCTAACAGCCAACACACAAGTACACAACTAGAAATGCAACTTGTAGATCTCCTATAGAAACAAAATATATAGCAAAACGAAAAGATTAAAAAAGAGTATACTGCTAAAGACAAAAAAAGATTCGAACTACATGACACCAAATTTACCGTTGGTGCAACATTAAAAAAAAATTATATTCAAGATTACAACAAAACAAATGACGAAAGTAAAAGCGAAATAGCTAAGGGCATGATGCATTGGGAAGGGAACAACTAGGGGAGTTAGAATGCTTAGATCAGTAAGAATTGTGTATCTCATATCAAAGACCAACCCGACACTGTTAATGGCATTACACATGACATATACAATAAAGTGACCAAGGATCGAAGCAACCACCTTCTATATGTAAGGGTAACGAATACCACTAGACTACAAAACAATTTTACAAATTTGATTGCTCCTTAAAATAAATAGGATTGTTGCCTAAAAAATCAATTTGCTGGGATTTAGGTATAGGCCAGCCCTGAGTGGCGTCATCTTATTTTGCCTTAATCATGGTTACATTCCTACAACCTCCTAGTCTAAGAAAAAATAGATTTATCCGAGAAAGATTTTCAATAAAATATGTTATATGTCCCGACATTGTTTCTCTCCTCAACTGCAGGAGTCCCACACAGAAGATTGATTCCAGGTTGCTTTGCCTAACATAACATACAGTAAAGAGTAAAGTCATGAAATGAAGAGCGAGATGAAAAAAATCTAAAGAGTTCGCATCTGAGTTTTTAAGGACAGAATAAAAGTCACCAGTATAAAACATAGAGAAAAATGCTTGGATGACGTTCGGGTTAAAAGGGACAAGATCTTGTACGCTCTTGATGGAACCCATCATACTATAGGCCATACCCTCCCTTGTAAGGCCAAACAACCACCACCGGTAATCAACCCCGATGCAAGGACATTCCCTTTAGCCATGGGACACATGCAAATTCACATCCTAGATAAATGGAAAGTGGAACATGCCCTTGGAGAATTCCCCAAAAAGCGATAATATATGAGAAAACCGGTTCATAAGAGATCCATAAAAATTTAAAGAGAAGGCAAAAAGAAAGCTAACACGAGATGTATCATAAATCCCATATAAAAGGTCTGATAATGACGCTAGAGAATTCCTATTTATGCAATCAGAATCAAGCAAGAACTCCTATTTAAATTTTTATGGCTATGTAAACAAATTTCAAAGAAAAAAAAATGTTTTGTTTGTGAGTATTAAATTTTTTCTATATTGTTCAACTTATATATGGATAATGCATATGTTGATTTTGGTAACTTAATCAATCAACATATAGAAAATTTAATTTTTTATATGTAGTCAAAATATGAAAATATTAATGACATTTCTTTAAATTACCTTTATTAAATTTTGGTAACCTTATTAAATTTAGTATTCAAATCTAAGAAAATATTTTAATGTATTTTGATACGTTCCCACCTATAAATATGCTATTTTGCGGTCTCATGGTAGCGAGAGAAGTTGAGAAAAGGGAGAAAGTGATTCTTATAATTGTTGAGCTAACATATTTGGGTATATCGATCTTTGGATAAGAGCCGATGGAAAGTGGCAATGTTGTGAATGCACAATCTGAATTATCAGGCATAAGTAAGAAATTTTGACTTTTTATTTTATTTTATTGAAAACCTTTTTTGGTTATAATGTTTTGGTATTTGTTCAGCAGTTGATGGATCCAAGAGCTATATGTACGAGCAGTTATGGAAACGGTGTGCTGGACCTTTGTGTGATATTCCAAAAGTTGGAGAAAAAGTTCATTACTTTCCTCAAGGCCACATAGAGCTTGTTAGCTCTCTCTCTCTCTCTCTCTCTCTCTCTCTCTCTCTCTCTCTCTCTCTCTCTCTCTCTCTCTCTCTCTCTCTCCCTCTCTCTCTCTCTCTCTCTCTCTCTCTCTCCTATGTTTTGTTCTTTCGTTATAAAACATTTTGACGGCTTTTTCAGGTTGAGGCATCTACAGGAGAAAAGTTGAATGAGTTACAACCAATTGTTGATCTTCCTTCTAAGCTTCAATGTCGTGTTATTGCTATTGAGCTTAAGGTATACCTCTTTGATGTTTTAGCGAATACACATTAGATACATTGTTTTTTAATTGTATATATGATTTCTTTATAAAAATAATAATTAGTTAACTGTTTCATGTTTTATTTTAGGTGGAAAGAAATAGTGATGAGACTTATGCTGAGATCACTTTGATGCCAGATACAACTGTGAGCAAAATTTTTAGAATTTCTCTTTTATTTTTTAGTTAATTCTTTTTTTTCTCCTATTATATCTCACTGTTTTTCTATTTTTTTTAATGTTTAGCAAGTTGTAATCCCTACTCAGAATGAAAATCAATTTAGGCCATTAGTTAATTCCTTTACGAAGGTTTTAACGGCCTCAGATACAAGTGCCCATGGTGGATTCTCTGTTCCGAGAAAACTTGCCATTGAATGTCTCCCTCCGCTGGTATTTAATGTTTAGTTTTTTTTTTATGAAACGAATTCTAATTTTAAGCTTTCATTAGACATTTACACATTAAATTTTGCTTTAGGATATGTCTCAGCCTTTACCGGCACAAGAACTTCTTACTATAGATCTCCATGGTAATCAATGGAGATTCAAACACAGCTATAGAGGTATAAATCTTTTTATTCATATAAATATAAGAATATTATGACTAGTAACTAATAATCTTCTTGTTCCATGCAGGTACACCGCGAAGACATTTGTTAACAACAGGTTGGAATGCATTCATAACATCCAAAAAATTGGTTGCAGGGGATGTTATTGTATTCCTTAGGTATAATATTGTTTCTTTTTATATATCTTTTGGTTCTTGAGTTTTAGACTTTAAACTATTTACTTGTGGTTCCAGGGGAGAGACTGGAGAGTTACGAGTTGGTATCAGACGAGCGGGATATCAACTAGGGAACATACCTTCATCACTAATATCAATAGAAAGTATGAGACATGGGGTAATTGCTTCTGCAAAGCATGCTTTTGATAACCAATGTATGTTCATTGTGGTTTACAAGCCAAGGTAATTCAAAGAACCATTTGAACTCACATTTATGGTTCTATTGATTTATCAATAGATTAGTTTCTTCAAAATGTAGGTTTATATTTTGTTTCTGTATAAGTATCAGGTCAAGTCAATTTATTGTCAATCACGATAAATTCTTAGACGCCATGAACAATAAGTTCAATGTCGGATCAAGATTTACAAAGCGGTTTGTGGAAGATGATTTCTCTGAAAGAAGGTAACATTAGATCAAAACTTGTTTTCTTCTTAAATATATCTCTAATGTCTAATATTATCTATGATAACACATTTTGTTGTATTAATTAAGATATTTCGGGACAATTATTGGAGTTAGTGATTTCTCTCCTCATTGGAAATGTTCAGAATGGCGTAGCTTAAAAGTAAAATTTCCTTCACACTTTATTAAATTCTTTTAAAAGTACGTTTTTGAGTGCAATAAATAACATATCACTAAGTAACTCTCATTTTGCAGGTGCAATGGGATGAATTTGCTTCATTTCCGAGACCTGATAAAGTTTCCCCATGGGAAATCGAACATTCAACGTTTTCGTCAAATGTTCTCCGGTCATCTATGCTTAAGAACAAACGTTCACGAGAAGTTAATGAAATCGGTATAAAAAGAATCTCTTATAATCTTTATTTAAGAAATTAATATTCTATTTAATGAATTAAAGATTTTTTATGAATACCTTCTCATTATACCTATTATATATAGGTTCTTCATCATCACACCTCTTGCCTCCTATATTGACACAAGGACAAGAAATTGGACAACCAAGCATGACCTCCCCGATGAATGTTCCTCTTAGTTATCGTGATTCAATTGAAGAAGATTCGACTCCTTCTAGGTTGCTAATGAGCTACTCTGTCCAGACAATACCGCGACTAAATTACAATAACGATCAAATGGTTACACCAATAGAAGGAAATATAACAAACAATGGAGGCGCTAGTTGTAGAGTGTTTGGAGTCTCTCTTGCCACTCCTCCAGTGATCAAAGATCTCATTGAACAAATTGAATCATATCCAAACCTAGAGATTTCTAAAGTTTCTCAAGAGAAAAAGTTTGGTCTAGGCCAAATGAGATCACCAAGAGAGATCCAAAGCAAGCAGTTGAGTTCTACCAGAACCTGTACCAAAGTAAGTATAAGATCAATATATTTTACTCTTTATATATGAATCTTTTTCTCATTTTACTCAACTCATGCAATCTTGATATGGAACAGGTTCAAATGCATGGTGTAACACTAGGAAGAGCTCTGGATTTAAGTGTTCTTAATGGATATGATCATCTAATATTGGAATTGGAGAAACTCTTTGATCTCAAAGGCCAGTTGCAAAACCGCAACCAATGGGAAATAGCTTTCACAGATAATGAAGAAGATGAGATGCTTGTTGGAGACGATCCATGGCCGTAAGTTTCCTTTCTCTTTCTATCTATTGAAAAATTAGTTAGAATCTTGAGCAATATTAATATTTCATTTTTGGTGTTCTTTGCATGTAGTGAATTCTGCAACATGGTGAAGAAGATAATCATATTCAAAAGAGGAGGTCAAAAACTTTAAGTCCAGAAACAGTCTTTCAAGTTGAATCAATAATCAAAACATATGTAATAAAAAGGGGTAGAAAATGGTGTCATGGTGTCTTGTTTTTTTTCTTTCTCTTATTTGTTGTTGCATCCGTTTGTATTATGTACTTCTCTTCCATCGTCCATAAATAAAATAAAATCCCCTTGTTGTCGTGATATTGAGCTATCTTTCTTATTCATACAATCTACTTACCACAGCTACATTCTAAAGATTTGAGTGTAATATTTCTTTTATGATATTTTGAAAAGAAAATTTTGTAACGCTAAGTATATAGTCATTCAATAAATTAAAGATTTTATTCTACCTATTCTAGTACTTATAAAGCCAGATATTTTGGAGACATAAACAAAATAAATACTGTAATGTATGGTTATATTTTTAATAACTATTTTTTTTAATCTATCACTACAATTGTATCACCACTCACCATAAAAAAATGAAAAAACAATTTTATTGCAAATGATAGAAAACTAGGGAAGTCGGCCAATTTATATTCCAATAAAACTACTAAGTCGAAATCATACACAAAATTAGGTACTGTGTCAGTGTATACTTCAACTATATATCATGATTGGGGGAATTCATAAAAAAGGGTAGAGGCAAAAAAATATATAAAAAGTTATCATAGATCGGGGCGTAACGGCATCACAAGTATTCAGATATTTAGTGAATATTTTTTTCCTTCATTTCACATGCATGAATTGTATTAAGACAATAAATAATGTAGAGTTTTGTTTTTGGTAGATTAAGGAAAAGATACTACTATGTGATTTTTGCACACAAAAAAAAGGATACTATGTGATTTGGAAATTTAAAATATAACTTATATAAAAAAATCGGGAATATAAGCAGTTTTATGGTGATTACTAAGAACAAAATCAATAATGTCACGAGGAAGGAAGGAAGAGAAAAGGATAGAGGACCAAGTTGTATATTTCTAACTTAAAATAATAATTTTTTTGGCAATTAATATGAATAATCACTCTTGTAAAATAATATTGGTTGCATAGATGTTACATATTTTTTTCACAAACGTTCCAGTTTATATATGCAAGAATACTACAAGAACAAAAAAGAAATCTATTGTCGAATGCATAGTATGATTTATTGCATTCGAATAATGAACAAATAATATAATATTCAAATACGACTTTATATATTTTGTCTTGTTTGTGCATAACTGAAAGTATAAAACACAGTTGAACATATCGATAATTGTAGGCATAATTCGTTCTGGACTATGAGAAAAAAACATCTTTTCAACGCTCGTGGATGTGGCGAAAGATTCTTACGCTGAGAGACACGGCCAAGGAATTTCACAAGGTGGAAATCAAAAGTGGCAAGAACACTTCCTTTTGGTATGGTATGATCAATGATCCTCCATGGGAAGATTGTTTGATATACTCGGTGATAGAGGATGCATCGACCTCGGGATTACTAAGAGTATGATGATTGAAGATGTGTTATTAAATCGCTAAAGGAGAAGGCACCGTGTCGAGTTGCTGAACAGAATCGAAGTTGAGATAGAAGAAGTTAAAACAAAAGTGAAGCTTGATGAGGACGATGATAATCTTTGGAAGTGTCGAACATGTTTCAAAAGGAAGTTCTCAACCTGTGAGACTTGGAAACTATTAGACTGGAGAGGCCAGGTTGCGACTGGGCAAAAAGGGTGTGGTGTTCCCAAGCCGGCTATAAGAAAAATCAACATTCTTATCACAAGAGAATCGCTATAATACGTCATTGATTGCGTTTTCATAAACGCTGTTTCTGCGCCACACTAAAGTTTGCATTTATAACCTCACTGGGAATGCATAATTAGCTTTCTGCGGGGGACCGAATGTTAACTTGGAACCAACAGATCGACTCTTCTCGTTCTTTCTGTCAAGAGCCTATAGAGACAAGGGACCATCTCTTCTTCCAATGTCGTTATTTAAGTCAAATCTGGGCAAAGGTATTAAAAGGTTTATGGAAAGCAACTACACGTTGCGTTGGGACCAGCTCAAAACCGTCATCTCATCCTCCACTCTTGAACCTCAGCCTCTACTTCTTTTAAGGTATGGGCTTCAATGCATGGTCCACACAATATGGAGAGAGCGAAATAACCGCATATAGACATGGGCGTTCGAGTATTTAGGTCGGGATTTTTGGGTTTGGTTTTTTCGGGTCTAGAAGTTTATGACCTCTTCGGGTATTTTAAGATTTTGGGTCGGGTTCAGTTCGGGGTTCGGGTTCGAGTTTATTCAAATATTCAAAAATCAAAATTTTGTATACAAATCTATCAAATTACTTAAAAAATTTCAAAATTCCCAAAACAACACGAGTATTTTTGTTTGAATATATCCAAAAGTAACCGAAAATACACAAAAATAACCAAAATACCCAAAAAAATCCGAATATTTTCTATATATAAGTATAAATTTTACTAATATATCATCAATATATACTTATATTTGAGGTATGTCCGGATACCTGTTCGGGTCGGGTTCGGGTTTGGGTTTTTGGGTTTTGAAGTTTAGGGCCCATTCGGGTATTTGAAAATTTTGGGTTCGGATCGGGTTCGGGTATTATGTCCAGGCCTAACCGCGGACATGGAGAACGTCGTCGATCAGCCCTCACCTCGAGAAAATCATCGAAATGACCATCCGCAGTAGGATAACACTACTACGAAACTCGGGAAATCGAAAATAAGAAGACCTTCTCATCTACTGGTTTTTCTGTTCGGTTATAAGCTTGTAACATAAGAATCTAACTTTGCACCAAACAATATCGTATGATCATTTCCTTGAAAACACCACCATCCTAAGCCCATAGTTGATCTGAAGATTTCCATGATCCATCAATCCGACACCTTATAGATTTATTTGGACTATCCATAGAGTTGTTAATAGCACTTGATTCAATCAGGTCCAATTAGGCTTCTTCCCACTTAATTTTTCACTCAAAACATGATTATAAATATCTGTGGGCTCGGATTGTATTCTCTTGAAAACTTTTTTATTCCTATCTTTCCATATGAACCACAAAATCTAGGCGAAGTCATTATTTGTTTTTCTCTCCCCTCTACAGGAGGTGGTAACCTCCAAAAAAGATAATCCAGGTTTGAAAATTTTGAACTTAAAAGAAAATATCCTTGTATCAATCCCATCCCTACTATTAAAAGCGAAGTTTCTGATAAAATTTGACATTATTTTGTAAGAAATTACATGTACTTTCCATTGGTCTTAAGACCATTTTTTGATTTTTTTAAAAGGTAGAAAAGTTATTTAATTTAACAAAAAATCTTACAGATATTTTTAAATCTAATCAAAAATGAAAATTAATTAAATTCCTTTAAATGTGGTTTCCTAAAAGAATGGCATTAATTTTTAGTTTTTTTATTTGGAAAATTTTGTTAAGATTTTAATTTATGATTTTTCTATCATCTTTGTTTGATTTCATTTTCAAATTAGTTTGAATCATCATATAGATACATATAATTAATTAAAATGTAGATTTTTTATGTATATATTTTGTGATGTAGCGCATCTTCTATTGGTTTTTGGGCTTCGAAGAATACATCTTCATGGGCTTAACGTATTCGATCCATTGTCTTTTATTTTCCTTTTCTTTTGTTTTTCGAAAGAATAAACATAAATCCTCTTTAGATTAGTTTTCAGAAATAAGCTAAATCTCTTACGTGTTATCTTTTAGGTGTTGTAAGTAGTCGTCTTCGACAATGGTTGTAGACATCTTTGATTAATTGAATTCAGTTTTATAAAAGAGCTTTATAGCCCTGAGAAGAGGGTTCTAACAAACCATTACTTTATCGACAAGAAACGTCGTCCAAAGCTTGAATTTGTCTTCTCCAGGAGACTTCGAGTTTTTTTTTTTTGAATATAATGTTAAATTAGATTCAAAGAAAAATAGCGTTTTTACAACTTGTGCAACAAATTTTAAAAATATAGTTAATCAAAAAGAGAGCTGAAAAATTCCTAGCTTAGAGCGCTTGCTTGGAACCAGTATAGACTTCGAGTTCGTGTTTGTTACTTTGCTTCCGCCTATCTATCATTTTGATTCGAATTGTTGAACTCGAAAATATATTACCCTAGGGGTGAACCCAAGAATGTTCTTAATTTTGAGTTGAGGTCTCAATGCAAATATAAAATACACATGTCTTACTCAATAATTCAATTTGTTGGATAGATTTGTTTAGTTGTGTGCTAGAGTCTATCAATGTCTTTCATGTTGAAATATTATCAATTACTTTGTGTTTGTGTCATGAAATTTTTGGTCCATATTTTACGTTGTGAATCAAAGTTAACCGGATTTTGTATCCAAAAACACAACCAACACAAAATGTACATTAAAAATAGTTATAGTTCAAGCAATTCAACCTCAACATATAAGCTTTAATTTAATATTAATTTATGTACAATTTTAAAATTCAATAATTTTGTATTGCACAATATATACCCAATGACAACCTCTTTGACTATCTACAAAGAAGTCATAGATTTTAGTTCTCTCTTACCGCTTCAAATTAGTCATCAAATTAGTAAACGACATTATTCGTTTAAAGTTTTCATAACTTATCTTTTGCTTTTTTTCCTAACGTTCTGTATCTAATTCACATGTGTAAAATGATATAAATACCAAATCAAATAATTTGATTCACTATATTTGATTAACAAAAAAAAATATTCATAGTAATTTAGTATTTTTTCAGAGCAAATTTTTTTTGATTCACTGTATGGTTTTTGTGGTTTCCAATGTGAAATTTTATGTTTTAAGATTATGTGAAATAAGGCTATTGTTAACACCAAATCAAAGATTAGTAAAATCTTGATGAGGTGATATATTGTTATTACAATGGTTTGAAGCAAATTAAAAATATCACAAAGAACACATACATGGATAATAATATAGTGAAATATTTTCCACATTTATTAATTTTCATTTTCTGTATAATAATTTATTTTATTTTTTTCGGGTGACCAGTTTGAGCTTAGCATAACACAACATGCTAATTTCCTTTGTGTTAGAATGTTGTATAATCTCACCAGCTATCTCTTTAAACGAAAAAAACTCTTCATATAAGAAATGTCATCTTGTGAACCACAAAATTTTTTTATTACATAAGATAATTATCATGCGACAAATTTTAGATGTCAAATCCAATTGTTGTGATTTAAAACTCTGATAAAGAAATTGGAATCAAAGTTTCCGTATATAAACACGAAAAATCGAAGTAGTTGATAGAATATATAAAAATTAAATGAAAAAATGACATTCCACATTTTGGTGATCATAACTAAAAATTGAAAACCTTGCGTTTTACGAAATCAATGAATAGCGAGGCTTCATTGGCGCGTCTCTCAAGCATGTTGCTCCTTTCGATCTGACGGAAAAACAGCAAATAACCTGTGACAACCAAAAAACCCACCGTGATCAACCGTGACAACATCGGACTCAGCGACCATCGAATCTTCCTCTTCACGGCTTTTTCCATCGCGGTGCAAAACCCATGTAATACAAAGAACCAAGTAACTTCCCAAGTAGGCGTCTCACGGTTTATGTAGAAGTATACCAGCTCGTGAATCAAACCAGAAACGAAGAATGTTGTCCAACACCCCATGAACCTTGCCCAATCAGACCTCATTTGGTGTTGGCATACCGAACTTACGGGAGAGTAGACGCCTGGCCGGAAAATAGCCGGAACCATGAGGTTCCAACGGTGACCCCAAAAGTCTTGAAGAGACGTGGCTAAATATGGTTCGTTGAAATGTGGCTCCAGGTCGCACCCAAGAATGATGGTAAGCAAAGCGTTGACGATGGTTAAAAGAACGTCAAGCACCAAGTATAGATGCAATGGATAGAGACATATTAGAAGAATTGGAGGCAACAAACTTTTATAGTTATGAACGTTTAACAACACCCCAAAAATTGCAGCTTTACCAAAGAAAACCCATTTAGGTAGATGATTTTGAGAGTTAGGGTTGTTTTGAAGCTTGATGGGCAAGCAAGTAAAACATATGAATCGGAAGAGATTAGTGGGAAGTGGTAAAAGAGGACCTTTGTCAAAGGCAAATAGGATGAGCTTAAAATTAGCAAGTAAAGAGAGGCAAAACGCAGTGGTGGAAGAGAAAATCGTAAAGACGAAGCACAAAGGAAGAACAAGAAACAGAACACAGACAGGAAGAACCGAGAGTAATCGATGAACACCGCTTTTGATCTTCGATGGTATATAGTAACAGTAAGACACAGAAATTATTGCAGAAACCCATACTTTGACGAAGCTCTTGAGTTCTTCCTCCATTCTTTTTTTTTTTTTGCGTAGCTCAGTTTCTGCAATAACCTAGTTTTAAATAACTTGGTTGTTTGACGTGTTCAAAACGTAATCGATTGAAGAGATATAATTTCTCTTTTTTAACGCAACTGAAGTTTTCAAACTTGCTAATCAAAAAACATACTCCCTCCGTATTTTAATAATTGTCGTTTTAGAAATTTTATTTTTTTGAATTGGATGTCGTTTTCAAATTTCTATGCAAAATTTATTACTTTTTAATGTTTTATGACATCATAAAACATTAAAAAGTAATAAATTTTGCATAGAAATTTGAAAACGACATCCAATTCAAAAAAATAAAATTTCTAAAACGACAATTATTAAAATACGGAGGGAGTATGTAATAATATCTATAGTTGGTTCAATTGACATTCAAAATAAGATTTGCATTAGATTGCAAGAAGATTTATTAAACTTTCTAAAATATTTATCGATTTACTCGTGTGTCATACTTAGTCCTAATCTAGCCATAATATGCAGGCACGTTTTTTGGTTTGTTAAGAGTAATATAATAGCAACTAGATCATCACCCGTACTACAATACGGGTTGAATTTCATTTATTACAAAATTTATATATTATGTAGTTATAGAATAAAATCGTGATATATTATAATAGTAAATAAAAAAAATATTCATTTTTTTTATGTCAGTCCATATATATAATATTAGAATGAATATATTTTTATTTTTCTGTAATCCTCAATTATGAATATATTTTTTAAAGATATGAAAACGGAAAATAATATTATTTTCAAAAAAATAATATTGTTTGAACAATGAGTTAATTTATGTTAACAACCACAAAATGAGAGTGAATATAATTTAGTTAGATTAAAAATCAAAATATCATAAATGAATCGCATCTAAAACGTAGATTATTTTGAATTAGTTAAAAAAGTTAGCTATTATTTTGAATTAATTTAGGAAATTATTTTTTCAAATTCTAATTCATTGGTTGTTGAAATAGAGATTTGTTTGAGCTAATTACGGAATTTACCAATTATTCACTTAATCGAATATGTTATGAACATATATTTGGTATATAATAATACCAAATTCGATCCGTGTGTGGAGTCTATATTTTCATTTTACAATCCCTATGAAAATATTGTGGCACAATCTATTATTCATTATTTCCAAAATTGCTTGCAGAATTAAATTTTCAAATATTTAGAAGTGTCAAACCTTATTTAACTCATCTCATCATAAAATCTTAAAATGTTGTCTATTATAAGGATCATAACTTTCTATCATATAATACATTACTTTTAACCTGTCGCCTACTATAAATATATTAAACATATCTTTTTAGAAAATCAAATTAGTATTTATAATTTTTTTTATCTTTTTAATCTATTAAATATTTATGATATTCTTTAATATATTAAATTAAACTTTTTTTAAATGTTCCAGATTAAAATCTTTAAAAAATTTATTGTAGTATGTAAAATTATGAATTTAAAAAAATATATATATATATATATATTAAATTAAATATAAATATTCAAATAGTTATAAGGATCATAACTCATTTCATCATATAATACATTATATTTAACCCGCCACCTATTACAAATATTTGTTTCAAAAAATCAAATTAGAGTATTTGTATTTCTTAACTCTTTGATCTATTAAGTATTGATGATATTAAAAAAAAGAATATATTACTCAAATATGAATTTTTGACCCGTTAAATTTGTTCTTTCATACATTGAATAATTTTTATTCGTTTTTAAAAATTCAAATCTTTGTATATCCGGAAAAAATTTACTTTTTTTTTATTATGTAGATGATATAATAATTTATTTATTTTATAGAAATAAAATAATATAAAGATGAGAGGTGAACTATAATGATTAATAACAAATTAATGTGATAAGTTAGATATCAAATCTTATATGTTCATTTTGATTGGTCATTCTTTTAAAAAAAATTAATAATAGATTTTCGTTTTTATAATTAAATTAAATTAATTAAATTGCATAAAATAGTATTTGACTTGTTTATCCTTAATGAGTTGAATTAATTTACTCTATAAAATTTTATTTCTAATGGCATTCTTAAGTAAATTTTTACAAAAGGAAAGGTTAGTTAAGGGTATCTTATAAAGTGTACTCCCCAAATAATAGTATAGGATATAATAGATGAGAATGTGATCATTTCATTTTTTTTTGTTAAAGAATGTGATCATTTCATGTGATAGGGATTTTCTATTTTTATTGTAGATTTTCTATTTCAATGGGGTATCGACTCACTTCAATATCTTCAACGATGATATCCATGTTTAGATCACGTAATGATATATTCGTTTTCAATTATTGTTAAATTTTATTTTAAAAAATCATAGTTGCAATCTAATAGGAGATCACTCCAAATACAACATAGCTGGCCTCGGATTCTTTGAGTTAATAAAGTAATTGTAGCTTCCATCTACTTCCAAATAAACAAACACTTTTCTCTCTAAAGTAGATCGAAATAAAATCTTTTATCTTAGTACAAAATTAATTTCAGTTCACTAACAGCCTGTTAATTGTAGTCATATGTCTCATCCCTTATATATTAATTGAGAAGCATTATTAAAAAATAACCTTACTTTTACGTGTGATTAACGAAAATGCCATGCTGACGTGTCGCGGTTACAGAGCTCCTCAAGTCATTTAATTAATTTTCCATCCTATACTAGAATATTTACATCAATTTGCCATTGGTATTAATAACACTTATTTTACTCATTCATTAATCAAAAAAAAATTATGAAATGCACTTAACGTGGGCACTTAACATGTTCTTATTTCAACCAATTAATTAAAACGAAATTATATTTAATATTTGCAATTAAGAGTTACTAATCTTTAGAAGATGAAGCACCTAACATTTTTTGTATTGATTAACTTTACAACTATACATGTTTATATCATATATACACCTTGCATTTAAAAGGATGAATCAATTTAAAAAGATTAAAATCCACAAAATATCTAAAATATGGAATCTAACAATATTTGATAATTGATTGGTAATTCAAATTCTTCCACCGATTATGGTACTTGCTAACTATAAGTTAATAACCGAATTTATAATTACCTCAAAACTTTCATATATGGACTTATATAATTTTACCATGCACGTAACAAAAGAATATTGAGATATATTAGTTGACTTATTCAAAAAAAAAAATCCTGACAAAAGATTTATAAATATTTAAAAATTATGATTTAGAAAATATAAATATAAAAGAATAAATTTTGGAGATACTTTAAATGAAATATTGATTTTAAAACTTTAAGGATGTAGAAAATGTAAGAATGATATTGTGAAATTAATGGAACCCATGTTACTCGCTCGATCTTTTAGTTTTATTTAGTTGATCAATATTAAGGTTTTTTTTTTCAAGAGTCTACATGTAATCATATAATGAGGCATTTTAGTTTTGATGTTTTGTGAATGTAGTCAAAACATAAAATATATTTAATTATTAAAAACACAAAAAGATATATGTGCCATGAATGATAATATTTCATCAATACTTTCTCCACATAGAAGTTTTTTACCACGTTCAAATATTTTACGGGTGAAAACAAATTCTTATACAAAATATTTGCAAATTTGAATAGAACAAAAAACTTTACTATATGTTTCGTTTTATACAAACGTATCTTGGATCTCATTAATAATTTTACCTATTATAATTTTACTTGAATCGTTTCATCCCGCACATAGTGCGGGTTTTTATCTAGTATCATATTATCACACAATTCTTTCATATACGGACAGCCTGGAGACATGTTTAGGGAGAAGTCAGCCATTATTTTTAATCACAAATTATTATTTTTTGATAAAAATGGTTGTGTTTATGAGATAAATAAAATGTTAATCACAAATTGCGGATCAAAATTATATTTTGGGTTATTCTAAAATATATATAAATTGAATATCGTGGGTTACATGCACAACATATGTGTATCATCATCCTTTATTTTACTGTACCACATATGAAGTGGAGATCCACGATGATTGTTATAAGCTGCTACGAAAGATGAGACAACCTTATCATCCACAACATCCTCTCATCAGGAGTATAAACCATAGAACCAGAACCTTGTCCAATATAATCAAGAACTTGATCCGCTCACTACAAGGGGTTTAATACACTAATGCGTTCTTGTCATAGCTTGATCGAGATTTGATATTATTTTTTTGGACAATTTTTTTTTTTTAATAAATATTTCTTGATCTTATGTCATATTGCGCTTAGAGACTTCTATCGACGAAAATGTTAGAACTGTTATTCGTCACGACATTTGGTGTAACATCTTACCTCATTAACATAATCATGGTAAGCAATAGTAGTACACCATTATTCGTGTAAGTCTTGAGGACTTATTATATGCTCTTTCCTAGGCCTGGGCGTTTGGGTATTCGGTTCGGTTCTAGAACCGAACCATTCGGTTCCTAGTATTTTGGTTCTAAGATTTAAGAAGCATATTGGAACCAAATCAAAATCGGTTCGGTTCTGGTTCGGTTCCTATTCGGTTCGGGTAATAAATTTTGGAACCAAATAGGAACCAAATTGTTTCGGGTATTTTTGGAACCGAAAATAATAATAGAATCATAATGCAAAATTCAAATACAATTATGTAAGTATTTAATACAACATCACATATTAGTCATTATACTATAACAAATCCAAAAAATAGTTGAAACTTGGAAAGTATTAGGTCAAAAAACACTCAAAGTTTTAAAGATACCACAAAACACACGAGAAAGTTTTTGTCTGCTCTGTCTTTGAGAAAGAGAGAACAAAGTAGGATTTAGGTTTGGGCGTAGAGAAGAATATATAAGAGGCTAAGAGAGACTTTGAGTTAGGTTTATGGTGGGCTATTGGGCTTGGGTAGTTAGGTTTAGGATTTGATGGGTTTGGAACTTTGGGTTATATAAATATAGGTTAATGGGCTATATTTTTCGGGTACCCGAATGGATATCGGTTCCTACCCGAACCGAACCGATATCCATGGATATTTGATTCAAGATCCAATCGATATTTTCACTAGAACCGGAACCGAACCCAACCCATCTTTAGGAATAAGTGTAACCAGCAAACTTTTATAATAATTAGTTAATTATCTCATATATAACATGGAATGACAAAATAATACTTCTCTAGTTATTCAAATTTGTCATTTTATAGCAAACGACTGGAGAACTAAGGATTTTGCTCGCGTTCGACTTGAACAGTAACATGACTAATTTTATGCTCTCTCTTAATATGCTCAATAATTTTGTCTAACATTGCATCTGTGTTTGCCTCATGCTTGATTCTAACATGGCAAGTCAAACAAACTTTCCCTACGGTTATAGCCCAAACGTGAAGCTCGTGGACCGCAATGATTTCATCCATACCGCATAGACCCTCGACAAGTCTAGTACAATCAAAATCTTTTGGAGCTGTCTCCATCAAAATATTAAGCAGCTTCCACGTGGTACTTATAGTTCTTGCCACTGCCAAAACCGAGAAGATGAGTGTACAAACAATATCAAGAAAATGCAATTTTGGCTTCCACCAAATAAGTCCAGCACTTATCACTACTCCTACACTTTGGATCAAATCTCCAATTACATGAAGATAAGCTCCTTGTACATTTATATTCATTTTGTTCTTAGCTTTTGATCCCTCTGAGATCCCATTTTCTTGATCTTCACGCTTCTCGATATGGTGATGATCATGATGATGCTCATGGGAGTGTCCATGATGATGATGATCATGGCCAAGAACAAAGACCATTACGAGATTAACAATCACTCCAAAGCAAGCAACTCCAAACATAAGAGGCCCTTTTATTTCTTTGTTCTGGTGGTGTAGCCTTTTTATTGCTTCACACACAAGTATCCCAGCGAGAAGCCAAATAATCTGGATTGACACAAGATTTAAAAGAATCTCGATTCTAAAATAACCAAAGGTCCTTCTCGGTGTTGGTTTCCATCCAGAAGCATAGAGTGCAAATATAGAGATTGCGAAGCAAGCAACATCTGAGAGTAAATGAGCCGCATCAGTCAGAATTGCGAGGCTATGCGCTTTGATTCCGCCAACTACTTCAACGACCGTGAAGGTCAAGCATATGATTATCACAATTGCGAGCTTCTTCCTAGACATTGAACGATCCTCATTGTCCTCAGAGATTGTTTTGGCACTATAAAATTCACAAGTCGTTTCTCCGCATGTCTTAATTTCCATCTCTTTTAGACCTCTCTCTGCGTTCGAAGTGTCTATACAGATTTCAATTTTTTGGCCTTGTTCAAGACTAGTTTGGCATTCCATCTATGACAAGTAAATCATATGTATAAAAGTAAGGTTTTGATCATATCATCCTATAAATGCATTTGTATTCCTCAATTATTACTATACTAAATGATAGTCCACGCCAAGCATGTTAGATGATTCAATATAATGATTAATACAATTAAAATGTATTTATTATATATCTTTATATTGAAAATATAAAAATTATAAATTTATTGACTCATCGTCAAATTGATGACCTAAAAGTTTTTCAGTTCGCTCCATCAAAGTTAGCCAGTATATATGTGAGACTATATGCGAAAAATGTGTTGTTCCATCAAAGTCCACTTCGTAAGGAATGAAGTTTGTTTAACGTTTGTTGTTTAATTAGTTTATGGATGATGAAACCAGAAGGTCTTGACGTCCAAAACGGAAGCGGTTTTACAAAAGTTCCTTTGTTGCATCTCCATTGCCGTTAATGGTACTTACAAACATTGCCAAGTTTCAGCGACTAAGTTTCTGAGTTGCGGATAGTAGTGTAACACAACATGATCTTTTGTTGGATCAATCTTTTTTTTCTTTCTTTTTTTCTTGCTTCTTTACTTCAAATTCTGCAAAATCCATAACTAGAAAAACAAAATCATGACAACTTGTGAGAGTACAAAACTTAATCTTTTGACTCAAGTTCCAAGATTGGCTTTATTACATTCAGCCTAAAAATAGACACCCGGATAAATTATAGACAGGCTAGCACGCACTGAAAAGAACTACAAATTCTATATGCGGTCTTGAGATAGAGTTGAGAGGCTACTTGGTTCTTTATGGAGTGTATAATAGCTTTGTTTCACCGATTGCCATCTTCCAGAAGTAGAGACTTCCTCAAAAATCTTTAGAATCATCTGTGAAAAAGAAGACTGAGACAATTGTAGTAGATAATAGCATGTGTCGTCTTCTATCAGATAAGAGCAATAAGTGCATCCCCGCATGTAGTCTTTATCTTTGTTTTCTCTGTTGTTGCACCAGACAAGGGGATGTGAACTGCTTGTAAGTGGAGGCCTAGTAAATTTTTTCAAATAATCTAATACTAGAATTGTTGAATCTTTGAATTGTTCTGAACCAAAGTCTTCTTTATCTGCTACATTGGAATTCACAACCAAATGTGTCTTTGTTCCAACCACTGTGTAAGCCCCATACAGGGGATAGGCTGGTTCACTTTAAGAGAATCTTTTCTATGATCATACCCGACGCTGTCGTGGATGAGTGGGCTCCGTAAAATCCAGTAGAATAAGGGATGGAACATAATCCATCCTGATTATGTTTTTAGTTAATTAAAGAGATCTTATTATAAGTTAGTAAAGGCAAAAACGAATAAAAATTTGAAATTTGGGTAGCTGTTCGTAAGGGGCCTGACGAATTTTTAATTGTAATTAGAGTATTTTTTTTATTGATTTGTTTATCACATTGTGATATTTACATGATTAAATGGATAATCATATCTTAGAAGACAAACGGTAAGATAAGCAATATTTTCAATTTCTAGAGAATCCATATATAGTTGATACGAGAGAGGGTGGTTTATATATGATGATTTGAGAGTGTATGTTGCTAGGTTAAAGCCTACAACATAATATATATAGACGTGGGTTATGAATGTAAACGATTCTTTGATTGTGACGACCGATACCAATTACTATACTTATATGTGTTATACAACAGTTCATCAATCTGTCGACACATTTCACATCTCCTCAGGACCAAAATCTAGAGAAAGCAAAACAAATGAATGTATGAAAAATTCCCTATGCAACTTGTAACAATAATCTATCTCTCCTCTTTTTCTTCTCCTTTCTTCACGCCGTCTTTGCAGCCTCATGGTATACATAAATTGAATCTACTTTGTATCTCCTTACACAGCTTCAAGACCGTCTTGCGGTAGAATGAGGTGACGCATTGGCCTTGGCGACTTGGTACACTCCTGGCGTCTGAGAGTTAGTGGGATCCCTTCTTGCTCAAACCCATTACTATCTTCCAAATGTTTAGGAAGACGAACAACCAAATTTCCTGAGGACGAAGAACCTACAACCGGACACTTGTTAATTGCAGAAACATTCTCTCCTTTTTCATTTTATACACATTTCTAAAGAAAGAGCTCACCCACCTTCAACCATGTCTTTTGTTTTGTGAAGCAGAAAGGTTCCTGAAAGGATTGTCACAAACCCACACAACTCCGTCACAATCTGAGTTCCGTCCTGTCGATCCCAGTCCTGTTTCACAAAAGTTAACAATTGTTGTTATCTCTAGTTACCCAAAACAAATTAGAGAAAACACCAAGAGTTATACTTTCACCTTAAACATGATGACACTAGCCAGGATGGTCAACGATGTGAACATAACATAGTATATGGGTGAAACTACAGCCGTGTTGAACGTGTCAAGCGCCTGTCATCAAGACAAAATAAAGAGAAGCCGAATGAATTTTCAGGATATGTTAACAGATATCGACATGAAACTTGATGCTACCTCTACCTTGTTTAGATAGTTCATTTGGGTTATCACGCAGGTGAGAACTATCAGCGTGAAGACCCATGTCTGAGGGTAAATTAACTGATTCATTCCTGAAAACGTAAGCTTTAATGCTATCCCGAGCGCTTTGACGCTCATGACCTGCTTGCACCACTCAAATAATTAGGACTCAAAACAAAGCGAATGAATCAAGATGATAGATCATAAGTTTTGGGCACTTACCGACAATGATCCAACAAGAGAACAAACCCCGATATAGACCATGACATGTGACTGTCCGTACTGTGGTACAAACTGAACTATGAGTATAATGGCTGCTCCTACTACTGCTGCAGCGTAGAGAAGAAAAGCTGCAGCGGACATATCACCATGTCTTAGAACAGATTAATCAAACATCAATTAGACGGGATACAATCAGGTTTGAAAAGATATCAAATGGTACCAGGTTCTGTTGCAAGATTCCATACTTGTAACACAGAATCAATCTCTTGTTCTTGAGGAGCATGTAAGACGATAGTTATCGAACCAACAACACATAAGACACAACCAAGAAGCCCGAAAGTATGCAACTTTTCGTGTAGGATGACATGAGCAAGAGCAGCACTGGAAAATTCACATCCGAAAAAGTTCTATTACTATTACTTCAGTGCACAACTCCTAATGGTTCAACAATACTATCATCATGAAACACAAAATTTAGACTAGGCTACTTTCTTAAATGAATTCCTTATATAATCAACACTAAAAGTTGATTGTGATTCCACAGATAGAAAATAAATCTGACTTAATACTATCCAAACCTGATAATTATGCTGAGGGCACCGAGAGGAGTTACTAAAATGGCAGGCGCAAAGGCATAAGCGGCAAAATTGGCAATTTCCCCAACAATCACTACAAAACAAGGAAACAATGTCTCTGCCATCAACATTACTGAAATGCCATAACTACTTAATACCCTCGCCATCATCAAAGAACTACAAACAAAACCAATCTGCAGTAACCACAAGCTAACCAAGACCCCAAAAAAGGAGCAAACCTTTAAATATGAAGGGAACTCACTCGTTATCATGCCTACCCACCAGAGAGGCTCAAGCAGGTAAGAGTAACCACCAGAACCTACACAACAACACCATCACCAAAATCATCAACGAAAATTAAAAGAGCAATATACTCTTACAACATCTGTCATCATTAAATAACATTTGATTAGCCATTGGTGCTACTTAAATCACACAAAAACACACTAATTGATCCACTAGAAATTTGAATCTACCCTAAAGCAGAAATCTAAAATTTCCAATCTTTGCATAGTAAGAGACATTTCAAGTGAAGCAAACACAGATCTCCTCCAAATGTTATAACCAAATCAGTAAGAGAATGGAAATAACCAGCTCTGAGACCAGAAGCACCAGCTCGCTTGAGACCTTTCTTCTTAACAATGAAACTAGCACCAATGAATAAACTCGAAGATAAAGCCAAAACTAAACCCTTTATATTATCCGACGACATTCCTTTATACGCATCTCTCCAACTCCCACTCAAACTCGCCATGATTCTACAATACCCTAAAACCCTAAATACCCAGAAGAAAAAAACCGAGCTTTAGGCTCGAATCAGGCGATTGGGAGAGAAAAGACAAAAGCTTTTCAGATCTTGGGTTTGTCCATTTGTGAGAGGATATAGGAGACGATTTAGGGATTTGAGAGGAGACGAGGTAGATCGGATATAAAGACAAGAGCGTAGAAGAAGAGTGACCGGAGAGAAATTGTAGTGATGAAGATTTTTCAAGCACTCATTTTTTTTTTCTTTAGGCAAAGAATTCTCTTAATGCAACCAGCCAACCACCTCTAAAATTTTTAAAATTTATATTTCTAGTGACATAATAAAACGATATTTACTATAGCGAATTAATTAGGAAATCAAATCGGAAAAAAATAGGGACATGTTATAAATAATTATTTTATTTTTTGGTGGATATAAATAATATAGAAGAGAGAAATTTTATACCGCAGAAGGATCGGGATACTGAATAATAAAGAGACGAGAAAAAATGTGCTTATTACTTCTCTTGTAATTAAAGTAATGAATTGTGATTTACAACGATCGAATCGTCTATATAGACGTAAAAAGTAAACTATTGTACTCTCATAGTGACGTGGGTTCCACATATTTACGTAATGTTTATAACACGTGTGCATCTTTTTGTGACTTTATGATTTTCTCCTTTTTAGGACTTCTATAATAGGACACAAATTTAATAGTTGAATTTATTTTTGATATTTAATAAGTTGTACCATTTTGTGATTAGTAATAAAACAAACAGTATAATCTTTACTACTACAGTATGATAATAGATTAAAGGGGTTTTGTATGGAGTAATTACCATCATAAAGTTCAAAGCTTAGCTGCAAATTTTCATAAATTGCTATTAATTTTATGCGGAAACGTTAAAGGGAATCACATACTTTAGATGGTTTAATGATAAATATAGTACAATATTGACTGTGAATCAATACGGAGATCAGGATTTAGATCATAAACGTACATTAACCACAAGCCACCGTTCAAATGTCTTTCCGGTTGATCTTTCAAAGCTTTCTTTCTCTATAACGTTTTGCTGTTTCTAGATTTCTCTCTATGTGTCAAATGCTACAAAGTTCTTACTATGTCTTTTTGCAATCTTCCTTTTATAGATAAAAATTATAGATTTCATGAAAATACACAAATGACTTTCGTATTCTTCAAAAATTAACTTCCCAAATAACGGTTAACAAAACCGATTCGGTATACTGCTAAATCATAGACGGAAACCGACCAAAAACCAACATAAAAGAGTCCTTTTTAATACACATTAGCTAACAATTATCTCACGAGCTAATCTGTACTAAATCCATATTCAATTTTTATGTGGCTGATAGTTGTTAACCAAACACCAAAAACATTTTAGACTCTTTTCCATCATTTATACTTTAAAACTTTCTTATATGAAAATTAGAAAACCAACATTTGTCAAGTGAGTGAGATAGAGACCATGGTAACTATAAAACCTAAAACTAAGGTGAAAAATGTCTGTTAATGGTAAAAAGTAAAAACTATAATATGTGGTCGTACGTAGGGATGTTAATTCTGGGCTTTAGCCCACTGGGTACCCGAAACCCACGTCAAATAGTAAGCCCATGGATCTACTTTTTATCTTAAAAAAACGCGGGTTTAAAACGGGCCGGGTACCCGAATAAAGAGAATCTTATACGGGTTTACCCTATCGGATTATGGGTACCCGTGGTTTTTTTTTTATTTAATTCATTCTAACAAAAACGACGTCGTTTCTTCTCAGAGACACAATTTTTCTCAGAAACCCTAAACGCCCAAATTCGATTCTTCTCAAAGAGACACGATTTTTCCTCTTCACCTTCAGATTCTTCCTCTTCACCATAAGATTCTTCCTCTTCACCATCAGGTTCTTCTTCTTCTTCAATTTTTCTCTCAAATTCAATTTTGTGTAGCTTAAGTTTCGATTTTTTGTATCTTTCTTCAGTTTGGAGTTGATGGGCTTTTGATTTTGGGATCTGCTCGAAGAGGGTTTGTGAAGTTAAGGAGATTTGTCGGCTAAATTGACTTTTTTGATGTTTTGTAAAGCTTCGTCTTCTTAAGTCATATGATTTGTGTTTGCTAATCTTGTAACTCCGTGATTTGTGGTGTGATTACTACTTCCATGGGTTTGGTTTATGTTTGAGATTTGGTTCTTGTGACTTGTGGTGTTCCATGGTGTGTTTATATTTTGCAATTTATCAATAATGACTGACTTATAAATGGTAACAATCATTACAAGTAGTTACGTTTATGTTTGAGATTTCAAGCAATGTTTACGTGTTACCAAACTCGCTTTTGTGACTAGGAAGACAGCAAGTAGCAAACTTAAGTTGTTGGTTCTCCTTTTGGTTTTTGTTGAGAATCAATTCTTAAAAATTATTGAATGTTTATCTAATTAATTTATAATGATTACTAAATTGAATTCAGCTACAATTTCAAATGTTATATAATAAAGTTAATAGGAAGTTTGTATTAGAATTAATAAATTAAAAATAATAAAATACAATACATATAAAATACAAATATTCATAAATCCAAATAAAGAAGAAAAAAAGGGTAATATAAATTCGGGTACCCACAGGTTACCCACACTCGCTCGGGTTTTTTTCGGGCTTACCCATAAGAACCCGAAACCCATCGGATTTTTTGAGTTCGGGCTTTTCGTGGACGGGCTCAATTCGGATTCGGGCTGGGCCGGGTTTTTTTACCCACGACTACATTCCTAGTCGTACGTTAATGGTTTTTCTTCCTGTAAAAAAAGTAGCATAAGGTTTAAAATACTTTAACGAGATTATTATATATTGGGCCTTCATAAAAAGCCCAATAGCCCACAACAAAAAATGCGCGTGTATCACACCTTCAATACAAACACTAGAGTCACACAGTGATCGTCACCGGTAAATTAGTTGGCAAACTCCGCCTGCTCTTCGATAATTCCGAGGAACTTCTTCACTCTTCTTAAATCTCATTTCTCTCTCTCTCGCTCGCATTGCGATTAACGAAATTCGAAAAATGTCTCGTCTTCTCCAAACACCCTTCTTACCTTCCGTTTCTCTCCCCACAAAAACACGATCTTCCGTTCCGGGTTTCCGGGTAAAGCCCAGAATCATCCCAATCCAAGCAAAGATCCGAGAAATCTTCATGCCTGCACTAAGTTCTACAATGACCGAAGGCAAAATCGTCTCATGGGTTAAATCAGAAGGCGATAAACTCAACAAAGGAGAGAGTGTTGTTGTTGTCGAATCTGATAAAGCTGATATGGATGTTGAGACTTTCTACGATGGTTATTTAGCTGCGATTATGGTTGAAGAAGGTGGTGTTGCTCCTGTTGGTTCTGCTATTGCTTTGTTAGCTGAAACTGAGGATGAGATTGCTGATGCTAAGGCTAAAGCTTCTGGTGGTGGTGGTGTTTCTCAGGCTCCTACGTCTTCTCCTCCCACGGCTGCAATTGAAGCACCTGTGGCTGTTGAGAAGAAGATTGCGGCTGCTCCGGTTTCGGTTAAGGCGGTTGCGGCGTCTGCGGTGCATCCGGCGTCTGAAGGAGGGAAGAGGATTGTGGCGTCTCCTTATGCTAAGAAGTTAGCTAAGGAATTGAAAGTGGAGTTGGCTGGTTTAGTTGGAAGTGGGCCAATGGGAAGGATTGTGGCTAAGGATGTTGAGGCGGTTGCTGCTGGAGGAGGAGTTCAAGCTGCTGTAGCTGTTAAGGAGGTAGTGGCAGCTCCTGGTGTGGAGTTGGGATCGGTGGTTCCGTTTACGACAATGCAGGGGGCTGTGAGCAGGAATATGGTGGAGAGTTTGACGGTTCCTACTTTTAGAGTCGGTTACACGATTACTACGGATGCTCTTGATGCTCTCTACAAGAAGGTGAGTAAGTTATTGAAATTAGTTTGGTCGAAATGATAGAGCAGATTGGAGCTTCCATTGATTTTGATAATAGTTGGTTGATGAACTTTTGAACTTTGGGATGATATAATATTTTAACAAGATTGGAGCTAAGAGTTAGAGTTCGTGCAATTCTGTTACCAAGATGCTTAAGTAACCCATGGAATTGTTTATCACTAATTTGAATGTCTTTGTTTGTCCAAGGTGAGTATGTATAGTACTAGTAGTTTTTCGATTGCATGTATGGTTGAACAATGGTTGTAATCAGTGAATGAGATTATGAGAGATAGCTAGTTGAGGTATAAATAATACTCAGTATCTTATGATGTGCATCAGAGGCACACACTAGTTACAAACTGTTAGTGTATATATTGATTTTGTTAATATTTTTGTGTTTGGTTGGTTTAGATTAAGTCGAAAGGTGTGACAATGACGGCACTCCTAGCAAAGGCAACTGCACTCGCACTAGCGAAACATCCAGTTGTAAACTCGTCCTGTAGAGATGGTAACAGTTTTGTGTATAACAGTAGCATCAACGTTGCTGTTGCTGTTGCTATTGATGGTGGTTTGATCACTCCGGTGCTTCAGAACGCTGATAAGGTTCTTTTCTTCTGTATGCTTTATAACAGGTTTTGAGTTTACTCTGTCTTCAAAACCGGTATCAGTGGGTTGTTCTATCTTTTGTAAACAGGTTGACATTTATTCGTTGTCTAGAAAATGGAAAGAATTGGTTGATAAGGCTCGAGCCAAGCAGCTGCAGCCTCAGGAGTACAACACTGGTAAACCTACTACTAGAATATAGAAGTGATTTGAGTTTGAGGTTTTGCAACAGAAATGCTTGTGTAACTGGTTCTTGATCAGAAGTCAAGATTTTCTGAGTCTTGTTTCTTTTATTTCCATTCCGGGTAATTTCAGGTACCTTCACTCTCTCTAACCTAGGAATGTTTGGCGTTGATCGGTTTGATGCTATTCTACCCCCTGGAACAGTAAGTGCTTTTTGCTTTATGCATGTATTTTAGTTTGTAAAACTATTTTTCTTAATTCTCTTAGCCTAAGTATTATGCTAAGGAATAACAGCTCACTGATTTTCTTGTCTTTGATCAATGAAGGGAGCGATTATGGCTGTAGGAGCATCTCAACCTTCAGTGGTTGCTACTAAAGACGGCCGCATTGGCATGAAAAACCAGATGCAGGTAAATCTTATTATCAACCATCGTTAGAACTTATTCCTCTTCTCCTTTTGTCTTCATGAAATCGTCTCGAGTTGTCCTGGGAACTTGTTAATGATGACTGGTCACTTGCAAACCCACAGGTGAATGTGACGGCAGATCATCGTGTCATCTATGGTTCTGATCTCGCACAGTTCTTGCAAACATTGGCAAGCATTATTGAGGACCCAAAGGACCTTACATTCTAGGCCAAATTACTGCTTTTCGCATCCCAGTCTTCTCTGCTCTTGATTCCATGGGAGCTTGTATTTCTGCGGTAATCAGTTTCTTTGATAGAATCAACCTATTAAGAGTAATGTTGAACATAATCATTTCTTTGTTTGAGCTATCTTCTGCAACATTTTGCGCATGGAAAAGGCAGTCTCACATGATTTTGCTGCCGACTTTTTCACATATATCCACTTCATGTGATGAATCTTATATGGACTGATAATCTGATGAATCTTATATGAGCTGATAACTTTAGCATGGTTAAATAACATGAATCTTATATTGGACTGATAATTTCCAAAATACAATTGTGAATGCATTACATCCGTCTTGTTTCTCAGCATCTCAAAAATGGAGATGCAGATAATAGACTGTCAGAGGAAAGAAACCTCGCTAATCTCTATGCTGCTTATACATACAGTAACAAGCAAAAATTTACACATCATGCATCATCTGACACTTTTACTTAGAGTCTTGTGAGCATCCGTAGAACAGTCTTCATCTTTGGTCTTGCCCCAGGAGAGATGTTTATGCAGGCAAGAGCAATACTGAGGGCACGGAGCATCTGCTTTGTTGCTACAGTTGATGTTTTGCTCACTCTGAGATCAAGAATATCGTTCTGCTGCTCTTGATGGCTGGAATGGCTCTGCACCCACTTAGCCAAATCTCTTCCTTCACTTACAGCTGGCCTTCCAGTTAACAACTCCAAAAGAATCACCCCAAAGCTGTAGACGTTCCCAGCCATTGTCACCCTCATCGTGTAAGCATACTCTGATGAAGAGATCAAAAGTGAAAGATTAAGAGAGCTGTTGTTTCTCAGACAAGCCCATATAAGTTTTGTAAATATGTGTTCACCTGGTGGAATGTAGCCGATGGTGCCTGCAACTGCGGAGAGGCTGCTGTTGCTTCTGGAAGGATCGATTACCTTGAACAGTTCAATGTCCCCTACCAGGGGCTCAGTGAGCGACTTGAGTATTATTTTTTTACTAGAGAGATCTGGTAGAAGGATTGGATCACGACCGTTGGATATAGATCCATGCAAGTAAGAGATTCCCTGAGCTATACCAACTGCAATACTATACCTGCTTGTCCAATCAACCACATCACTGGTAGGGTTGTGTAGAACATCGTAAAGGGTACACGTGTGAGCAAAGTCATAGACGAGCAAGCATCCTTCTGAATAGAGCACATAAGCTAGTGGAACCATTATGTTCGCGTGATGCAGCTTGCCCAACATCTCTAGCTCTAGCTCTAGTTGCTCACTACTGGCTTGCTGGAAAATCCTGTCTCTTGTGTTAAGTTTTTTGATGAAGTAACTCGAACCAGAGGGCATGACTACTCTGTAGTAACTCCAGAACATTGTCTGATACAGAGCACTTTCTGGATGAGCAACAGCTTCCACAGCTTTGGTGAAGTTTATGTTTGATCTGTGTAGAGCATTTGAAGTGAGAAGTTTCCCATGAATGACCTCGGGAAGAACAGTTGAGCCTTCTTCATTTTGGTCGGCCTCTATGTTTTTAATCCCCTTGAAGCGCCTAGAAAGTTTCAGCACGATGACAGTTATGATCCCGGCCACGATAGCGCAAACTCCACTGGCGACAAAGATTATAACCAAAACTTGTTTTCTCTTCCCAGATGACGTTTTCGGGATTGAGAATTTATCCTCATTATTCAGCTTGATCCCAGGGTTTCCGCTGACATTGAGTAAAACATTCTTGGTGAACTTTGGAATATTTCCGGTAAGCTGATTGTTGGAGAGTATGAGCTGTGTAAGGGACATTAAACTTCTCAGAAAATCAGGGATTTCGCCGGAGAATTTGTTATTTGACAGATCAAGAACTTCCAAGCGGTCAAGTTCAGACAATGTAGTAGGGATAGATCCTTCAAACAAGTTGTAGCTGAGATTTAAGGAAATTTGCAACTTTCGTGGCATTACTGGGATCCTCCCTCGTAGCTGGTTTTGTCCGAGCTGAAGTTCTATCAAATCCTCCAGATTTCTAATGTTATCAGGTATGGTACCACTCAGATTATTTCCTTGCAAGTTCATGCTGGAAAGCCTCGTTAGGTTTGAAACTGAAGGCGGTATGGATCCGCTCAGAGAATTCCAGCTGATGTTAAGAATCAAGAGGTTACTCAAAAATGTGATAGTATCTGGGATTTCTCCGGTAAGCTTGTTTTGCTGCAGTTTTATCACTTGAAGCCTTGTAAGGTTTCCAAATGCAGGAGGTAAGATCCCGGTGAACTCGTTCATAGCCAAGTTCAGGAGACTCAAGCTCACAAGATTTCCAAATGAAGGAGGTATGTGGCCAGTTAAACTGTTGTTGTCCATCTCCAGATAGATTAGGTTCTGCAGTGATTCAAACGCAGCAGAGTGTACCGACCCTGTTAGCTTATTGCTTCCTAGTCTTAGCCTAACCAGGCTAGACGAAATGCTTTGCGGTATCCATCCAACAAGTTGATTAGACGACAAATCCACAGAGACGAGTTTAAGCTGTGACAAAAGGTCATCTGGAATCGACCCCACTAAATTGTTGAAACTGAGATCTAAGTTCTCAAGGTGTTTTGTGATCCCTGATGGAATTCTTCCCATGAATCGGTTACGATTTGCTGCAAATCGACGCAAGGTTTGGATGCTTGAAAGTGATTCTGGTATTGGCCCGCTAAGATAGTTGTTGGAAAGAAGTAAACTTTCTAACTTGGAGAGATTTCCCAACGAACTCGGGATTGACCCATTAAGCTGATTATCACTGAGATCTATCAGTGTTAGTTCTTGGTAATCGTCGATCCCCTCGGGAATAGTACCGCTCAAACGATTATCTGAAACCTCGAGCTTCTCCAGACCTTTGGTCAAATGAACTGGAACAGAACCAGTTAAACTGTTGAAGCTAAGATTCAAACTCCTCAACTGAACCAACCCATCAAAACCATAGTCTCCAATGTTCCCAGTCAACACGTTGTGAGAGAAATCAAGAACTGCCAATTTGGAGAAACCGCGGAAACCAGGGGAAGAAGAAAAGTTGTTCGTGCTGAAATTAAGATGCTTCAACCCAATGAGTCTTTCGCAATCCGTCACGAACCCATCTGGGATTGAGCTTAATCTGTTGTTGGAGACATCAAGAGACTCCAAAGTCTGGAGATTGCAGACAAGTGGTAAGAAGGAAGAATTGGAGAGATCAAAGTTCGAGAGAGACAGGCTAATCACAGAGCTATTGTCTGGTTGGCTGCAGAGAACACCGTTCCATGAACATGGGTTCCTCTCAGAACCAGGAAGATTCCAATCCGAGATATTAAGGAACCTAGAGAGTTCGATCATTGTGTTTGTCTGGTTCAAAGACAACTCAGAGAAACATACATGGCAACAAGACAAGAAGGTGAAGAAGAGAAAGAGCATGAACTTGCCTGTTTCTGGAGGAACGTGTATCTTCCTCATCTTTTTGACCCTAGTGAATATTGTTTTCAAGCTAAAAGATGAAAAGCTTAACGAGAGTGCTGGGAAAATGGAAAAAGAGAGGTCAAGGAAAGTGAAGCGCAATTGTCACAGTGAATAGTGTAGCGTACTGATTGGGTTTAAGGAGTTGACTTGACTGATGCTGAGTTGCTGACACAAGTCTTTTCCAAATGTTTGGAGCCACGTCATCACTCTTTGTGTTTTTTTTCCATGTATAGAAGTAAGTTCTCTTTTGTTGACCATAATAGTTTTGTTTTGTTCTCTATGTAGTATAAACCATGGAGAAATCCTTTTCCCACTTTAAAGTCTCTCTAATCATTCAGTTGTTTAAAAAAGATGAAAAATGACATGCCTTGGAAAATTCAAAGAAATGTTTTAAATAAAACTCTTATTGACTATAATATATATAATTCTAGGAGTTTTAAAGGCTAGAAATGTATAAAATTGTTAAGCATGTTTTAGAAAAAATAAATTATATTAACCATCATGCAAGTTTAGTAGTAGTAATTTCTAGAAATAAGGTACCTATTGGAGGTCGAAATTATTAAGAAGGATATATTGTTAATGTTAGATATTCGTATTTGCTTCAAGTAAAAAATGTGTATACAAAATCACGTATGCTGAAAGAAAAAAAAAAAAAAACAGTACCGTGATATGTTCTTTAGCTATACATAACTAATTGACTAATTGTTCATTCATCTTTCTCCAATATAATCTCGGAAATCTTCATATATTTAACGGATAATTGATATGTTCTGTGGCTTAAAAGAAAACTTGTAAACCATAATTTTTGAAAAGAGAAGAAAATTGATTCAATACCACACTAACAAAAAAAACAATCTACTTAACATTTTTGAAGTACAAATTTGCTCAAAGCCAATCGGGTCGGGTAATTAGTAAGATTTTGACCCGGATTTTTTTTTTGACCCGACTCAATGGCCAATCACATCTCTCGGATTTTTTTAAATGAGACTTGCCAAAAGAAATTCAAGTAATTCGAGTCAATATTCGCTAAGATACTTTCCTAATCTAACAAATCCTAACAATGGAATCTCTTCCACAAATTTTGGCTATTATTATGTATAATCTCTTTTGGTAAGATTTTTTTCTACAAAAAGAAACAACAATAATTACATCATTAATTATACGATTATAACAACTAAACATGGAATCCTAACAATATACCTTAATTTCGACGATTTTTATATATATCTCTTTTGGTAAACTTCAATAAAAAAAAAAAAATATGACAAAAACGAATGCATTATCTAGAGAATATGCCTAATATGTAGTTAGCATTAATTTTAATTTGCAAGATTTTCAAGATTTTGAACTTGATGACCAAGATTTTCTCGCTTTACAATCAAACCTAACCCTAAACATCTACAACCTCTATATATAACATGTCAACACATGAAAAAAAAAACCATCGCATCAGAAACATTTTACCTTTTACATCGAGTATGAAAGTTTTTCAATATCTCCATGGTTGGAGACGGCTTTACAAAATTGCATGACGAGTCCAAGTTAAGATCCTGCATCATGGCAATACACAGCCAAAACTGGTGAGATTCTAAACTCAAATATTATTTTTAGTTTCCAAATTCATTTTTTTTTCTGCAGATTTGTAGATAACAAAAAACATGATTGGCAACGATAGAGTCTAGCTCCGATCTGTTGGATGAAAGAGTGGCAATCAAAAGGAAACACATAAATGGTTTTGTTTCAATCCTTCTAGCTAAAGCCTTTAGCTGCGTTTTGGTACTAAATTACACTATTGTATACATTCCTCTTCATAAAATATATATATGTATTAGTTGGATTTGGATTTGAGATAATCTATGTTTATAAATTGTTTTCAACAAGAAATTTTATGTGTGTAGGCAATGAAGAATTAATATGACAAGATACTATCTTCCCCTAGCCTACATGTATACTCTAACCCAATAGAGAGATAAAGGAATGAATAAGAAAATGTTTTTTAAGATACTTATCTGTTTGTACTCCATTGTAGGAAAATGTTCTTTAAGAATAGAATCCTCCTTTCAACTTAGCCTCCCTCTTCAATCGGATCAACTCATTATCTAGACAATGAAAAACCAAGCATATAATATTAGAACATCCATGAACAACACAACAGTCATCTTAGTTAGCAAAGCCAACACAAGTGTGTTCCTTTTACATTCTCAGCATACTGGTCAGCTCTCTTGAAGATGAGCTTGCGGGTCTCAACACTCTTCTTCTTAGCAGCTACAGCTTCATCTTTCTTGACCAATGTCCATTCCACTTGCCTCTTGATCATTCTTAGCACAGACTCTTGGAACTACTACCTTAGATTCAGCCATTTCTCTTACATACACCATTCCACACAAAAAAGCAAAAATAAGCTATATTAATCAAAACAAACAAATAAAAAAAAAACCTTTGAGAAATTGAACAGATTTTTAATCATAGAGACTCAAGCAACGTAGGAACATCATGGAGAAATTGAACAGATTATGACAATGTTTAAAACCAAACAACAATATGAAAAGGAGAAATAAGAGAAGATCGGTAACTCAACGCAACGATACCATAGCTATAATCAAAAATGAACTATCTACAATAGAACTGGAACAATTGGATTTATCGATCTCAAAAACATCATAACAAGCAAAATATAATGAATCAAAGAAATTTTACGATTAGAAACGAAACTAATTAAACGAGGAAGATCAAAGAAAGAAGCTTACTTGAGAGGAAGAAGAAGAAGTCTGAGAGATCAATTACCAATTCTCAAACAGATCAATTACCAATTCTCAATCTGACCACATCACTTCTTACTGTTCTATATATCAAACGGATCATAGAACCCTAATTTTGCATTACCCTAATCCCAATTCTAAGAACCCTAATTTTGCATTACAATAATCCCAATTCTAAGAAACCTAATGATAACAACGGATTTTCGACTCATCTCTCTTCTCAGAGTAACGGAAATCAACCAGAATTGAAGATTTTGCTTCACTTAGTTTTTGTCGGCAAAGGTCGAGAAAGGGAGAGAGGTGACAAAATGCTGAGAAAAAAAAACACACGTGAACAATTTTGTTTTTGGTTTTGTCTTTACTCTTCCCCCACTCATTGGGCCGATCGGAAGCTTTCTAAATCGAGTTTGGTTATCGCATCGGTTCAGTTTAATTCATCATATCCTCCGGTCGGATTACAAAACAATTAATGACACAATCAATGAAAATCCGATTTAATATTAAGAAAATAATTCTTGGACATGTATAATAGAATTTTGACGATATAATATTTTCATGTAACTAATTCCATAATTACTTTCATTTTTTTTATTTAGTATTTAATTCTAGCCAATTATCTAATTAACATAAACTTTTTTCTGTTATTAGCATTCTAATATATAGTGTTCTTCTATTTTAAATAGATCCCACATACATCATATATTAACAACATTATAAATATTTAAACTTTATAAAACATTTAAAGTGTTTATAATATTTAAATTCTATAAAACATTTATAATATTAATAGTATTTGAGCTGTATAAAAATTAAAAATTAAATATTATAGGAACCATTTATAAGAAAACTTTAAATTGACTCGAATTATGTCTTTATAAACAAAATATTTTTCTAAAAAAAAAATAACAAAATGATGTTTAATTTCACCGGACGAAGTTATATGGTAGAACGGGTTATGATCGATATTAATACGGGACGGTGTACCACAGGTGAAATACTAGGATTAACAAATAAAATAAAATATACAATCATAAACACTAAACAAAACAAACAATATTAACAAAATAATTACAATTTAAAATTAAAAAATTTTAGTTACAAAAAAATCAATCCGCAGTATACCACGGGTAAAATCTAATTTTATTACAAACCAAATACAAACAATCATAAGATTATAAACAAAAAAAATTTTAGTCTAATATATATATCACAAATAATCAAATTATAAAAATAAAAAACAAAAACAAAAAAATATTTAACCCGCGGTATACCGCGGGTCATATCCTAGTTGAATAAATATTTGAAATCATATAATATTCTCAAAAATGAAGATACGAAAGACTTAAAAGATGAAAAGATTGTTTTTTTTTTTGACATCTTTGAATCGACAAGACCCGATCCATAACCAATCGAATTCCGATGGGGAAGGCGGAGTCAGATGGACTTAACCACTTGACTAAAGACACATCCCCGAAAAGATTGTTTGTTTCTTATGTAAAGAAAATAACAAAATTAAAAGACAATTCACTTAATAACATTTTCTACTTCCCAACTAATATAAAAATTTAAAATGTATTTTTTGTTGTGCACCAACTTTTTGATTCAAACTAGAAAGATACATGAGAATTGTGCATATTCGGACAAACCCGAATAGCAAGCTTGGAAAATAAAGAACATGAGCATACATATATAAAAGATAGAGACACAAGCTCGTCGAAACTTGATAGAGCACCAAGAGAAATGTTCAAACAAACTAACACGAGCAAGCCCATGAGAGAAAACACATTCAACACATAATCATCAACTGGCAAGTAGATAGTCACCATACTTTGTGATGTTAAGACGAGGTTCGAACCAACATATGTGGTTCTAGGCTGGAAGCAACCTGGATTTGCCTCTCCCGCATACAGGGAGAAGTCGAAGAAATATCCGGTGAGCAAAATTCGCCGGAATTGGGCGGAATCCGAACCAATAGAGGTGGTTCTAGATTGTACGTAAACTGGCCTTGCCTCAGATGAAAGCATAAAAAACTGGAGAAGTATTCTGTAGAGGAGAGGTAGGAGAAATAAACAGTATTGACGCAAACTGGCCCTGCCTCTGTGTCTTTTAACAGTAATGCAACATTTAACATATTAGTGATGTTAGATTAATATAAGAAACAAGATTCCAAAGTGTGAAATAAGATTAAAAATCTATTGACAGTATTGCAACGTTATCGACGAATGACGCCTAAGAATGATGCTAAACTATTTTCTTATATTGCTGAAGGCTATTGTTTCTTCCTTCACTTATCTTTACTTGTTTTGCTGTGAGGAATTTGATAAATAAGATAGACAAGTATTTATAAGAAAACAATACCCAAATTCTACATTAGAATGTCGGGAAACTCCCATAAAAAACCTTTAAGGTGGCAACCACTTACACTTTAAACCTTAAAGGTTTTGAACTCTCACAATAAACCATTAAAATAACAATTATGTTATTTAAAACCTTCAAAGTGAAATTTGTGTTCGTGGATCCACATAAATTCAGGAAATAATTGATTTCATCAACAAAAATATTTGTTTTTCATTATAGATAATGATGTAGCTTCAATAAGTAATTTTATTTTAATTAAAAAATCATAGTAAAATTTTCTATTTATCATAAATAATATATTGTAAAATTACGGAAAATTAAAAATTCAGTGTATTCAATCTCTTTTTCGTGTATTCAATCCTTTAGAAATTTCACGCCAAGAACCTTGTTTTATGATTTAGCAGTTTGATCTATAATTCTGGGCATGAAATGTATGCAAGCTTTCACTTACCCAGAGCCAAAATGTTCTTTTTTTGAATTTTAAAATTATTGATTCAGAATACCAATTTAATTAGGTTACCAAAAATGATATACAGTACTAGAATAAAGTTACTCACAAGAAATATCTTTGCAAGAAATCTTTAGTCACATAATCAATAGTTTACTTTTTTTTTTTTGACATCTTTGAATCGACAAGGTCCGATCCATAGCCAATCCCTACTACGCGGGGTAACGCGACTTAGTGGAGTCGAACTCTGGTGGAGAAGGCGGAGTCCCATAATCAATAGTTTACTAATTTAGCGATATATCATTATTAGTTTGACAACGTATGATAAATGAAATTCCTTATACAATATTGATCTAATTAAGTTTTACGAAAAACAACATATGCATATTATTAATATGAAACTTAAACAATATAAGAAAAATTAAATATTTGCAGACAAAACAATTGAAATTTTTACAGATAGCCATATAATTTATATATGAGAGTTCGTAATTGATTATGATTATCTGAATGGGATTTCTCTAGTGTCATGATTAGAACTTTGGATCAATGTCTCAAATGTCCCTTTTGATCAAAAACTGATATAGATGTTTAAATGACCTTTTAATCTTCAAAGTTCTAGGAATTACACACCCAGCCACTAGAAGAAACCCACCCAAATTGATTAAGTGGGTATGTAATCGGATCACCCATTCATTAGTCCATCAAACACTTTTTTTACATTTTATTTCGATTACCCGTTTCTTATTTCTCCTTCTTTCGAGCAGCTACTTTTTAGTGTTATGTTGTGTTGTTTTAAGAACTTTACTCTCTGTCCTTATTTCTTCAGCGACTGTGCACCGTCTACCTAGTTATTGATGTGCGTTTAAGACGACGGATCATGTGCCGTCAACAAACAAACTTGAAGAGAATCTGTGTTCACTAGTTCTACCTAATATACAATGTGCTCATAATTGCACATTTTTAGCCAACTACATTAGTTTATGTACCATTATTCACCTTGCCTATTCTGACTACTATTTTCAAGGCATTCATGCGTTTTTGCCTCTGAAGCAATTTAATTATGGTTGAGGAAAATTAGATGGCGACTAGGAGCAGATCTAGGTTGCTTAAGAGTGGGGCACGTACTCCATGCCAAATTTATAAAAGTTCGTTTGTAGATTCGTGGTTCGATGTAATATCCAATATTAATTGTTTGATGTAATATCCTCATTTGGTTTACAAATACTTAACTCCATCTTACTTATTTACTTGTCAGTTTTACATGTTTCATTACTTCATTATTAATTGATTAAAAAGTATGTGTACTAACTATTCTATTTTTTCTTCTCGAGAGTAATTACAAAATTATATATCTATATATATGGTTGTTAAAAATAAATTATGTATTGATGAACATATTGTCTTCACATATTTAATTTTTTTATAAAAAAAACTAGTATATACAGTATTGTGGATGTCGTATTCACACACTTAAGTATTTATATTATCAAAGCCAAAAGTACAAGACAAATACGTATAGAAAATGTATGTAAAAAAAACTATAGAGAGGAAGTATTATTGTATTGATAAAGTAGTGAGAATTCGAGGCCCCCTTTTCGGTCTAGAGATCTCATATTTATACACGATAATTTATATTAATTTACTAATTAATGTAATAATTCTCTTTTAATGTGACTCTTTTGATTCTGTCATCAATGTCATAACATCCTTTTTCGAATTCTTTTGGGCATCTATTGGGCCTTCGAGCATTCGGCTCAACATTCAGTATCAAACTACACCTTCACTTTGTTGTGCCTTTCCGATCTCTTCGATTCATTTAGACTCGCACAGTAGCTTCGGTCCAGGTATTTGACTATCAATTCACTTCCAATGACTCAGCACCCACATGACAATCTTTGCATAGAGCCTGAACTAAGAGTTCGAGATCCGAGACCAACCAATTACAAAGGCCATATGACATGATGATAATGGATAACTTGGTATGGCTGTTTTTTTATTGTTACATCTGTTTTCAATGATCAGTTAAACATCATAAATAATTGTTTCAGCACAAGATGAAATCCAAGATGAATGCCTATAACTTATAAGCTGTTATGTTGATATATTAAAGGAAAGAAAATTAATAATTGACGCATAATCAAGAAAGAAAACGACATTGAAAGAACGGCACAGACAAAAGAAAAATTAGAGTTGATCACTACAAGAATATATCTACACTAGATTTAACCCGCGGTACACCGCATTACGATTTGCTTAATGATTATTTATTATATATAAAAGTTTGTAAAATTGTACCATTTTATAAGATATTTATATTTTTTAGTTTACAATTGTTATTTAGTGACGGTATACCACGGGACATTTTTGGTTTTATACAATTTCTTCTAAATCAGACTAATTTAATATGTCTAGTATTAATGATGTTAAAAATAATAAATTAAGGATTTAACCCGTATTGAAGCGGCGGATTAATATTTTTTTATTAATGTTGATTCAAAAACTCGTTCCGATATATAACCCCGCCGCGCAATATAATCCGTCCCGTGTTATTTTAATTTTTTTATTTGTTCAAATGTTCATAACATTATAAACCATTTATTGATTGTTGATATATCAATTATAATATTTAAAACTATTTAAAAATTTTAAATTTAATATCTCTGGTAAAATTAAATAGATAAACTAACGACAAAATTAAACCATATACAAACTTTTGAATTTGGATGCTTGTTAAGTTAAGTTTCAATATCCATTTGGATTTGAATTCATTTTGATCTTATTTATAATATGATTATGAATCATTGTCTAAACATTTTAGCAGATGTGGGAAGTTAAAAACACATTTTTCATCAATTAGGTAATATATGTATGTTTTTAAAATTTTGAATCACAATATATGAAGAAAAAAATTGAGTTTTTTCTTAACTTTATGTATTATATAATGATTCAAAACAGTTTTGAAAAATCAAACAAAGAAGATAGGAGAATTATAATTTTAAATTTTAACTAAATCTTCTAAATATCTATATTATTAAATATAATATCCGGTATAAGAGTTTGGTTTTTTATACCCTGAACCAAGTTACATATGGAATATCTAAGTCGGGTTCCAACTTTGCCGGATCACAGTTTAACCTACCCATTAACAGATGTACTTTAAAAATACTATAGAGATTGTTAGCACGAGAGAAGAGATATAATACGTCAATACTATATCAGCCCCAGTTATGGTAGACTCTCCACATAGAATAGCGTTTCTTACATATGTTATGATATTGTCTTCTATTATAGCATAAATAAAACGCTTCTACGATAGCTATATTAAAATGCTTTACTTTATTTTTTGTAGGCCTTTTTATGCTGTAATACATTATATACAATTAAAATCTACAGATTTGAAATCCAATTAATTACAACTTAACCAAGATTCTAAAAACTGAAACAAACAAGATCAAGTCCTCCTAAACAACTGAAGTGTTTCTCCAGCATCACCATTCTCATCACTCCCACTTCATATCCCTCCATTATCTTCTCCACCTTCAATCTCAATCTCAATTTAATCGTTTCACAAGAATCCCGCATGCACCAGCAAGACTCTACCCTATAAATAGGGGTGAAAATTTTGTGGCTGAATTTTTTTGGGGGAAAAGAGAGACCGAGCTGCCTCCCTCATTGTCGCGAAGAAGGAAGCCGCCACTATCTACCTCAACCATCAGCATAGAAGAAAGTAAGAGAGATACTAGAATCTCATCCAATGATTCTCGAATTCTTGCTAGGAGTTCATGGATGTGTTCATATATTGGTTTGTGGATAGAGTGTTAGATAGGTAAATCGGTAATTTGCGTGATATGGGTTGGGGTGATTGTCACGGACGTAAACAAATGATTAGGGTGTTATTTATTTCATTGATGTCTTGGTAATAGATTACTGGTGTTGAGTGCTAGAACTAGTCGATAGTTGGTTGATGAATAAGAAATAGTACTAGAAAAAAATCGACACTTTAAATGAAATAGTCCTATCACTTTTATTTAGCAAGTCAAAGTGGTATCATGTTTTAGATCCTTAAGAAAACTTGGTGAATAGGCTACTCGAGAGCTACACTCACCGTCGAAAGATTAGTCATATGGTAAATGCTCATATCACCCATAGTTATATAAATAAATATACTGGAACATAAATTAATATGTGGAAAAAAAAATAAATTTTCAGAATTTCTTTGTCGATAATGATGCAGTTTTGAACTGTATAAATGTATTACTACAATATCTTTTCTTTTGTTTTTTGAGTAAATGTTAAATTTATTCATTAAAAAACTGGTATTACATCAAGTGCATCGTTTTTGAGTAGAGAAAAGTTAGATTCTTATGTTACAAGCTTATAACCGAAAAGAAAAACCAGTAGATGAGAAGGTCTTCTTATTTTCGATTTCCCGAGTTTCGTAGTAATGTTATCTTATTGCGGATGGTCTTTTCGATGATTTTCTCGAGGTGAAGGGCTGATCGAGGACGTTCTCTATGTCTGTGGTTAGGCATGGGCATAATACCCGAACCCGATCCGAACCCGAACCCAAAATTTTCAAACACCCGAATGGGCCCTAAACTTCAAAACCCGAAAATCCAAATCCGAACCCGACCCGAACAGGTATCCAAACATACCTCAAATATAAGTATATATTGATGATATATTAGTAATATTTATACTTATATTAGAAAATATTCGGATTTCTTGGGTATTTTGGTTATTTTTGTGTACTTTCGGTTACTTTTGGATATATTCAAAGAAAAATACTCGGGTTGTTTTGGGAATTTCTGAAATTTTTAAGTAATTTGATAGATTTTTATACAAAATTTTGATTTTTGAATATTTGAATAAACTCGAACCCGAACCCCGAACTGAACCTGACCAAAAATCTTAAAATACTCGAAGAGGTCCTAAAATTCTAGCTCCGAAAAACCCAAACTCGAAAATCCCGACCTGAATACTCGAACGCACATGTCTATATGCGGTTATTTCGCTCTCTCCAGATTGTGTAGACCATGCATTGAAGCCCATACCTTAAAAGAAGCAGAGGCTGAGGTTCAAGAGTGGAGGATGAGATGACGATTTTGAGTTGGTCCCAACGCAACATGAAGTTGCTTTCCATAAACCTTTTGATACATGTGCCCAGATTTGACTTGAATAACGACATTTGAAGAAGAGATGGTCCCTTGTCATTGTAGGCTCTTGACAGAAAGAACAAGAAGATTCGATCCGTTGGTTCCAAGTTAACATTCGGTCCCCCGTAGAAAGTTTATTATGCATTCCCAGCCATGTTATAAATGCAAACTTTGGTGTGGCGCAAAAACAGCGTTTATGAAAACGTAATCAATGACGTATTATAGCTCTTCTCTCGTAATAAGAATGTTGATTTTTCTTGTAGCCGACTTGAGAACACCACACCCTTTTTGCCCAGTCGCAACTGGCCTCTCCACTCTAATAGTTTCCAAGTCTCACAGGTTGAGAACTTCCTTTTGAAACATGTTCGACACTTCCAAAGATTAACATCGTCCATATCAAGCTTCAATTTTGTTTAAACTTCTTCTATCTCAACTTCGATTCTGTTCAGCAACTCGACACGATGCCTTCTCCTTCAGCAATTTAATAACACATCTTCAATCATCATACTCTTAGTAATCCTGAGGTCCATGCATCCTCTATCGCCGAGTATATCAAAAAATCTTCCCATGGAGGATCATTGATCATATCATATCAAAAGGAAGTGTGCTTGCCACTTTTAATTTCCACCTTGTGAAATTCTTTGGCCGTGTCTCTCAGATTAAGAATCTTTCGCCACATCCACGAGCGTTGAAAAGATGTTTTTTCTTATAGTCCAGACTAATTATGCCTACAATTATCGATATATTCAAGTGTGTTTTATACTTTCAGTTATGCACAAACAAGACAAAATATATAAAGTCGTATTTGAATATGATATTATTTGTTAATTATTCGAATGCAATAAATCATACTATGCATTCAACAATAGATTTATTTTTTTGTTTAGTATTCTTGCATATATAAACTATAACGTTTGTGAAACAAATATGTATAACATCTATGCAACCAATATTATTTTACAAGAGTGATTATTCATATTAATTTTGGTTTGCCAAAAAATTTATTATTTTAAGTTAGAAATATACAACTTGGTCCTCCCTCCTTTTCTCTTCCTTCTCTCCTTTGTGACATTATCTATTTTGTTCTTAGTAATCACCATAAATCTGCTTATATTCCCAATTTTTTTATATAAGTTACATTTTAAATTTCCAAATCACATAGTATCTTTTTTTTTTGTGTGCAAAAATCACATAGTATCCTTATTCCTTAATCTACCAAAAACAAAACTCTACATTATTTACTGTCTTAATACAAATCATGCATGTGAAATGAAGGAAAAACTATTCACTAAAAATCTGAATACTCGTGATGCCGTTACGCCCCAATCTATGATAACTTTTTATATCTTTTTGGCACCTACCCTTGTCTATGAATCCCTGCAATCATGATATATACTTGAAGTATACATTGACACAATACCTAATTGTTTGTATGATTTCGACTTAGTAGTTTTATTGGAATATAAATTGGCCGACTTCCCTAGTTTTCTATCATTTGCAATAAATTTTTTTTTTTTTTATGGTGAGTGGTGATACAATAGTAGTGATAGATTAAAAAAAAAATTAGTTATTAAAAATATAACCATATTTTACAGCAATTTATTGTTTATATCTCCAAAATATCTGGTTTAAGTACTAGAATAGGTAGAATAAAATCTTTAATTTATTCAATGACTATATACTTAGCGTTACAATTTTCTTTTCAAAATATCATAAAAGAAATACTACACTCAAATCTTTAGAATGTAGCTGTGGTAAGTAGATTGTATGAATAAGAAAGAAAGCTCGATATCACGACAACAAGGGAATTTTATTTTATTTATGGACGATGGAATAGAAGTACATAATACAAACGGATGCAACAACAAATAAGAGAAAGAAAAAAAAAACAAGACACCAAGACACCGGTAACATTTTCTACCCCTTTTTTTTATTACATATGTTTTGATTATTGATTCAATTTGAGAGACTATTTCCGGACTTAAAGTTTTTGACCTCCTCTTTTGAAAATATGATTATCTTCTTCACCATGTTGCAGAATTCACTATATGCAAAGAACACAAAAAATGAAATATTAATATTGCTCAAGATTCTAACTAATTTTTCAATAGATAGAAAGAGAAAGGAAACTTACGGCCATGGATCGTCTCCAACAAGCATCCCATCTTCTTCATTGTCTGTGAAAGCTATTTCCCATTGGTTCCGATTTTGCAACTGGCCTTTGAGATCAAAGAGTTTCTCCAATTCCAGTATTAGCTGATCATATCCGTTAAGAACACTTAAATCCAGAGCTCTTCCTAGTGTTACACCATGCATTTGAACCTGTTCCATATCAAAATTGCATGAGTTGAGTAAAATGAGAAAAAACATTCATATATAAAGAGTAGAATATATTGATCTTAATTATACTTACTTTGGTACAGGTTCTGGTAGAACTCACCTGCTTGCTTTGGATCTCTCTTTGTGATCTCATTTGGCCTAGACCAAAAAGTTTCTCTTGAGAAAGTTTAGAAATCTCTGAGTTTGGATCTGAGTCAATTTTTTCAATGGGATCTTTGATCACTGGAGGAGTGGCAAGAGAGACTCCAAAAACTCTACAACTAGCGCCTCCATTGTTTGTTATATTTCCTTCTATTGGTGTAACCATTTGATCGTTATTATGATTTAGTCGGGGCATTGTCTGAACAGAGTAGCTCATTAGCAACCTAGAAGGAGTCGAATCATCTTCAATTGCATCAGGATAACTAAGAGGAACATTCATCGGGGAGGTCATGCTTGGTTGTCCAATTTCTTGTCCTTGTGTCAATATAGGAGGCAAGAGGTGTGATGATGAAGAACCTATATATAATAGGTATAATGAGAAGGTATTAATAAAGAATCTTTAATTCTTTAAATAGAATATTAGTTACTTAAATAAAGATTATAAGAGACTCTTTTTATACCGATTTCATTAACTTCTCGTGAACGTTTGTTCTTAAGCATAGATGACCGGAGAACATTTGACGAAGACGTTGAATGTTCGATTTCCCATGGGGAAACTTTATCAGGCCTCGGAAATGATGCAAATTCATCCCACTGCACCTGCAAAATGAGAGTTACTTAGTGATATGTTATTTATTGCACTCAAAAACGTACTTTTAAAAGAATTTTATAAAGTGTGAAGAGAATTTTACTTTTAAGCTACGCCATTCTGAACATTTCCAATGAGGAGAGAAATCACTAACTCCAATAATTGTCCCGAAACATCTTAATTAATACAATAAAATGTGTTATTATAGATAATATTAGACATTAGAGATATATTTAAGAAGAAAAAAAGTTTTGATCTAATGTTACCTTCTTTCAGAAAAATCATCTTCCTCAAACCGCTTTGTAAATCTTGACCCGACATTGAACTTATTGTTCATGGCGTCTAAGAATTTATCGAAATTGACAATAAATTGACTTGACCTGATACTTATACAGACACAAAATATAAACCTACATGTTGAAGAAACTAATCTATTGATAAATCAATAGAACCATAAATGTGAGTTCAAATGGTTCTTTGAATTACCTTGGCTTGTAAACCACAATGAACATACATTGGTTATCAAAAGCATGCTTTGCAGAAGCAATTACCCCATGTCTCATACTTTCTATTGATATTAGTGATGAAGGTATGTTCCCTTGTTGATATCTCGCTCGTCTGATACCAACTCGTAACTCTCCAGTCTCTCCCCTAGAACCACAAGTAAATTGTTTAAAGTCCAAAACTCAATAACCAAAAGATATATAAAAAGAAACAATATTATACCTAAGGAATACAATAACATCCCCTGCAACCAATTTTTTGGATGTTATGAATGCATTCCAACCTGTTGTTAACAAATGTCTTCGCGGTGTACCTGCATGGAACAAGAAGATTATTAGTTACTAGTCATAATATTCTTATATTTATATGAATAAAAGAATTTATACCTCTATAGCTGTGTTTGAATCTCCATTGATTACCATGGAGATCTATAGTAAGAAGTTCTTGTGCCGGTAAAGGCTGAGACATATCCTAAAGCAAAATTAATGTGTAAATGTCTAATGAAAGCTTAAAATTAGAATTCGTTTCATCAAAGAAAAACTAAACATTAAATACCAGCGGAGGGAGACATTCAATGGCAAGTTTTCTCGGAACAGAGAATCCACCATGAGCACTTGTATCTGAGGCTGTTAAAACCTTTGAATAGGAATTAACTAATGGCCTAAATTGATTTTCATTCTGAGTAGGGATTACAACTTGCTAAACACATAAAAAAAAAATTAGAATATAAGTGAGATATAATAGGAGAAAAAATAGAATTAACTAAAAAATAAAAGAGAAATTCTAAATATTTTGCTCACATTTGTATCTGGCATCAAAGTAATCTCAGCATAAGTCTCATCACTATTTCTTTCCACCTAAAATCAAACATCAAACAGTTAACTAATTATTATTTTTATAAAGAAATCAGATGTGTTCATGTGTATTCGCTAAAACATCAAAGAGATATACCTTAAGCTTAATAGCAATAACACGACATTGAAGCTTAGAAGGAAGATCAACAATTGGTAGTAACTCATTCAACTTTTCTTCTGTAGATGCCTCAACCTGAAAAAACCGTCAAAATGTTTTATAACGAAAGAACAAAACATAGGAGAGAGAGAGAGAGAGAGAGAGAGAGAGAGAGAGAGAGAGAGAGAGAGAGAGAGAGAGAGAGAGAGAGAGAGAGAGAGAGAGAGAGCTCACAAGCTCTATGTGGCCTTGAGGAAAATAATAAACTTTTTCTCCAAGTTTTGGAATATCACACAAAGGTCCAGCACACAGTTTCCATAACTGCTCGTACATATAGCTCTTGGATCCATCAGCTGCTGAACAAATACCAAAACAATATAACCAAAAAAGTTTTCAATAAAATAAAAAAAAAAAGTCAAAATTTCTTACTTATGCCTGATAATTCAGGTTGTGCATTCACAACATTGCCACTTTCCATCGGCTCTTATCCAAAGATCGGTATACCAAAATATGTTATCTCAACAACTATAAGACTACTTTTTCCCTTTTCTCAACTTCTCTCGCTACCATGGGACCGCAAGATAGCATATTTATAGGTGGGAACCTACCAAAATACATTAAAATATTTTCTTAGATTTGAATACTAAATTTAATAAGGTTACCAAAATTTAATAAAGGTAATTTAGAGAAATGTCATTAATATTTTCATATTTTGACTACATATAAAAAATTAAATTTCTTATATGTTGATTGATTAAGTTACCAAAATCAACATATGCATTATCCATATATAAGTTGAACAATATAGAAAAATTTTAATACTTACAAACAAAACATTTTTTTCTTAGAAATCTTTTTACATAGCCATATAAAATTTAAATAAGAGTTCTTGCTTGATACTATTGCATGAATAGGAATTCTCTAGCGTCATTATCAGACCTTTCATATGGGATTTATGATACATCTCGTGTTAGCTTTTTATTTTTGTCTTCCCTTAAAATTTTTATGGTTCTCTTATGAACTGGTTTCTCATATATTATCGCTCTTTGGGGAATTTTAATTTCCAAGGGCATCTTCCCCTTTCCATTTATCTAGGATGTGAATTTGCATATGTTCCATGGCTAAAGGTAATGTCCTTGCATCGGGGGTTGATTACCGGAGGTGGTTGATTAGCCTTACAAGGGAGGGTATGGCTTATAGTATGATGGGTTCCATCAAGAGCATACAAGAGCTTGTCGCTGCCTCTCAAATCGAACGTCATCCAAGCATTTTTCCCTATGTTTTATATTGGTGGCTTTTATTTTGTCCTTAAAAATTCAGATGAGAACTCTTTAGATTTTTTTCATCTCGCTCTTCATTTCATGACTTTACTCTTTACTGTATGTTAGGCAAAGCAACATGGAATCAATCTTCCGTATGGGACTCCTGCAATTGAGGAGAGAAACAATGTCGGGACATATAACATATTTTATTGAAAATCTTTATCGAAGGATTCGTGCTTGTATGGAAGGGAATAAGTCTATTTTTGCTAAGACTAGGAGGTTGTAGGAATGTAACCATGGTTAAGGCAAAATAAGATTACGCCACTCAGGACCGGCCTATCCCTAAAGCCCAGGAAGTTGATGTTTTAGGCAACAATCCTATTTATTTTAAGAAGCAACCAAATTTGTAAAATTGTTTTGTAGTCTAGTGGTATTCGTTACCCTTACATATAGAAGGTGGTTGCTTCGATCCTTGATCACTTTATTGTATATGTCATGTGTAATGCCATTAGCAGTGTTAGGTTGGTCTTTGATATGAGATACAAAACTCTTACCGATCTAAGCATTCTAACTCGCCTAGTTTTTCCCGTCCCAATGCATCATGGCCCTAGCTAGTTCGCTTTACTTTCGTCTTTTGTTTTGTTGTAATCTTGAATATGAAATTTTTTTAATGTTGCACCAACGATAAATTTGGTGCCATGTAATTAGAATCTTTTTTTGTCTTTAGCAGTATACTCTTTTTTAATCTTTTCGTTTGCTATATATTTTGTTTCTATAGGAGATATACAAGTTGTATTTCTAGTTTGTGTACTTGTGTGTTGGCTGTTAGAAATAAATTTACCCACTCAGTCATTATATTCTGTATAACTAGCAACAAGGTATGACCAGGAGTTTTTGGAAGCATCGACTCGGTAAGAATTAAGGAGTTCATCATGAAAACATATTTGTCGCACATTCGTATTAGGTATCCTTCAAACACTGCGATATGTGCCTCAAAGTTTCAGTGTTGTCTAATATGTTGTAGTTCGGTAGGCGCCACTACTATTTGGGTGTTTTTTTTTAGCGCTCATGGTGTGTAATGATGTGTGGTCATGGATAGATCCTACAGAGGTAATGAAGTTACACAATTGAATTCAAAGAATGAAATCTTACTAAGAAGCGTCATGTGAAAAGAGGTGGGTCTTCACGTATTTATAGGTCTTGGGTTTCAAAAGTCAGTTTAGAGCTTCTCGGACGCGTAAACGTTGAAGGAGTGTCGTTTTGGTTAAATGAGGGAACTTCAAATCTTGGCCGCCATAGCAGGGCTTGGAGGCACAACAAATGTGAGTTTGGGTGCGAACGCATGGCAGTAGGGCGTTGTGAAGAGTTGTTTGGCCGTGGCTTGCTGTTCTTTGGCGTGGTTGGATAAGTCTCTACTAAAATCTAGATAACTTCTGAATAGATTGATAGTTTGGTCTCATTCTACTTGGAGGGGAATGGTGAATCTTCTATCTTTTCAATGACTCCAAAAATGTTCAATTTATTGCACGGTAAAACCTTCAACAGATGCCAAACTTCTGATGCTTCAAAACTATTTTTAAGCTCGTATTGTTGCATTTTGTGCATTTTTGTCCAAAAACTTGTAAAGAGTCTCGAAACTATATATACTTGAAAAAGATCTTAAAAACCCCTATATATCACTTGAAATTCTTATTAAAAACTAGTAAAATGGGTAAAAATATGATGTTATCATGCGACTTTGTGGTCGTTTAGTCTGTGTGAAAGCATTCTCGAAGTTTTATTTTTCGCGGAGCTGGGAATAAAATCGGATTTTGCATACCCTCACAAATGAACCTAGATAAATTTATAAACAATTTATACTAATATGCGAGAACATATCCTAATTAACCATAAATTTGAATTTTGTACCTTCAAGTTTTGTACAAAATAATACATTGACCCTAACACTGTTAAGCCACTATAATATTTGGAACAATTCTAGTGGACATGACCGTCTTTCTTAACGTTGGTTTCTTCTCGCATTGTAACGGTATCCTCAATAAGAAGCTCAATTTTTCCTCCCTCTATGTTTTTCTTACACCTCGTGTCCTTCATAAAGGCGGTATGCCATTTCCCCGAAAAAGGATTTGATGGATTGTGAACTTTTTGGGGTTCCTAACATTATAGCGAGTGTCACACCTTCTAGTTCGACATAAGGCTTTTCATAGCCATACGACATACTTGTTTACTCAGTTTTGACTCTTCTTAATAAAATCTGGTTAGGCTCTGTTGGAAAATACTGCATTGAAGCATGTATCATGCCGGTTGGCAAATTTTTGAGGGCGTTCTTGATTTTTTGATGTTTACTACGATGGTTTTAATCGAGACTTTGCTAAAACTCTCTAGAACTAATGACGGAAGTAGTAGGGAATGTTCTCCTCTCTCTGGTTGTCGGGATGGTCGAGTAGTATTTTATTTCTTTATTTGCCATTTTGTATATACTCTTTTTTTGTTGGTTAATATAATTCGAAATTAAAAAAAAAAAAAAAAGAATCTACTAAAATTCAGCTTCTTTTGTTTGTTATCTGCTTATTTTCGAAGATGACAATTTTACCCGTCTCACAAATATCTACCATAGACATTTCTATCTACATTACATTCACAATAAACTTATAACACACTAGAGGGAAAAAAACAATCTTTACTTGTATAGACTTCTCCGATCCGATACGTTTGCCTTAAATAATTTGTAAAATTCTTATTCTGTGAGAGTCAAACCTTATTACTTTAAAATATTAATACTTTTGACTAATCACCGAACAAAAAGTTCCACATCATCTTAGTTAGTTCTGGGTGTTCGGTTATCCGATCGGTTATCGGTTCGGTTCTATTCGGTTTCAGTTTTTTCGATTCTAAAATTTAGTATCCATTCGGATATTTTAAAATTTCAGTTCGGTTCCAGTTCTTTCAGTTTTGAAATTTAGTATCCATTCGGTTATTTCGTTTTGGATATTTTCGGATATTTTGATTAATTTTGGGTATTTATTGATATTTTGAATATTTTTCGGTTATTTTCGGATATTTTGGTTACTTTGATTATTTGGTCTATAAATAACTAATATTTTTAAAAATATAATTCTATTTTTGGTATTTTCGGTTATCCGAAATATTTTGATTCGGTACCGATTCAGTTACAGTTCTTTCGGTTATAGAATTTAGTATCTATTCGGTTATTTCCAAGTTTTTTGTTCGGTTCAGTTATTTTTGCTTCGGTTTTGGTTCGGTACATTCGGTTCGGTTTAAATATCCAGTCCTATTCTTAGTTAGCAAATGGTGATAATATCGTTGAGACTAGTCCTGGGCGTTCGGTTATCCGATCGGTTATCGGTTCGGTTCCATTAGGTTTCGGTTCTTTCGGTTTTTAAATTTAGTATCCATTCGGGTATTTTGAAATTTTGGTTCGGTTTCGGTTCGGTTCCGGTTATTTCGGTTTTAAATTTTAGTATCCATTCTGTTATTTTGCTTTGAATATTTTCGGATATTTTGGTTATTTTTGGGTATTTTTGATTATTTTTGATTATTTTTATTATTTTATATATTTTTCAAGTAATTTAGATTAGTTGGTCTACAAATACCCAGTAGTTTTGAAAAGATAATTGTATTTCAAATATTTTCAGTTATCCGAAATATTTCGGTTCGGTACCGATTCGATTACGGTTATTTCGGTTATAGAATTTAGTATCCATACAGTTATTTTTAGGCCTGGGCAACAAAACGGACCCGATACCCGAACCGATACCCGAACCGAAAAAACCGGGTCGGGGCGGGTTAGGGTATTAGAAAATTACCCCATTGGGTAGAGTATTGGTTTACCCGTGGGTATCGATTCGGGTCGGGGATTACCCGTTAATTACCCATTTCGGGTACCCATAAACCCGAAGCAATTCATATGTGTTTATATATATAAAGATAATTAGATATGTATGTCCTACCTTTTAAGTTTTGTCGTTTGAGTTTCCTTCTCCAATCCCTCGTATATCGGCTTCCTTGCTTAAAATCCCTTCTTGAGTCACATTATCAAAACTGGAAACCCTCGTTGCTACACTCTCGGCGACCTTACTGTCACCGAACATTCCGATCAACTCAACACCAACAGCTCTATCGCGAAATCGGATTTATGTGATTTTGGATGGGATTGTTATTTTTGTTATTTTGGATTGGATTTAGTATTTAGATGTCATGTTTGATGTTCTATTCTCTTTATTTGATCATTTGAGCATGTACAATGATTTAAAACTTCGGGTATTGGAGTCATATTTCGGATTTATGGGTAATTTTACCCATTTAGACCCGAGCCTAATGGGTACCCAAATTTTTTAGGTTTTTTTCCGGTTCTCATACTCATTACCCAAACCGACCCGAACCCGACGATACCCGAACCGGACCGGAACCGAAATTTTAGAAATACCCGAATGGGCCATAAGTTCATTACCCATTCAACCCGAACCCGAACGGGTTTTTCCCGAACTCGAACGGGTTACCCATATATCCAGGCCTAGTTATTTTTAAATTTTCGGTTCGGTTCGATTCGATTATTTTTGTTTCAATGGTTCGGTACATTCGATTCGGTTTATTTGCATAGGCCTAGTTGAGACTACCCACTTAAAGCCCATTACGTAAAGCATAATCTCTTAGGGAATATAAAATCATCCATCGGAAAATAAAACGAATAACAAACGACTATGGATAATTAATTAATTGACTTGTATTCTTGGAGAACAGACGCAGAGGTTGAAGACGATGATAACAGTAGGATTTGTTCAACCCAATTCTCTCTTCTCCTTCTCAACTAAATCCATCGACAAGCCACAAACTTCACGAACCAAATGGGTCTCTTCGTCTTCTTTCTCATCTGCCCCTTCGGCGTCCTCTTCCGTTGAGACATTTCATCGAACAGGTAATGGGCAAGTTCTTCAGAAAGATGTTATCTGTGGCAACAATGAAGAAGTCAGGAAGAAGAATAAAAGGGTTTTCTTCTTAGACGTTAGTCCACTTTGCTACGAAGGAAACAAACCCAGTTCACAAGCTTTTGGTCACTGGATTTCACTCTTCTTCTCTCAAGTCAGCCTCACTGATCCTGTCATAGCTGTATAAAAATCTCTCCTTTTCTTTTATTCTTTCTTCCACAAGCTTTTTCTCTTCTTCGATCAATGAAAGATAGTTCCTTTTGTAGGTTATCGATGGAGAAGAAGGTAACCAGAGTCGCCGAGAATTGTTGCCTTCATATAAAGCTCATAGGAAATCACCAAATCCTGGGAGATTCTCTAAGAGGCCACATCAGTTCGTTGATGAAGTTCTTAGGAAATGCAATGTGCCAGTGGGTAAAACTATTTATACTCAATGTTCAATAGACTAGCTCAATTCTGTCTCTTGGATATAGTTAAGTGGATTGGGAGAGGATCACAGTTATTTGAATCAGCCGTAGATTGATCTGACTGGAATCTTGTTTATGAGCTAGGTTGTTAGATTAGAAGGGCATGAAGCAGACGATGTAGTGGCGACGCTGATGGAACAAGCTGTGCAAAGAGGATATCGCGCGGTTATTGCATCGCCTGACAAAGACTTTAAGCAGTTGATCTCAGAAAATGTTCAGATTGTTATTCCATTGGCAGATCTCAGAAGATGGTCCTTTTATACTTTGAAACACTACCATGCCCAGTATAACTGTGATCCACAGTCTGATTTGAGCTTTAGTAAGTGCCTAAATCGACTTATCTCTACAAACATGTCTCTCAAAAGCTTGTCTTTCTGTGCAATTTTGCTTAAGTGTCAAAACCAACTCGATGCAGATATATTAGCCAGAAAAGTAATCTGCGTTTTTGGTTCTTGGTTATATTAATCAGGACTATGAATTTTGTGATAGGATGTATAATGGGTGATGAAGTTGATGGAGTTCCGGGGATTCAGCATATGGTCCCAGCGTTTGGAAGGAAAACAGCGATGAAACTTGTGAGAAAACATGGTTCTCTGGAGAGTTTACTAAGCGCAGCAGCTGTAAGAACTGTGGGGAGACCATATGCTCAAGAGGCTCTTACGAAATACGCAGATTACTTGAGAAGAAACTATCAAGTTCTTGCCTTGAAAAGGTTCTATCTTTCTCACTTTAAATCCCTTCATTTTGATTGATTATGCATCACTTGTAAGATAATCTTGCTGATTTTGTAATCATTTCCCTTTCTTTAATCACAGAGACGTGAGGGTAGAGATTCAAGAGGAATGGCTGGTGGAGAGAGATCCAAGCAATGATGCAGAAGTATTGTCAAGCTTCTTCTCAACCTTGCATGGATAATACTGAGAAGCTCAAGCACACCATCGCATCTTAGCTGATAGCAAGTTTTTGTAACCTTGAAACGAATTATCGAAATTGTAGTTATATCTGATTTTGTTATATACTTCCATAGATGAATCTACTAAAGCCAATTTGTTGTTTCATGAGAGATAATCAGTTCTTTTCCTAGATTGGCTATCACTATGGACATAGTTGGGGTGTAATCAATATGAGCCATAATTGGTAAGACAAAAAAAAGAATCTAACTTTCTTACATTAGCAACAGATTTTTAAAAGGAAATCTACTTTTTGCTTTCCTAATATTATTCTGGCGAAAACAAATTACAGACACAAACAAAAGAGCTGCTTAAAGACTAAAAACTAGAACATCTTACATATCATATATGGAAATGCCTTAGAGACTAGTATCTGAAACAGACTCACCGACATTCCTAGGCGAGAAACCACATGCATTCGCAATAAGCATTTGAAATGAACTCTCTGAATCATCAAACATCAGTCGCGGGAACTCATGGAACCCTCCAAAATTACATGTATCAAAATTCATCGGCGAGAACGGCTCCTCAAAACTTATCTTTCCATCAGTCATTCCAGGCTGTGCGGTTTCTTGGTTAGCATTAGATGCAGAGCCGAGATTGAAGCCAACCATTCCTTGGTTGTTGTTCCCGCCTTCAGAGCTCCCTCTCTGAGCAGATGTACTGGCTGAAGTTTTCGTCTCTTCAAGAGGGATCGCAGGCGTGTGTCCCTGGAACAGAGCAATGTGACCAAACAACTTGTCTTTCCTTGAAAATGTTGTACCGCAGGAACAGAGCCACTTGTTTTTCCCGCAGTGCTTCTCATGTGTTTTCAGATCCGCAATGACAGAGAATTTCTTGGTATGGCACCGGCTGCAAGTGAAGCTTTTATCGCAGTGGGTACGTTTATAGTGGTTCTTCACGCATAGAATCGTTTTCAAAGGCTGGAACTTTTTGTGCTCCTTGTTACGTTTGCATCCCAGGAATGGGCACGAGTACCTCTTGATCAGCATCGGCTCAGACCCGGGTACGGATTCTTTGTTCGGTTTGGCAAGAGCAGCTGCTGTTTTGTACTCATCTCCATGCCCTCTCATGTGCATCCTCAGATTCGCGTCTCTCTTAAAACCCTTGCCACATATCGTGCAGAAGTGAGTATGCGGTGCGAGAATCTCCTCTTTCTCAAGCTGCAATATCTCGTACGAACCCGGAGGAAGATTCTCTCCTTCCTCCGCATCATCTTCGTCTTTCATCTCATGTTCCTCCACAACATGGCTTTCTCTCTCATCAACAACAACCGGCTTAGGCAAATCGAACTCTTGACCACCACAGTTGTTATTGTTTTGGCTCTGTGAAGCAACGTTATTAGCCTCCCTTGCATAAGGGAACAAGGCTGAACCGGGCTGCCCAGTGTATGGACCCGGCGCTGTTGACATATTATGCTTAACAGATGGAAGAAGACTACCTGCAGTTGAAATAAGCTGTATGATTATAGAAGTAAGATCCGTCGTTATAAGCTGCTGCTGCTGAGCCGCAAGTTCGTCTTGACGACCTTGAACCTGCCCACCTCGACCAACAAGCAGATGAACAAGATCCTGCAACTGGTGAATCTTCTGCTCCATAAAGGATAGATTACTCAACATCGTCCTTGGATCCCACGCTTGCGCCCTAACGCCTTGCAGGAAATCAACATTAGCTTGCCCCGAAGCTTTCATTTCGTCGAAAACTTGCAAAGTAGGCTCCACACCCATCTCATAATCCAAGATTGAAGCATCTTCCCACTTCTGCTGCGACGTAAAACCTGCAAAAGTCTGGTTCCCACCGTCTGATGAACCCGGCTCCCGCGACTTTGAAGAAGAACTTCCCCAATTGTTGTGGCACAAATCATCTTCAGTTTCCATTTTTTTTTTCAAGATCCTGTATTCACCTTTTGATTTCAATTAAGAAAACAACAAAAACCTATAAACCATAAGAATCAAAATCAGTAAGCAATTGAAATTTTTTTAAAACAACAAATCTTTTATCAGAATCAAAATTAGGACCAGCTCAAAGTTCATACACACTTCACAGAATCAAATTCCATAATTAAGATTCAAAATCTAACTCAAATCATCGTAATTAACACAAATTCATTCTTCCCCAAAAAAACTCACATAACTCTTAAGATCCAAAACCCAAACGGTCAAAGAAAAAAAAAACCCAAAAATACCTCAAAATCATCGAAATCACAAATCGCCGACAACAAAAATAGAACCCTAAATCAAATACCGCTTCCTCAAAAGCAAAACACGATAAGAACAAAGTTTCACAAATCAAATCGGTTCACAAAAATTGAAACTTTCAGACGTCAAAATTCACGAAAACAGAAAGAGAAAGAGATTCAAATCACCAGAAGAAAGGCTGCTTAAGATGGAACTTGGAGAGGTCCAATGGCCGCTTAAAAAGAAGAGAGAAAGATAGAGAAAGTGATGATGATAGAGAGAGAGAGGAGGAAGCAGCAGCGATTGAGCGGGGCTCATGTTTATTAGCAAAATGGTGCTCTCCACTTTCTGATCTACCATATGTTAAGTCAACTCTTTAATCTCAGCCGTTCAAATTATATAACGATCCGTATCAATCAGATCCAACGGTCTATACTCGTTTTATCGCATCGAGCACAGTAACGATATATCACAGCCGTTGATTTATGAGAAAAATAAATCGATGACGATATGATTAAAGTAAAGTCAACGTATTCATCTCAGCCGTTCATTTATTTTATGATCGAAAGGTATCTGTTAGATCCGACGGTGTATAAGCGCTTTATCGCATTAAACACTGTGACGGCGAATCAGAGCCGTTGATTTATTGGAAAAAATTTTGATGAAGACGATTAGAGAGGTGTGGTGGGGTCCACAGTATAGTTAGTCGTATAGTTATTTAAATATTTATTCGTCTTATCTCTCTCTTTCTCTTTCTGTCTGTCCATGCGCTTCATTTTTGCTTATTTGACTTGGCTACTTCGAAATTGAATAATGTGCATTTAATTTTTGTTTTATTTCAACTAGATATATATTTAACAATTTTTAACAACATTCTTCTACAATTTGGATGTTCAAATTTGGTGGAAAATAGTTTATAAAATTTATGTTATTATATATGAGGACACCAAAATTATAAATATTGTTCTGTCAAACCGAATTCATCTATTAGTTATTAGAGAATTGAAATAAGTTCGAAAAGTTAGTTTCAAAGTTGTAAATTGTGTGGTAAAGGAAAGTAATTTTCGTCACCTGGATTTGAGTAGCATCGATCATTGGAATTCGAATAATTTAATATTGGTTTTTCCGAGCTCCGGAATTAATCTTTAGATTTAGAAAGCTAGGATTACTGAGTTATAAAAAGCAAAAAAAATTGTGAATTGTGATAAAATTTACATTTTTAAGTAAAAATGCGAGAGATTTCGTTTTTGACATTTAAATCCCAAAACTACGGTCTTGTTATCCACACGAAAGTAAATCTATTTCATTTCCAAAATGAGTCTGCTACATTTTTTTAAAAATTCATCTACTTTAGAATCTAAAGACATTAGAGTGTCTTTTAACTTCTCTTAATTCTAACACTTGACCAGGTTTTGAAACATACATCTAATACATATATCAGTACTTATCTAACTTTTTTTAATCTGTTCCTTCGATAAAAAACAAATATTTTTGATCCATAGTATTTATGGTTGCGAAAACAAATTATGATTCTATATGCATATTTAGGTGTATTCGTATATATGTGTATAAATATGTTAATAAGATATATAAGAAATAATCATTCTAACTATTTTCAGACAAAATATATATGAACTAAAAAATGTTATTTACGTCTAGGACTCTAGGTTTTCATGTACATATGTGTTTACAAATAGTTTTCAAACATGTTTTATGTTCCGAACAAAACAAAACAAAACAAAAAAATCAACTCTTAGTTCTTCTCCAACAGAAATTATGATCATACTATTGGTTATATTAAAAATCTGGATAGATATCGAAAATTACCAAAGAATGAATATCTTGAATAGAGGAATAAAGCCACTTTCAAACAAAGAAAATAAATAAGAGGATAAAGTTACTTGAATTTTGAGGAATCTCCAAATTAAATTACATCAGCCAAGTGGAGTCACCTGCCACGAAGGTTCTCTCGTTCATGCACTCGTTGGAAGGCCAAAATTGAATACTAATGAACTTTCTACGTTAAAAATAAATTATCTTTAATAAAAAAAAATGGATCGTTGATTGGGAAACACAAGATTCCCACATGCTAAATCCCTTATGAGCTAATTAAAGAGTGTCACCGTTAATAGCAACACCATTCACCATTTTCAAACCCAATGTGTTACCTTTATTTTCACTTTGGCATTTCTTGATACTAACGACCCCAAACTTAACTTAATAAAGTTAATGCTCTTTAATTCATTTTCATTTTCGTTAAAAACTAAATTAAAAGCTTAAAACATCACTTATAAAAGAACGGAGAAAGTACCAAACAAAATTTTTATCTATAAACATTATAAGCCTCTAACCATGATAGCATACAACTTATTAGTTATATTAATGCATCATTTAGAATCAAAAGGATTTTTATTGGAGTAGTAATATATCTAAACAGTATTCCCTCCGTTTCATTTTAAATATCGTTTAAGTATTCTCATACTTATTAAAAATTAATTAAATTTTCTTTTTTATTCTTTAATAATAGGAAAATTTGCATCAATAACATACAAAAATATTATAATTAGGTAACTAACCAAAAGAAAAAACCCCGATAATATTATGTGTATTTCCTATATTTTTGACCTTTTTGGCCCTAAAACAAAACAATCAATTCTTGCCGGAGCTACTACCACCTCCATCACCGGCGCCGTGCTGTAAGAAATCCAGCCGCGATCATGGACATACACTAACAAAAACCTCCACCGGCAAAGCTACTCGCGCTGGAAAGTTCACCATGGCCGCAATATCAATAGATCGACGGGGAGAAAAATAGGTTCGACGGAGAGGGAGACAGATCCTGAGTGCTGGTAAGAAAATTGGTGATGTGAATGGTGATAATGATGATCGGTGGTTACGTTGGTGATGACGGCGACGAGGGTTGGTGGTGACGGCGACGCCACGACAGATCTTGATGACGGTGACGGCAAGGGTTAGCGTTGGTGATGACGGAGACGGAAAGGTTGGTGTTGTTGTTGGAGTGCAAACCTTCGACGGTGAGAAAATCAGAGCCGGCGAGAGGAAATAGGACAAGAAGGGTGAAGGACGGCCATTAAACTTCATCGACTTTCTCTCTCTTCTTGTGGCAACAGAGGTTAAAATCGTCAATGTACAATGCCCATATGTTATTCTCTTAATTTCGCAACTTATAGTGCTATATTCTTAAATATGTTATCAGAAATGGTTATTGATTTAATTCACCCTTAATTATACATAACACAATTTTTTTTTTTTTTAAATATATATATTAAAATCTACCCAATGGGCTTGGGCTAAAGCCTTACAAAAACGAAATCCAATTACAAAATTGTCAAAACGAAGAAGATGACCGGAATCGGAAAAAGTAGATCGGACCTCCGCTGATGGACGTAAGCAAAATGACCAGAACCTTAGATTCGGCGGACTCAAGATTCCCAACTTCTCCGCTGCCTCGAAAGATCGACGACCACCACCCAAAATGACCAAAACACAAAATATTTTATTAGTTCTTTTTTTTTCGTCTGAATTTATTATTTTATTACAAATTATGAGAACTGTTACATAGACGATTCTACAACGGACAATTCCTTCCGACCCTTATTAGATTCACGACAGACAACACCTCCTTCACCTCCTTCTTCATGCTTTTGATGGATACTTCTCTTTCTGCGTAGAATCCTGGCGAACGGCTATAATTGTACATCGCTGGAGATCTCCTGCACACTTGCCTCCAATAATCTGCAAATTTATTAATAAATCGCATTCTCTGGGACTCGAACCCCAGACTTCTGGGTGTAGAAGCATTAATTAACCCTTGGTCAACCAATGGGCCAATGGGGCTTCCACAAAAATATTTTATTAGTTCATACATTAAAATAATAAGGCATAAAACTGGAAATATTTTCAAACAAAAATTAAAAACAAACCATCTAAAACTAATCTTTGGTACTTTTTGTTAACAATAATTCCAAAATGGTAAGTAAGAAAATCAAGAAAGAGAATATGATTGTCGTCAAAATATAACCAACAATAAATCAAGAAGGAAAAATAAAAAACAAAGCAAAAGGAAAGAAATCATTATCGAAAATAACATTTGCATAGCTAATAGAATAACCTAAAAAAGTAGGGGAAAAAAAAGGCGAAACTGAAAATTGAAAGGAGCTGTGGCCTGTGGGCAGTGGGCACTGGGCACTCGTACTCATGGAATGGTTTCAAATAAGGTGGACCAAATCAACTTATCAAACAAAATGGAGTATTTAATATTGTTTAATAGTAATTACGATTTCCATAATTTTATTGGTGTCATCTAACCTCCTATGATTCATATACCTTCGTTTTTGGTGATTACTCAAATTTAAACTGCATATTTATTTTTTTAACATATAGTTATCGATAAAACACAAGCGAATTTCTATTCGACTTTTCTATGTATATTTATAAAATATGAGTTTCAATTAAACGAAACAAGAAAACGGGCTTCATTTTGCGTCCGAAAAAAACAAACAAATAAATAAAACAGATCAATTTGAAAAAGAGAAAGAGGTAGTAGGAGTGTTCAAATCCAATTTTAAGAAATAAGAGAAGAACAAAAAGGAGTAATTGTTTAGACAAAGTGGGCAAATATGATTACACCATCAAAAGTGGTGGGAACCTCTCTAACTGTAGTGTCTATGTCTCTAATTACATCAACTCCTTTTTTTAGACAAAGTGGAATTTATCCATTTATATTAAAATTTAACAACCTTAATTCCAAAAACGATATATCACTTCCAATTCCACATTCTTTTATTACTTTATCACAATGTTTAAATAATCTAAATTTCATAACGTGGGCAACTAACTATATATTTTCTTGTGTTTAAATCAAAATATGTCAATTTTTCCGGAATTGTTTACAAGAAATTGTACTTCTCCATTTCATAATATAAGTCGTTTTAGCTAAAAACACGCCGATTAAAAAGATCTATTTTTAAAAAGTTCAACAAATTATAAAAGAGACTATATAATATAATTAATTATAAAATATTAAAATCCTTTATTATATAAAACAGAAGTCAGTCTACAATTCTCAGAGCGACACGTGTCATCAACAGTTTTTAAACACAAATTTTATTTGTTATATATCTATACTATTAATTGGGAATCATTCTAACTTAAATAACCTTATAAAGTGTAAGATATTACAAAGATTGCCATTAGTTTTTAGTGTTTTTAAATAACTTCATTAAGGGTACAATAGTAATCACAAAATTAATATATTTAAATAAAAAAATAGTTTAATTCTTTTAAATAATTATTAATTTTCAAAAAATTAAACTAACTTTCTCTCCCCTATTAATTATAAACGAAAATTTGAAATTAATTTTTAAAAAATTGTTAACCAATGAGAATTCAAAAACTAAGATTTGATATCCAACTAAGATTTTATCTAAACCAATCGTAATAGACTATTCTATATCAAAAATAAAAAGAAAAATAATATCATTTTAATTCAAAATTAAAAACACTACCGTTTAAAAGATTTATCAATGGAGGACTTTAAGATTGAATTTAAAATTTCATAAGAAAATTAAATACAAATATTTTAAGATTCAGTTTTGTTATAATATTTTCACAAATTTTAAAATATAAAACCAAAATTTATTTCACAATTTCTAAAATACGATATTAGATATTAACAACTATTTATATTTACTATGAAATAAACTCAAATAATAATAAATTTAAAGTAATTATCATTATAGCCTTCGTTTAGAGCAAGTTTGATAAATATCTAAACAATAGATTGTATATATTAATTTCTAAATTATTTTGCGTTTTATTTTTTGTTTTCCAACTGGATCTTCCTTAAATAAATCCCTAATATATTGCACAAAGTTTTCAAATAATGTAAATAATTATATATTTTGAATTCAAAACAAATTATGCAGCAATAGCATATCCCTTTTAGAGATGTATTTCAAATTTTTATTTTTAGTCCAAAAATCAAATTAATTATTATTAAACAATAAAGAGAAGAATATGCAAAATTTAGCTAAGGAAAGAAACATTAATAAATTTGTTAAAATATATTTGTAACTTTAGCAGCATATATATTAATCGGCAAAACTAACAGTATGTATTGTATGGTATTTAAAAGTAAGCAAACAAGAATTTGGAACATGATTTTAATGGAATGAAATGAGAATAGGAATTACGAGACGGGATAGGAGGGGAACATAAATTAAAAATCAAACTAAATACCCAACTGGTATGAGTTCGGGTTATGAGCACTATATAAAATAAATTTGTTTACATACTGTACGTACGTTTTCAGTTACAAATATTCTATTTATGCCGGATACTGGACCGTCATATTTTTATTTCACGTATACGATACGGGTTATGGGACTAAGAATTTATGACATATACAAGACGGGATAGGTTTTCCGTTCCAAAATAGTTACGCCTAGCTAATATACATGAAATAACCAAACTCAAACCGAATCTATATCGTATTTAACACATGTAATCAAACTATTAGAAATGTTTTGATTAGTTTAGAAAATAAAAAAATGTAACATCATTTAACTTTTGCAACTAAATTATATCTTAGTTTTATCTTAAATATAATTTCGCACGTACGTGTAGGTCAGGATCTTAAAATATAACTATGCACTAACGCAACTGAATTTCGTTCATTACTCTAATTTTATAATATTTATACTATTATAAAGTTCACTAACACAACAAAATATTTTATATTTTTAAAATCTATATAACAATTTCTATAAAAATATCTCTGCACGTAGGTGTGAATCCAGATCTAATACACTAAAATATATATCATAGAAACAACGAAATAATCTATATTGAATTAAAAATTTGTTAGAATTTTTTTTAAAAAATATGAAACCCCGCACGTATGTGCGGGTCAAGATCTAGTTTTTTTTTAAACGAGAAGGATTTTTCTGTTTTAAATCTAAATTGAAAATTAAAAAAAAAAAAACCACGATCTGATTTTTTTCGTAATCCACGATCCCCTATCCCAACTTCCCACCTTCATTAACTCACCTTCTTCAAATCTCAAAATCGTTTTAACGCAAATTCGGATGTAGCAGTACTTACTTTTAGGGCAAAAAAAAAACAGTTTCTAATCAGGCCTCAAAATCGTCCTTCATGTTAGACGTTTTATCACTACTGAGATTGCTTTAGCGTTTGTATAATTTCAGAGTTGAATGAGTTCGTATATTATCAACACAAGCAAGCACTTCTTGTCCATCGACAACAAGGAGCGTTAATTACGAGCATAGAGCATGACAACAAGGAGCGTTACGAACATAGAGCACAGCCGAGACAACAAGTAATTTCCAATAAGGTTTTTTAAAAAAATTCTATCTTTTAATTCTTCATTCTTTTAAATCAAGGAGTGTTCACAACGATTATTTTCGATTCTTTGTTATATCGCTGATCTTCTTCTTTTTATGGCCATCTAAGTTTCTCTTGGATTTATTAGAAATCTAAGATTATATTTTTCATTTGTTTTTCTTTTCATAATCATTCTTTTTTTTTTTTTTTGATTTTGCTTTGCTTTTTCTTTGACAGAGTTTGGATCCTCAAGCTTGGCTTCAAAGAAATTGAAATATTATTAGAACCACAAACCATGATTGGATTGTCAAACCAAGTTTTCAATAAAGGAAGTTATTTCTAGAACGAAATGCAAAGAAAAGCATGTTCGGTTTGCAAGCGTGTCTGGGAAATTCCGAGATGGAGCAAGACTATCCACAACCATTAACGTATAAATGACTTTTTATTATATAGATTATGTAGTATGCTCACAAAGTTTGTCGTCTTCCATCAATACTGTAATTTGTTTGTTCATAATTTTGAAACTTAACTATATAGCTAATAGATTCAATGTACTTCTATTTAAAAAAAAATTAAAGGCAACCTATGTTTGATTTTCCCAAAATATTTTGATATATGATGTAAATTGGTATTTATTTTGTCCCTGCATAGCAGGGGCCATAATACTAGTAATATATAATTTGTATAAAAATTTGATAATGACTCATATTATGAAACAAAAAAGTTTATCCAAAACTTCTAATTATGAAACTTGAGGGAGTATTAAAATACGATTTGATTACATGAACGATGTTGCTTCTTTCTTTTTTCTTTGCCGGCTATTGTTATTCATAGTCCACACCAATAATTCAAAACATTAAAAAAAAATTTAGCAAAAAACAAAAACATTAAAATTTTATGTCTGATCTTTTTTATTTCTTTGGAAAGTTAAATTCACGTGTCGCAAATATAACGAGCATGGTGGAATATGTGTAAGATGTTGCATAGTGCAGAAGTGTAGCATTATTTATAAACTTATAATAAAGAACAATTCCTTTAAAATAATGGTTTTTATGTTTTGAAGAGTCATTACAACACCACAACAACAGTAAATTGTTGATTATGTCAAAGCACGTTCACGAATTGTGTGGTCTATATTTAAGCATTTACCCAATATTCTAATTTAGTGAAAGTGACGATCCCTATCGTTGGAAGACATATGCAATTCCACAACAAAAGAAATAAAAGATTTATAAAAATAGTCACATTGTGAAAATGTCACTCAATTCTAAAAACATTATTCCATGTTACCATGTGTAAGCTATTTGATTTGATTTGGCTTACTTGAAAAGAAGGAACATGATGCATAATGGATGAATTATGTGGCCATAGTGATGGATGATAATGATGCATCATCATTATGTGTATCCATAGTGATGTTTGATGATGATGCATCATCAATGAATGTGGCTATAGTGAGAGTTATGGAGCAAAATGAGTTTCAAGCCTTTTGTAGTTCCTCCTCCATTGTACATTGAGTTTTTCCTTCAAGCTCGGTTGTTGTACCTTTCTCTCAACACGATGACTCCAAGTCTGTGCTCTCGCGGCACGCTCTGTCCACATAAACCTCTTCGAGAGCGGATTCACCACTCTCGTAGAACTCATTTGCCGTTTCGCAAATGGCAAATCACACCTATATATCCAAACTAAACCGATATTTATTACACAACGGAAAATTAAAATCATCTAAATCACCAAAAAAACTTAAATAAAACCTAAATCATTAAAAAGTTTGATTGATTTCACTCCCTAAACCATCTTTAATTTAGATTGAAACTACTTGTAATCTCGTTGTTCATAGCTTATTGAGAGTGGTGGTGACTAAACAAAAATTGAATGAGGGTTACAAGTGTATGTGTATGCATGGACTATTATTAGTTACACATAAAATAATGAGCCATGAACAAATCTCCCAAGTAAAGTATCAGAAAATTTTTGCAACTCTACGGGTTTAATAAATTGGTTGTTCTACTTCGTTTTTGGGGTGCTGAAAATCCCATAACCTGATGCCGGGCCACCAGATCTTCCAGGGGCCGTAGGTGGAGTTTCGTTTGGCAACCGGGTTTGTGGACGTGGTGGAGCTCGGGGTGGGTTTGGTGGCTGAGGTTCAAACCGGCCAGTAGGTTGTTGATTTGGAGCTTGTTTTTGAAATCGAGGTGGAGGACCTTGCCGGTCTATGTGGCGGTTTGGAGATGGCCCAGAGGGTTGCTGATTTGGAGCTTGGTCTGGGAACGGCGACTGTGGTGGACTTGGAGACTGGTTTGGAAACTGAGGATTAAACCGCCCTGTAGGTTGCTGATTTGGAGCTTGGTCTGGGAACTGACGCCGTGGTGGACCTGGAGGCTGGTTTGGAAACTGAGGATCAAACCGCCCTGTAGGTTGTTGGTTTGGGAACTGAGGCCTTGGTGCACTTGGAGGCTGGTTTGGAGACTGAGGATCAAACCGCCCAGTAGGTTGTTGATTTGGAGCTTGAAACCGAGGACGTTGTGGGTTTACATGCTGGTTTGGAGACCGAGGTTCAAACCGGCTTGCATCTCTACCTCCTGAAAACTCACTGCCAGGTTCTCTTTTTGCGTACGTGTTCTGGGCTTGAACTGGTTGAGCCTGCTCAACACTAAACCCAGGTTCAGACTGCTCTATATCTCCCTGATAATCAACAGTAGACTCTCCGGCCTCCGAGCTATCAGACTTTGGTGATTCTTCTTTCACTCTTGCAGATTTTATGTCAATGTCCTTCAACTTTTTCACCCCTCCTTTCTTGGGTGGGCCAAACTTGGCGTGTCTAACTATAACAACTGCGCTTTTTCTATCCGCCTCTGGTCCAAATTCCACAAGTGCATCCCCAATCTGTACAGATATAATTATGATAAGGATGGATGTTATATACATAAACGCAAAGATTTAAACAAAAACAAGGATGATAAAACTAGGAAACAATTGCGAATAGAAGAAGTCATAGGACATACAGGAGTAGGGACTTACATAACAAGTGAAGCGAAATAATAACTCAAGCAGCTTTTCTGGTTCCAGTTCCTTATGCTTGTCCTTGTCAGGCACTGCATTGCACTGATACACAATACAGAGAAGAAAGAAAGAGAAATAAATGAATCGATTCTCACCAAGGATTTTGCTATATTCACCTCAAATCAAGGAAAACAAGGGTGAGCAGAGCATCGCAGCGATATAACCACGGTTTTGTTTTATACCGCACAATCACAGAACAGCTATAATGTTTTAACATAAATTTACACACTCGCAAAATAATCACTTTTTTAGAAGTTTCCCACGAGAGTCTATGAGAAACCACTATATCGAGGTGTCGAGGTCCAGTGACTAAAAATTACTACCTTTACACGATATCCACTTTCCATCAGCTTCAATGCTTGATCAGATTTAAACTTTAGGTCCTTAGCCTCCTGAAGAAAAAAGAAAGTGAAACAAAAATGTCATTGTAGTATTTTCATTACCACACAGATAAGAAGAAGAAGAGATACATAGAGCGTTTCTAGAGAACCATACAATTTTTGGAGTAAATCGAATTTCCTTGACTTCAGGTCGAATAGCTTCAGCCCGCTAGAACAAGGTAAAACCATAAACTCAGGACACAAACACAACTAGTATTTAATACAAACAAGGAGGAGAATTTTGAAGTATGGATAGGCCATATCACCAACCTTGGCCTTAGCACGCTCTTTTCCTACTTTAGCTTTTTTGTATTGCTCCAACGAGTATTTTACAATTTTACACACAGGTGGCTTAGCATCTCTCTGCACCTACAAGACAACAAGAAAAGAAGAAACAAGCAAAGAAAACAGATTTACAAATATATAAAGAGATAAGCCTCATGACAACTATTTCAGACATCTGTTGTACCATTAGAAGCACCGTCGTCTAAACACCAAAAAAACATAAGTTAATCTGAAGAGCTATAGTTTGCAGCCAGAAGTAGACAACGAATATGATATTACACACTGGCGACTACCGCAGTTCTTTCAAAAAGGAGACACATGGAGTTATATTACAAATTGGGGCACCATGCAAAATCATACATACAAATTCAGAAAGATATACCAAAGATCTCAGGTTGCAATCATTAGACACAACTTCTAGAAGAACTCATGTTTCAACTAACAAGTTACCTCGACTAAGTCACACTCGAGCTCCTTAGCCCGTCTGAGAGCTTCTCTTAGCGATACAACACAGTGTCCTGCATAACGACAAAACGATATCACACATTCCTGATTATAAGAATATTCTATATTTTCCTTTTCCTAATGAATTCTAAAGCTGTATTTTGGACTTCCCACCTCTTTAGTAAAATCTAAAGAACAAAGGAATTTTTACCGACTCTATCTAAAGATACTTCACCGAAAATACTAAAAAAAGGATCTCTTCCTCTTTCGTTATTTTGTACAATCTAAGACTTTCCACAGAAAAAAAGAGAAAAAATGAAATGATATTTACCTTCCTCGGAAACTAATCTAACATAATCGCCAGTAATCTTCTCATTGAGACGTGGACCATCAGAGTCAACTTCCGCTTCCTTCTTCCTTGTCTTGAACAAAAATCATGAAAATACAAAGTTAAGAACAACTTTGACAGCAAGATCATAGTACATACTACAATATAACAGCTCTGAACTAAACCATTGCTCACTCACTAACATCCATTTGCCAAAAACATCACAGAACTAAACAATTTAAACTGTAGATATACACCGTCTTTCGTAGGAAAACTCCAACAAACAATAACATCGACACATCTAAAGTCGTTGAATTCCATATAACACAATATCTTGCAGGGTTACTGATCTTCCACAATAACATATTGAAGGACCAATTAACCAAACTAAAACAAAAGTGAAAAGCCATAAATATATGCAAATTGCAGAAATCAAAGCTAAGACTTAAGAAATTGCATAGAAGAACACACAGTGCTAAAAAAAAGAGAGACTTTTTTTAAGAGTACCTGAGCTGAAGTGGCAAGGAATCTGAGATTTTGGAAGATATTAGAAGGTCTTGTACAGATATCTGAATTTGGGATGTCAAAAGAAGACAACTTTGTTGTCGGTTTCACGACATGAGTAGTAGCAAGACAAACTTGAGTGTAGTAGTTTCTGGTTAATTGGTTTGTTGCGTATTTGAGGCACGAACGATTGATTATACGCCATATAGCCATAGAACAACAACTGGACACGAGATTCCCCAATTGGGAATCGGAATTGCGATTAAAGCTTCGATTTTTGTTATCAATACGGAGGTGGACGGGGTTTCAACGGCGGCGAAGAGTGGAAGGGTTCAACGTCTGATCGTTCCGAGTTTGCGATTAACTGGTCCGAAGACAAAAGCTATTGGGCTTTGTTGGGCTTTCCATTAAACAAACAAGATGAAGATATTTCCAAATGAAAGAAAAAAAAAGTTGTCCACTTAAAGAGATTTTTTTGTTAACCTCAAGCTCAAAATGACAGAATTTGTCGGCAAGTATCAATCCTGTCATTTTTTTTTGAACCATACTTAGGTTTACCCCTGCGGTGAACCTTTAAATTCACCCAACAGATTATAGCCAATCGTTTTGCCATGTCATTATTAATACTAGAGAATTAAAAAAAAAAAGAAACACAATTAAAAAAAAAAAAAATCACAAAATAGATTTAGGGTTTAAGGTTTAGGGTTTAGGGTTTAGGGTTTAGGGTTTAGGGTTTAGAGTTTAGATTTTACAATTAAAACGAAATTAGATGTCGGTTTGGGTTGCCAAATGAGTGGTTAGGGTTTAGATTTTATAATTAAAACTAAATTAGATATCGGTTAGGGTTTAGGGTTTAGGGTTTAGGGTTTATGGTTTAAGATTTGGGTTTAGGGTTTAGGGTTTATATAACAAATATTTCAAACCTAAACAGATATATAATTTCGTTTTAATTGTAAAATTTAAACCCTAACCACTCATTTGTCAACTCAAACCGATATCTAATTTCGTTTTAATTATAAAACCTAAACCTTAACCACTCATTTGGCAACCCAAACCGACATCTAATTTCGTTTTAATTGTAAAATCTAAACCCTAAACCCTAAACCCTAAACCCTAAACCCTAAACCCTAAATCTATTTTCTGATTTCTTTTTTTTTTTAATTGTGTTTTTTTTTTAATTCTCTAGTATTAGTAATGACATGGCAAAACGATTGGCTATAATCTGTTGGGTGAATTTAAAGGTTCACCCCAGGGGTAAACCTAAGTATGGTTCTTTTTTTTTTTACTCTATCGCCTGATCCGGTCAGCCCCGGGAGTAATGTACCGAAGTGCTACCATGTGGAGTCGTCACCAACATTTAGGTGTTGGACTACACTATCACACTGCCTAACCCCAAGTTTGGAATGCTTTCCGACTAATGTCGGGGTATCTAGTTAGCCTAATCCCGAATACCATGTGAATTACGTGGATCAAATCCCAAATCCAAACTTCCCACACAAATGTGATTTTTTTTCCAGAGTTATTCTTTGCACGTATTCTATGTGATGTTGATTGGACAAAAACTGGGGTCGATTTCTTATCAACTACTAGTGTTTACATTATCTACATTGGATCAACTCAGATCTTGTGGTAATCTAAGAAGAAACTACAGCTCGCTCTTCCATAGATAGAATTCGTATACCGAATTGTTGTTGATATTGCTAAGAGAACTTGGTGTCTCATCTACAAGAGTACTCGCTTATGTTAATTTAACGACCTTAATTCCAAAATCGATATACCATTTCCATTTCCAAATTCTTTTATAGTGTGGAGAACTCACTACCTCCATCTCCTCTTCGCGTTTTTTTCGTCACTATCACACCTCAAGAAGAGTGACTAATTCGGTCATTACGTTGGAAAATTGTGTGGTCGATAACTCGATATGTAAGCTTACGATTAATCCATTACTCTAATTTCGTAAGGTGACGATCCCTATCGTTGGAACTTGGAAGACGAATGTAATTCCACAACAGAGAAAGAAAAAAAGTCATAATAGTAGCCACTTTATGGAAGTGTCATTCATTCTAAAAACATTAATTCCCTGTTACCATGTGTAAGCGAGTAGAATTTTATTTGGCTTACTTGGAAAGAAGGAACATGATAGATGATAGATGATAGATGATGATGCATCATCATTGAATATGGCTATAGTGATAGATGATGATGATGATGATGCATCATCAATGAGTGTGGCCATAGTGAGAGTTATGGAGCAAAATAAGTTTCAAGCCTTTTGCAGCTGCACCACTCTCTCCTCTTCCTCCATTGAACGTCGACTTTTTCCTACAAGCTCGGTTGTTGTACCTTTCTCTCAACACGACATCGTCTAGATGGCTCCAAGTTCGTCCTCTCGCTGTGCTCTCTGTCCACATAAACCTCTCCGAGAAGGGATTCACCAGACTCTCGTAGAACTCTTGTGGCGTCTCGCAAATCACACCCTATAATCCAAACCAAACCGTTATTTACTACACTACACAGAGTGCTTAGTTTCAAAATACAGAATCTTGTAAATTACCTCTGCCATGGCTTTGATCTTGAGAGTTACATCGTTGCTAAGAAGAACGAGTTTTTCGTCACGGTTACGGTTTCGATAAAGAAGAGCACATTCTAGAACTTGATCTTCTGATGTAGGAGAATCGATCTCTGGTGCATAGTTGTTCCAGTGAAGTGAAAATGGGAATGCTGAGCCATTTGACTGAGGAGTGACTGGTGGGGTTGGTGCAGTTGCTTTGGTTTCCTCTGATGGGCTCTGGACTTGAATCCACCATTTTGTTTTAACCTTACACTCTTCGATCCATTCCAGAGCTGAGGAAGCCATCTCTGTTCTTCTTCTGAAGAGAAAACTGCGACTGTGCTTCACCTCATTTAGTTCCCTTAACACTGATCAATGAAACCAAAGATGAGTCATGTTTATAATGGTGAAAGATTGTCAAAAGTGATTACCAAACACAAAATAGTAACAGATTTGGTCTGCAAAATGGGTTTTTGGCATCCTAAGACTATTGCTCATGTTATCACAGAGAAAGCCTTCCAGATCTCTATGACAGATTCATATTCATTTACAGCCTTATCTTATAAAGAAAGAAAATTATTTTCTGGTTTGTATTCAGAGCTTTAAGTGAAGATTGAAACTATTATCGGTGTATGATAGAATAAACAAAGAAAGAGGATTTAAGGTTTGTAGGATTTTTACCTGTTCTTGGTAAAACCAGATGTGTCCCCTTGAGACCTTGTAGTAAGTGCAGTGGCTTCCTAGACTCCTTGTCAAGGAGTGAAGAAGTATCCACAACAATAGTCCATTTCATCTTGCTCTTTCCATCAGAAAGGATCTAGAGCACAGTGAACTAATGGTTAGTATAAGAACTACACAAAGAATCAATAGAGGACAAACGAGTTAAGTAGGACTTACAGAAGAAGAACGAATGCCCCTAAAAAGGTTGTTCCTTGCTGATGCAGTAGAAGAAGCCTCACTGTATGACTGACTTTGGGACGAAGATTTTTCAAGTAGAGGTTGAAAAGGCGCCCGCTCAGCTTTCTTCTTCGGTGCCAGAGGCTCATGCTTCGCCTTAGATTTGCTGCTCATGCTCTGTAGATCTTCTGTTTTCTGTTCCGCCATCACGTTTTCTTTCAAATGAATATCAAAGAATGGTTTACGTGTTGCTTTAGATGAGGAGCCTTTTGTATCCTTAATATCACCAAATTCTCGCATACGTTTCAGCATATGAGAGTTTGGGGTAAGATTCTCCTTATCTGGGGTAAAGATTTCTGGTTCTGTGAATGCCTCTGAAGCAAGAATAGCAATACTGGAATGAACCAGTGACGAGCATGATTTTCCTAAAAGCTTTGAAGAGCTCTTGCTATCTTTCACGTCACCAATATCTTGTAATCTTTTCAACATATGAGAACTTGGGGTGAGATTCTCCTTGTCAGGAGTAAAGATCTCTGGTTCCAGTTTCTCTGCACCATGATGAACAGTCAGATTCTCCTTGTCATAAGTGTCACTTAAAGCCTGTTTTCTATGCAACTTGTCTCTTGGTTGATTTCCAATTTGTTTTTGCTTTCCTTGACTCTTCTTGGTCCGGATCTGAAGAACAGAAGCAGACTTTCCCCTCCTAGACCAAATGTTGCATGTACTTGAGCTATCCATCTCAGACAGTACATGATTTCTAACAGCATGTGTTTGCGGGGTCTGGTTTTCTTTACTTCCAGTATCATCAGAAGAAAGTTCTTCAACCGGTTTTGTATCCTCAAATGTTTCTGCAGCCACGGCCGAAGGAATTGGACACCTAGACAGTCTTCCAATGTCAGTATTTTCTTTGCCCTCTATTTCGCTTAGGCTGTAATATTTTTCAGATCTCCCAGAGCCAATTAACAATTCTGCATTGAGTTTCTGATTTGGTGTTGACAAGAAACTTTGTGTACAACTCTGTTTAAGGTCCTCAGAAAGGCACGAGCTGCTCCCATCATCAAATATCTGTTCAGTCTCACTGGTCATTCCTGATTTTTGATTCTGGTCTCTTGCAGGAGTCACATCACTCCTGATATCAGATGGTGCCCCGACTTCACTCTCGGAAAGCGGCTGCCAACTCGAGCATAGACTTTGGATATCTTCTGTACTGATACTTGAAAGACGATCTTTTCCAGTGGACAAACAATCAGATACTGCACTGGCTTGCCTTGAACTGACTTTGGTTTCTCCATTGCTTTTTTGATTTAGTAGGTTCTCACATTCCGTCTTGATGGCAACTTCACTCTGGAATTCAAAATCAGAACCTACTAGGCCTCGGGCTTCCTGCCTTGAAACCTCAGTTTCTAAAGTTGGCTCAGCTTGAAAGAAGGAATTGGGAGATACTGTAATAACTTGCCTTGAGATATCAGTTTCTCCATAGTCTTCGTGGCTCTGAATATCAGCCTTTGTTTCTCCGTTGCTTTTTTGATGTAGTAGGTTCTCAATTTCAGTCTCTACTGCCACTTCACTTAGGAATGCAGAACCTAGGAGGCATCGAGCTTCATCAGTTAAAATTTCCAAAGGTTGCTCAGGTTGAGAGACGGAACTGGGAGATACTGCAATAACTGGACATGAGCACTCAGTTTCTTTATAGTCACCGTGACTCCGAATTTCAGCCTTTGTTTCTCCAATGCTCTTTTGATGTAGTAGGTTCTCACTTTCAGTCTCTAATGCAACTCCACTCCGGAATTCAGAACCTACGAGGCCTTGGGCTTTTCCAGTTAAAATTTCTAAAGTTGGATCAGCTTGAGAGAAGGAATTGGGGAATACTTCAATAACTTGCCTTGAGCCCTCAGTTTCTCCATTTTCTTTGTGACTCAGAATATCAGCTCTAGCTAGTGGTTCAGCAGATACTACCATTACTTCCTTTGTGACAAACTCAGTTTCTTCACTGACTTCTCGATGAAGGCTCAGAATCTCAACCTCTGCAGCCAACTCAAATGTAGAACAACCTGAGGCTTCAAAGCAGCCATCAATCAGCTCCTTACTTGGGGAGCAACCACTACTTGGATTTTCGGCATTGGCTTCTAAACTACTTGCGGAAAACTCTGGTGAAGCCTGGACATCTTCCGTGAGCCATTGTGTTTCTGGATTAATGGAGTCTGTAGAGAGTGGAAGCGATGAAGTCTCCTTTTGAGCTAGAAATGGATTCTCCTCCTCTTTAGACACTGATGATTCCATCCTCTCTGACATCACATTCAGATGAAAACTTCCATATCCTCTGACTCTGAGATCACATTCATCAGCCTCTGCAGCTACACAACGTTCAGAATAACCTAATCCTTCCACGTAGCCACCACTCGGGTGCTTACCTAGGACACAACTGCTACTTGGCTTCTCTGCTACGGCTTCTACAACATCTAAGTCCCACATTGTTGATGTCTGCAAATCTTCATTGAATTGTAGCTTTTGCATCTTGACAGAATCTCTAACCAGTGTCAAAACATTTGGAGGTGCAAGTGGAACCGAAATCTCCCTTGTCGTAATATATCTATCCTCATCTTCACTAGGGAATGATGATCCAGGTCCTTCTGACGTCACATCCAGATGAAGATCTCCATCATCACCTAATGCAGTATTCGCTAGTGACTGCAGTGAAATCAGGTTAGACTTTCAGGCTAAGCAAATAACATCAGATAAATAAAGTATGGACAGGTAAACTAAAACAATGTCTCAAACACTAAAAGCCAGAAACATATGAGAGAAGCTCGAACCTGATGTGCAACCTCTAGCTTTTCTGCTTCAGTCATACTAGGCACTGATGATTCCATCCTCTCTGATATCACATTCAGCTGCCAACGTCCATCTCCTCTGACATCGCATTCATCGGCCTCTGCAGCAACAAAAAGTTCAGAACAACCTAATCCCTCCACATAGCCATCACTCTGCTGCTTACTTGGGACAAAGCTGCTACCTAGCTTCTCTGCTACAGCTTCCATAACATCTAAGTCCAACTTTGGCGAAGTCTGCAAATCTTCATCGAATTGCATCTTTTGTGTCTTGACAGAATCTCCAGCTAGTGTCAAAACACTTGGAGACGCAAGTGGCAACGACATCTCCCTTGTCGTACCATACGTATTCTCATCATCATCCTCACTAAGGACTGATGATCCAGTTCCTTCTGAAGTCACATCCAGATGTATATCCCCATCATCACCTGATGCAGTATTCTCTAGTGACTGCAGTGAAGGCAGATTACACTATCAGGGTAAGCAAATAACATCAGATAAGTATAGAAACTAAACCAAATTAAGGACAGCTAAATTAACAACAAAGGTACACTACAGTGAGGGACTTATCAGCACGTTTCAAACACTAAAAGCAAGAAACATATGAGTGAAACTCGAACCTGATGTTGTGCAACCTCTAGATTCTCTGCTTCAATCATTCTATTCTCTTCTTCTTGCTCCAACACCGTAGACGCATCAAGTGGTGAAACAAACGGATTGTCAATATCATACGCACGGCTCAAAGGAATCCAGTGAAGCCTATAGATCCTTGTTGAACCACCAATCCTAATCGTATCACCTTCTTCAACCTCGATACAAGTATGTGGCTCGACTCTCAGATCCCTAACCCAAGTCCCATGCACTAAATCGAAAAACAAATCCAATCAACAACCAAAAACGCATAGAATCGAGATCCAATACCACACTACTAACAATCTAATTGCAGATAACAAAAACTTCGTTTGAATTCGAAGACGATTTATACCTGAGGATAGATCCGTGACGAAGAGTTTCTGACGAGAAGAGATCGAACGGATTTCTAAGTGGAATCTGCTAATGCTAGGGTGCGTAAGAAGAATATCACAATCTGGATGACGACCGACGACGAGAATCTCCTCTACTTCGTCGTCATCATCGCTTACAATGGAACCGTTTCTCTCCGGCGACGAGAAATCGCGACTGTTCACAACGAAGATATTCTTGAGAATCGCGCCGTTTTTAAGCACGGTGAACACGGGAATCGTCTTCTCCGGAACTCGTTGCTCCTCCTCCATCACTTTCTCTTCCTTCCCCTCCATGGATAAGAGATTATTGAGAGATTTTCAAAAATCGAAAACGAAGAAGAAGATTTAGAGAGCCAGATTCTAGATTGTTCTATCTTTCTCTCTCTATCTCTTTCTGATTTTGAAAAAAGAGTCCGTTGTTGAATCGACGACCTCTCTCTATATTTACTCGTAACGGCTAATTGTGTAATCTCTTAAGACAATTTCAAATTTATTAAACCAAAATAATTCAAATTTTGTTTTGGTAAACACGTGTAATTTTCATTTCATTTTTGGTTATTAATGGTCATCCATTATTTATGTGCTTTTCTACAATTTTTTTCATGTTAAATAATTCAAAACAACGGTTAGGATTCTCCAACCAGTTTCGATTTCAATTCGGGGTTTCAAAACTTTAGCATAACAAACCGAAGTAGAATAATTTGGTTTGGTTCGGTTTGATACAATTCAGTTCAATTGAAAACGAAATACATAAAAGAGCAGCTTTCTACTAAAAACTCGAAACAGTTTGTTGCAAAGTGAGTATACATAAATGTGAGATAAAAAAAATGGTGGGATCTATTCCTCCTTGGTACGAGCAAGCCTTGCGCGATGCCTGAGCTCAGCTCTTTTCCACTTTACAATTAGGTAGCAAAGCGAAAAGAGTGTGTTTATCTGTCAAAAACAAAAACACCTCCATCAGATTTTCCACATTCATTATACATAATTCGTTTAAACCCAACCAAGTCATGGATCAGTATGGTTTGAGTTAAGAACTACAAATATTCTTAAGAGTTAAAAACCAATTCATGGCATTGTTCTAACTCAAACACGAAACATATCCTCGGTTTCTCAGTTTATATGAACTGCTCAATCAAAAGTATGTTTTAGTTAGGAACAATTTATTCACTGCTAACAAAATCTGTTATATGAAACCAGTAGAGATTCTTATAAATTATTAATGCAGAGAAGAAAAGGGAAAGAGAGAGGGGGATTGCTGAACACATACCAGGATTATCATTGCAATGACCAAAAGTGGTCCAGACCAGAGAACCGATAGGAAGACTCCTTGCGAGTCAAAGTAGTTTTGAGTTGAGAAGCTCTTCCAGTTTTTTCTCAACTCCCGGTTGAGATTCTCTGCAAAGTATACCCCAGCCACTGCAAAAAATTTGTCACATCATCAGTCTCAATAACGTATACTAAGCAAAAATATACTTGAACAGATGCAATGACCAACTCACATCAGAAAATAGAAAAAACTTACAAATGGAGATGCCAATCATTAACTTTATAATCTAAACTAACAGATGTTGTGTAGCAAAATGAATATCATGTTTTCCATTAAACCAACAATTGTATCCAAAAGTTCTCTAGCATACTAACTCATCTTGAACAGATGCATGCCGACTCATCTCAGAAAACATAAAAATCTTACAAATGGAAATGCCAATGACTAACTTCATAATCTAAACTAATAGCTATTGGGTAGCCAAATGAATATCATATTTACCAACAATTGTATCCAGAAGTTCTCTAACATACTAACTCATAAAACCCATGCAAATCATTTCTCCATATGAATGGTGTGACTCTCTAGCCATGGATCCTTACCTGAGCCGATAATTCTATTGTACTCAACATAAAAAAACAACGCCTAGTGCATTGAATCATAATCTGGAGTGAAGTAAATCAAATTTAGAGCTGCAAAGCAGACATGTCAGAACTCAGAACTAGCTTCTCAAACCCTTGATTCACTATGAATGCCACAACCTAGCATAGTGAGATCACTGGATCAATAAAAGAACCCATAGGAGAGCTGAATAGGATCCAAAATCAGAGAGACTTCTTGTGCAATAATTGACAACAGAGAAGCATCTACATTATACAAAGCCGAGACAGAGGGTTCTTCAATAGTTTCAAAGGGACCACTTACAAGCCAATAAGAAAAGAAACATATGGAAGTTGAGATGCCTTCTAGAAAGAAGAGTCACCAGTAGCAACAAAGCATGAAACGCCATTAAACCCATAATCCAAGGTTCCTGCAAACAAAAACCCAATGTATAGTTTGTGGAATCCCAAATTGTCACACAATCAAATGAAATCCTACAAATACCGAGAATTCAAAGACTTGTGATTCTAAATTCCGCAAGACCAATTGATGTAATACGAAGAACAGATTCTCTCATTACCTTCCAATCAATGGCGTGGAAAAATCCCAAGAAATTATCGTAAGCAGGTTGGAACCCCGTTCGGAGCTCTCCGGAGAGTTTCTCAACCAGATCCGCTACGAGATCCATTTGCTTCTCCATCGCCGATCTTATTTCTTCCATTGTCTCTACTCAAATTCACCGGTATAACAAAAAAAAAGTTTGAAATCGCAAACGACGGTGGTAACTAAAATACTCACACTCTCCAAGTAACCAAACCCTATCCCTTCTTCGATTCCAATTCTCAACTTTTTCTCACGCCTCTCGTCAAGTTTTTAACAAGTTTCTTCTGCTTAATGCTCTCGAAGTTGCCAGAATAAAGGAAAAAGTAAAAACAAATCACCGTCTTCCCATAATACCCTTGGGTTTCACGTTGTTTTACGATTATGCCATTGCAGAAATGTAACGGTGAATATTATGATCATGTTGATAGTCTTTTTCACTAATCATAATTTTTCTGTGTAATTCAGAGAATGAAAAAGACTGATTTGAGAGAAATATTTAATGGAGTCTATATCTCCCTCTATTTTACAATGCTAAGTAACAACAAATCACTTGATGATCCCACCAACACTAACGAATACAAGAATCCATGTGCACTACTACATAATTACTGTTCTTATGATATAGTTAGAGGATTATTAACATATCAAAATATCGATAATTGAAAAAATATGATAGAAGAGAAGCAACTTTAGGATTTCGATGTTGTTGTGGGTCGTTGCTTCTTACGGAAGATGTAGTTTAGGAGCATCCCAAGTAAAGGAAAACTACTAACCACGCCTATATAAGCAAGCCACCATACGGACCGGTTTGTCTGCCTACACAACTCCTTAAAGCTTCTCTTTGTTACATCTTCCTTAGGCTTTGGTCCTCTCTGCTTCGATGTGGTCTTATTGGTGTCTTTCTCGTACTTGACTGCTGCCACCAACCCGTCTTCTGCAATGTTTAGGTACGGGCCTTGGTTTATCGAAGGCTCCTGTTTCCTTGACCCTGAGCTTCTTTTATCTTCAATCTGCAAAAATTTGATAATCTCGGAAGAAAACGATGGAGAGAACAGTTGAATAATCTAAATTGCAATCCTAACTTACTTTCTGTATATGCATATAAGGACTGCAGCTAAGGGCACCAAGAAACTCATTGGTGGCTCGAACCCACCTGTTCACAACATATATAGGCAGTCAAAACAGGAAGTACTATTATTACTTAGTTAGAATCTTAGATATACCAACCATAAGCTAGATCCAGTTAATCCTTCGAAGAACGCTAGATGTCCCCCGTGATTTGTTGTAGCCAAGACAATGTTTTTGTTTGCCCTTTTAATAGAAACTTCATGTTAATCGATGTAACAGGATTTAAGATTTAAAAAGAGATAGATCATAGCGTCTTACCTGCATTCGTCCCAGGGAATAGCTTCCTTTGTGCATAATGGATCATCTAAAGCACTTATACAAAGTAGCGGCACTGCCACATTTCCTACGTATTGAGTGCTGCTCGATTTTCGGTAATACGTATCCACAGTCTGCATAAAGGTGCAACCCGTTGTCACTTTATCAAATCAACAGAGAACTTAATGGTGATTATGAAGAGCATTGCAAAGATGAATATATCAATTACAAAGCCAATTCTGGGGGTAAACTAACATCAGAAGTTAAGATAATACGGAGGAGAACTAATACCTCGAATTTTCCAACTAGACAGGTAGCATGGTTGTCAAAATCGCGAATGGAACGTGACTGATGAAGTAATAAAGTCGGGCATCAACAGACAACATTGATAGCGAAAGAAATATGTAACTTACTTGCTCAAGAACTCTGCTTGTTTCAATGCATCTACCAAGTAGACTGTATAACTTATGGGTCTGTGGTAAACTACTAACCTTTTTGATGCCTTCCCAATTAGCAAGCCGTAAAAACTGAGGTTCATGCCTGCAATGAAACTAAAAGTTATAACTGAAACATGATCTTCTCAGAGTAGTAAATCGGAAATTTCCCCTCTCAGCCCATCTTACAAACTCAAAATCTAGGCAGTTCTTGACCAAAGTGGTGGACATACAATTGGGCATAACCTTGGAGTCCAATGGTGAGAGCTTTGTCGTAGAGCTTTTGTTTCAAAGTCCGACAAATAAACCTGTCACCAATCTTGTTGGGAGGAGACAAAGGAAAGGAAAAATCATAATGTATCAAGCATCAATTTGTATCAAACGAAACCCTTAGTACTATTTACAAGTTCAGAGGTCTAAAATTAGAACCCAATGAAAAAATAAAAGAAGTCTTAATTTCTCATCAAGAGAACTTAAGACACTAATCAATATACAGAGAAGAAGACAGTTATTAAAAATAGCTCACCAAGAGGTCCCATGGAGAGCAAATAGCTACAGCACCCCTCAGAGGAGTCCTTTCACCCTCTTCCCCGAGGTATTTGACCTGAAGCATTATATAGATTCAGGAACTTCCTTACGCATATCAATGGTATTTGAATAACATATATAGTCAATCTACTCTTTTAGCCTGAAATCTTTTTTTTTGAATGTAGCATATGGTGCAGCCAACTGAGCAATATGCAACAGAAGATCCATGAAAAACAAGAAAATCTTCACACTTAAACATCCTTCAAAAACTAAGTAAAATACTGAGGTTCTTAATTTAGTACCAGAACATTTGCTCCAATGCTAGTTCCAATAGCAAAGAGAGGAGCTCTCGGGTACTTTTGTTGAAGATAACCAAGAACCACCCGTATATCCTCTGTCCATCCAGCATTATAAAAGCGATCTGACTACATCCGTTTGCAACATTACAAGATTATAGAAAAATATGTATATAAGTAAGCACAACGCGTAGAACATGAAAAACAGAATCCTCTATGAAACTCACAGTAACAGAAACACCACCCAACCCTCTATGGTTGCTAATAACAACATTCCAACCTGTTTTTGCAGTGTTGTAAGCAAGATGCTTTAAATACTACAAAATCACCAATACAAGTCAATTAGACATTAAAGAACAGTCCTGAACCAGAGATTTAAAACTAGACTTACTGCAGATGAAGAATCACTAGTTAACCCTGGAATAACAACTGCAATAGGCGTTGTATCTTCTTTTGTAATATCACTCTGATTTTGAAAACCACCATCAAGAACTACACAAATCAAACACAAATTCAAAGATCCAAAAACAAACAAATGGGTAACAAAATCAACGTTTCAGTCACTAAATCTTATACCATCAGAATTCGTAACCCAATCCAATGCAATCGTTCCACCATCAGAAGCAAGAAATAGTTGCCTGAAACAATGCAAGAATCTTATCAAACAATGAATGATTTACAATTTGTGACTCAAAAAAAAAAGCCAAATCACCTTCTATAGCTGAAAACTGGAGGCAATCCATGAAAATTCAAGAAACAAGTCTGAATATGAGGACTCGCTAACCACGGAGTCGCCACATATCTGAAAAAATTTCAAAAATCAGAAACCGAATCCACAAATTTCGCTCAAATCTAAGTACACACTCACCGGCCGTGAAGAATCCGACACCGAGAAACAACACCATGATAAAGAGGAGAATCTGGATTATAAATGAGATTGACGCGACATCTGAAATACCGAAGAATCGCATCTCCAAGGAAGTGAAATTCGATGAAATTGTAGAAGAAGATGGTCCAGAGAAGGAAGAGAGCGATGAGGTAGTGACGAATTGGGATTAGTGAGAGAGCTTGGAAGAGAAGATCGTATGGAGATGGAGATAGAATCGGATCTTGTTCCATTGATTGATGTGTGATTTTTTGCAGATCCGGCGATAAGAATTAGAGAAGGATCTTCTTCATGGTTCAGTGGCGGGTGAAGATTTTTTGACGGACTTAAATGTTTATTATTATTTTATTCAATTTTTGAAATTCTTTGTTTAAAATAATTTACACGCCAATGCTTTCGTGTTCCTTTAGAGTGGGCATAATTCTTGTTCCGTTCCGTTTCGTATCCGTTTACGTGTTAAATCTCTTTGTGTTTTTGTTCTTTAAACGATTAAAAAGTACTTGTATAATAAATACATCAACATTCAATTCAAGCCTTGAAGCCAACTAGTTTTGAAAGATGTTATATTTACTGGAAAGTTATTAGATTAAACTAGGGTAAAAACTCGCGCTCCGCTGCGGGATATCTTTTATAAATTATTTTTGTTACTAATGACTTTTGCTTAAACTAAGATTATGTAGTACAAAGTTCACAATGAAATTTGTATTTTTTGGTTTAGACAATGAAAGTTGTCTTCCTTTTTTTGTAATACAAACAAAAGAGTATCCAAACTTGAATTTAAACAATACACAAATACGAAACTTGAATTTAATATAAATATGATTTGTAAAACTTAAATAAAATTTTAGAATTTGATGGTTGACAGATCATTTTCACCACTTCATCTCATTTAAAAACTTTATTTTGAATTTCAAATCAAATAAAACAAATTAATACACAGATATGAGAAGGTGACCATGACACATTACTTAAGAAATCAATGCACAAAATTCTTCTTCTCTTCGTCTACCGGCCTTGGATTCATTAACTTCAACATCTTTAGAAAATTGCTCCACCTTCATCTTTAATCAACATTAACTAAATTGACCAAACGAACAATAGTGTATATATATGTACGGAAGAAGTGTATAAGCAGAGGTAGATGAGAAATTCCGACAAGTTTTCGGTAGATCCCATGGTACTTGCACAATCTCTCCTTCATTCTTTAGATAGATACAAATACAATTGTGGATGTATTAATATTATACAATTGTCCAACCATCTCAAGAGATTCAATATGCATTACACGCTTGATACTTGATTGATTTAACTATTCCTAAGACCAATAGAATATATTACGTAAAGATCATCTATGGTCTCACAAGTCACAATACATGCATTCAAACTTTGGGGTGGACAACAATAGTTCCAGACCTAAATTATGACATTTAGGCAAAGTGAAATACACGGGAAACCTGAAGTGTAAGTAAATAAAACATTAATAATTCTAGAATCATTAATCTATATCTCTGTCCACATGAAATATTTTAACAACCATATTTTCCATTAAACGACTGCAAACACTGATAAAGTATAGGTAGCACTCCAATATATAAAGTACGCAGCTGTTATTTGCTAATTAAATGATTGATTTCGAGCAATTGTGTACTTTTGAAGTCTTCTTTACACGAGTCTCAACAATAAGTACTACCAATTCAAAACTTCCATAACTAAAATAAGTTGTATAAACCTACCATAACTCCCTGTCGATGAAATGCCTACAACACTACCAACAATGACAAGGAAAGAAAGATCTAGATGGTAATGAAAGCAAAAAACAATGTTGGGAAAGGACACTATTTTTTTTTTTTGGTAAAAGGGAAGGACACTATTTGAATCATGTTTGGAAAATAAGATGGTACTCCCAGTACTCTTTAAATCTTAATCAATAACAAATTTTGTCGGTGATTTTTCTGGTAGTTTACGGTGGTTATTAGAGCTCCTTCCGATGGCAAATCGATTCGACAACAAACTTTGTCGGCGAAGGCAAAACAAAAAAATAATCTTCGTCTCTCCACGTTTTCAAAGCAAACAGCGAAGGCACTTTCTTTAAAGAGGTAAACGGCGAGCACCGGCGGTTGAGGTAGGAGTAGCGGCTGAAGGAGTGGAGGAAGAGTGGTCCTGAGAGTGACGAGAAGATGAAGGATGGTGGATCTTGATGTTAGGGAGATGTAGATAATCAGATTATGGATTCATGATCTCTTTTTCTTCTTCTTCTCTGCTTGATTCAAAAGATTTATAGAAACTTTTATTTTTTTTCCGATCGAGAGGAAGATGATGACGAAGAAGAAGAAACAGCCGTGTTTTGTCAATTTTAATTAGTCTCTCCATGTTTTCAACACTACTTTATCAAGTGGGCTTTTACTTTTGGGCTTTGTTATTTTATTTTTTTCGTCATACTTTTGGGCTTTGTTACTTTTTTTTGTTTTTGTGTGTTTTTAATAATATGAAACAACAGAAAAAGGGGAGAGAAAGAGTGACGTGGCAGAATAGAAGATTATTATTGGCAAATAAAGTTGAGCTGTATTATTTAAAATATTTTGATTAGAGTTTCTTTTTAATGATGTGTCATAACCAGGAAAGCTGAAAATGCTGATGTGTTAGATTAGGAGAGAATCCAATTGTTATTATTGTATTAATCCTATTGTTATTTTGAAATTTTTTATTTAATATAACTAAATAAAATTTTATAATTTAATGTTTTATTTGTATTTAAATTGTAATTAGTTTTACTTCTAGGGATTAGTTTTTTTATTTATGTAATTAGACTTTGTAATTATAATTATAGTCTCTATTGCCAATATTAATATCTAATGAAAAGATGATGTTTCAAAAGTAAAATTCTAGTATATTTTTCAGTTAATAATTTATTTTCGTTGCAAAGGTTATTTTTTGAATTTTTTTTTTAGTGATTTGCTATAATTAAATAAAATTTTTGAACTTAATGGTTTACCTTTATACCACTCGGAACCAACTAAATAACTTTATTTTTAAAAAACTATCTTTATTTTCAATGCCAGTTTTCAAAAATGTCACATTTTTAAACCTTATAAAAAATGCTCCAAACAATATGAAATTTACCCAAATACATATGTAACATTATTAAAACATATACAAACTATCTTTATATGTATCTAAAATCTTATAAATACCGTATAAAACCTTTAAAAACCTTTAAAGAATATAAATTAATTTATATAATTTAAATCTTATTAATTATTTTATATCTTTTGCAACTTTAAAGAATTAATAATTAGAATTTTCAAAAATCGTATTAGCTAGAGACACTGAATTAATTACCATGTTCAGTTTTGTTTCGTACTTATATTTTGATTAGATATCAATTCTAATGATGTGTTACTCTGAGAATAGCCTAAAAAGCTAATGTATAAACACCATCAATTTTTTTTTAATATTATCCTTTTTATAATAAAAATTTTATATTATCACATATTTTACATATTATCTTTACAAAAATATATAAACTATTTAATTATATATATGATATATTTATTTTTATTATATATATGCAGTCTGCGGGGCAATCCGCCAATCTCCGGCATAACCTGCTAAACCCCGTAATCCGAGTGGGATTGCCCGCAAAATCTACTTTTTAACGGATTTAATATTTTGTGTTCATACCTGGACCGGACTGGGCTAAGCCCACGATTTTATGGCCATTTTGATATTTCTATGAGAGATGATGATGTGGAAAAAAGAAAGGTTCTTATTGGATATTAAAAATGAGTTGTATTATTTAGAATGTTTTCATTGGTTATTCATTTTAAATGAGGTGTCAACTCCACAAAGCTTAAAAAAGCTGAGGTGTCAACCTCTGGAGAGTTTCAAAGGTTTTTATTGTATTGACTAGGACTCAGGACCCCCGCGAAGTCGCTGGGGAATATATTTCAAAAATTATTTATAAAAATATCAAACGAAAAAATCATAATGAATTGTAATAATTTTAAAAAATTTTAATAACAAATCAATATATATTTTACAAAAATTATGATAAAGAAAACCCTCACAAGCATTTATTAAGTATATTAATATTAGAAAAACAATAATTTGTAACTAAAAAACTATTCCCAAGTGTAAAAAGCATAAACTAATAAACCAAATATTACAATGGTTTGATAAATAAGCCAAAACGTTCAACGTCAAATAAACCAAATGCTATTGTGTTAAATTAAACGGTAACAACAATTCATTTAAATATATTTTAGTATTTAAATATTTTTTTTAAATATGACGAACTTATCCGAGAAACGCAACCGTAGATATCAAAAATATGAGTTTAATTACTAGATTGTCTCAAAAATATTTTGGGTTAATTGGCTTATTTTCAAATCTAAAATACATACTCTTGTCTCATATGTAAAAAAATAAAATACAAAATTGTCTGTCAAAATTAATTCCAACAATTTTACAAAAGTCTGTTATCTAGTTGTGACAGATTAATTTATATATTGGAGAGATATTTGTCCATGACAGATTTTTTTGGACAGACTTATTTGGTTGATAGATTTTTTGGAATATGGTTACCACAGATGTTTTGTAAACTAGATATTAACCCGCGGAATACCGCGGGCCTATATTTTTATTAGGAAAAATAATTGAATTTTTTTTAAGATGATCTATAGATATATGTTATAGTTTTGTTTGATTTAAATGTATGGTACACCGCGGGACGATATTTTATAACTAAAAATTTGAAATTTTAAGTTGTATTTGTTTTGTTAATATTGTTTGTTTTGTTTAGTGTTAAAGATTTTATATTTTGATTGTTAATTTTATGATTTCAGTCATAGTATATAATCGCGTATTAATAATAACACAAACTCGTCCACCATATAACCCCGTCCCGTGAAATTAAACATCATTTTGTCATCTTCTTATAAAGTTCAAATATTTATAATATTTGCAACTTCATAAAAGTTTTAATATGGACCCAAACTTCATAATTGTATTTTGATTGTTATAACTTTAAAATAAATAACCGGAGTAAACCGGATAACACTTTTAATTTTGGACATTTGATAAATCAAGGTTTCTGCTAGTTTTTAGAACCATTTGTGTTCTTTTTATAATAGGACTCTGAACCATTGATCTTTTTTTAAGAAATGTGGGACATTGTAGACTTTTTTTTTGCTCCATCTATTGAGTAATATATGTCTTTTTTAAAAATTTGATCACATCATATGCCGATAAAAATCTAATATTTTATTAACTATATGTATTTTATAAAAATTCAAAATAAATTAAATATAAGATCAAATAAAAGTAAAAGAAGAATCATATATTTATGTTTAAATTAAGTAGAGAGATTTTAGGAAATTAGCAATTAATCGAATGTAGTTAAGGAAAGATAAGATTTAAGAGAGTTAAGGATAGAAATCGTTTAGAGATTAGTTAAGATAAAAAAAACAAATATGGTTAGTTTAGAGATATCATATATATATGTTTACGATTTAGGTGGTAATTAAGTAATTAATGTCATTTTTAATTTTTGTTTAATGGTATGAAATACCAAAGATCCGATCGCCAATATTTTGGGTCAATTTTGTAAAAAAAGATACCCGACCCGCCAGCATTTGTTTGCCAAATTTCCATGCCAAATGTATATATAAATAGATGTAGTATAAAAAAACAGATTGAATTGAATGATTTTGAATAAGATGATGATTTAACCTGTTTTATACCGATTTTACCAGCGGTATATCACATGCTGAATTTTAAATAATAAAATGAGGATTCCACCCGTGTTATAGCAATGTATTAATGATATTTTAAATTTATATTAATATCAATCCTAACTAAATCCGTGCCATATAATTTATCCCGTAAGATTTAAAACTATTTTGTTTCTTATATTATAAAAACTCAAAACCATTGCTAAATGGGCAAACAAAAGCCACAAAATTTAAATATATCAATATTAATATTTTTGAATTAGAAATTTTGAATTTAATAATAAAGATTGCTCCATAATTTCAAATTTTATGTATTTAATGTATTTGTGAAGATTTCATATTTGAATTTATTTGAGAACATTAATTATTTCTAGCAAATTCAGAAAAGACATGGGTTAAAGCTTGAATCGATCCGATAATTAAGGTCTGAATTAAAACTTTTGCAGCGACCTTGTTATTTTTTTTTTTCTACTTTTTTATCACTAATCTATCCTTAATGATCCATCTAATTAACACTATCCTATTATTGTTATATAATCACAAATATTAAAAATAATATGTTAAGAAGTGCCGTGGAAAAAAAGAAAATTTTATTAATCAACTTTCATTAGTTCACATACTTCATGAGAAAATAAACACGTACAGTATTAGAACCCAATAACAAAGAATCAAAACTCTACAAATTTTGTAAAGACCCACAAAGCCAAATTTGTTTTTATTCAACTCTCTCATTTGACCAAAATGAAAAATTTAGAAACGGAAAGTTCTCTCTAAAACAAATCAGAGACCGATATCATAAGGAGTTTCGGCTGAGAATTCAAACTCAATCATCAGTGGTATAGCCGACCAAGTCGCCGTCGTTAACGGTCACAGTAACGGCTCCGTCGATCTGAGCCTTGTTCCTTCAAAGCTGCAGCAAAACACGAATCCTCGATTGATTCAGCCTTTAACGATTACAAATCTATCTCCGGCGCCGTCGCATGGATCTACTCTCCGTGTAGCGTATCAAGGAATTCCCGGCGCGTATTTTGAAGCTACCGCCGGAAAAACATATCCAAAATCTGAAGCTATTCTGTGTGATCAATTCGATGTTGTGTTTCAGGCGGTGGAGCTTTGGATCGTCGATCGTGTTGTTTTCCTAGTTGAAAATTCTCTCGGTGGTTCGAAACCTAGAGAATTACGATCTCCTCCTCGTTCACCACTGTCTCCTCGCTCTTTCCGGAGTCCGTACTGATTGCATCACGTCCGTGATTTCTCTCATTTTCTGTAAAACTGGTGAGTTTAGATTACGCTAGTGGAAGGTATTTATAATGTTTTGAAAATACTTTAGGGTTTTGGAGGAGTGAGTACCTAAAATCTTGCTAATCAAGTACACAATATCTTCAAAATCTTTTATTTTCGGAATTGAGTAATTTTCTTGCAAATCTCGAAAAGGAAAAAATCTAGGAAAAATAATTATGAGTAATTAGTTGGGATGACAGCCAATAGTAGAGATTTTAGAAGGAAAGCGAGAGATTTTTGGCAACAGTTTTTTAGCGTAATATCTTTGATTTGGGAGAGATTTTTGGAAATCTGCTTAAACTGAATATATATGTAATTAGCTATATTAATGACGTTTTTAAAAAAAAATTCCTTAAATGTCTTATCCACGATCCGAATAGAATAAATTCGGGTCAAAACCCGACCATTTGAATTAAAAACCAAAATCTCCTGCAAAAATGTATATGTAGATAGAATAAATTCGGGTCAAAACCCGACCATTTGAATTAAAAACCAAAATCTCCTGCAAAAATGTATATGTAGATATAACATTTTCAATAACATTTTCGAATAATAGATTAGTATATAACATTTTACTAATTGTGTAACATTTTCGAATTGATTAGTATATAACATTTTCGAATTATATTAATTGTGTAGTCATTTGAAGAAATATTTTTCCGAATTATATGAATTATATAAACAAAATCTTTTAATATCTTTAAACCCGTTTGACCCGTTAATATATATTATGACATGGAATAAAATGGTTATAATTAGAATTCTCTAATGGCATATATTGTAATTTCTTACAAAATCAACGTTATGATCCTTAGGATGTACTTCCCAAATATTAGTATAGGATACATCTCGTGATTTTTCCACATATATACGTAATAAATTATTTTGAAAGTAAACTAATTTAGAAAATATCAACTGCCAAATACATAGATAGTAAAAATAGGGTACTATCACACAATAACAACAACCCACATCAACAAAAGCTCGAAGCTTTGAATAATATAAAACAACAATCAAATTATAGTAGACGCACATAGACACAAAGAAGGCCTTATCTAAAGAGATAACACGAAATTCTCAAAAGATAAGAATTTAACCCCAAGGGAATTGTCTTGACCTTTACCAAGATAAAAAGCAAGAGAGGGGTCGACAAGCATGAAACATAGCAAGGTTGTCTATAGACAAGAGTCCATCGGTGGAGTGACATAGCTCATAGTCTCCAAACTCTCTCCCGCACTTCTCAAGGGTGTTCGTCTTGGCGTCATAGCATATCAATAGTCTTTTCGACGTCGATGATAGCTTGAACAAAACTTCGTCTGACCGGATATCTAGCATCTTCACTTTGCCATCAAATTTCTTTGGATGGGTTCCTTTGAGGTTGATCTTATGAATGTTGGCCCAGCCACCACGTCTATCCTCCATCTTCCAAATCTCCATGATTTGAGACGAGACATCGTAATCTACCATCCATAAGTTTTCGCGGCTTCCGGATAACGTGAAATAGCTAGACTTTTTGGATCCTTGAGTGTCAAGGGAGAAGCAAGGGGGTTTAGGGCTTATAGCTGAAAAAGTCTCGTCTTGTAGAGAGAAAGACACGATCTGAAAATCACTAGTGGTCCAATAGATATATCCATTCACGTGAACCTGAGAAGAGAGTTGTAAGAGATAGGGACATAGTCTACGCCGCAATCTCCAAGGGGATACTTTAAGACGGCCATCTTCAACAATATCGATATTCAAGACCTCAAACTTAAGTTCATTGACTTTCTTCCAAACTGTGATGAGGCCACTTGGCAACCTTCTTGTACGGTTTTCATCTAAGTCGTGAGGCCACTTGATGACTTTGTACTGCATCGTGGCGTCAACAAATCCAAAGGAGACGAGACAATCGCCAGGTTTATTGAAATTACAGCACCGAGAAAAGGTAGGGTTAGGTAAATTCCTCAACTCCTTGTTCAAGGGGTCACAAAGATGGATCCCACCTTCACAAACGAAGCATAAGAGCTGGTGGTAGGAACTTAACATTCTGATTGAACTTTTATGTGTTCTATAATCTTCAGTGAACTCGTGGATGGGGAGGCCATTGGCCTTTGGCCTTCTATGTGTACTAAAATCTTCCGTGAACTTGTGGATGAGGCCATTGGCCTTGTTGGTCACAGAGAATTTGTATCTTAGTTTATAGAGGTTGCTCAGCTCATTACTGAATGCCGTGAGAGTAAAAAGGGAATCACGTGAACGGCTGTGGTGGAGGCGGAGGAAACAAGGATCAGAGAGGAGAGACCTAAATTGCTTTGAGACTAACCGAAATCGGGCTAGGGATTTGCCTGGAACTCGGGACATGATCTCCATAACAACGTCACTAGGCAGACACTACAAGAAAACAGGGTTTTGGCGACTGCATAAAAAGTCCTTAAGTAGTCGTTAAATCATGCTTTACGTCTACGCTGCGACTATTTACTATAGTCGTTAATCGAGAGTCGCTAAATTTAATAGTCGCCTTTTGGTCGTTACGTAACGACTAAATTACGACTAATTGTTGCAGTCGTAACTGTAGTCGTCTTTCAGTCGTTAAATATAACGACTACGATACGACTAAATTACGATTAACCCGTATGTATTGTATTGTAGTCGTAAATGTATTAGCGACTATTTACCTACTGTAGTTGCGTCTGATTAGCGACTACTATGATTAGGGAAAAAAAAAATTTATGGCTAGAATTATTAAATCAAATCCTGAAAGCTAAATTCAAAAGTAGATTTACATAAGCTTAAACAATGATTCAAAAGCAAACTTCATTTAAAATAACAAACAAGTCTGTGCTTACAAAAAAACAAACAAGTCTTTCAAACAACAAGAAAAGTGATAAGTTCTAGAGTGGGGAATGGGGAACATTAAAAAGGAACCTAAAAAGCTGAAGGAGTTGTAGTTCAAGGAGTTGGGGTAAGACCGTTTGAGACAGGCTCTGTGGTTGCTGGAGCCGAATGAGACTGAATGAAGTCCAAAAAGGCCGGATCAGTTTGTCGCAGGTACTTCTCCACCAAGGACAAGTGCTCGAGCTTGTCTTTCTGCTCAGCCACAGTTCGGGAATGCTCTTTTTCACGGGCAGCAACCGCAGCATCACGAATTGCATTCTCAGCAGCCTGCTCTTCGATTTTTCGTTGAGCTTCCTTTAGTTGCTCTTGCATTGCCACAAACGATGAAGAGTCTCCTGGTTGCTTGCGCTTGCCATTGCGAAGAATCCCCTTGAGGCTTCCAACACCATAAAGAGTTCCTCTTGAATCCTTCTCAGTGGACTGTGAAATGACATAGAAAAAGAATATAGATTAGAACTTTGTAAAACTCAGAGTTCATGTTTGTTTGTTCGACAAGCTCTTGATCTAGTTTTGATGCTTAAGCGTGTTCAACAAGCTCTCTTGATTTCGTTTTGGTGCTCTCTTTATATACCGTTTGGGAGATAATATAATAAAGAAATTCGCTAGAATGGAATAAAACGTTTTTCAATATTAATATAATTCCTAAATAGAGAAGGAAACTGTTTTATCACCCAAAAAAAAAAAGAGGAAATCTATATTAACTTTTTTGAAATTACAATAATAATAATCTATAGTCTATTACTAAGAATTTTGTAAAAAGGAAAAACAAGATATATATGGAAATAAAATAAAACCTAGGCCATAATGTCTGGGTCGTGGGTTAACCGGTCGGACCGGGCGGTTCGGGTCGGGCGTGAAAACACTGGATTATAGATTTTAGTGGTTTTTGGATTGTGTAAAAATAAAATAAAATAAAAACAAATGGAAATAGAAAAAAAAAATTCGTAGAAAAAATTCTCAAAATCCAATTGAAATGATATTTTGGATTTTGTTAAGATATTAGTAAAAACTCGTAAAGTAAATTCTCAAGATCCAAAACCTAAATGTTTCCATTGTCTTTTTTGTTCCAGGCTCGGCCCGCCACACATTTCTAAAAAACATGGGTATTAGGCCTCCAAAAATTTTAAACTTTTTAGAATCAAAATAAAGCCTCAAAAATATTTGTTATTACAAATAATAGGCCCCATTCTTCTGAAATTTTCAGATATAGTCTCAATTTTTAAATTTTCTCTATTTGTTTTTGCAAAAATAGGTCCCATTTTTTTAAAATTTTAAGATTTGGTCTCAAGTTTTAATTTCTTCTATAAAACCCATCAAAAAAAATTTGTTTTGTATTGGCCCACATATTTCACAGGGCCGATACTGTTTTGTTCCTGTACGGTTCTTCTTTCATCCCAAGGTAGAAACAAAAACAGATCTCCTTTTATATTCCTTTTAAGGATTGCATCAAAATCATGTCTTTGCGAAAGCAAGAACCAACAAAGAATTTTGGTAATATCTCTCGTTTTTTGTTTTGATTTTTGGGGCTTGATGGGTTGTTCGTCTGAAATTCTAAGGTTCAGCCTCGTGAAAATGTGGCACGTACTACTGGTGGACGTAGGATGCGTCGGAGACCTGCAGCTTCTGGACCTAGCTCCTCTACATCCAATGTTCAAGATTTGTGTTTGACAACTTCTGTTTCTCTTTTTCCTTGTTTTATGTCAGATTCTATAAAAAAATGTGTGTTTTTAGTTACATCAGAAGCTGCATGTCTAAACTCGAAACCATTTATTCATAACTTTTTTTGTTTCATTTGTCATGTATCTTGCTGTGAATGTAGTTTAAGATTAGAAAGGTCTTGGAGTTAAGTGATTGGCCTTAGAATAATTCTTTGGGTATATGTGAAGCATAAAACATCAGTGGGAGTGAAGATGAAGATGAAGCTGGTGATGTAAACCAAAGAAGGAAGGAGGAACTTTAAAAGAAGCAAATGATGTTTGTTGTTTAAAGTTAATATGGAGATTAATATCCAACAGTGATTCTTTGTGGGTTCGTTGGTCAAAGATGATGCTACTTAAAAAGGAATCGTTCTGGTCATTTAAGAAAACTTCTAGTCTGGGATCTTGGATGTGGAAGAAGTTGATGAAATATAGAGATCTTGCGAAGACTTTCTGCAAAGTAGAGGTTCAGAATGGAGCAAACACATCTTTTTGGTTTGATAACTGGACGGGTGAGGGATCATTGATTGAGAAAACTGGCCCGAGAGGTGTAATAGACATGGGCGTTGGCAAGTATTTGACGGTGGCGGAGGCGTGGGGGCAACGTCGCAGGAGACGCCACCGAACACAGGTTCTAAATGATGTAGAGGAGGCACTGGCGAAGTCGTATCAAGTTCGAAATGCAAGGGATGACATGGTTTTATGGCGAGGGAAAGGTGATGTTTTCAAAGGTAGCTTCTCAACAAAAGACACTTGGAATCATATAAGGACAAGTTCAACTCAAGTGGCATGGGAGAAAGGGGTTTGGTTCCCTTATGCTACCCCAAAATTCTCCTTTTGCACATGGTTAGCCTTGCAAGACCGCCTTTCTACGGGGGACCGTATGCAGCGTTGGAACAATGGCTCCACTGTTTCCTGCGTTTTATCTGTGCTGCGGCCATAGAAACTCGAAATCATCTCTTTTTTTCTTGTCCATACAGCTATGATATATGGAAGACTCTTGCTCAAAACATTCTCAATAATCAGTTCACGGAGGATTGGCAACATATTGTGGATTATATCTCGGCTACCAATCATATCAGGTTCACAGTTTTTTTGGTGAGGAACACATTTCAAATCACGGTTCACATGATTTGGAGAGAGAGGAACGCACGACGACATGGAGAAGTACCACGTCCGGCAATCACTTCATAAGTGGGATCGATAAGCATGTTCGCAACCAACTATCGGTTATCCGCTCAATTGGTGACAGGCGCTATGACCCAACTCTTCAAGCCTGGTTTGCCTCTCAAGCCTAATAAACCCACAAAAATCTATCATCCACTTTCAAATGTTCTGTTTTTAAATAAAAGCTCTGTTCTCTGTTTCTTTTTAAGCTATGTTCTCCATTATATCAAAAGAAACCTGATGTAAACCGTATATTTTTTTTTCTTGAATATAATTTAACATTTTATTCAAAAAAAAAGAAGATGAAGCTGGTGGATCCCAATCCTGAGCATCAAAGAAGAAAGAGAAGAAGCGACAAGAGCGGGAAGCACAAAGACAAGTGACCAACAATCTCTATATGTTTTTGTCTATATATGATTCTAAGTTCTAAGTCAGTGTTGTGCTTATTACTCTTAGCCATACTAAGCTACTAAATGAGTGCTAATCAATAATGTTTGTTTGATTTCAATGGAGTAATTAAGTGTGACTGATGATGCTTTTATGTTGTTTATGTATTCATGTCTCTTTAATTAACTTTGTTTTACTCTGTTTTTATTTTACTCAAATGAACATATTCATGTCTCTTTAGCTTAAACACCAAATGAATCATATGTGTTGTAACCAAACGAATTATATTCATATCTCTTTAACTTAAACACAAATTTCTTATACTTGATCTTTTTTCATAACCAATTTCATACATTTAAACTAATATAATAATCAAAAATTTAATTCTTAAGAACACCACTTTAGAGTCCACCATTGGACAATGACAAAATTTAAAACCCTAACACAACCTCTTAACTATAAAATTTTCAAAAGTAATATTAAATCAAATCATAAGAGTTAATATTAAGAACCCATCAAGATACATGACAAATGAACGTTAGGTAATGTTGATGAATATTATTACTTTGAATAAACGTTTTCCTAAAAATTGGTCACCAATTATAGCCTTAATCTCATATATCTATTGTGTAACTGTGTTGGTCTCTAAAAATTTGATATATTTTATCCTACCGATTAGTCATTCAGAGTTTAAAATTCGGTTGCATCACATTATCTAATCTTATGAGTTAATCATTAGACCATATTACTAAAAAAAAAAAAAAAACATCAAAATCAGGAATTACATTATAAAAAGCAACGAACAAATCTACATAAAAAAATACACACAATAGAACAAGAAGAGAATCAGATAAAATAACAATATAAAAGTACAAAATACAACACACTGGTCAATGTACAAAAAGGAATAAAATGATATCAGAAATCTTCCGTTGATTATTTGAAAGTAGAAAAAGAAAATGAACAATGGAAAGACAGATGCGAGATTTGATAGATCTTCAATTGTTGAGGACTCTGCAGTTTGTCCTGATCTCTCCAGAATCTCCTGTAAGAACTCCTATTTCACCCATTTTCTGCATTGCTTCGGCAAATTTCTCTCTGAAGAATCTATCACTTGATGCAAACGTTGACACAAACCCCTTGGTTAATCCATCGAGACCCAAGTTTTGATCAATTCTAAGGATTACATTGTCTACTCTAAATGGGCTCGTTTGGTCCAAGAACACTGATGGGTCATTTGGGCCACTACATGTTTTGTTTAACTTAGCTTTTAGTCTGGGATCCATTGTAGGATCCTTAAGCCTATCCTGAAAAAGACTGCAATGTGCGACACCAACGGTGTGGCCACCACCAATAAGTGCAACCATGTCCTCCACAGTCATACCTTTAGCTTTGAATGCTTTGATTGATTCATCCACGGAAATTGTTGGTCCGGGCAAGTCAACATCACTGGGGTTTGATCTTAATCCATCACGTCTTCCTATTCGTACTGTGAAGCGTGGACCACCAGCTAATGCAATGGAGTCTCTTGTGGCTATAGTTACAATGTCTGCGCATGAGACTGTGTTTGGGCAAGCACTCTCGAGCACGTTCTTACTCTCATCAATGAGATCGAAACCTCTCAAGTTTGCATTTTGTCTCGCGCTTTTCTCTGATGGCCTTTCGGATGTTGAGTCGATCAAGAGGGAAGCATCACATCCCTACACAAGCATTCAAAATATTACTTGATCAATATAATTAGCTATTAGCTAGTATATGATACATCATACATACATATACACATACACAAGGAGAAGCTTACGTTGACAAAACAATCATGAAACTGCATGCGAAGCAATGCTGCAGTAACGACGGTTTGGTTACGGGCCCAATGTTTAACAACAACTTTAGTCACGATAATTTCAGCGAGAGGGCATGTAGCGTCGTAAAACCCATGTCGGAGCTGCGCCAAAACAGAGGGAACAAGGAAACAGAAAATGAAAAACGAAGCTGTGATTGCCCTCATTTCTATGTCAAAACTTAGAAATATTTGTGGATTGTGTTTATTTTTAAGTTTTGGTGATGAAATGGTTAGTGCCCGTGAAATGCATATTTATACGTAAATATGGGGACAAGACATTTTTACATAAGAAATTTTCACGTTTGTAGTAAAAATGAGTTTCTCAACCATGTTTTGGCAAAGTGAGATTTGGTTCTCACGTTTTGACAATTAAGCCAAAATCTGACGAAAATACCCCTAATGACTTAAACCAAATGGCACAGTTGGTTTCGGTTTAGTTACTTTTTCTTTTTTTACGGTTTGGTTTTGAATTAAAAAAAAAAAAAAATTCCTTGCGCAGAAACGAAGAAGAAGAACGAGAGAGAGAGAAAGAGAGAAAGGCGATGGAGGCGATTTTAGGGTTTCTTTCCCAACAATGATGGTTTTCGATCGGAGGCGTTTGGATCGGTTTATTTTTGGTCCTCCATGGAGTTTCAATGGTCGGATCTGTGGGTATCAATTGGATTTTAGGGTTCTTGGGTTGATTGCGGTGGTGTTCGGTGACCCGTTTGAAAGGTTCTGGTCATGGGAAGGGACCAATATTGTGGTTTTCTTTCGAATCGGTTTCAAATTTCCAAATTTGGGTGTTGTCAAGGAGGAGGATTGGAAGAGTTACGGGCCCAATTTGGGGGTTTCAATGGTGATGAATTATTCTCGCCGACGGGTTCTTTTTCAAAGATTTTTGAGGTGTGGCTGAGTATTGATGGATACCCGATTGGGCAGAGAGGAATCTTCGGTCTGGGTTCGATGGCGGTGGGCGGTGTGGATTGATGGTGGTTCAAAGGACATCAGATCTGATAGAGAGGAAGGTTTAAATTGGGATCAATGGTGGCTTGCAACAAGGTCAAAGATACAAATCAGATGTATATTCACGGTTGTTGTCTAAGTTCTTGGAAGGGTCCAAATGAAGCAGATATGTGGTGAGTGTCATGGATCGATTGAGTTTGGTCTGAAAGGGTTGAGTTTGGGATCAGTTTTAGTTGTGATTATTGATCGATGTCATGGGATTCTATTGATTATTTTCCGGTGGTTGGTGTATACCCATAAATTTATTGAACTTGAATTGGAATTTGTGGTGTTTTTTGATCGATTGGGTGAAAGGTTCAATTCTGGCTTTTCAAAGGAGGTGGGCTTATTTTCATGATGTTTCAAGTCTGAGATCATGTCGACAAATTTGGTTTTGGACTTTCATGTTTCTACAGCGGAGGAGTGTTCTAGTTCTCTTTCATGGTCTATTTTATAGGTATAACCGGAGTTCAGATTTTGGGGAGATACAAAAGTTTATAGAGGTGATTGGCTTATGGAATCAACTGAGAAATGCATCAGCAGGGCAAGACAAATTCTTGGATACAATGTGGGTCTCGAGTTTGGAGACAAATTTGTTTATGTTCACATTTTATCGGTTCTACATTATTTTGGAATCTTGGGTTTTAATGTGGAAACAAAAATATGTTATTAATATACGGTTTTTATGGAATTATAATGCGTTTTGGGGATGGATTTATATAATTACGTTTTCTACTCCTAGAATAGGGTTTTTAATTTATGAAGTATTCATGGTTCGTCTGTGAAAGGAAAGAAAAATGAATTATACATCGGTCATAGATGCAGCCTGGAGAGCCCAGGAAAAGAGAAGTATTGTACCTAGGGAGGGGCAATTCTCACAAAAATATCGAATTATTTTATGTACACAGACATATCAGAAACGTACATAGTTATATGATGGCAAACTTTAAACGTACGTACACCGACAAAAAATGTGGTACACATGGTCCAGACATAAACGTACACTGTCTACACGGTGACAAAAAACAAGGACATAAAACTAAATAGGATTTTTGCAAGCACTACAAGAAAAATGCACATTGTTAGCTCACGATAAACGCTATTATATGTAATCAATAGCGTTTTTCTAAACGCTATTTCTGCCCCAGCTATAATAGGGTCACCCCATACAATAGCGTTTTTTTGTCTGCTATTATATGTTTTTCTATAATAGCATTATTAAGATGCTATAGTATATGTTGTTGTAGCTCATTTATAATGTTGTAATATTTTATGTTATTACTCTTATTTTATGCAATAGTATGTAGCATTTTTGTGCATATTATTTCACATTTGCAAGAATTTTTTGCGGCAAAATATCTAATTTATATATTTCATAAATCATCCACAATATACAAGTAACAAGTCTCAATCCAAATCTTAAATCATCACAAGTGCCACAAAACTATTTCTCATCTAATCTCACCCTAATTTCTAATTTCTAGCTAAGGAGTTTTAGGTAGGCTGAGGTTCTTGATAGAAGGTAGGCATTGAAGTGGCTTTAAAGTTCAGACTTCTCCTTAGCATCTTAAGCTCATATGCTTCACCTGCATAACAAAAGGATGCAGTAAACTAAAAAGGGGGATTTAAATTCTAAAAGCTGCAGTAAACTAAATATGCAAGAGCTCAGTTGCATATTCTAAGGTTGAAAAGAAGAGCTTTACTTAATAAAAGTTCCCCACACCAACCAGTGTTTGCAATGAAGGCATATGAGCTGTTAGACAGAGGCAGATGAGCATCCAACGAGTCATTCCTCACACTGCAAGCTGCCATACTTGAAGGGAATTGCGAAAGGATTAACAAAAATCTCAGAAATCACAGAAACACATACTCAATCGAACCATATAGAAATTGAGAATTGATAATGATAGAGAGATATGGAAAGAGACTCACGGATCCGAAGAACAAAAACCTGGAGATGAAGAAGTAACAAGGACAAATGCCGAACGCAAATCAGAGAAGTTCAGTTCACATAAATCTACTCTTGACAGAATCAATTAGACATACATAACAGCGGATACTGTTATTAGTGAGAAATCGGTTACCTCAATCGTCACGATATGATTCTTCACATCTCCAGATTCCAAACTCAAGCATCGGAAAACATAGAAACATGGAAAGAGCGATGCACCTTGCGATGGAGAAAAATAAATCGATTGGCTACCAAATCGCGGCAGATCTAGACAAGAAAGAGTCGGCGACAGTAGAGAAGTACTCAAAATTGTCTCGGAAAGGAAGGAGAGGAGAAGTTACCCAGAATTTTAGACTCGAACGGAGTTCCTTCTCTGAGCATCATCTCTCTCTTCTCTGCGCTGGAACAAGATGAGTTAGGGTTTGTGGCCGGCGATGGATTCGTTGTGAGATGGAGAGATTGTAGCCGGCGATGGATTCGTAGTGGAGATGGAGAGATTTTGTCCGGCGATGGATTCGTGGTGGAGATGGAGAGATTGTGGCCGGCAAAGGAATTCGTTGTGGAGACTGTGGCCGGAGAAAAATTAGGTTTCGAGTGTGGAGAGAAGAAGAGAAAAATTAGGTTATAGTTGATTTTATGATTTTCTCTAAGTGTGGGAAGTAAAAAGTATAATATTTGGCTAAAGGTTTTGGCGGTCACAAGTGAAATTTTAGATTTTCGTTCTAATTTTTTACTAAGTATCGAGCGGTTAGTATAAAATTTTGCGAAGTTGACAGTTTAAAGTGATTTTCGCATTTCGCATTGCTATTAATAGGCTTAGCGTTTTTGCAACGCTATTATATAGTCATCAAATTTCGGATACCATCTTTAATAGCAGTTACAAAATTTGCGCTATCATAATGTGCTATCAATGCACACTTTTGTTGTAGTGAAGTCTTCTTGTTATGACCTGCTTGTCTACATCTTGTACACTGATTCAGAAAGTGTCTTTCTGTCTTTTTTTTTCTGTATTGACAACAACAATAAGTTAACAATCAACGCATCTTATACTCTAAACATAGATATAGGCAAATAAGTGCACATGTTAGAATGTTAAAACTTACCCGGTTTTCACCCCTGGATGGTATCACCATCCTTTTGGTGGTTGGTCTCCCTGGTGGTCGTCTACTGTATGGAGGAATCAGTATCATATCCGATATATCTTGTGGGATGACATCATCCTTCCGATCCGCGATAGGTAGAATCGGTTCTTGGAAAGAATCCATTTAATGTAACATTGAATTGTTATATTAAAAAACTAATATGTTGATATCCATTTTGTTATATTTTTTATGATGTAGTTGATGTATGTATGAATGAATGAAGCTATTTTGAAGATTAACGTACGCAATTTTCAAACAGATGATAGTTTGTGACGGTAAACGTACACGGTCATAAGACAAGATGAACATAGTAATAAGGAGATAAACGTAAAGTATTTTTCAAAATTGGCGACGTATCCAAAACTGAAAACGTACATCATCATACAATCGAAAACGTACATCATTCTACAAACGAAAACGTACACGACTAGAAGATGACACATAAACATACACTACATTAATCTGAGAGTGTTATGAAATCTTATATGTATATTGGATTTTTGTAAGTTTTCGTGTTATGTTCTTGGCTTTTACATCTTATACAACTATACGACAGAGATATTTTTCAAAATAAAATTGCATCTACTACCCCGTGTTCACATTAAATTCATAATATGGTGTACATATATTATGTACACGTACACTAGTCCAGTAAGACATGAAAATGCTCCTTAATGACCCTCTAATCCCTACCTCAAAATCTTTGACTTCAAATACACTATGCTCTTTTGTATTCGTGTACGTCAAACATTCACTTTCACGTACTTTTTCTTGTACACAGTTAATGATGTACGTACATTTGTCAAATGGTTAAATTGTCACCATTCTCCTCAAAATCATCAAAGTTTATTATAATTATTTTTCTGTTTTTTTTCACTTTCTTACCATTCTATAAAATATTTCAGAAAATCATGTTTTTCAGCTATTTTTTTTAAAAACATTTTTACTTATAAATGTTTTTAACAATTTTTTATATAGATTTATGACGATCACTTTAATTTTTTAGTTACAAGAGTTGTGTTTTTTTTTAATAACTCTTTATTTTTTGACAATTCCAAAAAGTGTTTTAAATTTTTTTAGTCGTAATTATTTACTCCGGAAAAGGTTTTTCTTATTATGTTAACTCCATATTCAATTTGTACATTATTATATATATCATCTTATCATAGATAAATCGTAAGATATTAATATTACTATGTACGTACACAAAATTAAACTTTATTGTGTACACATTTATGTACATCTAATTCCGCAAGAAGAGATAAAATAAAAAACTAATAAAGAGATAATGGAAACAGTGAGATAATTGACAAAAGAGTGACTACAATGCAGCATGGTAAAATTATATTTTTATTTACAAATCTTTAATTTGAAAAATATCATCATCTGTTGATTTATTTTGAATATTTTTTATATCTTACATATTTGTGTCAGCTAATCTTACACCAATGTGAGCTACTTTATAAGTTTAGTACACCGCCACGTACACTACATTATATACAATGATGTACACCGCACCAAAACTTATATAGCTTCAAATACGTACACCGCCTAAAATACATTTTTACGTCGTTTTATAAAAAAACCCGTATACAGTTTCATACACTAATATGTTCATACACGAATTATTATATTTTCTCGTACACCAAACTATATTGTATATATGACAATGTATTATGAAATTAATCACCATAAAAGACTCTGTATATTAAATGTTAACTTATTTACGTTCTTTTTGTTGTGTACATATCAAAACACAATGTACACAGTTGCATTTTTTTTTTGTTGTAAAAATGTATTCAATTAAAAATAACACAAAAGAGTTGATGGTTGGAGGAAAAGAATTGCATACAAGGTTGTTAGTTCGATATTATTATGGATATATATAATATAGTGTTAACACGTACATGAGGTGATGTTTTTTATATACGATATTCGATAAGAAAATTATTTGTAAATATACATGTTTTGAGTGGTTTGTAAAGAAAAATTTATATGTATACAAATAATTTAAATGTGTACATGCACATAAACACACAAGTTATTACCGGTGTACGTACACATACATATATGATAATGATAATATGAAATTGTATTCAACAACATGATTTATAAAAGAAAAGTCAAAAATAATTAAAAGGAAAAAATTAAGTATAGTTAAATGGATCTTAAAAGATATGAAAAAAAAGAGTTACAATTTAAAGTAAAAAAATAAAAAATAATTAAAAAAGTGAAAAGAAAAAAAATGTGAAAACAAAAAGAGGTGGAAATATATTTATTTTCAATTAATATTTATTTAATTTTTTAATACATTAAATTCTCTCTCTGACAATTTTATTTTTTAATTAATTTTTTTCTTGATTTTTCACTGTACAGCCGCAGAAATCAATTAAAAACGAAAATATATTGCCTAACCGGAACAGTGTACGTAACTAAACCGCATAACTGAACCGTACAGTGAACAGTACATCGTTACGCTGGCAGGGGTAAAATGGTCAGATTTTGGCTAAATTGTCAAAACTTGAGAACCAATTCTCACTTTGCCAAACCATGAAATTAAAAGATGGTCTTATGCCCTGGCCTGCAATTTACCTTTTTTACATTTAGAAGACGTGCAGAGGGTAAAGGTATCAAATACTGACTGGCAAGGGATGATTTAAAAAATTATATATATCGTGTATAATAGTGTTGTTCATCAATGTGGTTTAGAAAAATATTATAAATTCGTCAATCCACTTGTCAAAAGATTGATGATGATATGCAAATATTTTGTGATATTATTCTCTTTTTTGGATCCGTTTCATTTTATCATCTTTTTGTTCTCTCATATAAATTTGTAATATGTAAAAGAGAATATTTTTTTTTTGCAAGGATTGATTCTTGTTGTACACGAAACCAAAAACAATATAACGAAAAGTTTTATTTAAAGAAATAAGAAAACTAGGAAGAGCCAATAAAAAGCCGATGAACTTTCATGGAAAAAAAGTTTCACATGTTCATTTTTCTTAGCTAAATAAACTATCCGGACATTGCCACAAAGTAGAATATGATATTAGCTAAAAGATAGTAATAATGATAACAAGTTATGTCGCGACGGTACGGTAAGGCACTCGAAATAGCAGTAGGCAAACTGTTGACAGATTGTTAACCACCCTGAAAAACATTGTCTCAAAAAGATCTTAAGTTTCCGGATAATTTTGAGATTCCAAACATACGTTTGATATATCGAAACACCTAGTTTCTGGAAAAAAAAAGTTACAAGTAGGACGAGAAATTTCTGGCGATCCAAACGAAGATGGTTGTGTCCAAGGAAAAATAGGGATGCCAGTATGCCATAAAATTTTGGATAAGAAACTCGGGACGACTAGAGCGAACCAATGTCCGATGACGGCCTGCCAATCCAAGGTAACTTGGAGGCTCAGACTGAGAAGCATTCTGCCCAAAAAGACTGTGTAGTTGAAATGATTCAGCATTATTAGTTGTGTTTTTTACTCTCGCCCTATGCCTAGGTTCGAGTCTAGTTAGTGCAACATTTTTATTTTTTGACATTTTCTTTTTCTGCGACCACAAACACTTATTTAATCATATACTTAGCTCTAACTTCCTTATTTATCGGATTTAAATTATTTCGATATTAATTTCTTTATTAACTAATTAAATATTATATGCATACTAATATATATATATATATATATATATATATATATATATTTTCTAAAATATTTATTTATATGTGAAAATAATTACGAAAGTATATATCTATCTATATACACTTACATAAGTTGTAAGAAATAAAATTTATGTATTGATGAACTATGTATTTTGTTACGAATTTTATATTTTGATAGCGAACGAAAGATGTAATATTTTTGATAAAAAAAAATATACATAAATAAATGGTGCTCCTCTGGGAGATGTATTCAATAAAGGGTTTGGAATGATTTGTATTAAAATAACAAATCCTATGTTATTTAAACATGAATTCTAAAAAAAAAAAATTAAATTAGTTAACATTCAAAGATCTAAATCTCATGGTTTTTAGGTGAGATTTGGGAGAATTTTAATAACAAATTTTCTAATGCACCAAAATTCACCAAAATATCTCAAAACTTATTAAAACTCAAATCACTCTAAATTCTTTTTTCAATACACCCCCTAAATATATCTCTAAATTTGCCACTACTTGAGAGAATACATGCATGTGGCATTTGGTGAATGGTTGCATGTTGACCAGTGATGATTAATTAACCATAATTTAAATCTGCATGCCACCTTCGATTGATCATTTGATTGTATATCAGATACACACATTATCATGTATTGGATGAATATAGTTTCTATATCTAACGATTACATCAATACGAAGGCTCAAGTTAAGTCCATTGAGATCTCTGGCTAAGCCAATTAGCTAATGATGATGTTTGTATGCGTTGTAATGTTAAATACAATTACTGCTAATAATTAATACAAAACAATATGATTCTCAATTATCAGTTGCTTCTCTGGTGATTATTAGTCTAAACTCGAATTTAATCCATTTGAGAAGATAATATATTTTTATTCTCCAAATATATGTAGTAACGTTTCTTGTATGTACACAATACAACTAGTCTACAACAAGAAAAAGAACAACAATACAAAGGAAATGCTACAAAACCAAACCAAATTACACCCACAAAAACCAAAACGAGTACAAAGTAACTACAAGCTTCGAATAGTGTCCACGCGATCAATCACATCGAGGGCTTTCATGCGATCAATGTCAAAATCGATGATGGGAACAGAAGAAGGTCTTCTGGTTGAGAAAGTATCCTTCTTATTCTTCATCATCTCGCCCATCATCGGCGAGTGGCTACTGCTTTTGCTTAGCCTGTGGTGCTTACAAAGCCGTGTTTTAGCCACCGTTTCAAACTCTTGGCTCTTGCTTATTCCTGGCGTCTTTCTCCGCTTGCTTACGTCTCTAAGCATCTCTTGATCCTCCGTAGTCAGCAACGGAGAACCCAGACTTGGGTTGTGCGAACCGCTGGAGAGTTGGATCGTTTTCTGGTTTGGTGATCTGATTGGAGACTTAACAGGAGATCTTAGGCCATAACCTGTAGTGGCCCTGACTTGGGTTACGAGATGATGAAGCCACACCACCAGGTCTAATATGTAAGCCTCGGTTTTTTCTTTATCTGCATGGTGAAGAGTATCTATCCTTAGTATGGTTTGACCTGCAGGTCTCTGGTTCGCCTCCGATCTGAAATTATTTTGCATAATCTAACATTTAGCAAGGAATGCAAAGAGAGAATAGCCTAAGAGTCAGCTTGTAATCAGGGATTACCCGGAACTTGCCCATTCTCCAACCCATCCAAACCCATGATGCGCTCTGGTTGAGAAAAGAAAAGACAGAAGAATAAGTCTGACTGACTTTACATGCTTTTGTTGAAAGAGAATTAAGACAGATAGCATGATCCATTGACCCGCCGAAAAATACATGGTTTAAGTGAGAACATAGTTCTAATGATGACACAAAACCAAGATAGAGAAAAAGAAAACATCACAGAAGCTTACTTGGTAGTGTTTGTAGCAACAGGAACAAGCCACTGCAACGTTTTTTCCATTTCAGCTTTTATTTGAGGAACAGTGAGCTGGTGAAATCAGATCAGATATAGTGATGTGAGCAGGCATACAGATAACATTTCAAGTAACGATGGACATGGTAAATTCATCTTATCAGCATACCGCAGTGTGAAACAGTATTATACCTCTTCTTTAACCTGGAAGGACTGTATTCGGGAGCGTAAAGCAGATTTTATGCTTGGGGGTAAGCCTTGGTACAAAGCATCTCTTGTGCTTGCAGGCATAGTGCTAGACCGGGACACCTACTCATTAAAATGAGAAAATAACTAACTTAAATACATTCCACAAACCGACGTCGCTATGGGTCCAATCATATTGATATTACTAACGAGATCGGGTAACCATTGGATACGGGAAACATACGATTTAAAATCCCAGGCAACCAGAATTTGGACAACAGGTCAAACACGGAAACTAAAACTAAGTGACAAAAAAAAGAATAATAACTTACAAGAGTATCAATTTGAGTAATGATGTTTGCGTAATGTAAGGCAAGACCAGCAGAGCCTAATTTTTTATGATTGATTGCTGAGTCATTTGCAGGCTTATCAAGATCTGCATATGAGGTAGAATGATCATGATTTGTAGGCATTTGTTACATTTTGGATACCAAAAAAAAGAATACACTAATTACTCAATCCTCCTGATAGCTGAAATAGACTAAAACGGTTTATCTAATAAGAGCCTCACCTGCACCACCAAAGGCTTCATGAATCTCCAAATGCAAAAAATGGACAACATCTACGAGTTTCTCCATCACCTAAGCATTATTAGTATTGTCAAGAATTTAGAGTGGAGTCCATATGTACCCATAGACTTCACGAAAAAGGAAATCGTAATGATTTATCAGTTTGCAGCCCTTACCTCTTCCAAGATCCTAGACCAAAGAGATTTTTTCTTTAAGTTTCTTACATGCTTCTTCTGACTCTTTAATTCAGTTCTCAAGATAGCGAGGGTATCTCCTACACCTAGCAAAAATGGAAGAGAATTTAGAAGCAATAACCAACAAATAGAAGAAACTAGAGTGTAAAACAATATCATCCATTCCCAAAGATATATCTTGTGGATTTAGTCAATAAGAAAAGATATTTCTATTTGGTACCTACCTCGTTGTGCTGTGCTTGGGTTCTCTTCTTCCTGGATCTTACGTTGGTAATCTTGTTCAAACCTATCCAGCGCATGGAGTTCATGATACAAGTCCTGAAAGCATAGCAGATAATCAGAGTAAGTCGCCATCAAGAGAGTCGAACAAGACCAAATATCACCAATTTGCATGAAAATACTTACAGCTGTAAAATGAACAAATGACATAAGCTGGTGCATTATGGTTTCTGCTTCCTGTTTCAAATGTTTCTGGGGTGTAAATTCAGAGCCCAACCTAAATCATAACACAGAACTAATGAAAGGTCAGATACTTTCCAAAAAGAATACACAGCGTTGTTTGACCAAAGTAACAGGATCTTGTTGGAACCTGTCAAAAAAGCGATCCAGGTTGTGGTATTGAGGATCCTTGCAACGATTCCCAAAACGCACCACCTCTCCCGAAAAAATCCTCAACTCTTCCCTGTGTACGATAAATAAACTGTCACTTAACTCCAAACTACAAATAGAAAACAGCATCAACACAGAACATCGTCACATACTGTTGTTACCTTTTATCAGCAGCAGCTATCCTCAACAGTTCATCCATATCTTTCGATATTAAATTTTGAACACCTTCTGAAGGTACCACTCCCTCTTTTAAATGAGTAATACTATCTTTCGAAAGAGAATGCATAAGATTAGCACCTTTAACAATAGTATTAGCAACTTCAAACGACAAGATTGATATCTTATTCCCTTTAACCGTCGTCGCAGAAGAAAATCCGCCACTAAGATTCAAATTCGTCATGCTACTCCCTAATGTATCCAACACATCCACAGCTTTACCAAGTCCCATAGTACCAGCTCTACCCAAAAGAGAGCTTACTTCCGAAACCTATATAAACAGAAACACACCTTAGTATAATAAAATTGGACTGAGAAACTAAACCCTATAGGAAACAATTTCTTTACCTTAGCTACAGCAGCTTGTCTAGACTTAGTGGATCTAGATTTCTGAGATAAAACCCTTGATAACCGAGGAATCCCATCCTCGATATTTTGAGGATGAGATTCACCAGAGACTATAGGAAAAGAAAACGATTCTGAAGTATGTTTATTATTATTATCCACATTCTCTCTAACAAGAGAAGGATCAGCAGCATCTTTCTCTCCACCACCTTCACCAGAAGACTGAAAATTCACTTCAGAGCCATTATTGTTATTGAGATGACCATTAACATGTGCAAAGCTTCCACCAGGAGCATTATTTACAGATGAACTCCTAGAACAAAGCCCACCCATCACAACAAGTTACCAAATTTGTTTATCCAAATTAAACTCTCTCGAACCTCTCCATAAGCGAAAAAACCTCAACGGAGAAACTTGAAAAACTCTGATCTTGAATTTAACTCTTCTACGAAATTCAAATCAGTAGCTTCAATGAAGAGTCGAGATTGTGAAAGACCTAAGAGTAAGAAACTTGGATCTGGGAATCAGATTGAAGTCAGATTCTTCTTCTTCCTCGCTACTTGAGCTGGTTCTTGAGCTGGTTCTTGAGCAAAGCTGTAGAGAGAAGTGACAAGTTCTGAGATGAAGAATCGTGGAGATGTCTACAAGGAAAAGAGAAGAAGAAACGCGACTCGAGAAAGAGAGAGAGAGAAAGAGAGATTAATTGAATTTCGGGTTCTGTTGAGAGTTGGAGAGTGTCAGATGGTGAAGTTAGCCAAAAAAATTTCAACCCCCAAAGGCTTTTCTCGTTTTACCCATTTTTACACTCTTCAAAACTCATCCCATTCACACATTTTTATTAAAAAAATTTTACTAAGAAAGTAAGAAGTTGCAATGAATTTATATTATCAAATGTTACTCCATAATTAGAATTATTTTACTTTGTACAAAAATTTAATTTACATATTTAAATCTATGCTTATATAATTAACGAATTTCATTAAAGTTTTTTTAAACAGAATAACTTCGAGAAAACAAATCAGATATAGAGATTCATCCATTTCAGAAAATGTGAGGTGTCTTCATCGAGTTATCGTCATATGTGTTGGCGTATAGGTATAATTTCATAACTTATTGTGTGAGAATTCATTTTTATGGTCTTGCGCAACTCGAATCTAAAGTAAAATCTAGAATAAATATTGTTTTCTCTTGTGATTTTAAAACTGTTTTTTTCTTATGTTTGCAATTATTCTAATTTAATATTACTTAGACAAAAAGAAAAATTATGCTTATATTAAAAAAGTACAAGATAAGATTTTTTTGTTAAATATTCCAAATAGTAAATAAGTTGTATCAAGTAGTTAATTTTAAAATATTTTACCATTTTGTTCTTTCTTGTTGTGTGAATGAAGAAAGTCTTTGGTAAATAATATTGTAGATCCCTGAAATAGAAAAGGAGAAGAAAAATCAGTCAACATGTGTATGCATATCTAGTTTTGAAAATGAAAGTTGACTTTTTACCAAATAAAGGACGACAGAATCTAAAGTAGGCTTCAAATTACAATGTTTTACCAAATTACCTATGTGTGGCAATGTCATAATAGCTTTATAGCAATGGTCAAAGGTAGGAGGAAGCTTGAAAGGAAAAATAATTTGTTGATATCATATAGAAAAATAATTGTTAATTTGTTATTATCATTTATGTAGTATTTATTTAAATAAATGAAATGCGATGGCCCATAGCTTATTTATTACATAAAAGATAAAGCTATGAAATGATTTGGAACTTCAAATGGTATGATCATTTCTTTTTGGAATGTAAATTTGTATTACTCATTACTCAAAAGAAATTACAAGAGACACTTTTATGTGAATCATATAGAGTTGATGGGTTTTCGATTTTAAATCATTACTCATTACTCAAAATGACATTTACATTCAAAAAAAGAAAATGGTAAACTGATGATTTAAATGACATTTTTCCCGTTTTCGAACACATAAGACAATAACAAACATTCATTTGAATAAACATGATCGCTTATTCTTAGAATTTTAAGAGTTTGATCATACCAACACTAATGTTACACAAATTTTACTAAAATCTTATGAATGATACTATTAATAATTCTTTCTAAAAGTTTTTTTTGTACTTTTATTTTTTCAATTTGTTTTATTATAGTAAATATAAAAAGAAGTCTTAAGATTTCAATAGTAGTAGTTAGTTATCAAAAAACAGAAATATATTTCAATGGTAGTTTACTAGTTTTCATAAACATGATTAAACCAGTATCAATGATGAGCCAAGTGAAATTATTTCTGATCTACGTATTTAACTGCTAATTTAATGATAATATTGCCTCTTTTTTGGACCAATTCCACGTTTCAACAAGTTCACATTGGTCAAATTTCATCTTTTTGAGTTATATTCTTCTGTCTCCATCGCAATTCATCATGAATATTTTGATTCCATATTTCTTTTCTTTCTTTGTTTTTGCTTCAAATTTTTGGTCAAATGATTCCTAATTTCAATTTATAATTTTTGTAACTAATTCTTTCGCCCCCACACTCTTAATACAAAGAACAAAAAAGGCTCCTGACTTATTTATTCTAAAACGCGTTCAAAAATTTATATTGATTAGACATATAAATGTTTGTTGAAACTACACTATGTGGGTGACTAATAATTAGGAGACTGTATACTAGAAATTAATTTAATCTATGGGTGTTGGAGTTTGATGATCAAACAAAATGAGATAAACCAACTTTGACAAATAAATATCTTCGTGAGGATCAAATTTTATTTACGGCTAATGATGGTAATTGACTAATTGGATTCACTTCGTTGAATGTGACGCAGTTTTTATGATTATAATCTTTTATTTTAACCTTTTTTCTGGATTTGATGTCTGTAGAATCTTTTGATTGCTATTGAATTAAGAGATGTTTACTTTTTTTTTTTCTATATCATTTTAATTTATATATTTATTAAATTTGTACAAATTTCTTAATTCCGTGGACAAAATTCATTAAAAAAATTTACAAAAAAGTTATACATATAACCAAATAAACACAAATGACTTGTTGAGTTAACAAATGTCGGAGCTTTTGCTTTACTTTTCTTCCCACGACGAGTCTGTCTCATACTCCCATGACACGACGTACACGCAACAATATTGGAACAAAATAGAGATCTTAAATTTCTTTCAACCCCGAGATCACATTTATAGTATATGCAATTTTCCCTTGAAGGTCTAAATTCTAATGTGAGAAATGTCATATTAGACTTGTAGTTCTCGCTTCTTAAAACCATTCCACAACTTTGAATATGAATTTTATCAAAAAAAAAAAAAAAAGATAAATAGTTATTCCCTTTGCAGTGTTCCTATACAATTATAACGTATGCAATAAGTAAATTAAAACAAACCTAGACATTACTAATCACAATACAACTGACCGAAAAAAAAAAAAAATCACAATACAACAATTTTTATGATCCAAGCATAGAGCCTTCACTGATCCTTGTGGAAGCCGGTCCAGACGATGTGATCCCCATTGTCTGAAACGACCGTGTAGCAGACGAAGAGGATGATCGAGTCGGACCTGAAGCAACCAACATAGATGCATGGCTTGTGCTCATACTGTTCCCTGAAAACGATACTTCGCTTCTGGTCTTTGGACATGGCGGGTTCTTTATCTCTGTGATTCCTTCTAGCATTTGAACCACTTTCCCCATTGTCGGTCTCTGCAATGGCTGCTCTTGTATGCACCAGAAGCTTGTCTTAACCATTCTCATCACTTGTTCCATATCAACTGTTTGATCTTCGCCTAAACGTGTGTCTAGGATCGCCTCGGTGTTGCCCTTTTCAAACTCCTCGAATGCCCAGATCGAGAATTTCTTGTGGTTTGTTTTCTCCGAGACATCAAAGTTCCTTTTTCCGCTGACTAGCTCTAGTAGAACCATTCCATAGCTATAGACATCCGATTTTGAGGTTATGGGAAGATTTGCGAGCCACTCAGGCGCTAAATAGCCTCTTGTTCCTCTAACGCTGCTCATGTTGTATCTGTTGTCTTTTGGGTTCAAGAGTTTGGCGAGTCCAAAGTCCGAGACTTTGGCAGCGTAATTGTCATCCACAAGAATGTTCTCGGGTTTAATGTCGCAGTGTACAATGCAGTCGCGGCACTCCTCGTGGAGGTAAGTTATTCCCTTTGCTGTCCCAAGCGCAATGCTAAACCGATACTCCCAAGTCAAGAACTTCCCTGAATCAGTAGTAAACAGGAAGTTATCGAGAGATCCGTTTCTCATGAACTCATAGACGAGAAGCCTGTGTCTTCCCTGGGAGCAAAACCCGATCAGTCTGACTAGATTCAGATGGTGTGTGCTGCTAATGGTAGCAACCTCCATCCTAAACTGCTTTTCTCCTTGCTCTATTCCCTCGAGTTGCTTCACTGCAACCACGGTTCTATTTGTAAGCACGCCTTTATACACAGTTCCAAACCCTCCAGCTCCAAGCTTCTCTTTGAAACTTTTGGTGCAACGCTGCAGCTCCTTATAGGTAAACTGCACAGGTGCACCAGAAGCGTACTCAAGCAAAGTGTAGTGAGACGATAAAGTTCCAAACCGAGGATTCTTTCTACAGCAACACCACCAGAGACCTACCTCTACTGCAACCAAACCAAGAAGCCCAGCCATTACAGCAACTGCGACAATCCACAAATGCACTTTCGAGTTGTTACTGTCAACTTTTGTTGCAATCAAAGGTGGGTTAGAAACCACTGGAGCACACACTTTAACATAAGAAGTACTCGGAACCGATGGCCTCTGATACCCGGTAAAGAAGGAGCCGGGTTGTTTTTGCCAACAATTGCCTGACCCATCAGACATCGAGACAGAAGCAAGACAAGTAACGCTACTAAGACAATTAGCTCGACAAGGCGAACTACCCGCAAAGAAAATTTCCGAGTTTGGATCGTTTTCGTAAGTAAATAACCTTGTGTGAGGCAAATCAAGCATGGTTGTGTTGCCAGAGCAATCACTTAGCTCCACTTTTCTTCTGCATCCCTTTCTTCTATCATTCACATTAACAAAATCAAAGTTACCAGACGGACACGAGCAAATCGGATTAGTATCGTTGTAACTACAAATCCCAAAGTTCCCACAATATCCATAAACAAGGCACTGATCAACAGCAGACCAATGATCATTCACAGGTCCACTGTTTCTACTCGCAGAACTGTAAATTCTCAAATTTCCATCATCATCTAACTTCAAAAACCTAAAAGTATCGCTATCACCGTAATCGCCACTGTAAACGGTGTCAACTCCGCCACGAAGATTCGAATCGAAGATCGACACAACTCCATTAGTCCGCAATACTAAACCTAAGCTAGGAGACGTTAGATTCGAGCTAATCGAAGAATTGAGACCAAGATTCCAGTAAATCGTGCTAGTGTTCCACCTAAGAGTAAGATTCCCACTTCTCTCTAACTGAAACGAGTAAAGACCAGATCGGAGAATCTTACCGACGGTGAAATTCTGCGATTGGACGATTGTATCCGTCGGATTATCGAAGGAAGACCAAACCGGAATGCTTCGGTTGTTGCGGAGAATAAATTCACCGGAATCTTCAATCGAACCGGAAGTAACACCGAGACGATCTGTACCGGAATCCCAGACTGTGGTTCCGGAGCCGTTGGTAAGACGGAGAGAGCCGGATTTGAGAAGTCGAAGAGATCCTTGCGAGTCAACGGTTCCCGCTGACCATATCGGAACGCTTCCGGCGAAAGAAACGGCGGCGAGGAATGAATTAGGTGAAGAAGCTGGTACAAAAGAGACGGAGAAAGTTGAATTGGGAGACGGCCAATTCTGGTTGGAACCGGAGGCGAAAATAACAGAGCCGAGAGGTATGGTAGAGAATGAGAAAGGGAAGTGAAGCAGAAGAAGAACAAGAGGAAGAAGTTTGAGAAATGGCTTCTTCTCCGCCATTGTTGCGATTGTGAAGCTTCTTCTTCTCTCTCTTTCCTCTGTTATCAATGAAGACTAAAATGACTTTTGTTTTTTCTCTTTAATTAATTAATTACTCTCAGATAGTCTCCAAAGTTGACATTTCAAAATTAGACTTCAACGGAAACAACAAGCAGTTTTATAGAGGAGTACAAGAACGACAAGAAGTTTTCAAAACCCTTCACGTAAAACGGCAGGTCGATTTTAGTGTGTGTGCCTTTGACTCAATCAGAGGATTCGAAGTTACAAGAACTCATCTCTCATGTGAAGCAAAAGCAGAGATCTTTCATCGAAGATGGTTCCTAAGATCGCATCAATGGCGTCTACTAGACCTCTCTGTTCACTTCCTTCTATCTTCCTCTCTTTCTCTCTTCTCTTTGTCGTCTCGCTTCTCTTCTTCTTCTCCAATTCCTTACTCTCCAACCCAAATCCGAGAATTTCACACAATACTCTCCAAAACGGCATCAATGTCTTTGTAGCTGAGCTTCCAAGATCCCTAAACTATGGTCTTCTCGATAAGTACTGGTCCTCTTCTTCTCCAGATTCACGCATACCCAGTGACCCTGATCACCCGACCCGTAAAACCCATTTACACAAACCCGATAAATACCTACCGTACCCAGAGAATCCGTTGATTAAGCAATACAGTGCTGAGTATTGGATCATGGGTGACCTCGAAACCTCACCGGAGAAACGAATTGGATCTTTTGCTAAAAGGGTCTTTAGTGAATCTGACGCTGATGTAGTCTTCGTGCCGTTCTTTGCGACGCTTAGTGCAGAGATGGAGCTTGGAAATGGTAAAGGTTCGTTTAGGAAGAAGAATGGTAACGAAGATTATCAAAGACAGAGACAAGTTCTTGATTTTGTCAAGAACACTGAAGCTTGGAAACGATCTAATGGTCGTGATCATGTTTTTGTTCTAACTGGTACTAAAGTTTCTCTTTTTATCTTTGAAAGTTCATGTCTTTGTAACTTGTTTGGACTTAGTTTGACAAATCTGGATCTTATAGTTTATAGATTTGAGAAAGTTTGTCATGTGGGTGTCTCTAGATTTGGTGTAGAAGCTTATATAAGTTATATGTGTGGATTGTGTGTCAGGTTAAGTTAAAATGTTGAAGCGTTCTTTGGCAGACCCAGTTGCAATGTGGCATGTTCGTGAGGAGATTGCTTTATCGATTCTTCTTGTGGTGGATTTTGGAGGATGGTTTAGGCAAGATTCTAAGTCATCTAACGGGACTAGCTTGCCTGAGAGGATTGAGCATACTCAAGTCTCTGTCATTAAGGATGTGATAGTTCCATACACGCATCTTCTTCCTAGACTAGATTTGTCTCAGAACCAGAGACGTCATAGCCTTCTTTATTTCAAAGGCGCTAAGCACAGACATCGGGTAACTACTCTTACACGAAACTCATTTCTTTATCTGAATCATTCCATTGCTCTATGCAGAGACTCTTGTGGGTAGTGAGTTCATGGCTCATTAGGTATCCGCAATAGAGTAAATGTATTATTGTTTTGGAAATTCTTGTGTCCCACCACAATCTTGGAAGGACTCAGGCCTCTATTGTTTGTTCGCTGCGTTTGCGTGTTCATGTTTAGGCCTACATCGTTATTGTGAATGAGTTCATGGCTCAAGAGGTATCGGTGACAGTGTAAATGTACTGTTGTTTTGAAAATTCTAGTGTCTTTCAATCTTGGAAAGTTTTGGGCCTCGGCTATTTGTTTGCATTTGTGTTTAGTTGTTTACTTAGATGGATAGTGTTTGGCGTAGAATTGATTAGTGGTGTGTATACATAGCAAAGTGGTCTCTTCTCTACTAAGTTTTTTGGTGTCGAGATCTCTTAAATAATTTGTAATTTTAACTTGACAGGGAGGGTTAATTAGAGAAAAGCTGTGGGACTTGCTGGTCGATGAACATGACATTGTCATGGAAGAAGGTTTTCCTAATGCAACAGGAAGAGAACAATCGATAAGAGGAATGAGAAACTCAGAGTTCTGCTTACATCCAGCCGGTGACACTCCCACTTCATGTCGTCTCTTTGATGCCATTCAAAGTCTATGCATCCCTGTGATTGTCAGCGACACCATAGAGCTCCCGTTTGAGGGAATGATCGATTACTCAGAATTCTCGGTCTTTGTCTCTGTAAGTGATGCATTAACACCTAAATGGTTGGCTAATCATCTAAGAAGGTTCTCTGAAAGAGAGAAGGAAACATTCAGAAGTAGAATGGCCAAGGTTCAGACAGTATTTGTGTATGATAATGGTCAAGCCAATGGGATTGGACCAATCGAACCTGATGGTGCGGTGAATCACATATGGAAGAAGGTTCAGCAGAAAGTGCCAATGGTGAAGGAAGCGGTGATTAGGGAAAGGAGAAAACCAGCAGGTGCTTCCGTTCCACTTCGATGTCAATGTATCTGAATTATGCTACCAAATCCAAAAGATAGAAAGTGTTGTTTTATTTTTTTGGTCTTTTCTTTTGTATTTGTTTTGCTTGCTAACATTGTTATGGCCACTTTAAAATACATGTTCCCTTGGGTTCACTGAAAATATTGAACCATATAAGAGGTTTCAATATCAATCCATAGTGTCACTGTCAACTCGAGTATGTGACCGCGTTCGGATCCATGACTTACCGGTTCATGTGGGGACCTAATGGTAAGGTTAATGATTTGTTCAACTATCTTTGACTGATTGTTCGATTAATTAGATTCATCTCTCTACAAAAGGTTAGATTCATATTTCTACATAACTTGGGTTGAATGATCGTTTAGCGATTGAAAGTTGTAGCTGTTAGGCTAGTGACTTGGGATTACCAAACACAATGCTTTGACAAACAAATGTAACAATAAACACTTTCTTTTTCTTCTTTCTTATACAAAAACAATACTTTTCACATGTACCAACGGGCACTTCTTGTTTTTTTTAGTACACACTTTGACTTGCTTGAAGAATCTGCCTTTCAATGAAATGGAGAAAAGGCAAACACAGAGACAATCCAATCACTTAAATCTACCCCAGAAACTTGCTAAAAAACTGCACAATGATGGGGTAGATAAAAACTGGAGCTGTCTCTATATACATGTGAAGTTTAATCAAATGAAAGAATCATATGAGAGATTTTTTTTTTCTTTTTTGTCAAAATATATATATATATGAGAGATTTAGACCGGGTATAAGCAAATATCTTCTACTTTCAAGCTATAATCATATGCTTTTTGCCCTTAAGAGTCTCCTTGATCGCACCACTGGTCAGGGACGCACAAGAAATGTGTCTTCATGAATTTCCTGAACCTCGTCTTGTAATCAATCGGGCTGATCACTGTCGGCTGCACATTCTTTGGCACCACCAAAGACGATTTCACCCATGTCTCTAACTGCTTGTCCCATGTGTATTGTCTCAGATAATCGATGATCCCACACACTAGCTCATGATTATCATCATCAACTCCAACCAGTAGCGAGTAGTCCATCACGTTTATGCTCTGCGATTTGTTTTCCATTTATGATAAGTGGATTGTGTAACACAACAGAAATAGAACTAAGAGACCATATGTATGATATACTGAGAGAAAGAGAGAGATGATAAAAACTCACGGTTAGGAAGCTGGTGTCGTTATAAACCGCTCTTTGAAGATTTTGTTTTGATGTTTTGCTAACGTAAAGCGGGGATTTGTTCATGTCGTTGACAAAGTTCTGATCCAATAGAACATCGTCTGCGCCATTAGCAGAAGTGGCTGTAAACCGAGCATGCAGAGCGCCTTTGAGATCATACTGGCGAGTAACTTTTCTGCCAAAACTGAGATTCTCCATGATCATCAGGTCGTGCCGTATCTCTTTCCCGCCACCCTTTGGCTGCCTTACAGTTACCTGAAAATAAAGATCAAAGATCCTTCACTAATCCCAACCCATTTTATCACGATGATGAAGGAAAATGCTAATGGTCAAATGATCAAAGGTGATTTTAGAGACAGTACCTGATGGATCCCAAGAACTTTGGCAAGGCAAGTCTGGTTGCCTAGATCATACGAGTCCTTCATGTATTTGAAATACTCCGGAGCAAATGTCACAAATGATTCGTACTCTGTCTTCTTGATCTCTTTTACGATGAACCTATCATCCAAAGTCTTAGCGAACACGGATTTGCTCTTCCCACCCTTAGCATCCCATGGCTTACAACGGCTTAGTGAAGCTATATAATCAAGCTCTGATGAACAACAGTGTTTTCTGAGCTCGCGGAAATCATCTGCATATAGGGACACGATAGAGTATTTGGGTTTTCCAATTGATTTGAGTGACCCAAAAGTAACAAGGACCTCTGGAGGTGGTAGTGTTTCCAACCGATTTGTACTCTCACTCGAGAAACGGGAAACCTCACGGTCAGTTTGCTTAGAATCTTGATTATTATCTAAGAACCCTTGAAGAGATCCATGTATACACCTTGAAAGAGGCTTTCTGTTCTCATCATTATTCAGGTGGGCAAGCGCGCAAGCAATTAGGCTGGACAGCTCATCTTCATAGTCTGACACAATGAAATCATCATCCTTCAAAGAGATGCGCAGACGAGAACTTTCCTCAGTGATTATCTGGTTCACCGTCTGTAGGTTTTCTTGGGTGAAGTTGTTAACATACTCAAATTTCAACAAGTATTCCTTCTCAATATCGACAATCCGCTTCGAGCGTAGCTCTTCAAATGGCAGCCAAAACCATTCATCCCAACCTAAGATGTATGGCCCATTAGAGGCAGGAACCTCATCATCCAATGAATCTCCAGTGATATGAATTGATTTGTCCGCTTCTTGTCCATTGGTTGAATGGACATTAACAGCCAAATGAGTGTCGAAATGATTGTTGATGGGAGAGGTTGTATCAGGACTGGAGCTGCACAAAGTTTGCGATTCATTGTCTTCAGGCACATACGATTCTTCCATCTGATCATTGTCCCCAACAGACGCTCCAGCGATTGGTATATCTTTGTCTTCAACAACTGGAGTGTCCATGACTCCATTGCTACCAGAATCAGAAACTTTGTCATCATTTTCATATCTGGTCATTCCAGCCTCGGAAACAGTCTTCAAACCTTGTTCATTTATCTCCGTCTCATCATTTGAAGGTAGCAAACGATCAGATAAAACCAGCGACTGCAACCGGTAGTTCCAGATGAGAGCTTGAAGCAGAAGTTCCCACCTCATGCGGTTTAAGCGGAGCAGTCTGTGTGAAACATCATCTATGGTTTTTGCCTTGTCAAACGAGTTCTTGATGTTTTCCTATTTGTAGACAATAGATATTAATAAGCTTGTCTCTATCACTTAACAAAGATAGTTGTATACCATATGCAATAGTCACAAAGCTAACCTCAAATACGTGACGCTCGTGCTTCAGCAACTCCTCAATGTTAGAAAGGAGTTTGTGTGCACGCTGATATCTGAGATCTGAATTGAATTGTGATCTTAGTCTCTTAAGAAAACCAGTAGCGTCCCCGAACAAAGAGATCCCTTTAGTGAATACCTGAACAAGAATATAGAAACAATCAGCACAAAATTGATCATCTTGCGTATTCATTTTATAATTTTTTTTGCCAGCCCCTTGGCCCAAGCAAGACATACTATTTAGCAGACAAAGTAAACTGAAAAGAAAGCTGATGATGCAATATTTGTTTCTTGCATATGAGAAAATACAGCTACAATACTGTTTACTCAGAATAGAAACTTACTATTTGGAATTCTTTCTCAAGCCAACCAGCTTTTATTAAAATGCTAGATTCCAGCTTCATGGGTGGCAGAGACACTGTGTAGGATGTGACTTGGGAGTAACTGAGCATAGCAACCATGGAGCCTAATCTGCAGTTGTGTACAAGTTTAAAGATAATGAGAGCTCGCAAACCATCATCCATGTTACAAAGTTCCCAAAATTTTCATCAAATTTACGTTGTAGCACTAAAACCAAGAATGGACTTAAAAAAACTAAGCCTTAAACACTTGACTGATGATTAATTACTTGGTAAGAACATGTGAAATTGTGAAGCAACATGATCAAAAAACATACCCAAAGAAGTGAAGGAAGTCACTGTCGAAAGAGTGCCCACAGCTAGACGATCTATTCAGAAAAGTGTGCTGAGAAAAGCTGAGCTCCAAAAACTTTCCAAATGACAAGCTACGAGCGGCAGTTGATATTAGCACTCGTTTTGTTGATTTCCGGGACGAATTCTTTGTTTTACACTTTCCACAACGACTCCACATCCAGATTTTTCCTTTTGCCTCACCAGACAAACCTTTTGCTACCGGAATTCGCTTGATTTGGATTGTTAGTTGCTTATTTTGATGAGCATAATAGTAAAGATGTGCCTCCGGAAATTCATTGCACGTTTGGCATAGGTTTCTCTGCATCATGAAACAGTTCCATAAACAAATTTGAGCCACAAACACAGATGAGCCTTGGCAAATGAACAAAACAGCATTTTATTTAAAATTTACAAGAGCACCAGAGTCGAACCTGATTAAACATATCGCGCAGGAATTTTTCCAAGGGAACATCAAAGTGCTTGTAAAACTTGATGTGTGAAAAATGCCTTTGGTCACACATTATCCCCCTAAGGGTATTCCTCTTTGACACTAAAACCAATATACTCTGAGACTCCAAGGTGCTCTCAATATCATTCTCCGTTTGCGACTTGTCTCCATCATCTGAACTCGTGTTTACTGGGAGCTCAGGATCAAGTAACATTGGTTGTTTATCCTCATTCTTTTCTTCAGTATCTTCAGCAGATTCCTTTATCGAATCAAGATTACTAACATTCGATACATCTGTATCGACAGAGACTGGAACTGACTCCGGATTTTGAACAAAGCCTAAATATTTACTTAATCTGGCAGATAAAGATGAGAACCCAGTAAAAATAACTGGATTATATGGCTCGTGAGAGAACACATGATCTCCATCTGATTCCCAAGTTCCAACATTCTCACCATCTGCTTCCCCATTTATCTGAATAGATTGTTCATCGAATCCATTAGACACTGGAATATCAACTGCTTCAGAGGCAGATACACGAGGAGAAGGAGATAGTGGAAGTTTTTCAATTTCCACATCCACAACACATGATGTAGCTTCCTTTGTAAAGATGGTTGAGAACATTGTATGCCGATCAGCAAGGAAAGAAGCCTCCAGCATTAGATGATATGCCATGATAAATGAATATTGTACTACTTCTTTGACCTTTTTCAACCTATCACTGTGGCATCCTTTAAGTAAAATCTGTCACATATCAAAATGTCAATATTAGAATGCAAGAAAGTCCAAGGTCAAAGTCACGAATTCAAATTTTGAATGAATTTATTATTATAAGACTTTCATACAGTGGAAGATGTATTAATATTATTGTTACCAAAGTAGAGATATCTAGTAGCATTAATGACTTATGATACTCCACAATCAGTCAAGAACTCACCGTGCAGCCAAGGCGGGTAGGGCAACCCTCTAAAAACATCAGCGTTTTAGTTGGCTTCTTCTCGGATTCGCCCACAGCGTTATGCTCCTCGACAATTTTCTCGATGCGAAAGGAATCACAGTGCTTTAACTTCTGACTAGACAGAGAGTCAACTGACAAAATTGGTGAACCAATGCATCGAGAAATTCTCTGTAGACGGTGGAGCTTCATGTCAAACACCAGAGTGACCCCTTTATCAAGAATAGACTTTTGAATATCACGTGAAACAGACTTTTCCACCAGCATGACGTCCGGCTTGGAAGCTTCTATGATATCAACAACAGGCTTCACATACTTCAGTTGATAATCATTGTCCTGTTGGCAATAATAAAAATGAATCAGAAACTAACAAAATGAAAGCTTTCAAACTGGTAAATGACAAGTTACTCTGCTTCCCCGACCTGATTCACTGATTGAAGAGACGAAAATCCACTAATCGGATGACCCAGTACTCCTTCGACTAACATTATTCTAGGATGCTCATACTTAGTTGCCATGTGTTTAAGAGCGGCATGTTTTTTGAAAACCAGGCCTTTGAAAACTTCACTGCAAAAGTGAACAGTTATTAGAAGAGTACCAGTAGATAGAAACTGAATTTAAAAAACACCTCAAAGAACCTCAAATAATGCAAAGTCTAAGCAAAAAATGGGTAAATTGTAATACCTGTCAATGCAAGAACCAGTTGCTATGCATTTCACTTTGATGTACTCAGTAGGATCAACAGATTTGCCGTCAATAGCTGGCTTCAACATTGAAGCAGCCTCCCAGCATAACCTAGAAACAATCTCTATCCAATATCCACTTTCTTCTATAGACAACCCAGCCGACTTAATAAGGTGACTAACAATGAACTTAAACTTAGAATCTGCCTCCTCAAGCATCACTCTTCGATTTTCTTCATAAGCCTTTTTCTTTTCACTACTTTCCTCACTCAATTCCCCTAATAAACTTGCTTTGTTCCACTTAGAGCCATCACAGCAATCATCATCATCATCGGCAAAAACACCATCTACTTCATCTTCTGGATTTTCCGGTTCCGGGGGCTCCCAAACTGGAACATCATCACTATCATCCTCCCGATCCGATAAGAACTGCACATTCTCAACACCATTTCCTTTCGATTTCTCATCCAAAATGTCAAGAATGTCACTCGGCATGCTCTTAGACTTACGCTCTAACCGATCTACCTTATGCTCCACATCATCTTCACTACTATGACTTGAACATTCATCTTCATTACCCCTAACAAAAGATAACAACAATCTTGATCAAACACACTGTTTCTCAACATTATCAAATCCAATACAAAGAATCATGTTTATTAGTCTCTTACCTATCATTTCCATCAACCGAACACTCACCTAACAAAAAAAAAAAACATTATACAAACCATAAGATTCATCAAACAACCATTTAAACGCGTGTTCGGGTGATTTAAACAGCACGGAACAAGAAATCCATACCAGAGAGAGAGCGTTCACTGCTAGACAAAGACTCAGTAGGCGTCATCAATGGAGATTCAGTAACACCAAGGTCCACAGGACCAAGAACACGAGAAGTAGCCACCTATTTAAAATCAAAGAAAACGCGTAAGCATAAAATCATCATCATCGTCATCATCACAAAGATATATACGTAATAAATCTACCAAATCACAAATCCTGAATTAAGGAAAATAAAATATCGACCGACGGAGATTTGATATGCCAAAATCAAATACGCATAAATTCCGGGGAAGATCTAAGAATTAAGGAAAATAGAAAATCCACTCTGATTTTGAATCTCTCTGTCAATAACTCTCTACTACGAAACAATGAAGAACAGAGACGAAATCAACAATCGAAGACTCGAATCGAAGTCAAGTCTAACAGTGAAATTGATTTTCAAATTTTCAGTTCAACGAAAATCGATAATCACCGGGAAAAAAAAACAACGAATCTCCGGAGAAAGCAACAAGAAATCGTTGAGAGAATGACTCACCGCGGAAGCAAATTTGGAGAAGAAATTGAGTTTAAGAGGTTGAAGAAAACTTAGAACATTTGACAGATTCTTTTGAGGTTTTTGCCTTCACTGATAAAACAAAGAAGAGGAAGAGAGAAATTGAATTTATCTTGCAGAGAGAAATGAAACGAGTCCGACGGTGGAGAGAAAGATTGGAGACGAAGTTTGAAGAAGAGAGAAAGGAGAGAATAATATTTCCTTTTATTATATTTAAAACCTGTGGGGTCCACTTCTACTGTTCTTCTATAATATTTTTATTTATTTTAAATTAAATAATTAAATATATTTTGTTTAGACCAATTTTTCTCTATTTTTTATTTTGGTCTTGGCCGTTAAATCTGTTTACATATCTAAAAGACAAATATATTGACAATATTTCTTTACTTTTTTCCACTGTAATAAGACTATGGAATTTTGAAAAAAGTTACAATTATTTATGAAAAAAAAATAACTAGAAAAAATGATTTTATTCTAATATGGTTAGTTTTACTAATTAGTAAAAAAGAGATGTTTAGTCGCATTTGAGTTTTTTATCTGTACGAATAGTTGCTTCGTTTGTCTATAGTCTGCTTTGACTAAATAAATAAATCCTAATAAATTCCCAAAATTCAATGGATATACATAGTGCATGTACGATCAATGAAGTAGATGGGTGAATGTGAAAAGAAAAAAAGAATGGAGTAATTTTATTTTTGTTTGGTAAAAGTAAGTAGTCTATAATTTTTTCTACTACAATTTTCAATGGTACCAAAGTTTTTTTTTTCTAATTTTGGGATGATATACATAATTTAAAAAATTATATTGAGCGGTTTCTTTTTATTACTTTGTTCACATCGCCTAAAGATAAAGACAGTAGTAAAAAGATTCCAAATATAATGTTAAATATCAAAATAATGATTAGGTATTTGTCCGATATTATGCGTGATTTTTACAAATAGTAAAGACGTTACTGATAGATAATTAACGTTGATACTATAAAAAATCTTGTTGTATTTGTCATTGATAGATGAATGTTTTCTTACCTCACGATTTTTACGAATATTAAAGACGTTACAAATATATGGTTAACGTTGGTATATCAAATTTTTGTTGTATTGTACATAGATAAATGTTTTTATTACCTTTGTTGCATTCCCTAAAAACAAAAGCTGCAGTAAAGATTTTAAATACAATATGTACCAAAAAAATATATTAGATGTTTGTCTAATATCATGCGTGGTTTTTATAAATAGTAAGAGCGTTAAGAATATTTAAAAATTAGGGTGTATAAATATAATTTTGATGTATTATTATATGTTTTATCTTGTTAGCATCTCGTAAAGACAAAGATACAAGTAAAGAGATTTTAAATATCAGTAAACTAAATTTGATGTTTGCCTTGCATCATGTATGATTTTTATGAATAGTAAAGATGTTATGGATATATAAACTTAACGTAGATAAATATAATTTTTATGTACAATATAGTGAATACATACTTTATTCCATTGTTGGAAACCCTTGATGTGGTAAAGAGATTTCAAATAAAAAGTAAATACCAAAAAATAAAATTAGATGTTTGTCTGAAATAAAACGTGATTTTTATGAATAGTAAAGCGTTACAGATATTATGATATATTATCATGATTAATGAATATATATACTTTATATTTATCTTGTTGGCATCCCCTAAAGACAAAAGATACAGTGAAGAAATTTCAAATACAAAGCTAAATAACAAAAAAAAATAGACGTTGGTCTGAAATCATGCGTGATTTTTATAAATAACAAAGACGTTACGAAAATTAACATATATAAATGTAATTTTGTTGTATTATCATGTTGATGAATATATGTGTTTTTGGCATTCTTTAAAGGCAAACGACAAACGTTCCAGTAAAGAGATTCCAAATACAATGTTAAATACCAAAAAAAAATTAGATGTTTGTTTGATAAAACGCGTGATTTTTAGAAATAGTAAAAAGACGTTACAGACATACAAAATTAATGTATATATAAATATAATTTTGTACGTTGTATAGTCATAGTTGATGGATATATGTTTTATTACCTTGTTGACATGCATCTCGTAGAGACGATGGCTCCAGTAAAGAGATTCCAAATACAATACGAAATACCAAAAAAAAAACTTAATTAGATTTTTGTTCGGCACTATTTGTGTTCTTACAAAGAACAAAGACATTACCGATATATAAATTAACATTGATTATTTTGTATTATCATGGTTCATAGATAAATGTTCTATTGCTTTGTTGGCATTCTGTAAAGACAGAAATTGTTGTAAAGATATTTCAGATACAATGTTAAATATCAAAAAAAAAATTGATGTTTGTCTGATATCATATGTGACTTTTATAAATAGTAAATACGTTATAGATATATAAAATTAATGTGTATAAGTATAATTTTGATGTAGTATCATGGTATATAAAATTAATATGTGTAAGTGTATTTATGGTTTCTTACCTTGTTAGCATCTCCTAAAGAGAATAACATAAGTAAAGTTGTTCTAAGTACAATACAACACTAAATACCAAAAAATTATTAGATGTTTATCAAACACCATGCGATGATTTTTATAAATAGTAAAAAGTAATATATTTAGAAAATTAACGGAAATATAAATAATTGTTATATTATCATGGTTGATGAATATATGTGTTATTACCTTGTTGACATTTCCTAAAGACAAAGTGATGTAAACATCCATCCTACTGATAGATGAACCCTACTATGTTGTATTACTATATTTGATGGATATGTTTTATAATTTTATTACATTGTTGATATCTCGTACTCGACGAACAAACACTCTAATAAAGAGATTCCAAATGTAATTCTAAATACCAAAAAAACTTAATTATATATTTGTCAGGCATCATCATGCGTAATTTTCAAAAATTAAAGACGTTACAAATATATATAAACTAAACGTAGATAAATATTATTTTGATGTAATAGTATGGTTGATGAATATATGTTTTATTATTTTGTTGGCATACCCTGAAATCAAAGACTACAGCAAAGAAAAAAATTAAATGTTAATTATCAAGAAATTAAATTAGATGATTTTCTGGTATTTATGTGTGATTTTTATAAATAATAAGATGGTACAAATATATAAATCGTGTAAAAATATAGTTTTGATGTATTATTCTAGTTGATGAATTTATATTTTATTACATTGTTGGCATGCCCTAACTACAAAGACTCAGAGTAAGCAAATTCTAACTACAATACTACATACCAATAAACTAAATTTGAAGTTTTTTTTACATCATGCGTAATTTTTATAAATATTGAAGATAGTATGAATATATAAATCAATGTAGATAAATACAGTTTTGTTGTATTATATATCATGGTTGGTGGATAAACGAGTTCTTACTTATTCGCATCACCTGAAAATAAAATTGATGTGAACATTTACCTTGTTGGTCGAGTTAAAGGTGAATCTTACCAACAGTATTGTACCAGACCAACCATGGATCTTGTACTGACCATACTAGAAGGGAGAAAGCAGCTAGCTTAACAACGATTATATCTCCACCATTGATGTCGTATTAAAAATTCATTGACAAGTTAATTATTTTGAGAAGAATGATCGAACTAAAACCCATCTGAATTAGCCTCAATCAAAAGTGTTCCAAAAGAAAAAAAAAACGTGTTCCAAAAGACCTATACGGACGAGTGAACCCAATTCCAAATTTGCAAATACAATCGTCTCAAACTCGAAGATACACACTAAAACGTAACCATTCAACCTCTAGAAACTAATTACTACTCAAGTGGTTTTCAAATTATTCGAGCCAAATCATCAAACTAATGAAAGGAGCTACCTAGACAGTACCGCAAACACAAAACTCTTTCCAACACTACTTCCAGTCTTCCACCAAAGCATTCAGCCTTGGCTCAAAAATTAATAAAGAAATTCCATATAAGTAAACTTTTGATCAATGAGTCTGAGAATCACACTTGGTTTTGGTTAAATCCAAAGATGGATAACTAACCTTACGCGTGAACTGTTTATTTATAAAAAATAAACTTTATATATATATATATATATACTTTCTCTATTCAAATTAAGTGTTGTTTTAGGATTTTTATTTTTGTGTCAAATTTTATGAATCGTTTTTATTTTTCAATACATAATTTTAGAAAAGCTTCAAATTTAATTATATTATGTTAGTATATTAATCAGAGAGATAAAATTAAGTAGCGTATTAATAGAAATTTTAATAGCTTTTTTTTAATATATGTGAAAAATCCTTAAAAGACACTTACAAATAAAACATAGATAACTATGATGCATAATTGCCGGTGCCGGCTGAGATAGGAGGCGGGCGGTGCGCGCGATGGCATGGGCCCAATCCCGTGTTTCAATAACTAAGAAGTCTATTTTTAAAAAAGTATTAGTAATAAACTAATACAAAACAAAAATAAAATTTAGAAAGGTCATAATTTTTTTTTATGTATTGTTTTTGTTTTTAATGACTAAATTTTTATTAGAAATATAATACAATATTTTTTTATTTAGTAAAAGACCTAACAAAATTTATAAGGACCCAAAACATTTTCTGCCGTAAGGTCTATGATAGTATTAAGCCGGCCCTGATAATTGCGCTATGGTTTACCAGCATGGATGGATATAGCTATGGCGCAGATCAAGAACAAGAGATCGAATGGTCTAATTAAAAGAGTCAATGTGCTAGAAAGGCCGACATGCATATATAAACCATCGACATGAACAATGATGTCTAAATCGACGGTATATTCGGCAAGTGATATATGATGTATGATGATGTTGCATAAGAATCACGTAGCATGTAGAATTATGATAGGTTAGCTGTAATATGCTTAAGTTTTTTTTTTTTTTTAAATAATATGCTTAAGTTGCTACATTAATAGATTATGTGTTAAGTATATATTCTGTTTATAAATATATATGCATGATATAGTATGGTTATATGTTTTGAATCATGTGGACGTATGCGATCATCTTTGCCGAGTAAACTTGTTCCTCTCGTTTCTCTTTTAGTGTGTTATGTTGCTTGTATTGCTAGTAAATCTCTTTGGTATGATTTAAGGGAGAACTTGTTTGACAGATGGTGTTACAAGGCCTAACACAGTTCTAAGTGGTCGTTAACATAATTCTGTAATCAATTATCATTAAGGGGGTGTTATTGGTTTGTGATTTAAATAGAGTTTTAGTGACTTTAAATGTTATGTAGAATCTGTTGTTATTCAATCAAGATTTTTTAAAAGTTTGTTAAAGTTTGGTGCTAGTAGGTTAAGATTTGTAAAAAGTAATCTAAAATCTTCATAAATCTGGAGTTATTGGATTCATACTTTTATAAAGTCATTAAAAATTTTGTGTTATTCAATTACAACAAAAGAATCTATGATTGTTAATGAATTAAATTATTATGTTATTGGTTTATGACTTTCTACACTTTTCTTCACAAAACAAAGTCATGAAAAGTATCATCAAAACAGAGAGATTGTTTGAGAAACTTTACAAGATTATGAAATACTGATCAACAAGATTATAAAAAACTCTCAAAAACTTTCAAGATTTGTCTTTTTTTGTTTGTTTTGGTATATTTTCTAATTACATAGAGTTAAATTTATAAGTTTTAACTTCAAAATTTTGTGGTCATAAAAGTTAGCATATGTCGTTTGAAGTAAATTAAATTTGATATAATGATTACATTTACATTTAAATTAAATCTTAATTAACATGATCAATAGTTTGACAAATTATTTATGAATTTTGTCCATAATTTTTCAAAAATGTTTTTGCTTTATTCTCAATTTGTCCGCAATATTTATATTGAGCTTTTAGATATAGTGAAGGCTTTGAATCAATTTTAAATAACTTTTTTTGTTTGTTAAATATCAATTTTAAATAACTTAAATTTTTAAATTTTACATTTGTGAACCGTGATATTCTATAGTACCTAAAATCATCTAATTAAGCTCCGGTCAAACATTTTAGACACAAAAAGTTTACTACTATTTAGTTTTTGAATTTTATTTGATTTTTTGCAAATTCTTTATCTTTTCTATTTGTATCAACTTTTGTATCCATTTTCAAATTAAAGACTGAATCCAACATTAAAAACAAAATTATATCTTATCTATATCTATATTACCATCAATCACAAATTCACAATATATATAATATCGAAATTCAGCAACAAATTTTAAAATATTGATCAATCATTCAGTCGTTGCAATCAAATAAGAATAAATTCAATCATTGATTCAGTGATTCACTTATTTGTGATTAGTGAAAATACGCTTTGAGAAGAAACGACCATGATCTACTTCGAACGTAGCTACTAGCTGGTCCTCTGAGATCTTGCCACGTAGCTTGACTCGGGTGGTTCCGACAGATCAATGGTCGAAACGGGAGAAGAAGAACAAGACAGCCTATAAGCACACCACGTGGCAGGCCGATACTTGTACGTCGTCATTTATAGCCTTGGATTTTATTGGTCCGTGTCATATACGAAATTGCAATTCTTTTTGTTTTTCTTCAATATTAGAGTGTACTCTTTTGGTAAACTACGTATAGAAGATTAATATGTCATCCTTTTCGTTATGTACATCGTTTCAATAATTTTCATTCAAATAAAAAAAGAATAGAAAATTGACTAATATTATTTACAAAACTATTTAAATTACTGAATAAATGATTTTAAAATATATATTTTAAGTTTTATTAAGAGAGAAATTATTATTATTTTTAGTAAAAATACATTAAACCAACATTATCTTTACACAAAAATATCTTAAAGCAACAGTTATTGTGAATTAGAGTTAGATGACATTATTTTATATCATAGATAAGAAAATACTATTTATATTTACTTAGATTGTTGTTAGTATAGTCATTCAAAGATCCTAGGCGCGAACCCGGGCTACGCCCGGTTATATTTAGCGATTGATATTTTATTTAAAGTTTGTTAACTTCTTGTAATTTTCTTTAAGTTTCTTTTGTATAGATTGAGGAAAAAAAATAATATGATGTTGTATTGGATACTTTAGTAAAGAAACTCAAATGAGACTTTACTAATGAAGTTTAGCAATATGTACGTACCCTAAATGAGACTTTGACCTACCTTAAAGTCTTCTCGTATCTTCCTTCTGAGAGTCCGTCAGTACAACACCTTTGTTTCCACATTGTTTCCACTTTTTTTTTTTTTTTTCATTGTTTCCACTTTCTTTTCGTCCTCATTTTAATTAGGACTTCTATCTTATTGATCATGCTCAACTATTTCATTTTCCAATCATAACACTCCCCTGGTCTCATCTTCACTCTACGGCTTCTTTCTCACAGCCATCATTTTTCTCTATATTCCAAGTTTTGTCATCATCATTTTCCTCGAGAGTTATCTCTCGTGTGTGTCTTAGCTACTAAAAATTTAGCAGACCGACGGCTTGCTTCTCCCTTCTCCAGCCTCAACCACAAATGATCTCTCGATGCCCTCTTCTCTCATCTTATTCTCCTATATATATATATATAGCGTATTTGAATTGTAACAATCTAGTGTAAGTAACGACCGTAAGTTATTCAGTTTGACAACACAACTTGGTGACTCTCTTATGCCACATCATCCTCGTAAGTCGTAATCCTTATTTTTCCCGTACATCTTTTTCTCCATATTGTAGCATTTTTTCAGCATTTTCTTACTCTTATTATGCGTATAGATCCTCCACATCATAGCACATAAGCCTTTATCGAACCTCAAGGCAAGTCCCAGTGTTTAATCAACTATTGGTACATATCTATCGAAGAACCAAATAATGTTCGTTATACATTACACTTTCCCAATAGTTTTCAATCTGAATAGCACATACACCCCAAAAAATAGAGTTTGTAAACTTGTGAGCTTCAAACTTAATTACAAACCAAACACAATATGGGAAATAGAGTGAAAGTTGGTCACTACGTAATGTAGTCAATCTTGATTTTAAAAACGGACTGAAATAGTTATAGCAAGATGTATCTACCTCTGGAGTTATGCTTCATATTAGTCATGACATGACTTAGCACAATAGACTCTGCTGCTTGGAAATCCAGATCATAAGCCATCATTAGAAAAGATAAGATTCATTCGAATAAAAGTTTAAGTGGATCTAACAATACGTACTGAATGAAATTGTTTCAGCAAAGATAAAATGGACATAGAAATACTGAATGAAATAGAGTTTATATGAGGACAATGTTGGCGTAGCATTTTTTTTTATGGAATGGACCTTTGGCTATTCCCAAAAGCTTTTTTCAACTGCTATTTTCTTCAAATGTGGGGAATTTAATTTGCTTGGTAGTTTAGTTACTATTACTAATTTATATGTAAAACAGTAAGAAGCCCATGTGTTAGCTTTTGTACCTCACTCTTGTGAGCGCAAAGTGGAATCCTCAACCATGCATGAACCATATATTTTATCTCTTCTGGTTTTAACGTAAAAGACATGAGAAGAGAAGACAGACATGTACCTTACATGAAGAAGTAAGGGAGTTGGTGATGTGCCAACCGCAACGCTATGCATATCCCGAGATTGCATGATCATAGTCTCTAGAAAATTTGGATTATCAAACGTCACAATAACATTGGAAAAGTTAGTCCCACTTGTGTTACGATGTTTAGATGTGGGCTTAAGATTAACGACGTAAGTTTAACATGTGGGGGTATTCATTAACGGGATTCAAAGGCTAACAAAGCCACCATGAAAGCTGTCGAAGCAATTTCAACGAAAACATATGAAACCTTCAGAAGTCCGTGAAAACGACACACTAAAAAGTTCTAAACTCTAGAAATTTACATTTTTCTTCTCCCCCAACCTCTTCTATCCCTCTTCTTCTCCTTGCTTTAAAACTCAAAGATCGATCCCGACGACAACCCTCTCATAAGCCTTAACATAACTGTGATGGAAAGGTGGCTGTTGATAGCTGATATGGTGGAGTTGAATCGAGTGTTTAGAACGTGAAACCCTAGAAAGAGTCAGATGTATCTGATGAGAATAATTGAGAGGAAGCATAAGCGTTGATTTGAGATAAAGCTCACTTGTTTTCTGATGAGGGATTTAAAAAGGAAGGAAGACGTGACTCACGTCAGCATAACTGATATGGATTTGGAATTTGGAAGAGGAGAAGTCTGAGAAGAAAGGCGAAATTGAGTTTTGATCTAACGTGCCATCCTCTTGGATTTTTTTTTTGAGCTTTGGATAATTTAAAGAGACATGCTGATGTGGCAACTTGTAATGAGTTTTTTGAAATGCTGATGTGGACACTACCAGAAGCCTCAAATTGTCCATTTTATTAGTATAGATATTTTTATATGATACTCTCTCTATTTTATGAAGAATGTCATTCTACACTTTTTCACGCTTTTAAAAAGCTATTAAAAGTTTTATATATCTCTTATTAATCCACTAAAGAAATAGGATAAAAATTAGTATTTATACAAAATTATGTATTTGTTATAAACCATATGGATGGACTCCATAACCGGCCCATGGTCCATTAGGGTTTTACCTTATTCTCTGTATCCTGCTATTATCCTTGTATATATATCCCTTATTCTATTAATGAAAGACACAGTTCACAACACGTTATCAGCACGATAGCCTCTCACCCTAAAAGCTAAAAATCCCGAAACCCTAAATCCTAAACGGAGACTACCGATCTCTTCGACACGATGACACCGTTCCGTTTTCCAACAACGTCTCGGATCTCTAATACAATTTTTCCGATTGAGATAAGTTATCATGCATGCCTTGATCGATACAGACTTTTAATTATATTGTATTAGGTGCTTTAATGGTTTTATATTCTCTCGGTTTAGTGCAAGTAACATCGATTCATGTTATATAAACTACCCGTCTCGTATTTCGTATTATTTATTATTGAGATCTGCTTTTGTAAATCCATCATATAGTGTTATCATGTTAGATTTAATTATAATATTTTAAGTCTCTCTAGCTCCAAAATACATAATCGTGACCCCATTCCACTATAATATTTTATCTAGATTCTATCATGCTTTGATCGACACATGTTATATTGTTGTTTTGTTGATTCACCCAGATAATAAACTCATGCTTGTAATTGGTCTGACATTCGTCGTTTGGTTTTCGTTGGTTTGGTTATTTGGAGACATCGTCAGCGCTTTTGTTTAGCAATTCGTTTGGTTTGATAGCACCAACAATATTAAAAGAATTTAATCATTAGTAGTGATATTAAATAGGAAACTAAAGATGGATTTTTTTTTTTACTAATGTAATAGCCATGTTTCCATGAGCAAAAAAAAAAAAAAAAAAAAAATTTTGAGTTTCTCAGGAATCAGGATTATATATATTGAGATTTTGTAGGAGGTCCCAACCAGCTAAGAGACATAACTGTTTTCAATCTCCGTATCAGATCTCGGGTCTCTGTTTCAGTTCTCCAATTAAGATAAGTGCTATTTATTTATTATGCTTTATATACATGATCCAATTAAAGTTTGATAAGATAAATTTTGCATGAAAATTGGCACATGTGATTTGATTTATGATTTTTGTTTGGAGAATTAATTGAGAAGTTAGTGAATGTAAAGATATTTAATGGCATGATAGATTGAATGTTTTAATATAAACCCTAGGTTAAACCGAAAGTAAACCGAAACCCTAAATCCTAGGTTAAACCGGTTTAATAAACCCTAAGTCACGGTTTAAGATCAAGTGACCCATAAATAGAAAGTTTCATATAAGGAAAGTTTCCAGAAATAGAAAGTTTCGTAAAATAGCAAGTTTCCCAAAATAAAAGGTTACCTAAAATAGCAAGTTTCCCAAAATGGAAAGTTACCAAAATAGGAAACCCCTTCATAAGGAAATATTCCAAAACCCTAAAGTACACGTTTGTTTAGGATTTCTTTCTAGATGAGAAATAGAAAGTTTCCATAAATGGAAAGTTCCATATAAGGAAAGTTTCCATAAATAGAAAGTTCCATACATAAAACCGAAATCCTAGCAAAAACCCTAGTACTATAAATCGCGGATGCTAAAACCCTAAAACTTAACCGCGAAATCCTAATATCCTAATCTAGTATGATCCGATTGTTTGGTTGTTTTTTTTGTTGCATACTAGATCAATCTTCTAGGGTTGATTTCATCCATATATAACATGATTGTTTAGAAAAACACTTGCTAAAGACAAACATGGCTCGGTCTTAAATACCGCATGACTTGGTCTAACCGATTACATGAGTTCTCATTTAACTCTATATATTATAGATGTCAAAAATCAACTATTATGAATACACGGCACTCAATGCCTCTGGTGACAATTATTTAAAATGGGCTTTGGACACTGAGATTGTCCTAAAGGAAAAAGGGCTTGGTGAATCTATTGTGGAAGGAAACAATGTCACCAGAAGAGAAAGATATAAGGCGATTACCAACATACGCCATCACCTCAATGAGAGTCTCAAAATCAGTACCTCAGTATTAAGAATCCTCTGGACCTCAGGACAGAGTTGAAAAAAAATTGAAAAAAAAAAAAAAAAAAAAAAAAAAAAAAAAAACCCACCAAAGAACGGTGCTATTACCCAAAAGCCCGATTCGATCGAAAGAATCTCAGATTCCAGGAATTCAAATCCATGAATGAGTATAACTCAGCACTATTTAAAATAGTGTCAATACTGAGATTCCGTGGTGAGGAAGTTACTGAGAATGACTTGCTAGAAAAAGCATTCTCGACCTTTCACACAAACAATATATTGCCTCAGCAACAATATCGTGAAAAAAGGTTTTTACCACATATGCAAGTCTAAACTCTTGTTTTGCTACTTGCTAAGCAAAACAATGAGTTATAAATAGTGAAATGAGACCTCCTGGTCCTATCCCATTATCAGAAGCCCATTGGGCTGAAGAGCCTAAAGAGACTAAAGAATCTAACCACGTCCAAAGAGATAAGTATCATGGCCACAATCATGGTAAATGGAATGAACGTGGTAGAAGTGGCAATTATAATTTATATGATCAAGGAAACCATTCATATGGTTAAGGCCGCCGACCCGACTTTGGTCGTAATCGAGGTAGAGGCCGCGGTATACCCAAACCACAACACTCAAATAAACTTGTTTCCCACTGATGAGGAATGGGGAAACCATTGGACTAAGACGTGCATGTCACCTAAGCATCTCGTTGATCTCTATCAAGAGAGTTTGAAAAGAATCTAGAGACTTTGAATTGATTGATTTATGAGTTATGAGAATTCAATAAACGAAATATCTAAAGACATGGTTCATTAGCCAAATTGCGGGTATAGCTAAATTTAGTGAAGGCTAAGGGCAGGCCCATGGCAGGCCCATATTCCCAAGGGCACGCATCCTCAGATGCTTCATATTCACCCAGCTCAAAGGGGCTTGTTGAGTTTCAAAGAAATGTGTTTGAATGGTTTCCACATTGAAACTAAGGGTGAAGGGAACAAAGGATTCCCATATATTACTAAGAGCACCCAAGACCATGAGAAGGTCTTAGAGACTATACCCGCGTCATAAACTTTTATTATGCCAAGGTCAATATGATAGAGGCTAATACAGTAAACAAAATGAATTACTGAGAAATTCACTAATGGCATGACCGGCTTGGCCAGCCTGGTTCTAACATGATGCATAAAACTGATATTAAAATCAAAAGGACACACTCCTTAAGGACCTCACGTGTGTAGCATGTACACAAGGGAAACCCATACTAAGGCCATCACCAGTCAAAGCAATTAGAAACTTGGTGTTTGCTAGATTGCTGGCCCAGACCATAAGTCTGTGAGCCCACATACTTAAGACTATATGTCTAGATAATGCTGGTAAATTATGTCCCAAGCGTTTTATGGGTACAGTATGTCCATGAGGGGGAGAGTAGTATACCCCGTGGCACATGTCCATACTTGAACTCACAGTAGCTGCTTGGGGACACGCAATATTACATGAAACAAGAGCTTATACGCATCAGGCCATTCTAGTGAGCATAGATATTCACCATCCCAACTACTCACAGGTCAGGAGCCAGATATGTCCCATCTAAAGACATTTGGGTGTGTCACCTATTTACCCATAGCACCACCACAGAGAGCAAATGATGGGACCTCAAAAAAAGGATGGGAATATACGTTAAAAATGATTCTCCCACCATCATTAAGTATCTCGAGCCAAAGGCCAGTTACAAGGATTGTCATCTCAATGAATCCGTTTTCCCAACACTGGGTGGAGAGACTAACAAGTTGGTCAAAGAACTTACATGGAATCAAACATCCTTCACATGGCAAGATCCTCGGACTCCATCAGAGATCCAAAAGACTATATATCTGCAAAAGCTAGCTAAAACAGTTGCCAAGATTCCTATAATGACCCAAAGAGAGTAACAAAATCGTACATACCAGCTTGTAATGCACCAGTACGTATTGATGTTCACAAGGAACACAATCAAGTTGCTACAAAGGCTACAACACGTAAGAAACGTGGTAGACCCAAAAGGTTCCAAAGACAAGAACCCTCGGAAATCAAAGAAAGGTGCAAGGGAAACCGAGAAGGTTCAAGAAACCATAGACATGGCCGGCTAATAGACATAACCCTAAGGTACCAATCAATGAGGTTTGGGACGCCAAACCTCAAGGTCCTGAAGGTGTAAAGAGATCTCTATAAACTATATCATGTCTAGAATACAATGGAACCGAAAAGATGTCGACATCAATGATAATATATTTGCGCACAAAGTAGCAACTGAAATGAATGAGGATCAGGAGCCCACGTCTATACTAGAGTGCACTCAAAGACCTGATTGATTAAAATGGTACAAGACCATAAAACGTGGAGCTAAGAATCATTAAGAAGAAGAATGTGTTTGGTCCAATACGAAGGACACCATTCAATGTAAAGCCAGTGGGACAAATGAGTCTTTGTGATTGTGTGAAATAAACATAGTGAAAGCGTGATATATCAGACACGGCTTGTCGCACAAGGATTCACACAAAGACCAGAAATAGAGGAGATATACTCCCCTGTGGTGGATGCTAAGACATTTAAATCTTTGCTAAGTCTGGCTATATAAAAGAGAAAGACTTGATTTGCGGCTAATGGATGTAATGCCTGCATATTTATATAAGTCCACTGGATAATATATGAGATTACCAGAGGGTATTGAGCTCAAAGATAAGAAAGATTCTCGAGAACAGCACTGCATAAGGCTGGACAAATCCTTATATGGACTGAAACAAAGCGGACGTATGTGGTATAACCGGTTAAGCGAATATCTCATCAGAGAAGGCTATAAAAACGATCTGATCAGTCCATGTATTTTTATCAAGAAGTTTGCAAACAAAGGATTTGTAATCATAGCAGTGTATATGAATGATTTAAACCTCTGGGTAATCGACCAAACAGTTGAGTATATCTAAAGAAAGAATCTGAAATGAAAGACCTAGGCAATAATAAAGTTCTGTTTGGGATTACAACCTGAGTACGTGAATAATGGAATCCTTGTGCATCAAATGGCATACACTTAAAGAGTACTCAAGGAGATTTAATAAGGACCAGGCCCGCCCATTGACCAGGCCCAATGGTGGTGAGAAGCCTCAGATTGGATAGTGATCCATTCAGTCCGGAAATGCCATACCTCAGTGCCATAGGAATTCTAATGAATTTGGCTAGACACACTAGACCAAACATTTGTTTTGCCGTGAGTCTCCTATCTAAATTTAGTTCATGATCAACCCAAAGGCACTGGAAAGGTTTAAAGGAAGGTTTGGTTAAATTTTAAAGTTCATTCTTCCTGCGTTGTTTACTTGGGTTTATTCTATACTGATCTAACCAAAGAAGGTCCAGTTTGCGTTGGTATAGTTTGATTTGCTGATGCAGGTTATTCATAAGATCAGATTATGGCATGGTCAATGAATAGGAACTACGTGTGGCTTGATCCCTTCCACGGGTACGTAGTGTGGATGTCGGATTCGCACACTTGAATATTTGTTTAATTAGTGGGAATGATTATTCTTGAGGACAAAAATATGATGAAAAAAGCTATGAATTGGGGTGGAAAGATGACTATAGTGTATTTGCTAGAAAAATTGCGTATCCTTTACATGGCTATTAGCCCTCTTATTTATATTGACAAACGACATTTAACTCTCAATTAAACATAATTATTTTCTCTTAAATGCGTCCGTTTTGGTCTCCGAGTTTTAATGCCCAACGTTTGAATTTGAATTGACTCCGATCTTCATGGGCTTCGCCTTTTGGCCCAAATCATCCGACTTCGATTCCGAGTCATATCCCGAGGTGTGACCACTCCGGGCCCTCTTTATGGTGATGCCCACTTCGATTATATCTTGTGATCCATGGGCTTAATGGGCCTTATCCTTTGCGGGCCTTCATCTTGATTACGTGGCAATCTTTGGTTGGTCCCGGTCCACTGGTGCGGGATCCGACGCCAACAATTAGCCCCCCAAGTCTTTCGAAGTGCTTATTCCAATTCGGAAGGCTTAATCGTCTTAATGACCAAAGATTGCGCCCGTGGGATCTTTTGGTTTTCCCGCCAAGATTTTGTCAATCTTTTAATTTTGGTATTACCCATATTCGATCGCGTGACATCCGTCACCATCATGACCGTATCTTTAATTTTTTACTATTAAAATGGGGAAAAACCTTTCCACTTCTCCCACGACTACCGAGGCGGTTCCATCATTACCACTTAGTTTGCGTGAGGTAACCTTTCTTTTCATCTTTGTCTTTTGGTAAAAATTTCCTTTGCTTTTTCTCTTTTCCTGCCAAGCCTTTCTGTTTCTTTCGTCAAACTTTCTCTTCTGGAACTTTGAGTTTTTCCATTTCCTTCGATGTCTTCCGACTCCGATAGACCTGAGTCTCCGTCTTATGACGGGAAACGTTCTAGCCTTGACGATTGCACTCGTCCTAACGATATCGCCGGACCTCACTACAGATCTACTTGTACCATTCAATCCCTTCAACGATTGAAAGAACTCTGTCGACTTCCACCTGACGTGATGGCGGAATCGAAGATGGCCGATCCTACGGAGTCCCCGGAGGATCACCGCGATGGTTACTTTTGTGTTTATGAAATTTATTTCAAGGGCTGTGGATTGACCTTCCCTCTTCCCGAAGCCTTAGTCCGGTATCTGGCGGCCCTTGAAATTGCTTTGCCTCAGCTAACCCCCAACCTCCTCCGAACCATTCTTGGAATCATAACTGTTGCGGCGGAAGCTGGCTACATTATTGGGGTTCCCGAACTGAATGAACTTCTCAGTGTGAGAAGTTCGTCAAAGAAGGCAGGGTACTTCTCGGCGTATCCGAACGCTAATAGGAATATCATCTCGCATCTCCCGAACAAGGACGAGAACTGGCACCATCCCTGGTTTCTAATTAAGAAAACTCCCGCTTCGATTGGAAGTCTTTCTGATATACTTCCATCGAAGTGGTCTGCAAAGCCTGGTAGAAAAATAGGTTACAGACATTTTCTTAATCACCCTATTCTTTTACTAACCAGATCTGTTGTTCCATTTTTGCAGCTTTTATTGCTCCAATTCTCCCAACTGAAGAATTCGTCAACTTCTTCAAGACAATCCTTAGAGGGGAAACCCTTTGGAATTCCTTTACTCTCGATCGGTTCATTGAAGCCAACCGAAAACTCAGGATGAGTCCACCAAATCTCCTTCATCGTCTTCCGTCTCCTCCTTCAACTCAAGGATTGTCAGCTCGGGCCCTCACTGCCCTGCGTAAGAAACTCTCCAAACCAATAGCAGACGCTTGTGACGAGAACAAGGCGTTCCTTGCAACCGCTATTGACAAGAAAGACTACAGCAGGACCTTACTGGTCGACGATAACAGCACCGAGGGGAACAGATCTGTTGCTGCTTACAGATTAACACCTCGTCGTGAACGTCGTCATGATCGTTCTCCTCGGAGAGACCGATCTCCTCGTCGTGACTCTCCCCGACCTCCCCGAGATGACTTTAGCAACGAACCGCTTAAGAATTTGATTCGCAGGAAGAGAGACAAATCTTCTCGCAGTGACTCTTCTCCACAAAGAGAGAAGTCGAGGGCCCGAACTGAGCGTTCTCCTCGTTCGTCCCCTCCTGCTGAACCGATGGGTCCTCCTCCTCCAGTTGACATGTCTTCCCAACATAGTGGTGAGAAGACTGCTCGGAACGTATCTCCTCAGAAAGAAAGTTCTGAATCTCAAGATGCTCCCCCGAAGTCCAGACCTGCTCTTGTCCCACAGATCAAATCGCTTACAGGTAATGGTTTAGGCAACCTAAAGGGCTTTCACTTCATCTTGATTCAAAATATTACAATTCCTTCTTCTTCCTTCACAGCTATGGAGAAAGAAGGTAGCGTCTTTCGATGCTTTAAGACTCGGTCGGGTCTAATTCTGCCGGAGTTCGACAAGTGGCGTCCTGCAATTCGCGAACGCTATTTGCTTCATGCGCATCACTCATCCCGGGTTAGTGTTACTTCATTCTCCCTTTCATGTTAACTTTCCACCTGGTTCATCATTTCGAGTTTATACAAAATGCCAGGCGAACAGCGAACTCAACGACATGATCGAACACTATGAAGGGTTGTTACTCAGTCAACAACAGGAGATCGAATTATGGAAAGGCAAGTTCACTACTCTTGAGTCCGACCTTCAATCATCTTCGGGCTCTAAGCAACAACTGGAAGACCAAGTAGACGGCCTCAAATCTGAGCTTGAGAAGATAAAGGGGGATCTGAAGGACCAGTATGACCAGAATTACCAATTACAGAACGAGCTGTCTGGTGTTCAGGGTAGGCTTCACGAATCTGAGTCGTCCGCCGACGCCCTGAATAATCAACTCATTGAACTTCAAGCGAAGTACAACGCGATTACCAAGTTGCGTGATTCCAAATTGGCAAGGTCGGCTTCGAAGGCCAGAAAAGAGGTAAAGGGACGAGGGATGGAGTTGATTCAAGGAGCTATCCGCTTTATTCAAACTGAGAAGGTTAAGTCGGATCTGGAGTCAGACATCAAGGAGCATGAGAGCAACCTAATCTTGCTGGATCAAATCCATGATGACGATTTCTCCGAGGTGAAAGAGAGATCCGAACTGTCGTCCAGTTTAGCAGAAAAGAAAAATCGTCTGGCAGCTCTTCCCGCTTCGTCCTTCAACCCTCAGGATTTCGCGGAGTTTTTCACTGAATCTCCTCCTCTAAGTGAATCAGGTCTAGACTGGGCAGGTAAACACTAGCTCTTGATGCTTACTACCTTCTTCTTGCCTTTTGTTTGACCCGCACTATCTTTTATAGGTTCGAATGAGACGGAAGGTGTTGTCTTATCCGAAGTCCCTGCTGCACCGAAGGTCACCTCAGGAGATGTTTGTACCGAAGGGAATGAGCAAGGAATTTCTTCCGATCAAGTCCCGGCCAAGGAGGTGGGTGAAAACCCGACAACCGAAGTGGAGGTCGAAGTGCCTGCTGATCCGTAGTGGCTGCGTCCACTCCGAACTGGGGCTTGTCCCATTACTATATATTTTTGAGACTTGAACCTTTATGTTTTTGCTTTTGCCTAAGGAGGCTTTATTATTAATTTCTTTTGAACAGGATATTTGCCTGAGGAGGCTTTTAAACCTTGTTCTGTTTTAGGTTTAGATCCCGAGGGGCTTTGGTTAAAAAATTATATGCGGGTTTGCAAAGTCCGCTTTTTAACACTTCTTGGCCTTGTGGCTAGGTATTTTCGAGATTTTTAGGCTGATCAGGCCTTTCTCTTAGAATGCGAGAGCTGAGCTCGGCTTAACGCGAGTTCCCCACCTCGGGTTTAGTCAACTCGGTGAATTTGTTGGGCTTGGGCCTTAAAAAACTTTTGTGCTTAATGGGCTTCTTGCCTTAAATGCGACGGTTGACCTTTCCCTTCCTTGAAAATAGGGAAAGTCGCACGTCTTTAAGGCAATAACTGCTTCTCTATTTCCAAAAACAGTTTAAACCACTCGGGCACACTATCATCATTAAATTACGGTTTCGAGATAAACCCTAGACCTATTATAAGTAGAGGCAGGTTTACCTCTAAATTCTTCCAAGGAACTCCAAAATTCTCTCGATAATTTTTATAACAATGGAAAACGCAACTGTGGTCCCCACCGATCCTGGCAGTCCTTTGTTCCTGTCCGGCGATGGCTTCGAACCGGCCGGCGTTCTCTTTCCTCATGCTGTGTTCCACTTCCCTTCGAGGGAAAAGAAAGAGGCTTACGATTTTATGGACAAGGTTAAAATTCGACTCTCTTGACCAAAATCTTATGCCTTTCGCTTTAATTTATTCTTTTTTGGTGACAGGTTGTCGACAAACATCGCCGTTTGTGCGACGAGAGGCAGCGGCTGGGACTAAAGAGGCAAACACTCGAGGCTCGTATTGCTCGAGTGGAGAGAAAAGTGAGAGCCTTGGAAAGTGACCCCTTTCAATGGGAGTGGAGGAACTTCGACTGTATCGCGGAGATCCCGCGAATGCTCCGGATGTACCTCCGCGCTAAGGGTCAAGTTCAGGGACCGGTGAACGCCCCGACTGAAGCAGCTCTTGTTGACAGTGAAGAGGAAGACGAGGAAAATGATGACAATCCTTGGGAACGTGTCCCGAATGAACCCGAAGTTGAGGGTGGAAACGGTGCTTCCACTTCGAATTCAACATCGGCGATGAGGGAGCCTGTTCCTGAGCCCCTTCCATAAATGTTCCCTAACTCTGCTTATTTTTCCTTCTCTTCACTCTTTGTTTTGAACTCGTAATGGGCCTCGGCCCCTTTTATTTATGGAAACACTTTAATTCTCATATTATTCTTGGAGATACGTCTTTTTAATGCAGGATCGGATTGAGAGCATAAATCTCTCCGCGAATCACTCCATTCCTAGGATAGAATCCGCAACTTAACGTGGATATGAAGTTCCTATAAATTACAGTCTCAATCCCCTTTACTCCTCACCATTCTTCTTACTTCTGCAGGTATGGACTTTAACCTTCGATGTTCAGAGTCTATGCCGGACTTCTCCAGGGTTGGAATGATAGATGAAGGTGTTCCAGATGTCCCAAACAGACGATCTCCTCCACCTCGCGGCTTCTTTAGATCTCAGATCCGAGCTCCATGCGCTTTGATCAGGAATCTCCCAATCAGGGACCAAGGAATAGCGATGGCATTCATAGAGGCGCTTGCGCTTCAACACCGGAAGCTTACGTTGGAAAAGAAAAGACTCCGGAAAAGGATTAACCGAATGCAACGCAGGCTTACTACAGTGTCAAGAGATCTTCACATCCTTGGCTCCCACCCCGGAGAATGGATTGAGCTCGGAATTTCCGACTTTGCTCGTATCCCGGACTGTATGATGCCAGTTCTGGACCTCGCAGGTCAAGGGGTTCAGGTGTTCTGCTCTCCGGGAGGGCTTTCCTAGCCCGAAGTGTGCGAAGGTTGACACTCTGTTTGCTTGAATAAATGTTTTACTTTTGATTTCTTGTACGTTCGCACAGCCGAACTTCTTCATATTGTATGTTCGCATAGCCGAACTCTTTTTCTAAGAAATAAAACAAATTTTCATTATTAGTAGCTGAACTCTTTTTTCGAGCTGCCTACGTACCCATTTCGGGATCAAGCCACACCGTAGTTCGTGTACATAACAAATCGCGTATTAAACATAGAACTTCTTTAAATTAATCACGTTCCAAGGTCGCTGGACTGGGTCGCCCTTTAAGTCTTTCAACCTATAAACACCATTTCGAACCACCTCGGTAACGATATAAGGTCCTTCCCAATTGATGCCGAGTTTGCCCGCGCCTTCTTCTTTTTTATTATCAAAAACTCGCCTTAGCACATAATCGCCTACAAAGAATGGTCTGCTTTTGACTTTGGAATTGTAGTATCGAGCTGCTGCTTGCTGGTAATTCTGTATCCGGATTAAGGCTTGATCTCGTCTTTCATTAATGGTATCCAGCGAGTCATCGAGCATTGCTGAATTCTCTTCTTCGTTCAATGGTGCTTCTGTTCTGCGAAGACCGGGCACATTGAGTTCAGCTGGTACTACTGCTTCCATGCCATAAACTAGGGAAAACGGAGTCTCTCCGGTAGGTCGCCTTGGGGTTGTTCGATAAGCCCATAGGACGGGCTGGAGTTCATCATACCATCCTCCTTTTAAGTGACTCAAGCGTTTTTTGAGATTGCTCAAAATTGTTTTGTTCGCAGCTTCAGCTTGACCATTTCCTTGTGGATAGCGTGGAGTGGAATAACTGACTTTGATGTTCCAATCTGAGCAAAAGGCTTCGAATTCGTGCGAAATGAACTGTGGCCCATTATCAGTAACTATCTCGTATGGAACTCCATGCCGGCATATGATATTCTTCCAAATGAAAGTATTCACCGCCGAATCTTTGATGCTAGCATATGCTTCAGCTTCGATCCACTTTGAAAAATAATCCGTTAGGACCAATAGGTATTGTGCTCCTCGAGTTGATCTATGCAACGGCCCGATGATATCCATTGACCACCTCATAAACGGGTACGGGGCAGAAATGGAGGAGAATAACTCCGAAGGTTGATGGATCATTGGTGCATGGAGTTGACAACGTTTGCACCTTTGAGCGAATTTGACACAATCCGTGATCATAGTGGGCCAATAATAGCCCATTCTTTTTATTTTAAAAGCCATGGCCCTTCCGGATGTATGACTCCCACATAGACCTTCGTGTACTTCTCTCACGACGATTTCGACTTCGGGCCCAAAGATGCACAATAGGTAGGGGTCGCTAACACCTCGCTTATATAATGTATCCTTTGATAGACAAAATTTCGCGCTAGTGATTCTCATTTTCCTGGCTTGCCATTTGTTTTTCGGGAGCTCGCCTGTCATGATGTAGTGCTTTATTGGCTCCCTCCAATCAGCCCCCCAATCTTTAGCCGGAATTTGGTCGATCTCATGAAATACTCGCGGTTCCGGTTCGGGATGTTCATTCGGTTCAAGGTCTGGTTTGGGATGGTCGTCCTCGATTACCGGTTCTGACTCTGTAACAGTTTCTGGAAGTACATCTGGCTCCTTGTTGTGCTTTTTCGACTTTCTTCGTTTAACAGGTGGCAACTCGACTTCGGGCTCGCCACGTTCGCGCGCTGCTGCTCGAGACCTTGTAACAACGAGGGCTTCTTTGTCAGTTTTAATGCTTCGCTCCGCGATACATTCAACCGGAATTATTCTTTTCAATTCAGGATCTGACGTTGACGCTAATGCGGCAAGTGCATCCGCGGTTGTATTTTCTCCTCGAGGTATGCGAATTAGTTCGAATTTCTTGAAGTCTTTGGAAAGACCCTTTACTACTTCGAGATATGCTTCCATTCTTAGGTCTTTCGCTTCATAATCGCCATTGAACTGGTTAACTACTAATTGTGAATCGCAATAAGCAACCACTTCTTCAGCTCCAACCCCTTGTGCTAGTCGAAGTCCGGCAATTAGTGCTTCATATTCTGCTTCATTGTTAGAAGCATTAAACAGTAGCCGGAATGATTGTTCAAGAATTTCCGACGTTGGAGATTCCAACTTGATTCCTACTCCAGATCCTTGTTTTGATGAAGATCCGTCTACATATAGTTTCCAAGTCTGATTCTCTGGTTGCTCCGGTGTGCCCAGCACTGGTAGTTCGGTTAGGAAATCTGCCAAAACCTGAGCCTTCATGCTGACTCGGCTTTTATACTCTATATCATATTCACTTAGTTCCACTGCCCACTTCGCCAATCGTCCGGACTGATTTGGACTATGAAGTATTGTTCGGAGTGGCTGGTTGGTTAACACTTCGATTGGATGAGATTGGAAGTATGGGCGCAGCTTCCGGGCTGAAGTTACTACCGCAAGCGCGAGTTTTTCCATCATTGTGTACCTTGTCTCTGGATCTGTCATTGACTTACTTATGTAGTAAATCGGTTTTTGCTCCCCGCGGTCTTCCCGGACCAAGACTCCACTAACTGCATGTTTTGACACTGAAACATACAAATAGAGCTTTTCGTCCACTTCGGGTTTAGACAACACTGGTGGAGTAGTGAGGTATGCTTTAAGTTGTCCGAATGCTTCTTCACACTTCTCATCCCAAAGGAACCCTTTATTTCCCTTCAGAATTTGATAAAAAGGCAGAGACTTGTCCGTTGATCTTGAAATAAATCTGTTTAGGGCTGCAATTCGACCAGTCAGACGCTGTACTTCCTTGAAGTTCTTCGGGGATGGCATGTTTAAAAAGGCATTAATTTGGTTTGGATTAGCTTCGATTCCTCTTTTTGTCACGATATAACCAAGGAATTCTCCGGATGGAACTCCGAAAGTGCACTTCGCCGGGTTCAGCTTCATTTGGTATCGGTTGAGAATTTCGAAACACTCTTCCAAATGCTTAATGTGATCCTCTCTCTTCAAAGACTTAACCAACATATCGTCTATGTAGACTTCCATTGTCTTCCCGAGATGCTCATGGAACATTTTGTTGACCAATCGTTGATAAGTGGCACCTGCGTTTTTTAAACCAAAAGGCATTACTTTATAACAGTAGGTACCTCTGTCTGTGATGAATGACGTCTTTTCTTGGTCTTCGGGATCCATCATTATTTGATTATAACCCGAGAAAGCATCCATGAAAGTTAATAACTCATTCCCAGCGGTAGATTCTACGAGCCGATCTATATGCGGGAGCGGAAAACTATCTTTTGGACATGCCTTATTGAGATCGGTGAAGTCGATACACACCCTGTCCTTTCCATTTTTCTTTTTGACCACGACAGTGTTTGCTACCCACTCCGGATATTGTACTTCCCTTATAGATCCTATTTTTAATAGTTTGTCCACTTCATCATTTACTGCCTTCGCTCGCTCTACTCCGAGTTTCCTTCTCTTTTGTTTCACAGGCTTAAAACTTGGATCTACGTTCAATTTGTGGCAGATTATGCTTGGATCTATGCCAGGCATATCGGCCGCTGACCATGCAAATGACGTCTTGTTTTTCCTTAGAAGTTCAATCAAAGCTTCTTTTATTTCGTCAGCCAAAGTGACTCCAATTCGGACTTTCCGATCTGGTTTATCTTCTTCCAATACTACTTCGATTACCACATCGTCTTCTTTTTGACCACTAGGAAATCTTGGAATTTCCTTCTTCGCGGGTTTCGTTAATTGCTATTGGATCTTTAGTCGATGACTGGTCAGATAACACGTTCGTGAAGCTTCTTGACTTCCTCGAATTGTTCCCACTCCACTAGGAGTTGGAAATTTGATGCACTGATGATACGTCGAGGGAACTGCCTTCATTTGATAAATCCATGGAGTCCCAAGGATGATGTTGTAGGCTGCCGGTTTATCGAAAACAACAAAATCTACTATCTTTGACACGTTTTTGGCAAGAACTGGTAGCTTGATCGTTCCGAGAGACATGGCCGATTCGCTTGTGAATGCCACCAAAGGAGACGGCGGTCCTACTATATCTGCCCGACTGATTCCCATTCTTTCCAGAGTACCTAAAAAGATTAAGTCGACCGAACTGCCCGTATCAACGAGAATTCTCGAAACTTCGAAGTTGGCAACGTCTAAGGTAATGACTAGGGCGTCATCATGAGGCCTTTCGAGGTGACATGTTTCTTCCTCGTCAAATGATATTGACGTGCCTTGAAAGTCCATTTCTTCACCTAAATTTGCTTTAAATAAAACATTTCGCCTATGCTTCTTTATGGCATTGATCGTATCCCGACAAAGCTTGGAACCTCCAATGATCACATTGATTTTTCCCTTTGAACTTCTAGGTTCTTCTTCGTTGGATTGCCTAGGTCTTTTAAAACTCTGATCTTTAGGGGTATCCTTTGCCTCGTGATATTCTTTCACGAAATCTTCTAACTTGAATTTAGAAAGATCTCCACTGGCCCACAGCTCTGCGAGGTGCTTTTTGAGGACACTACAGTCTTTGGTTAAGTGTCCGGTTACCTTATGGATATCACAATACAAACTTTCGTCACGGACCCAAGTGTTCGACCTTCCTTTTCCTTGAAATTGTCTCCCGACGGTATTGTTGAGGGGTTGCGATCCGAACTTTTTAGGTCCTTGGTTCTCTCTGGGCTCAAATTTTTTGGTAGGGAAAGTGACCGCTGGTTTTGCTTGTTTGTTCCTTTTCGCGAAACTCTCTTTTTCGTCTTCTACTTCCATCCAGTTATTTGCACGGAAAAGTGCGTCTTGAATTGTGTCCGGTTTGTGAAGTATTAGATCTTCTTTAAACCTCGAATCGTGCCATAAACCTTTTCGTAGGGCAGATAGAGCTGACTGCTGCGAGATTCTTGGGAGTTTTGACAGCACCCCCTTGAATTTGGTGATGAAAGTTCTAAGTGACTCATTTGGCCCTTGTGTTAGATTCCAGAGGTCAGCATCCGAAACGCTTTTATCCATGAGGATAGAATATTGTTTCAGGAAAACAGCCGACAACTCGTCGAAGTTATTGATTGAGCCTGGTTCCAGCTGAGTGAACCACATTAGTGCTTGACCGCAAAGATTTTCCGAAAAGAGTTTGCAGTATCCTGCATCCTCATCAGCTTCATCCAATTCGACTCTTCCGGCGGCAATCAGAAAAGCTGCGAGATAGCTTTTTGGGTCTTCTAATCCACTGTACGGATCCAGTTTGAGTTTCCGAGAATCTTTGATTCTCAAATTTGCAATTCGCGGAATGAAAGGAGTTCGCCTAGCTTCCTCGATGACTCGGTTAATGTCCGGCTCCGAACTGGTGGCCTGGTGGAACTTTGACTTCATTTCTTTTAGTTCCTGGCTAACCTTCCTCATGGTTTCGAGCTGACCCAAGCTCTCTTGATCATACTGATCCAGAAGCTGATCTTCATCTCCGAGCTGCGTCTCTTCTTCCACATCCGGTTGGATCGTCGGGTTAGAAGTTGTTTGTTCGTTGGTCTCACTTCGCACACGGGAGTTTGGCGTACTGAACATGCTTCTTCGGACTCCCACGGTACTTCCTGCACCTAGAGAACGAACACGAGATTGAACAGCATTGATGTTTTGACCAAGAGATACCTGGGTTGTTTTAAGCGTGTCCACAGCTTTTTCCACATCCGAGAACTTCTGCGACATTTCTGTTATGGCTTGCTGCATGGTCTTGAGAGCCTCGGCTACTGTCGAATCAGGGATGCTTGTTCCAGACATTGCTGCTTATCTCGGAAATGAGAGAAATCTGTCAACTCAAGAATCTTCTAGATCCCCACAGACGGCGCCAAAATGTGGATGTCGGATTCGCACACTTGAATATTTGTTTAATTAGTGGGAATGATTATTCTTGAGGACAAAAATATGATGAAAAAAGCTATGAATTGGGGTGGAAAGATGACTATAGTGTATTTGCTAGAAAAATTGCGTATCCTTTACATGGCTATTAGCCCTCTTATTTATATTGACAAACGACATTTAACTCTCAATTAAACATAATTATTTTCTCTTAAATGCGTCCGTTTTGGTCTCCGAGTTTTAATGCCCAACGTTTGAATTTGAATTGACTCCGATCTTCATGGGCTTCGCCTTTTGGCCCAAATCATCCGACTTCGATTCCGAGTCATATCCCGAGGTGTGACCACTCCGGGCCCTCTTTATGGTGATGCCCACTTCGATTATATCTTGTGATCCATGGGCTTAATGGGCCTTATCCTTTGCGGGCCTTCATCTTGATTACGTGGCAATCTTTGGTTGGTCCCGGTCCACTGGTGCGGGATCCGACGCCAACACGTAGGCAGCCTTCCTTAAGGCGCAACTACTACTACATCAAAGACCATCATATTTGAAGACAACGCAGCCTGTGTTGCTCAACTCAAGGACGGCTACACTAAGAGAGACCGGACGAAGCACATTTTGCCAAAGCTCTTCTTCACTCATGAATTACAGAAGGACGGTCAGGTCAAAGTTCAACAGATCCGGTCAAATGAGAATTCAGCCGACCTATTCACCAAATCATTGCCGACTTCAACGTTCCGGAAGCTCATTCATCAGATCGGGATGCGCGGACTTAAGGATCTACAGTGATGCTCAAATCAGGGGGAGTAATGCGTTTTGTACTCTTTTTCCTTCACCATGGTTTTGTCCCACTGGGTTTTCCTGGTAAGGTTTTAATGAGGCAACAATCCCCAGCGCATTATAGAGATCCCGGTTTAGTATCGGGCACGGTTATGTCTTCCAAGGGGGAGTGTTATAAACCATATGGATGGACTCCATAACCGGCCCATGGTCCATTAGGGTTTTACCTTATTCTCTGTATCCTGCTATTATCCTTGTATATATATCCCTTATTCTATTAATGAAAGACACAGTTCACAACAGTATTGAAAATATAAAACGAATCCTAAAACGACACTTTTGTGAAATGTAGAGAATATATGACAATTACTCCATAAAATTTTTAACAATGGATACATCTATTCTTACACAATATCATGTTCGGTTGAAAGCATAATGGAAAACTGAAAACGAGAGTTCGAAATTTGAAATTTTTTAGTTCAATCCGAAAATGCTGGAGGCATATATGTTACCCATTACGCCAATATAATTCTTGTCACACTTACTTACAAAACAATAGTCTTTTTGCAAGCCTTATTATATATTTCAATCATTAAATTCCTGTGGTAGAAAATAACTACATATTTTCTTTAATCTTTTTGTAATACACGCTCATACTTTAGCGTTGGAACAATTTTTTCTCAACTGATTTTGTTATTGATAAATTTGTTGGAACTAAGATAAAATACATAGCCCAAACGAATGAAACTAAAGCTGACGGACGAAATCGAGTTTAAAGCCATTGCCACCACCTCCTAATCTCGCCTTGAACCTCCCTCGTCCTCCTCCGTCTGTTCAGTACCTCGGTGCACCAAGGCCATTAGGTGTTCCAATGATGCAGCCCATGTATCAACAACACCAGCTCTCTATGCCTGGGCCACATGGACACCCTTCGATGATGATGCATCCACCACCACAAATGCAGCATGTTATGCATGTGCCGCCTCCACCAGAATCTCAGTTTGCTCATCTTCAAGTTCTTCAACCTTATGGTCAGCTTCCACAGCTTTCAATGGGGATGATGCACCCACCGCCTCTTCCTGAGGAGCCAGAGCCAAAGAGACAAAAGTTCGTTGAGTCAGCCCTTGTTCCAGAAGACCAGTTTCTTGCTCAGCATCCGGTAATATTTTCTTCGACTTTTGATTCATTTTCTTATCTTTTATCTTTCTTCTTTCGTCTGAGTTGTATCTCACCTGTTTTACATATTTTCAGGGTCCGGCTACAATCAAGGTTACTAAGCCAAACGTGGATGATGGACAGGTCATTGAGATCATAGTGCAGTCGTTATCCGAAAACGTGGGAAGTTTGAAGGAGAAAATAGCTGGGGAGATGCAAATTCCAGCAAACAAACAGAAGTTAAGTGGAAAAGCTGGGTTCTTAAAGGACAACATGTCGCTGGCACATTACAACGTGGGAGCAGGAGAAATCCTTACACTGTCTTTGAGAGAACGTGGTGGGAGAAAGAGATAGAGACCGTTGGTGGACACAGGAAAATGCTTTTTAATCCCTTAATTCTTCTTATTTAATAGATGGTTTTTATTGGTGGCCAAAGCTATATGTACTCTTGGCTCATTATATCTCTACTATTACTGACTTAGGTGTGTTTTGGATGTGCAGCTAGTTTTGGGGCAACGTTTTGCTCTGTAATCTTAAAAGAACATATTTGATACTTTGCTTTGTGCATTCTTACTGTTGTTAAGCATCTTTAGTGAAGTTTTGTTTCTCTTCTTTGTAGGTACGATACGAGGATGCTGCTTCGCTTGTTTTCCACGGGATCATCATTGTCGAAGGTACACACGCAATTAGAATAGTTAAGATGTTAGTTGAAACATTGAGAACCTTGTAGGCTTTAAACGTGGGTTATCTGCTCTGGTTGTAGAAAATGTTCGGTTCTACGCTGATGCAACTCCAGAGACCAGGACTCCTTGTCTCGCTGTCTCGGCTAAGTTTGTTTCCAAACACGGGTTAGAGTAGAGTATGAGAAGAGGATTATAAATAATATCGTCCATAATGCTAATAGTTTAAGTTTTTGAAATGCTCACTGCTCAGATCATGTTTTTGATAGAGTTCCTCTAAAAGTATACATTTAGACTTCGTGACGGATCACGGGCGAGGAGCTTGATATTATCAACCTCACACTCTCACATTACAGTCATGGGCGCGTAATGGGAGATCCTTCTTCAAGGGATTGATCACAAGTAGAGAGATTAACAATCCTTGGTTTTACTTTTCGAAGCCAACTCATAGAATGTTTGCATTTTTTCACTGATTTGATTGATGCGTATACAGACCTATTAATGGCTCTCCAATATTTTGCAGCTGAATTGGAACAGATCTTGAGGAACCGTGCTTAAGATTTCTGAATTCCTTGCTCATAATCATAACACTTTGCATAAGCTTTCTAGATTCGGTTGTTCGGTTATAAAACAACAAAATTGGTATAAGTTCTATGTTTTGCATGTTCGTGCTTTTTGTTCTTTGCCCTTTTCCTCCTTAGCAAACCTCTTTGTTCTTTAACAAGGGAATAATCGATTGATGCTAGCCTTAAAAGCAAGTAAAACCAAAATAGTTTTTAGTACCTTATCATGAAAATTTAGATGGTTGTAATGTAACGCAACAAATGATCTATATATTCTTAAATTTGTGGTTGTTCACGAAAGGTTTGAGGTGATCTTCCATAGGTTGAATTGACTTGAACTCGTGATGTTTCTAAGACCTTTTCCAAAAGTGGATCGATCTCAGAAGAGCAAATGAGTTTTGCGTTTGAATCAACGAATAGTTAAAATGTTTGGAACACTGTTATTTCAAAAGCACTCCAACTCTAGAGTCAAAAAACATGATCATGCGAGACTTTGCAGAGACAGCAAAAAAAAACGGAAAAAACTTTTGTCACACTACAGTATGTATCTCAATCACACCGCATTTCTTTCACTGTCGACTACAAAACGATTACAAATCGGATCCAAAGCGTTCTACCATTAGGCCCGTTAAAGGCCCAACAGCCAACTGAATTCGATAGGTCTGGGATTATAATCCGAACCGAATCATTTCGGTTCGGTTCGGTTACATTTATAGGCAGAAAACCGAATGGATGTTGATTTTGATATCCATGGTTAGTAATTCGGTTCGGTTATGAACCGATAACCGATCGGTTATCCGAAAGTTTATATCCCTTAGCCCAAACCCAGTAAATGAGAATAGACCTTAGTAAACGAAAATGTCTCTTATCTCTACTAAGTAAACGAGAATAGAGAACATAACTCAACAAATCTCTCTAATGCGGCTAAACCTAAGACGAAGACAACAACTTGATTTTTCACTCCTCTGATCTCTGTCTCGATTTTTTGAGTCTTCTATCGGATTCAAAGGTAAGCTTCTCTGCTTTCATTCGGTTTGGTACTTTTGTTTATTGTTGTATGGTTTTGAAATCTTAATTTCGATTTGAGGTCTGATTTTAGGGTTCGTGGGAGAAACAAGTTTTGGGTGTTATTTAAATGGATTTCTAAGTAGGCTTCACATCTCCAGCTGGTTCGTCCTCCGCTTCTTCTCAACGTCACGGCGGTTCTCGCGGCGGAACTGTTCTTTACCGGCTGAGGTACGGTGTTTCTTTATCTCTCTCCAAAACCCTCAGCTTTGCCGATTCCCTTTTTTCTCTGTCGATCGAAGGTTTTCCGATTTTATCATCCAATTTCAGTAGATTTGTTAGTTTATACTTTCTAGAGCTGAGAGTTTAACCAATCAATTAGGTCTAAAAGTTATCGTGATTTTGATTTTTTTTTCTGGTTGCAGAAAATGTTCAGCTCGATGCAGATACTGCCACTGGAGGCTCCTCCTACCGACGGGAAGTTAGGTCCACTTCCTCCGTCGCAATTAACTGATCAGGAAGTCGAAGAGATGGAGCAAAACAATTCAAATCAAGCTCCGGCGGCTGTTGCGACTCACACAAGGACTATTGGAATTATTCATCCACCTCCAGATATCAGAACTATTGTCGAGAAAACGGCTCAGTTTGTTTCCAAAAACGGGTTGGAGTTTGAAAAGAGGATTATTGTTAGTAATGAAAAGAATGCCAAGTTCAACTTTTTGAAGAGCTCAGATCCTTATCATGCCTTTTACCAGCACAAGCTCACTGAATACCGTGCTCAGAATAAAGACGGAGCTCAGGGTACTGATGATTCAGATGGTACAGATCTTCAACTTGATACTGCTGCTGCTGATGAGTCTGAGGCAGGTGATGCACAACCCGATCTTCAGGCTCACTTTAGGATTCCTCCTAAGCCTCTAGAACCTCCGGAGCCTGAGAAGTATACTGTTAGACTTCCTGAAGGGATCACAGGCGAGGAGCTTGATATTATTAAGCTTACAGCACAGTTTGTGGCACGGAATGGGAAATCGTTTTTAACCGGATTGACGAGTAGAGAAATCAACAATCCTCAGTTTCAGTTTATGAAGCCAACACATAGCATGTTCACTTTTTTTACTTCTCTGGTTGATGCCTATTCAGAAGTTTTAATGCCTCCCAAGGATTTGAAAGAAAAGCTGAGAAAGAGTGTTGCTGATTTGACTACTGTTCTTGAGCGTTGTTTGCATCGTCTTGAATGGGATCGTTCTCAGGAGCAGCAGAAGAAGAAAGAAGAGGATGAGAAAGAGCTGGAGCGAGTGCAGATGGCTATGATTGATTGGCATGATTTTGTGGTGGTTGAGTCGATCGATTTTGCGGACGAGGAAGATGAAGAGTTACCACCGCCTATGACACTTGACGAGGTTATAAGGAGGAGCAAAGCATCAGCGATGGAAGAAGATGAAATTGTTGAGCCTGGAAAGGAGGTCGAAATGGAAATGGACGAAGAAGAAGTTAAGCTTGTTGCAGAAGGAATGAGAGCAGCAAACCTTGAAGAGAATGTTAAGATTGAAAATGTACATGATGAAGAAGCACCTATGAGAATTGTTAAGAACTGGAAGAGGCCAGAAGACAGGATCCCAACAGAGAGAGATCCAACTAAAGTTGTTGTATCACCAATTACTGGCGAGCTGATTCCCATCAACGAGATGTCTGAGCACATGAGGATTTCTCTTATTGATCCTAAGTTCAAAGAACAGAAGGATCGGATGTTTGCTAAGATTCGTGAAACCACTCTTGCACAAGATGATGAGATTGCTAAAAACATAGTCGGGTTGGCCCGCCTGCGTCCGGATATCTTTGGAACAACAGAAGAAGAAGTCTCAAATGCTGTAAAAGCAGAGATTGAGAAGAAGAAAGATGAGCAGCCCAAGCAAGTGATATGGGATGGTCACATAGGAAGTATTGGTCGCACAGCAAACCAAGCCTTGACTCAGAACGCTAATGGAGAGGAGCAAGGTGATGGCGTTTACGGAGATCCCAATAGCTTCCCTGGTCCAGCTGCTCTTCCTCCTCCTCGACCAGGTGTCCCAATAGTCCGACCATTGCCACCCCCTCCTAATCTCGCCCTGAACCTCCCTCGTCCTCCCCCTTCTGCTCAGTACCCCGGTGCACCAAGGCCATTAGGTGTTCCGATGATGCAATCTATGCATCAACAACACCAGTTCTCGATGCCGGGGCCACCAGGACAGCCGCAGATGATGATGAACCGACCACCACAGATGATGGCACAGCCTGGTATGCATGTGCCACCTCCACCGGGATCTCAGTTTGCTCCTATGCAAATTCCTAGACCTTATGGTCAGCTTCCACCGTCTGCAATGGGGATGATGCAACCACCACCTATGCCTGGGATGGCTCCTCCTCCACCACCTGAGGAGGCACCACCTCCTCTTCCTGAGGAACCAGAGCCAAAGAGACAAAAGTTCGACGAGTCAGCCCTTGTTCCAGAAGACCAGTTTCTTGCTCAGCATCCGGTAATGTTTTCTTCAGTCTCTTTAGACATTTTCTTATCCATTTTTCTTTCCTCTTAGTTGCATCTTACCTGTTTTATACATTTTCAGGGTCCGGCTACAATCAGGGTTTCTATGCCAAACGTGGATGATGGGCAAGTCATTGAGATCACAGTGCAGTCATTATCCGAAAACGTGGGAAGTTTGAAGGAGAAAATAGCTGGGGAGATACAAATTCCAGCAAACAAACAGAAGATAAGTGGAAAAGCTGGGTTCTTAAAGGACAACATGTCGCTTGCGCATTACAATGTCGGAGCAGGAGAAATCCTAACATTGTCTTTGAGAGAACGTGGTGGGAGAAAGAGATAGAGACAGCTGGCCGACGCAGGGAAATGCTTTTTAATCTCTTAATTCTTCTTTAGATGTTTAAATTGATGGCCAAAACTATATGTACTACTCCCTCGTTCACACATCTTTACTCTTGGCTCAACGTATCTCTACTATCTATGGAGCTTTAGAAGAAGAAGAGTGATTATTACTGACTTAAGCTTGTTTTGGATTTGCAGCTGAGGCAACATTTTCGCTCTGTAATCTTAAAAAAAACGAATGTGATACTTTCCTTTGTCTCTGTCTTTGTGTGTTCTTACTATGGTTAAGCTTTTTTTAGTGCAGTTTGGTTTCTCTTCTCTGTATGGCTTGCATTTGCTACGGATTCACGAGAAATCCCGGAGTCTAAACCCTATAAAAGGGAAACAAAGATACTAAAACCACAAAGCAAAAAAACTCAAAGCTAAAAACGAAAGATGACGAACCCTTAAACTAAAAGCATAAGCAACAAGGCTTAAATCTTAAGAAACACGCGAGTCATAAAAAACAAGAAGAACTCTTCTTCTAAAGCACCTGTAGAAGAGACTTACCAAAGACGCCCACGGCCAATCGAAGATAACATCAACCACTTCCTATCATGATAAGCACCTGTAGAACTTTTCTTTTTAAATTTTTTACACAACTTTTTTTGTGTGTAAATACATCTATTACCAATTGTCTCATAACAAAATTAATCTCTACACGTCACCTATAAAAATTGAATCAATTGGTATAAGTATTGAGGAACTAAACAGAGAGAATCAATTGAATCTTCTAGCAAAGAAAAGGGTTATTTACAATACAATTGAATAGTTTAACCATTTTTAGTAAGTTACATGTTCTCTAGAAAATTTGTCCAGAAATTTTAAAATGAATATATTAATCTTTGTATATTATACACGTGTATTATAAATTTTAAAATGAATATCTTTGTATATTACACGTGTATTAAATGAATAAATGAATAATTAATCTTTGTATATTATTAATTTATTACACGCGTATTATTAATACGACGAGAAATAAAAAAAAATCAACCATCAATTGGTTTGATTGTTCAACTCGATAATTAGTTGCGAGCCTAACACATTGTTAGGTTCGATTTCGTTTCCTGCCTTCCAATTTTAGGCAGCTTCATTATCTCATTTTTCATTTACTTGCTGCCAGAAAAAGAAACAAAAGATATCTTTCAAAGTTGATGAGTGATAACAAAATCAAACGTTTTCGTAGGATACTACTATTTCAACTCGGATTCTGAAAAGTGAAAATAAAACCAGATTAAGATATTTCATGTTGACTCTTTAGCCTTGAGCTATTTCAACAGTCATATGTTATTTATGTAAAACAAAATCAAATCAACTAATATGCGTCATTTATAAATTTAACAATTCTGCAAGTTGCATCCTATTACCTTTCTTTGTTCGACTAGTGACCATGTCTTCTTGGGATATTTTTCAAGCTTTCTTTTTCAAAATGGGAAGGCAAAATAAATATAATTAAAAATTTATTTTCCTTTTTTTATGTGTCAAAGTAATTTTTTTTTATTTTTCTGATTTAAAAATCATTTTAATTTTTTTTCATAGTCAAATAACATAGACTATAGTCTTCACTTTATAAAGCGAGACGGAAATATTTTAAAGTTTAAACACAAGGCAGAATTTTATCAAAAATATTTTTTTTTTCTAAAAAAACTTAAAATCTATAGAATAATATATACTCATAAAATAAATTAGAAATTACGGAGAAAAAACAACCAAAAAAAAACTTTATTCTAACTTTTGAACAAAAAATGATTGCTTCAACTAATGCAAATCAGATTAATGTAACAAGATATAAATTTCAAAACTAATCATAGTATGAAAAATTTATACATGTATTACATAATGTTTTTTGGTTCAACCGGTTACCGGTATGATGGAGATGGCTTTAAAGAAAAAAAAAGCAAAGAATTGGCCAACCGAAACATTTGACTTTGGCTGTGACGGTTCAAGAATCTGATTCGGTCGTGTCATTCAAACTCTCTTTGAAAAGGCCTAATAAAGCCCAATATTAATTATAAGACTTCAAAGTGGGCCAATAGCATTTAATTATTGTACAATAAAAAAAAAAAGTTTCGCCGCCAACCCGCCAAAACTGATATTTTAATCACAAACGTCAAAAAGAAAATAAAATAAACGGCGGAGATTCAATTCAAGCTCTAGATGGCACGTGATAGTATCTTCCTCTGCACGTGCATCTGTAGATGACGCTACATGATTCGGCGACTGAGCATTGGAAACTAATCATCACACGTTTACACGGCGAACATGCGCCACACGCGTATGAACAATCCGGTAAGCTTGATCCTGTCGGGTACATTTCCATTTCTACCCCTCCTTTTTTCCCTATTTCCTTCTTCACCACAAATTAAAAAAACAAAAAAACAATTAATTATTAGGGCTGAAAAAATGAGGTTGGTATTTAATTATCTGAAAATTTAAATGAAGTTGCTATTATTACAAAATGCTTTTTCTATATTAAAAATTCTGGTCTTTATGATACAAAAAAAGTTTTTTTTTTTATCTAGAATTTTATCATTATATAATACGATTGTGAAATATAAGTGTGGAATACGATTGTGAAACACAAAGCTGGCAGAAACCAAAGAAATTCCAAGAAACTAAACTCAAACGTGAAAGATATAAGACCAAACGAGGGAGACATAAACCGATAGACAGATAAAATAACAAACTACGGAGATACAAAAAAAGATATTTTAGCTCATTTTTTTTTGATGTAAAGTGCACCGTGGTGGGCTTAACCTACCTTGTGGTGCGTTTGAGCTTGTTCTATATCGGCGTTTTTCTTTTGTCCGTCGTTGACCGTGAATTCTACAAAAAAAAAAGTGTTAATTATATTAATATATGAAAATCATTACCAAGTAAATATAATAATTAAAAATTAAGAGAAAAAGATATTGATGTGACGGACTTAGTGGCGGCGTGCGAATGGAGTTAACGACCAAAGAACACGCGGCGAAGACTAGGACGAGGCAAAACATGAACTTGCGTACAAACTTCGTCATGTTTTTAAATCTTTTTTTAACAAGAAGATTAAAAAAGGAATCTTTCTGGTTGAGACAGAGGTTTTTAAAGAGAAGTTTCTAGAAATGAGTCTGGAAGTAAGTAGTACGTGTGTTATGTGTTGTGTGTGAAGTATTAAAGGTGGAATAAGTGAGATATGTGTATATATAGTTGAGGAAAAGATGAGAAGAATTGGTTATGTGTTTATGATTTATGATAATAAATGGTGAAAAGAGGTACACCTGTTGAAGGGTCACATGATTCTCGTCGATTTTCTGATAAAAAATCATTATTATGATTTATACGTTTAGTTACCAATGAACATGTTCGCGCGCTATGAATATTTTTGAATCTTGAGAACTGTTCACATGTACGTAGCAATAAAGCCTGAGATATGGTTGTGACTTGTGTGCATGTTTTCATGTTTAGTCAGTGGATCGGATAATGAAGATCTCATAAATCATATTATAAACCATGGATCGGATGAGCATGTTTAATTGTAAGAGCAAGCATTGATTTTATATTTCATAACAAATCATAGTTCAACATAAAACTAAACAAAAAAATAGTTGAGCATCGATTTATAACGAATATATCATATATATGCACAAAAGTTCTACCGTAAAAAGACCAAGAAGCCCATTATTATTCGCTTAAGTTAGGGATACTACGGTGGATAAAAATACTGTGTTTTGATTTTTCAGAGGTGGAAGATACAAAACGGCTTCGTTTTGTACATGAAAGTTAAGAGGGAAAAACCCGACGGATACCCGTAGTCTGATAGGGTAAACCCGTGTAAGACTCTATCGTTTCGGATACCCGCCTGTTTTAAACCCATATTTTTTTTTACTTTAAAAAGCAGGTTTTGGGTTTAGTTTTAAACATGGGTTTCGGGTACCCACTAAGTTTTTACTCATCTTTAACGTCCCTAACTCATGAAATGAAGATCTCATAATCATATTATAAACCAAGGATGAACAAATGTATATAAAAAAAATCGAAGCATTAAATATGTACCCCGTATGTGTTAGTGGTATTAGACCATCTGCATTGGGGGATCACCCCCCCTGATCTAAGCATTATTTAAATCCAAAAAAATGAGTTAATGGGCTTAAGATCAGGAACTGGGCTCTTGACCTGGATCTGTTCTTGTGGGTGTTGCGGGGTGACGTGGCATTTGGGCATTGGTTGGAATATTCAACATATTTGGAATAAATTTGGATAATAAACTATGTATTAATTAGATAAAATGTTTTTGTGCTTTTATTAAGTAATATGTTTGTTTGTTTATTGTTATTTATATTTTTAATGTTTTTTTCATAAATATTTAGTATTGTATTTTCACTTTTATTTTCAGTTTTTCATAAATTTGGCATTTGCAATTTATATGTTATTTTAAAATGTTTTAATAATTGTAAAATCTTAATTTAATTTAAATTATTATATTATTAAGTCTTAAGATCTTACACATGTTCTCCCACTAATCAACTTCTAAACAAAAGATCTAAACACATGATCTTACATTATTTTAACATTATATTCTCTATAAGAACACCCTCACATGATCCCCCATTGATGATGCCCTTATGAATAGAGAGAGAAGTTCTATACGTATAGATAAGGTATATATTATATGGTGTGGGACCAAAAAAGGAGTTACTATAAGGGAATAGTTAATAATTGTAGTCATAAGGTTCACAATGGGAGAGAGAGCAGAGAACTTACATAAGCAGCCAAAAGTGTTCAGACATCTTGAAAATAACCTGTCACACAAACGTGAACCTTGCCCTTGGTTTTAATGACCTTTTCCCAAACCACCAAATAATGAGCTTGTTAGCATACTTTTCGATTCTTTTTGGTAAACGAAGAAATTCCATGTTCTGTAGATAGATGATAAATTTTTCTGGTCATGAAACACTAGCGTAGGCAAAATAATTTTCTGGTTAGAAACAAGAGTAGGTTAAACTAGTCTTTTCTTCTTGGTTGATACTTATCTTTCACTTAGCTCCAACAAATTTGATGAGTAATAATATGTGCTTTGGTCTAGAAAACATGCTTATGTGTTTCGAAAATCTAAGCGTGACATTGATTGATATCAAGACTGTTTTAGATTTTTTTTGGAGTACTTTATTGATAATTTAGGGAATCAATTAGGAAATACACATTTTTTTTTTCCATGATCATTGCATAAATATGAAATTTTATCAATATTTACTGATTTAGGCATAATTATTCAAATGACGGAAAAACGAAATTTGCCCCTTCTCACAAAAATATTGATTCTCTTGCCTTAATGAAAATTTGAGATATTGAACTAATCTGGAAACAAGATCGTCTTTGGTAGCTTTGCCTCGGAGGATATGTTTAGGAGAACCAAAACCTGTTTTGTTTCGCTTTGTTAACAATAACATCCAAAATTTTTAGTTTCGGTTAATTCGTTTGAGAAAATTTAAAATTTTAATTGATTCGATCATTATCTAAGATCCGAGTCTTTGGGTTCACTATACACTATCTCCTTAGGTTTTAGCTTCTTTTATTCAAACCGCAATTAATTGAATTTATTGGGTTAATCGGAGGAGATGGTGTTGCTGGCGGATGTTTTGAATCGGAGGCGAAGGAGATGGTGTTGATGGAGTTGAATGGCGGTGATGGAGTTGACGGAGAAGATGGAGAGAAGCGAGGATTGTGGTCGGAAAAGCGAGTGAGTAAGGGAGGTAGTGAGAAGAGGAACAATGATAATTAGTTCGACAATGACGATGGAGTTTTAAGCAATAAGAGAAATATTTGTTAAAAAGGTCATTTGCTCCTCTTTTAAAAATGCTCAAATCTGCCGTAAAAAAAAATGCTCAAATTTATGAGAAAAGAAAAATAACAATACGTGGGCTCAAATCTATAAGAAAAGAAAAATAACAATTTGTGGGTTCACCTCTATAGGTGAATCCTTTTATTCACTCTCTAAATTTATAACCAATCAGAATCTATAATGTTTTTTTTTGCTTTCTTTTTATACTTGTTCGTTTTGAATCAATTAATATTGTTACGATTTTTTCATATTGAATGAGATCAAATTAACCAAACACCATTGACCAGGTTAGTTCAATCGAGGAAAAAAAAACAAAATCAATTTGAACAAAATGCATAGTACGCTTTCATACATAAAAATGATACTATGTATTTTAAATCCGAACCAAAGAAAAAACAATAAAAATTTAACAAACAGATCCAATGAATGGTACCGTAGAGAAATTTTCCGGTTAACTTGTCTTACTACAGCTTCGATAATGACCGAGTAAAAACCTTGCCGGTAGAAACAAATCGTTACTCGGCATTACTCTCTATGTGCCTTATTCAGTCGTGCAAAAGAATTCAAAAGTAATTTTAGGGTGTTTGTCTTTGTAAGGAATTTCGAAAATTATGAGTGTAATAATGTTTCTTTATAACATTGAATCAATAAAAAAATAGATATTTAAAGATTCAAACAAACAAAAAATGAACAATCGATGAACCCAAAAACTGTTGCAAAATATGGCAAGCAAACTGTCGCATCAACGATGGATTCTATGTAGAGTCCAATAGCATAGGCCCATATGTAAGCCCATTTTCCACCGACGTGGTTTAGTTGCTAACTAACTTCACTTGACAAATTTTGATTGACTGATTGGGTAAACCAATCAAAACGCACCGTTTCTCTTCCGATTATTTTTTTGTTTTGTTTTTTTTTTTTAAACGAAACATATTAACCAGAGAAAAAATCCTTCATTGAGAAGCAATAAGATCTTTGTAATCTTCTCTGTTCCAAAGCTTCGCGATCGATCTTCAGTGATCAAATCGTAACCAGTAAAAATCGATCATGTCGATGCTCGATTCCTTCTTCAATAAAGGTTTCAAAGCTGCAAAATGGTATTAACCTCTGATTTCATCATCTCTTATGATTATCAATCTAGAAACTAGAAGAAGATGTCTCTCTGGGTTTTTGTTTGTGTTTGTTACTAATTCTGATTATCAAGCATGTGTTGTGGTTTTAATACAGCAAAACCTTGCTCAAGTTAACGATCCCTAGGATTAAGCTAATCAGGAATAGAAGAGAAGCTCAGATTAAGCAAATGCGTCGTGAAATTGCTAAGCTTCTTGAGACTGGTCAAGAAGCTACTGCTCGAATTCGGGTTTGTTTTTATCCATGGCTTTATTGGTTTTTATGATTAGGAACGTTGTTTTAAGTCTTTGGTTTCTTTACTAGGTTGAGCATATTATAAGGGAAGAGAAGATGATGGCTGCTCAAGAGATTCTTGAGCTCTTCTGTGAACTTATCGCTGTTCGTCTTCCGATTATTGAGGCACAAAGGTTTTAGCTTTTTTGAAATCTTGGTCTGCCCATATTCTGTGAGAATTATTGAGGCACAAAGATTTTAACTTTTTGAAATCTTTGGTCTGCCCATTGATGTTGTTCAGTTGTTTCCTGTTATTCACTTTAGAGTCCTCTTTGTCTTGCATTTGTTAGTTTTTAAGATGATAGTTTGGAATGAGTTTGTTATACATGGGAATGTTATGTCTTTTGTCTGTTTAATCATTGTTGCTGAGTTCTTCTGAATCCTTATTTTTGAAATTTTGTAGGGAATGTCCTTTGGATCTAAAGGAAGCGATATCAAGTGTATGTTTTGCTGCGCCGAGGTGCTCTGATTTGACTGAGCTGCAGCAGGTCCAGATACTATTTGTTTCCAAGTATGGAAAGGAATTTGTTGCAGCTGCATCTGAGCTCAAGCCGGATTCTGGTGTCAATCGTAAGGTAAATCGGAGTTCATTGGTGGTATAAATTGCTTATATGAGACTAGCATGTAGAAACTTAAAACAGATGGATTATCATGTATGCAGCTGAAAAAGAATCCATATGATTACATTTCCATTTGTAGACTTATTCACTGGGATTCTTTATCTAACCTGCAGACTGAATCGCTAAGATTCATTGCGTGGTTCAGTCTAGTAGAAACAAGATATTTGTTCATGTTTTCGTACTTTTCCAAATCAATTTTACAGTTGGTGGAGTTGCTGTCTGTGCGTGCACCTTCCCCAGAAATTAAACTGAAACTTCTCAAAGAAATTGCAGAAGAACATGAACTTGATTGGGACCCTGCTTCTACAGAAACTGATCTCTTCAAATCGCATGAAGATCTCCTTGTCAGTACTTCTGTCTTCGTTTTTCTTTATTATCTCTTTTCTGCTTACATATAATGGGTTTGGTCAGAATATGTTAGGTGCTTTATTTGTGTTTGCATCAACCCAGTATTTAGTGTTAGGCACTGAATCTGCAGTTCAATGTATCTAATTGTTTCTCGAAACTCACATTGAAGATGTTCAAAGTTGGGTGTGCATAATAATGATACCCACATGGTTTTTTCTGTGTCAAAGTTCTTTTTCCCTTCTTGGACCTCTGTTTCCAGATATCCACGGCCTTGGGTTTCTTTTGTCCCTAGTCGTCTCTCTGTCTTTCCTAAATTGTCTTCTTCTTTTCAGGATGGACCAAAACAATTTGGTGGGGGATCTAAGCTGCCATTACCGGAGGAACAAAATGAAGGGACACATGAGAAGGAGAAATCTGATTCTGACTCAGAGTATGATATATTGGACTTTCCCGAGGTTCCAAATGTCTTGCTGCGACCAACTCCTGGTGCTACCCCTGTAAATGCACCGGATGCAGCGAAATCTGCCAGTTATGAACATACCTCTCATGACTTGCCCTTTGATTCAGAGAAAGCAGGAGTCGAGAAAACAGCTTCTAAAAGAGATGATCATCCTGCAAAAGCGAACAAAACTGTCGTGGAAGGCCAACAATCTTCACCCATTGTGATGGAATCTTTCGAAAGGAAAAATTATTCTCCGCCATCCATTGATGCAGTAGGGCCCTTCCCTACAAAAGAGAGTGGTGCTTCGAGGGATGCTCCAAGGAAAATATCCGATGGAGATTTGCAGGATGTCTTAACGGCTGCTCAAGCTGCTGCTGACTCAGCGGAACGTGCAGCAGCAGCTGCCCGTTCAGCTGCAAGCCTGGCACAACTCAGAATCAACGAGCTTACCAGGAAGACTTCTGATCAGTCTCCAGAAAGTCCGTCTGAGAACCCTTTCCATGCTCCCTCAATGGGAAACCTTCAATTTGATCATCAGAATTCTTCGGGCAGCAGTAGCGGAGATCTTACAGAGCTCCAGAGAGCAGAAACTTCGTCACTTTTCAACTCTGAGAAGAACAACCAAGAGCCACAGAGACACTCTTCAATGGAAAAACCGCAGTTTGATCGTCAGAACTCATCATTTAGTAGCTATGGCGATCTTACGCCACAGAGATTCCCTTCAATGGAAAAACCGCAGTTTGATCATCAGAACTCATCAGCCAGCAACTATGACGATCTTACACCACAGAGATTTCTGTCAATGGAGAAACCGCAGTTTGATCATCAGAACTCATCAGCCAGCAACTATGACGATCTTACACCACAGAGATTCCCGTCGTTTGAGAAACCACAGTTTGATCATCAGAACTCCTCAGTCAGCAGCTTTGGCGATCTTCCAGAGCTCCAAAGACCAGAGACTTCATCGCTTGACAGACTCAGCCCGGACCAGGACCACCAGCAAATGAGATTGCCTTCAATGGAAGATGATCCCTATTATTCATACCCTAATCTGTTCACATCGCAGAAGCCTGATCGCTCTTCTGGCTCTCATTCATTCTCAGACAATACAAGACCTGCCCATGATTCTTGACTCTTACCTCTGCATATGTTATATTGCAAGCTTGGTGTTTTTTCAGTGTGTTTCACTTCTGTTGTTCCTTCTCTAAGCGGAACATAGAGCTCAAAATATATTTTTTTGAACACCCTTTTCTTCCTATTTATTCAGTGGAAGACATATGTAATGTATAGAACTTTGTGTACGTGATTATGTTTAATTTAAAGGCCTTGGTTTGCTCAAGAATTGAATTACGATTGCTGTTACGGACGAAGATTGATTAAAGACTACATTTTTTCCACCAAAGAAATAAAAAGAATACAGAGAAGTGAAGTTTTCTTAACATTTCTCTGTTCTTTCTCGTTTCTGTTAGACAAATTACAATGTCGTTATCGCGGACCAGACAACTCAACAGCATGAAGATTATCCGTAGAATCGAGGATCCAATCGGAGGTGGGGTGAGAAGACAGCTCCACCTCCTGCCTGAGAACTTCTACTTTCTGCCACTCGTCCCATTTCTCAGCTAAACCGTCACCTTCAAGCATTCGAACAACCTCAGACATCTTAGGTCGTTCCATAGGTGAGCTCTGTGTGCAGAGAAGAGCCACTTGTATGAGCTGTTCTACTTCTGCTTCTGTGTAGTTGCTCTGCAGATCAGGATCCACAAGCATCTCCAGTTTCTTCTCCTTCAAAAGCCCTTTCACCTGAGAAGATCAAATGAACAGATAAATTAGCTCTTTGAGAGTCGACAGAGATAGCCAGATATGTGCTAAAAGATCTGTGTTATACCCAATCTAGGAGCATAACGTCATCGTCATTCGCCAGTCTTGCAAGATCAAAAGCTCTCTGACCTGTAATCAGTTCCAAAAGCATGATCCCGTAGCCAAAAACATCGGTTTTCTCTGAAGATTTTCCAGTTGAGAGATACTCGGGAGCAATATGTCCAATAGTCCCACGCACAGCTGTTGTGACATGTGTATCTTTATAATCCATAAGCCTAGCCAACCCGAAATCGCCTACCACCGCCTCAAATTCCTCGTCCAACAGAATATTAGCAGCTTTCACATCACGGTGAATAATTTTGGGGTCGCAATGATCATGAAGATAAGACAAACCCCTTGCTGATCCTAGCGCGATTTGCTGTCTTATTGGCCAGGCTAGAGGCAACTGCGATGGTGGACGCTCTGTAATTATTTCAAGAAAGCTCACTCAATTGCATTGGAAAGTTAAAAAAAATGGATAAGATCAAAAACAACACTTCTACATCAAAGTTATCACAAACCAGCTCAACGACAAACTTTATTATGGACATTTTCTACTTTATGACACAAACAGTTAAAATTCCAAGGTTACCTCTCAAACAGGAAGCTACACTTCCGTTAGCCATGTAAGGATAAACAAGCAATCTCTCGGTAGGGGTCATACAAAAACCACGTAGCCTGAGAAGATTTCTGTGAACGGCCATGCTTATCATCTCCACTTCTGTCTGAAACTGGAGCTCGCCACCTGGGGTGCGCTCTTCTTTAAGCCGTTTGACTGCGACAAGTGTTCCATCAGCAAGACGGCCTTTGTAGACTTTTCCAAACCCACCTCGGCCCAAGATGTTCTTGTTGCTGAAGCTATCTGTTGCTACTTGAAGTTCCCGTAGAGAGAACCGCTTAAGCTGCCCCAAGTGAACTTCAGGGTCCTCTTCAGCTGCATCACAGAACCGAAAAAATATTATATACCAAACCTATTCTAAAGTGAAACAAAGCTTGGATAGTGCAGACTCATTGACTAACCAGGAACATCAAAGAAGAATTCTTGAGGTTTTCTTCTACGCCACCAAGCAAAAGCTAAAGCAGGGGCAGCAAATAGCAAAGCAGCACCAGCAGCAACTCCTCCCGCAATGGCTCCAGTAGCACTATACCCACCTTAAATAGTTTTTTACCAAAAATAGTCAACAACCAAAAATTCTACCAGAGACGTTGATCATCAGTATCTTAAACTGTGAGATAGACTATTTCCAATCAAAATCCACTAAAAACTCTGCAACAACTCTACACAGCCGTCCAGTAAAAGATCTAAACTTTACTGTCTGCTTCATTTCATTACCTGGTGTAGGAACTATGGGAGGTGGTATAAAAGGTGGTGGAGGTGAAAACGGGGGAGATCCAGGGCAAGGACGGCTAGTAACTGGGCCGCAAAGATCCAAGTTGTTAGCAAAACTGTGAAGAAGAACACAAATTGTGAGGTCAACTGCTAATTTTTTTCATATCCACCAATAAAAGTAATAGAATTTTGGCCAATGTAGTATGTCTATTGAGTAAATTTACTTAATAGATAGAAGTAATATCCACCAATAAAAGTAATAGAATTAAAGAAGTCTATAGCTTTGGTTCCCATAATGCGAGTGATTAATGATTGATAGTATGGCTTCAATCAAACCTGATGGGAGTGAAGAGCGAGAAGGAACCATTATCAGGAACAGATCCAGATAATCGGTTGTTCGACAGATCTCTGCATTTTTAAGGAAGACTCAGGGGATCCATTAAGAGTGAGAAGTTCAGAAGAGCAGAAAGTGAAATTGAATTAGTGATGCTCACAAAACTTGAAGAGACGTGATATTAGTCAATGACATGGGAATTGGTCCGGTGAGACTGTTATTGTTGAGCCGGCTATCCTTGCAACAAAAAATCATACCACATTACCATCTTCCCGTAACAGAGTTCAATCAAACAAGTTTATTAAGTGTTTTAAATGACATAGCCAACTTTTTCTACCGCAACTCAAATGTGAAAATGCCCAACAAGTAATGACTTTGTTGTACTAGGACAGATAAGCTTTAGGATAACTATTAGAGCTAAAAATCAGCATGTTAGATCGCATGCATTTGGTAGTTGATTGTTATTAGTAACTCCCAAAAGGGCCACAGGTTTCTAAATAAATATCTAATGTAGCTAGTGCATGATGAGAGAACAGCAGAGTAAGTGTTCTTACAGAAAACGAAGCTTGAATAGCTTCCCCAGAGAGTCTGGAATTGGACCAGTGAATCTGTTTAGGTAAAGATCCAAGCTCACTAAGTTTGTCAGATTCCCAAGATCACTTGGAACCGGCCCTGTTATGTTATTACTATAAAGCTCCCTGCATTAAGAGTATCATATCCTCATAAGAAAGTTACAATGACCAATGGCGATTGAAGAAGTCCTAATGAAGATAACAAAACTAAATTCTGTGTAGACGACATTTCGGCTATCAGGTATGAGAAGTTACAATTCTCTGGGAAACAATTCCATTGAGTCTCGATTTAAAATCCATTTTTGAAGGTAAAGCAAAAGCTTACAAGTACTGCAAGTTCTTGAGCTGGCCAAGCTGAGGAACCAATTGACCAGACAAGTCTGCATTCCCGAGATCGCTGAAGAAGCAACAACAAACAAGATTAAATAAGCTATAATCAAGAACACTGGTGGGGTCAGGCGTACGCAGAGAGACACTCACACTCTTATAACACTGTTATCGTTGTTGCACGTTACATGAAACCAAGTACACGGATTAACAAGCGTAGGATCCCAGCTTTGTAAAACATTATTTGGATCAACTAGATTAGCTCTCAAACTGTGCAGTGCATCACCTGTTAACATACAAAGCAAAAGCCTAAGCCTTTCACAAAGAGAAAACACTTACCAAACAAACTAAAACAACCAAACAGTTTTAGTTCCAAAAGCATTGAATATTTCTTCAGTTCGAGTTCTTAATGTGTTTGCTAGTGACATAAATATAGTTTCCAATTTTACATGTCGTTATCAGAGAAATAGCATTGAATCAAACAGTAAATCAATTGTGAATTTGTAAAGGAGCCTAACAATAGATTATGAACAAAACTCTCTATAAAAATTAAAACTTTCAAACAGAATCAGATTCTGAAAAAGTCCTTTTTGAAGAAGCGACAATGCCAGATGAAAATTTCAATTCTCATGTACCACTAAAACAGGCAAAAGTACTTACATAAATAATAAATAAAGATAAGAGAATAGTAACAAACCTTCCATGTTAGAAGAGGCAAGCCATAATGAATTAAACAGAAGAAGCACTGAGATGAAGCAGACAAGACCAAAAGCTTCAAACTTTTTTCTCCCCATTTCGAAAAAACCAAAAATTTCTCCTCTCAGATCCAAGCAAGACCCATTAAAACCCTAACTTCACAAATCAAACACACACCATGATCTCTCCAAAGTTCAGAGCTTTAAGATAGAGAAAGAGAGAGAAGTTACACTTGATGAAAATTACTCTCATTAATGACAACCGAGAAAAATGCCAAAGGGAAAACACAAGTGGTAACAGCTACAACAGAGAAGTGAAAAAGGTGTGAGATTTTTTGATGGGTTTTGTAGCAAAAAGAGATTTAAGGCAAAAAAAAACCATTTTTCAAAACTTTGTGTTGCTTTTCAGAGCAAAAAGGTTTGGACTTTCTTTCTCCATTCTTATTAATGAATGAGTTTTGTGTTCTGTGGTTCTCTTTCAACAGCCGTCTCTCTCTCTCTAAAAGCCTAGTCTACTCACTACAAAAGTGATGGGCTCAATTTTAGTCTCTGTCTTAATGGAGCGTGATTGTACCAGTGGAGAGAGAGAAAGGAAGAGAGAAACAACCAAACACTACCTTTGAAATCAAAGTACAATCACATTTTTTTTGGTTTTAAATCTTTTCTTTCTTTGTCAACTTGTTAATTGTTATAACAATTCACAACTATGGAATTAGAAAAAAAAATTAGAATCATTACTTTTACTTACAAAAAAGGAAGAGAAACTATAATCAATTAATCACAATTTATTGGCAAAACTCCATGTTTTTTTTTTTTTTTTTTTTTTTTGATAACTCTGGTGATCCTAAAGGCTTTCTAGGCCCAAAGACTAATCCTGGGGCCCGGGGAAACCATGTTAAATTGCTCGAACCCCGGTGGCCAATGCTACTCGAACCCAAGTGGCGGGAATTACCTCCCTTTACCACTGGACCAAGGCGACTTGGTTTACAAAACTCCATGTTTATAGACAAAGAAAGAAAAGTAATTTTTGTTTATTTGTTTTGGTAGCTCATTATTTAATTAATTTTTTCTGTTTCTTTTTCTAATTTTTTTTGTTATATCTTCTTCCATCTCTTAATTTTAAATTGAAAAATTTACAAAAACAAAATTGTATTTTATAACCCCAACATACATACTTGTATTCTGGCCATATTAGATGATTTTACCTTTAAAAAAAATTATTGGAAGCAAAAATAAATTTCATAGTGTGTTATTTTTATTTGTGGATATAATATAATTGATGAAATTAAGTTTTTATATGTTTTACTCATATAATTTAATGACTTCATGATGTATGATTTTTTCTTATATAAGACTTGAATGGTAAGCGGCTTTTTCACGTTTTCACATTTTGAAAATGTGATTCCGCCAAATACATATCATTCACAGAAGCTTGTCCTAAACCATAAAACGTGAAAATACCAAATGCTTTTTAAAATTTATCTTGTACGTTGTAAAACTATAAATAAATTAAATAACTTCCATTCATCTACTAAATAATAATTCACTTAGAGTAGTAAGTATCCTTCCATCTGCTTTTGCAATCCCAGATCAATGTTCGGGCTAGAAATTGTCCATATTCTAAAGAATTTCGGCCTACTCTTAAGAAATCATATTTTAAAAATATTTCAATTTATACTCATATATGAGACCATATTTACATATTTTTACTCAATTTCTATTCATATTAATACTCAATTTACACTCATATTTTGAAAAGATCATATTCTTATGAATTTGAAATTAATTATTTCCTTTTTGCAAGTATCAATAAAAATATATAAAGATAAAACTAGTTACTCTATGTATCGGGAAAATAAAATAAAAACAAAGTTGAAGGTGTTATGTAATAAAATAAAGATAAGAATAAAGATAAGATGCGAGTATAAGAAAAGAAAGAAATATTATAGCGAGTGTAAGATAAGAAAATAATACTCTAAGTTGTAAGATAATAAAGAAATATTCTAGGTAATATTCCCTAAGCCTTGTACTATATATAAAGAAGCTTGGAGGTGTGTAAGAACGAAGCTAAGCGAGTGAGAAAGAGTTTGAGAGAGTCTTGTAATCCTTTGAAGTGTTTTAATAAAATCTCCCCCTTTGTATATAATCCTTTCCTCTTCGATATACTTCCCTTCATATAATAGTTTGTCCATACTTCTGATCCTAAATACCTCCTTCGTGGTTGTACCCACTATGTGTCTGTAAATTTGGTATCAGAGCCATGGCAGTCTAATCTTTAGCTCCTACCTTCCTGAGTCGTAATACATCCTCGGGTCGTTTTTCTACCATATGCTAGTGTGGAAAGTATGCTCTTTGGTTGCCATGTTCATGGATCCTCCACATCAGAAATCCGGCTAAGCGATAAAGAGGGTATAGAGAAAGAAATCTGTGAGGTCGTAATGCTCGAAGTACCTTGAGGCTCCAATGGTTGTTAAGAGTTTTGCCTCGGTTTGCGTAGCTAAGTACCTCTTGATTAATTTTTTTATATTCTTAGCACTTGTTGAAATAAGAAAAACAACTCAAGGTTTGTTATTACTTCAAGGGTAGGGTAAGATATAAAGGCATTCTGTTATGGTTTCTGGCCTCTACATACACTATGGAAAGTTCATCTTCTTTAATAAAATCCTCTTCTTTCAGAAAATCAAACGCTAGTAAAATAGACTATCTATATGAAGTAGAATATGTAAGTGATGAGAGTAAAGTTCCTATTACCCAACTTCCTTTATTAAATCCCTATAAAGCTTTCACAAAACCCAACTCTACTTTCCCAAAAGTCATAAAAAGTGTTTTTGGTCCTCACAAGCATGCGGCGAGAGAACTTGTTCTAGCCTCCCAGCTTGAACAACATCTTGTCCCGGCAACTGAGACAGAACAGATGATTCCTCTTCGATTCAACGAAGGAATGATTCACCAGTGGAGAGCTCATGGCTAAACCCACCTTCACTATGGAGCAATACGCTTAGCTTTAACCCTCCATGGAAGGAAATGTCTACCTGTTGTAGCAAGAGTCGCTCTTCTCGACACCAGATACAGGGAATACCAGCACGCATGTATCGCAATTATCCAGACCACTCTGAACGATGGTACTGTCTTTGTCACACTATTCCCAAACTTCAACGTGGCGCTTGAAGATCTCCAGATCTACCAGAATATGCAGATCCAGCTCCAAATCACAGGTGCTCCACAAATCGGAAATACTTATGCGGCAACACTCCACCATCAGATGGCGTACCGAGTTCAAAACCATGCCATGGATCTTAGCCTTCCTAGAGATACAGAGGACGCTCTGCTCATTCAACTGGAATCACAGCATAGCCCTTCATGCATCCATATTCCGAGACAAATCCCTAGAGAAAAACTGGTCAAGTTACTTCCTGAATCATGGGTGACGAACTATGAGAAACTCCATGATAGAAGTATGCCAATACAATCGGTGGATTCCTCTATTCACAGAAGAAAAGACGGAGTAGTAGAGATTGCTTTTAAGCAACAAGAAGAAAAGCCAAGACCAACAACTTTCTGCACAGAAATCAATACGATATCTCCAACAGACGATAATTGTGATGAGAAATTATACAAGCAATTACCTGGCATTCCAATCGAGTCGTTTGATTCACTCGGAGATCCCGTCTACTCATTTGCTGATGACACATGTCACAAATTTTTTGATGTTTGTGATTGTGAGAATTGCTTAATGAACAGTTCTGATGAAGAAGATACACCAAGAAGACAGAAGAAGTCTTCTCAACAAATTATCAAAGAACGTTATGAGTCAGGAGACCCGCAAGTCGGCCTACTTGGAGAACCGAGCGGAAGAAACTTTGAATACCATGTATTATACCCAAGTAATTCGACCCCTGCAACTCCAGATATACAAGAAGTTCGGTTGAGCTACATGTTTGGTCCTCCATCAGATCAAGCATCATCATTTCCATCACAAGATTTTGAAGAAAACAACATCAAGCATTCGTGGAAGATCAGAAACCCGAACACAAAGAATCCAGACAGTTCAATGAAGCAGATCAGTGCAGCAGAAGCAACGCTGAATTGGCAATCAGAAAATGCAGCAACTCAAAACCACCTACTAAGCCAAATTGACAAAAAGGTAACCTTGATAAACCTCTCCATCAAAGATATAACTAGGAGAATTTCTTCCCTACACCAAGAACTCCTTACCCTAGCCACTATTGTTTCCATAAATTCACCCCTCATGTACCAAAAGGAGTCAGAACTAAAATCCCTCAGAGCCCAACTAAATTCCTTACAAAATCAGCCAAAACCCCAACCAATGCCATATGACCTTTTTACACCTTATCCTGTTTATACTCCACCTCACACAGCCCAATCACAACCTTTATCTTTTTCTCAAGACCCAAGTGTTTTTGGCTCATCCTCTTTCCTACCAACACGAGTTGCTACAGAGAGACAAACAAAGAGGAAATAATCAATAGAAAAAGAAAAGGAACATGTTCCAAGCACTTCAAAGTCTCATAACCCGCCTGAAAGAAGTGAAGATCAATTTATGGTTGAACATGCCAACCCAATTTCTACTTTTCTCGAGAAGGTTGCTAAACAAGAGACGAGTTCAGAGCGCAAGGTCAAACCAAGGAGATCTGAAAAGATAAAAGAAGAAGCAGAGGAAGAAGTACTAATCCCACAATTCATGATGGCAGAACCAACTGTAGAAGAAAATGACAGCGATGATGGGAACATATACGAAGAAAGGAGAGAACATAAACCAGAGTGGAATCCAAGGTTTGATGCTGAACCTCATCATGGTTTCTCTTTTGACGAAATCCCTCCATCAAAATGGTGAGACAAGATCTATGAGATGCACGCTTGGCTTACGGAACATCTACTCCACCCAGGAACCACCCTACCTAAGGTCATTGATAAACTAGTCTCCAAATTCCAAGGACGACTCAGATAATGGTGGATAAGCCTTGGTGAGTACCGACAGTTGCAAATACGTCAAACTACTTCAATTGATGCATTGGTCGGGCACATCCACAATGAATTTCTTAGAGCATGGAATCACTACACGGACCAGGCAAGAGAAGAATACCTCAGCATGAAGTGTTGTTCTTTCAAACGAAAAGATCTAGAGAAGCACTATGAGAAGATGTCTAAAAGATTCTATGCCCTAAACGGGATAGATGACGTCAACCTCAAGCAATCATACCTAAACTCACTTCCAGAACCACCTGGAACGAGACTTCTAGATTGCTATCTTTCAAGAATACAAATCTTGGTCAAGCCTCTTTAGGAGAAATATTCCAGACATCTCTTGCAGCTCTGAAAAAGTTATGCAATCACCAAAAGTTTTTAAAACAGATGCAAGAAGAAGGAAAACTCCTTGGAAGAGCATGTGATTGTCCAGATCTCTCCATCAAATACAAACAAAAGAAGTGTGGATGCTCAACAAATCACGGAAAAGAAAGAAGATTCAAAAAGAAATGGCAAAAGAAGTATCCTCAACTCTCAAGAAAAAAGAAGTAGAAGTTCTTCAGGAAAAAGTCACAAAGAGGTTTCAAGAAATCAGATAGATGTTACATCTGCAAGAGGAAAGGATTATATACAAAGGGGGAGATTTTATTAAAACACTTCAAAGGATTACAAGACTCTCTCAAACTCTTTCTCACTCGCTTAGCTTGGTTCTTACACACCTCCAAGCTTTTTTATTTATAGTACAAGGCTTAGGGAATATTACCTAGAAGATTCCTTTCCTATCTTACAACCTAGAGTATCCTTTTCTTATCTTACACTCGCTAGAATATTCCTTTCTTATCTTATACTCGCATCTTATCTTTATTCTTATCTTTATTTTATTTATACTCGCATCTTATCTTTATTCTTATCTTTATTTTATTTAAAATAAAGATAAGAATAAAGATAAGATGCGAGTATAAGATAAGAAAGGAATATTCTAGCGAGTGTAAGATAAGAAAAGAATACTCTAGGTTATAAGATAAGAAATGAATATTCTAGGTAATATTCCCTAAGCCTTGTACTATAAATAAAGAAGCTTGGAGGTGTGTAAGAACCAAGCTAAGCGAGTGAGAAAGAGTTTGAGAGAGTCTTGTAATCCTTTGAAGTGTTTTAATAAAATGAGTGAATTAGCGCAAAAGTAAAATTGGGGTATGAAATTAGCTGAGAGGCATTAGTGATGGAGGTCCAAGACAACGATACAAAAGTGGTTAGAAATAGGCTCGTGATTGTTACTTATTACAAAATAACCAACTGCTCTCCTCAGCCTGCGCGTGAGATTGGCTTTTTGCCTCTACGAACCAACGAAAGAACACTATGACAACTAATTAATGAACTGCTGTTGACAGAAACAACGAGGTGACATTTATTAAATGCAATGACTTTATTTGAACTTTATGAATTTTGAATCCGTAACGAAAGCAGTTTTAGACGGGAATCGAAAAATGTAAACAACACCCAATAAATAGTTCTTCGAATTTTTTAAACAACTAAGCTAGTTGCATGGACACCCAATGAATATTATATATGATTTTGACATTTGTATACATATAAACACATATATAGAGCGTTAAAAATAATTATAGTGTTAAATAATTCGGTCTATGTATATAAGTTAATACATATATATATAGAACGTTATTAACATTTGTATACATGTAAACACGTACATGGAGCATTATTACCATTTATATACATGTAAACACATATATAGAGCGTTATTAACATTTGTATACTTATATGTACGCTACAATGCATATACTATAATTATCGAATCCAAACCGTCGAACAAAGCAAGCGAGCAGTACCTGGCTTAGGATAAACGCTGGCGGCACACGGAGGAGACAACATGTAAAATATATACATAGATCTATAAAGTTTTTTGGACATTCATGCACAACACATTGATGTCTCAAGTATGAAGTCGGATTATGTCGAAATGGAGAAGCGCGTAGGGGCAAAAAAGGGCAAATAGTGGGCTAATTATTTACATTGTTTTGGGTCCGACAACATTTTACCGAAAATTTTATTTCCTCCAAAATCTTTGTCTCTCAGCCAATTATCTCTAATAAAATCTCCCCCTTTGTATATAATCCTTTCCTCTTCGATATACTTCCCTTCATATAGTAGTTTGTCCATACTTCTGATCCTAAATACCTCCTTCGTGGTTGTACCTACTATGTGTCTGTAAATTTGGTATCAGAGCCATGGCAGTTTAAGCTTTAGCTCTTACCTTCCTGAGTCGTAATACATCCTCGGGTCGTTTTTCTACCATATGCTAGTATGGAAAGTATGCTCTGTGGTTGCCATGTTCATGGCTCCTCCACATCAGAAATCCGGCTAAGCTAGATAAAGAGGGTATAGAGAAAAAAATCTGTGAGGTCGTAATGCTCGAAGTACCTTGAGGCTCCAATGGTTGTTAAGAGTTTTGCCTCGGTTTGCGTAGCTAAGTACCTCTTGATTAATTTTTTTATATTCTTAACACTTGTTGTAATAAGAAAAACAACTCAAGGTTTGTTATTACTTCAAGGGTAGGGTAAGATATAAAGGCATTCTGTTATGGTTTCTGGCCTTTACATACACTATGGAAAGTTCATCTTCTTTAATAAAATCCTCTTCTTTCAGAAAATCAAACGCTAGTAAAATAGACTATCTATATGAAGTAGAATATGTAAGTGATGAGAGTAAAGTTCCTATGACCCAACTTCCTTTATTAAATCCCTATAAAGCTTTCACAAAACCCAACTCTACATCCCTATATTAGTAATTGATACTTTACAAGTAGAGTTGGGTTTTGTGAAAGCTTTATAGGGATTTAATAAAGGAAGTTGGGTAATAGGAACTTTACTCTCATAACTTACATATTCTACTTCATATAGATAGTCTATTTTACTAGCGTTTGATTTTCTGAAAGAAGAGGATTTTATTAAAGAAGATGAACTTTCCATAGTGTATGTAGAGGCCAGAAACCATAACAGAATGTCTTTATATCTTACCCTACCCTTGAAGTAATAACAAACCTTGAGTTGTTTTTCTTATTTCAACAAGTGCTAAGAATATAAAGAAATTAATCAAGAGGTACTTAGCTACGCAAACCGAGGCAAAACTCTTAACAACCATTGGAGCCTCAAGGTACTTCGAGTATTACGACCTCACAGATCTCTTTCTCTATACCCTCTTTATCTAGCTTAGCCGGATTTCTGATGTGGAGGATCCATGAACATGGCAACCACAGAGCATACTTTCCATACTAGCATATGGTAGAAAAACGACCCGAGGATGTATTACGACTCAGGAAGGTAAGAGCTAAAGCTTAGACTACCATGTCTCTAATACCAAATTTACAGACACATAGTGGGTACAACCACGAAGGAGGTATTTAGGATCAGAAGTATGGACAAACTACTATAAGAAGGGAAGTATATCGAAGAGGAAAGGATTATATACAAAGGGGGAGATTTTATTAAAACACTTCAAAGGATTACAAGACTCTCTCAAACTCTTTCTCACTTTCTTAGCTTGGTTCTTACACACCTCCAAGCTTCTTTATTTATAGTACAAAGCTGAGGGAATATTACCTAGAATATTCTTTTCTTATCTTACAACCTAGAGTATTCTTTTCTTATCTTACACTCGCTAGAATATTTCTTTCTTATCTTATACTCGCATCTTATCTTTATTCTTATCTTTATTTTATTCCCCCTGTTTCCAAAAGAGAAGTGATGTTCCCTTTAATCGTTGTCGTCTTCTTCACTGTCAGAAACCACTTCAGTCACGTAGATCTTTTGTCTTGGAATGTATCTTTTGATTTTGTATTTTTCCCTTCGACCCTGTAGATAGGATGATCTGGATTTGTGTGAGGCCACGCGTATTGATCATGGAAGCCTGCCAGTACTTGTCTTATCTCCTTAGCGAATCCCATCGGGTACACGTCTCTGTTATGTCAGTGTGAAGTGTGAGGACAAAAAAGCTTTATGTCAAGGTCTGACACGTCTAATCCATTCAGTGCTGCTATTGTCTCTGCCCTTTGGTGAAAGTCGCTTTGACTAAGGACATCATTGTTGTAGCTTGTCTGGACATGTGCTTCATACAGCTTCTTTATTGTGACTCCATTCTCTTCTTGGTTTTGGACTGTGGTAATCTTGAAAGTGACTAGGATGAATAGCTCTTGTTGTGCACGGATCTGTTCTTGCCACCATGTCACATTGTTGAACAGTGTCAGCCACTTGTAAAGTATCTTGTAATGATTCTTCCTTCTGGTCAAGATGCACTTCGCCAAGTATTGAAGCAACTCTTTCTTGTGAACAAGGACTCCAATAGTGTACAAGTCCACCAGGTACCAAAGTACAAGATATGCTTCTATTGGAAATCTTCCATAGTGAACCGGGTTCAAGTTTATGGTGGTGAGGAATGGATATACCGGATGATAAGGTAGGCCAAGGAGTGGTCCTTGGTCAAGACCATACCTATAGATGTAGAGCTTCAAGAAACCATGAAGTGTCTCGATTCCTCTATAGATCAAAACATTATCCAGCATCTTCTCTTGTAAACCTTGTGGCATACTTGCGATCATATTCCTCAAGGTGTTTTCCGTTGGATTTTCTGGACTCAAGGTGAGAATCATTGGGACGATGGCTGAGATTTGTCGTTGAGTTCTTGACAGAAAATCAGGGAGAAAGTTGTCATTTCCTTTGATATGTTTCACATCGAACTTCCATTGTGAAAACCAGCTTGCCCACCTTAGTAGTTGTGCTTGTGGTAGGACCTTCTGCTTGAATTGTATCATCTTAGGAAATGATGACATGTCCATCTCGATGAGGAAATGCTGGCCCACCAAGTGAAACTCAAACTTTTCTATCCCTCTTTTTACTGCAAGTATCTCTTTGTAGGTTGAATGGTAGTGCTTTTCACTGTCTTTGAAAACTCCGCTTTTGTAACCACAAATATGTCTTATAAAGTAAGTAAAAATGTTGCATGTGATCGTCCCCACGCTAGCTTACTCATGTTTTCGGGGATTAACTTATCGGCCACCATTATACAAAACAAAGAAAATAGGTAAAATGCATTCGAGGGTTTCGTATAAATTTGACCCGACTAACAAGTACTTATAAGTTAACTCGATATACTATAGCAAACCTCTATAAATTAAAATTTCGGAACACAGTTTACGTGGAACATACAACCTACCGTCATCTCGATAAATTTGATGCATAAACATAAATCTATAAATACGAACTTTCTCTCGAAGAGAAAAAAATTCATCAGTTTTCAATTTTCGATATAGTTCTTTTTCTCTTCGTAAGAACTTTCTTGATCGCAAGACACCCGTCACATATTATTTCAATCACTTTTTGCTCATCTCTTTTCTAAGAAAACACCATTATTCTCGTTCTTCCACCAAATTAGTTGAAAACGCTGTATCATTCTTGTCGTTACAAAAATCACTTTCCTCTTGTGTTTTCCGATTTTTACTACTCACTCTGTTTCATAATATAAGTCGTTTTGGAGAAACCCTTTTGTTTCACAATATAAATCGTTTTCAAGTTTCTTTGCAAATTATATATCAATGTAATATTTTATAATTATTTATATTATATAGTCTCTTTATGATTGGTTGGAACTTTTTATAAGTAGATATTCTTAATCTGCGTGTTTTTAGCTAAAACGACTTATATTATGAAACGGAGGGAGTAATTCCTAACCAAATCGTGTAGTTACTAACTTGTGCATCGAAAAGATTATAAAATCACATTAGTAAAAAAAAGAACACACACATTAGTAACATTTTTCTAAGTTCCATGCGTTTGCTACTTTTGCAAGAGGTACCTTCTAGTGGTTGGATCCACTTGATGAAATTATCTTTAAACAATAACAACATTTTTAATTTATCCAAAAAATTGTCATTATCATCTTAAAACATACTAAAAGTCAGATCATATTTGGTTGTATACACAACTTTATAACAAAACTTTTGAAAGTTTCGGGTAGATGTAGTTATGTAAGGCACATTGTACACATATTGTCTTGCCCAAACGGCGATCGATCGCTGCCCGGAAGTAGTCAAAACGGCCTTTTTGGAAATAAATCAATCGTGTGGAAAGTGACGTTAGAGAGTTGTAATCTAATGATCTATTTCTAAACCCCGTTTCATCTACAAGTGGACTCCACTATATGCCAATGCCATGTAGGGATCCATCCAACACATGGACTTTACGATAAATGGACAATGCGATTTGCAAACGCGTTTTAATTGCGTTTATGTTTACATTTATTTTGCATTTATCACTAGAATTTATGATATATAATTTCATTCATTCTCCTATACTACTACATCTACTAAAAGCATCGACACACCAAAGCTGATCTGACTTCTGAGCTCTTTTTCACCGGCCGGAGAGAAAAACTGGTTCAAGGTTATTATCAATCGACTCTTTCACAGCATCAACAAGCAGCTGCGTCTTCCGGCTAATGCTCAACCAAAACCCATCCGGTTTAGCTCCTCTGTATTTGATTTCTCCAACCAACCGAGCAAACTCTATAACCATACACGCCTCTTGTGGAAGCTCAGTCATAACTTTATGCTCACTAACACAACCTCTAGCACTCGTAGTAAACGCAGCCTCGGTTTCCCGATACGGTATAACAAAATCATGAACACGAAGAGTACCTTTCGTCCCAATCGCAGTTATCTCCATTGTTAAATTCGCCAAAAAAGAACAGTAAATCGTCCCACTTATCCCTTCTTCCCAATTAAACAACGCACCACAAGCAAGAACGATTCCCGCATCGTTTAACACAAAACCGGGTAAAGCAGCAACGGTTTTCGGAAGTTTAAAGTCGTTAGCAAGAAGAATCGCTTGGATCGTATACCATCCAGCATCACCAAGAGCTCCAAGCCCATCAAGACCAGGCTTTACACGAATATCATGTTTTAAAAAATCTTCATTCGCAGCAAATGAGAAACAACTATGTACCTGCATAAGACCATCGCTCTATACTCAAAATATCAAGAAACAAAATTAAGTTCTTGATAACATAGACACTTACCGTTTTAGTCAGACCAAAACTCTCTAAATCGTTGACAAATTCCTTAATCTTATACGTTCTAGGATTATGCATCCACTGAGTTCCATCCATAAATTGAACACCATTAACCGCACAAGCTTCAACGATCTGATCAAACTCAGATACGTTTAAAGCAACAGGCTTATCAAGGAGTATATGCTTACCCTTACGAGCGGCGCGTACAGCCCACTCGAGGTGGAGGCGAGTGGGGATAGGGAAATAGACGGCGTCAACGTCGGGGTCTTCTAGAAGTGATTCGTAGGAGCTGTGAATCTTTGTATTCGGAGGGAAATTGTTGGATTTAGTAAATGATTTTGCTTCTTCGATGGAGCTTGTGGTGGCTATGGCGGAGATGGTAGCGTTTAGAGAGAGGTTTATGGCTCGAGAGAGTTTGCGGACTATGTTTTTGCAGGTTATGAGTCCGATTCGGATCTGGTTATCGCCGGACATTGGCTTGAATTGTTTTGATCCGGTAAGAGAAGGGAGAGAGTGAAGAAGAAGAAGACTTGGTCACTTTATTTTCTCTTTTATGTTTTAAATCCTTTTTTTAGTAATTTGGAAGATGTTGATATTAACTAAGGTTTGCGCCTGTGAATCCCCCTTGCCCCATTGGTTGACTAAGGGTTAATTAATGCTTCTACATCAAGAAGTCTGGGATTCGAGTCCCACGATTTATTAATAAATTTGCAGATTAAAGGAGGCAAGTGTGCAGGAGATCTCCAGCGAAGTACAATTATAGCCGTTCGCCAAGATTCTACGCAGAGAGAGAAGTGTCGTCAGGTCGTGGATCATTGAAGGTGTCCGTCAAGAGCATGGAGAAGGAAGTGTCGTCTGTCGTGGATCTAATAAGGGTCGGAAGAAATTGTCCGTTGTAGAATCGTCTATGTAACAGTTCTCATAATTTGCAATAAATAATAAATCTAGACGTCAAAAAAAAAACTAAGGTTTGCGCCTACGGGTATTTCGTTCCGATGCTTTCGGTTCTAGAGTTTATGAAAAAAATCAAAATAATTTCGGTTCGATTATAGTTATTTCGGTTTTAAAATTTAGAACTCATTTAGATATTTTTGGGTATTCGGATATTTCGAGTATTTTCGGATATTTTTAGTATTTTTTGAAATATTTTTTAGTATTTCGGATATTTATGGTTATTCGATCAAAAATAACTAATATTTTTGGATAAATAATCAAATTTCAGATATTTTCGATTTGATCGGGTTCGGTTCTTATTCTTTCGGTTCTAAAATTTAAAATCCTGAGTATTTTAAAATTTCGGTTCCGATTCGATTTTTTTTTTAATTTCGGTTTGGTTATTTTGCCCCGACCTAATATCAATCATTTATTTTGCGAATAATTTCTATATTTAATTGTTAAAATATGCATCTGAAATTCTAAGAATTTACTTTTTACTTTTTATATTGGACTAGATCCATTTCAAAGAGTGCCAAAAAATAAATCAAGTTGTTTAAATTTAGATTTATGGGAAAAAAGAGAAGAAAAAACAGATTTTGTTTCTAATATTTTCTCACTTATACATAAAAAATTACTCAACAATTAGCGCGTAACAAACACCTAATTCATTTTCTTAAGTCGCTAAACATTATCCGATGTTATAAAATTCGACATGATTTGTATTGTAGTCGGCAACTAGTAACTTCATTAAACGAGTGGGGGCGACTAATGGAAGGCAACCGCCTCAGGGATCGATCACTAACAGAGGAAGGAGATAAGCTTTAAGCTTTCTATTGGAAGCTGCCATGAGTAGAACAGAGGAAACTTCGGTTGGTTGCGTCGTCCGAATCTGCTCTCTGGTTTCTCAAGGTTGCAGATTTCTACGGAACCTACTCTCTTTCCTCAGTGGTAACAGTTCCACAAATCGTGATCACAATCACCGTCATCAAGACAACGATCTCCAGATAGCTCAGCCTGAAGCTGCATCTTCGAACACAACCAATTATCTACAACCTCAGACATAGATGAATACAAGAGCTCGAATACACAGAAGCTCTTCAAGATTATGCTTTCATAAAACCAAACCAAGACAGTCTCTGTTGATTCTCGAAACTTATCTTGCGAGGCTTTGTGAATATTGAAACCCAGAAGATAGATATGCGGAAAACAGCAAGGACAATCGAGAAGACAAGAAACACCTTTATCACGAATTATTGTTCTTTTACTCTTTCAAACTCTGTACATATTCAAAGATTCATATTTTAAAATAGGTCAATAATCCCATGAACACTAACATGGATCATGGTTTCTTCTTCTAACTTACCAGTACTTAAAGAGTTCAAGAAAACCACCACTAGTCTTTCAAGAGAAGACGTTTCTACCTGAGACTCGAACTGTGGCTATGAACACCCAGAAGATGGCACACAAGGCACCCACGATTGATAAGAGAAGAAAACCTCTGTTTCTGATACCTTTCTTTGCTATGGTAGTAGTCACTGGCGTTCCATTGAACCTCATACGGCTGAAACTAGACATACGTACAAAGGTTCGGTTAAGAGGACCCTCACACGCAGAGGCTGGCGTTGAAGGTATTGAGTCCATTAATGCCCACAGAGCCGATGAGAACTGGCTTGTTGGTCCACCACCATTTTGGTGTTCCTGGCCTTGGGCATTCACACTCATAGTAGGATTGGTAGAATCGGGCATCACACCTAAGCAAATGAGGAGTATTCACAATGTATCAGTGGAAAGGCTTAGGCTTAAGTTATTACGTTTTAAGGTATTTACAAGAGGGTTTGATAACCGAGGAATAACAACAACCCGAGTATCATATATATACATGTCTTGGTTTAGGTCAAAGACAAATGCAGAAAAGAAATTTGTGCTTAGTGGAAATAGCTTAGCAGAAAACAAAAGGTGAATGCTCCGAGACAAGCATGAGTCTAAGTACCTGATGAGGGTGAAGCAAATGCTCCAGAAAAAGATTGTTGTTGATCAAAGAGAATGGCTTGATCATCTTGGAACCATACATCGTTAGTGAATTGATCGAGGGTTGTACTAGGATCCATGATGTTGTTCAGCTGGTTCTCGGGAGTCTGGTCCTGGAACTGTTGATAAAGGAATTGCTGTTTTTGGTCTGATGTGTTGTTAGCAAAATTACTCGGATAAGACAGATCTGTAGAAGTTCCCTGATCAATAGGTTCCATATCCAAAGACATGGAAACATCATGGAACAATTGGTCAAACTCATCAAAATCGCCGAATTCACCATGGTTCGAGAACTGTGCAGCTTTCTCAGTTGAAGAAGCTCCAAGTTCAGGGATCAGAAGATCATCCATTTCAATGTAATCCTCCTTCTCGAACACCAGAGGTGCTATATCAGAGGTCTTGGGAGCTGACGTGACCTCAGCGGTCTCTAATGAGTCAAAACTTGAAGGCCTGTTGTATGGCTGACCGTTTGGCAAGAACTCTCTAGCAGAATTATTCAACAATGTGCTCTGCAGCTCTTCTTCACTATTCACCTGCAAGTACAATCATCAAATTAGTAAGCAAATCAAAACAAAATGAACATGTTCAATAAGGCCTAATCCAATAGATTCGTAGTAAAACCATCTTCCTCATTTAAAGAGAGAAGAAACTGACCTGAGGAATACATCTTGGAGGAACCCCAGGTGCATTTGGGATTCCATTGAGAAGCTCATCAATATCCTCTAACTGAAGTCTAACAGGATTGAAAAGTCTACCCCCATCCACGCGACGATTATCCTCATAACGAACCACAGGTTGCTCCGGTACAGCAATAGCGTTCTCATCTTCATTTTCATCATCAACCCATTCCTCTTCTTGGAACGGAGCACCATACTGTTCACCATTTTTAGGACCAGCCCCACTTTTCTTAAACAGCTTATAAAGAGCATAGTAATCCTGAGGGTTCTTACATCTCCCTAGTTCATCTTCATCCATCGTATACTCATGCATCACCCAATCAGTTCGCTCACCATTAGGAGCCCGACCTCTATAGAAAACAAGAGTCTTTTTAAGACCTACCGATCTTGAATTGTACTCAATGACTCGATCCTTCCCCGTCGCCTTCCAATACCCAGTTTCAGTTCCTCTACTAGACCTAGCTGCGTTTGGATACTTCCTACTCCTTGGAGTGAAATAGAACCACTGTCTATCTCCCGTCTTCAACATCGATTGACCTGTATCAAAAAAACGAATCAGTTGAAGCATAACGCAAAAGCAAATCAATAACGATCAAAATCAAGCTAATTTGTAAACGAAAAAGAGATGAAGTTTTTACCAGGCAATTCTTCAGGATCCATTTTATAAACATCAACAACACCAATTACATTAACTCTAAGCCTCTTCCTACAAATCTTCCTCTTAAGATAATACATCACAAGCTCTTCATCAGTAGGGTGAAATCGAAAACCTGGAGCACTAAATTTGCCTCCTTTGAAACACGAATCGGGTGAAGAATCCGCCATCTACGCAACAAATCAGAGCCGATCCCTCGAAAAAATTGAAAATCCCTAGCGACGAAAAAAGAACCGATCGGGTCAACGAGGGAGAAAACTGTCTCTCTCAGAAGAACTCAGATCTCTTCTCTTCGTCTCTTACGATCTAGAAGAGAAGATGAATCAAACCTACATGACAGTGACAGTAACCAAAGAGAAGATCGAACGAATTGAAACTCCTAGGGTTTGATCGGTGAGAGAGAGAACAAAAATGGAAAAAACGAGAAATGAGATTTTTTGTGGAGATTGAGGTGTTTTTTGGTTGGCTACCAGATGTCTCAGCTTTTTCTGCTGTGAGAACCTACTGGGCTCTAAATACACTTCTTCTAGCCCATTAATTCGACAGGCCCATTATTGTATTTGTTTTTTCAAATATATTTGGTTTTTTTTCTTAAACGTCTGAATTTTGTAAAATCATAGTGTTTTAAGGCTACACCAATGAATGTGGTGAATTTTTTAAACGGCATAGCAAAATCTTAGACCGGGTTTTTTTTTGTAATTCTTTCGAACTTTAGACCCATTTATAATGTAAATTATTTTTTGTTTTAAGCAAAAAAAAATTTCTTTTTGTTTCTCAGCTAATTTACTACCTCAATTTTGTCTCTGCACAAATTAACGCTATATTTTATCTAATCAACCTATAAACCTGAAATGACCTTATTGCCTATAATATTGAGCCGTACCACGATAAATCTGTAAGACATCAACAAAGAAACAAGATACTCTAGTATTATATGTTCTTAGATTATGTATTAATTTTGATCAAGAGAAAAGATTATGTATTAATAAATGAGAAATACCCTAAATATCAATAAAACAAGTTTTGTGGATAATTATAGTACACATTCCATAAATTTCCAAAATTAGCATTAGTAAGTTTACACAATAACTATTTTACCAATATTTAATTATGTAAAATAATAAAATTAATTACAATTTGAAATCACGATTACAATACAATCGCGTGAAACGTCAATCAAATGCTTATATTAGTCTTTTTAATATTAAATTTGTGCTATTTTGGAACTTTGGAGATTGTGTGCTAAATTTGGCAACAAAACTTAATTTTGTGCTATTTGTGAGAAATTAATTAATTTTTTTTAAAAAATTTATCTCTTAATGATACACTAATTTTCTAATTGGTCAATATGTTAAAATTGTTGGAGAAAAATATAAATTTCATCAAAAATCTCATTGCAATTTGCAAATAGGGGTTTTTTTTTCTATGACTTAAAACTTAAAAGTTGACAATCTTCAAATTCTTGGCAGACACGCAAGAGGTTCAATCAGTTTTTTATATTAGGTTTTAGGGGATGAATGGTGGAGACCTAGGCAACCAGGGCATGAGCGAGCCTCTATTACCAACCGATGCACCGCAGTCACATCTACTTAGGGTTTGCTCTCAAGTTTCACTTAGGGGTTTCTGCTTTTTTTAGTGGGTTCTCTCTAAGCATTTTTCTTGTAGGTCCAAAATATTATTCTGTCGTGAGAACACCGGAGATTACGCTTAAGGGCCAATCCATATAGTCTTTTCTCTTCACCTGAGATTTAACTTCTCTCCTAAGGCTGCTTAATATGATAAGCCATAAGATATGCAATCAAAAGCATCAGAGAATCCAGAAGAAAGAAAAAAAAAACTTTTCTTAAGAATTAAGAAGCTCTTTCAAACTCTATACATAACCAAAGATTCATATATCAATTCCATGATCACTAATGAGGATCATGCTTTCTTCTAACTTATCCTGAATCAAGAGTCTAGGTCAGGACAAGACAGGTCTTCCCAAAACTCCAACTGTGGCTATGAACACCCAGAAGATGGCACACAAAGCACCCATAATTGATAACAGAAGAAAACCTCTGTTACTGATACGCTTCTTTGCTACAGTGACTTTTCTACTAGTCACTGACGTTCCATTGAACCTGATGCGGCTGAAGCTAGACATACGCACAAAGGTCTGGTTAAGAGGACCCTCACATGCAGAGGCTGGTGTTGATGGTATTGATTCCAGTAATTCCCACAAAGCTGATGAGAACTGGCTCCTTGTTCCACCACCATTTTGGCCTTCCTTGTCTTGGGGATTTACACTCATAGTAGGATTCATAGACTCAGGCATCCCACCTAAGCAAATTGGTATTCACAGAGTATCAGTAAAAAGGCCCTAGGTTATTATGTTTCAAGATCTTAACAAGAGGGTTTGATATTAACAAAAAAACAGAGTATCACATATACATGTCTTGGTTCAATTCAAAAACAAGAGCATCGTGGGAAATAACTTGACAGACAACATAAGTGTGAATCCTCCAAGATGAGCATGAGTTTAAGACTTTAAGTACCTGCTGACTGTGAAGCGAATGCTCCAGAAGAAGATGGTGGTTGAACAAAGAGAGCAGCCTGATCATCTTTAAACCACATATTGTCAGTGAACTGATTAATAGTGGTACTAGGATACATGAAGTTATTCAGCTGGTTCTCAGGGGCCTGGTACTGAAACTGTTGATTAAGGTATTGCTGTCTCTGGTCTGACGTGTTATTAGTAAAATTACTCAGAGAAGACAGATTTGTAGAAGTTCCCTGAAAAACAGGGTCATCCAAAGACACGTGAATGTCTTGGAACAATTGGTCATATTCATTAACATCACCAAATTCACCATGGTTCATGAACTCTGTGGATTTCTCAGTTCCAAGTTCAGGGATCAGAAGATCATCCATTTCAATGTAGTCCTCCTCCTTCTCAAAATCTAGAAGAGGTGCCATACCAGAGGTAGCCTCATATGAGTTTGCTGACTTCAGATGGGACTGAAAACTCGGGTGCCTGTTGTATAGCTGGCCATTTGGCAAGAACACTCCGATTTCCCGGGGGTCAAGAATCTCTCCAGAAGAATTATTCAGCAATGTGCTCTGTAGCTCTTCTGTGCTATTACCCTGCAAGTACAAGTATCCATTTAGTGAAGGAAGCACGACAGAATGAACAAAGGAACCCAATTTTTAAAAAACCTAAGCCAATATGTTGCTAGAGAAACCATATTCTCCATCGCAAGATAGAAGAAACTAACCTGCGGAACACCAACAAACTCATTAAATTGTCTTGGATTAACCCCGGGTGCATCTGGGACTTCATTGAGAAGCTTCTCGATATCCTCTAACTGAAGATTGACAGGACTGCAAAATTTAGTATCATCCACACGACAACTGTTCTCATAACGGACCACAGGATACTCCGGTGCAGCAACATTATCTGCGTCTTCACTATCACTATCAACCCATTCTTCTTCCTGAAACGGAGCACCATACTGTTCACCATTTTTGGGACCAGCCCCACTTTTCTTGTACAGCTTATAAAGAGCATAATACTCCTGAACAAAAAAAGAAGAAAGGCTGATTAGTTAACTACAAATAAATCAAGAAGACCAACGGAAAAGTTTTGGCTATAATACTACCTTAGCGTTCTTACATCTCCCGAGCTCTTCTTCATCCATCGTGTACTCGTGCATCACCCAGTCAGTTCGCTCACCATTAGGAGCCCGACCTCTATAGAAAACAAGAGTCTTCTTGAGTCCTACCGATCTTGAATTGTACTCAATGACTCGATCCTTTCCCGTTGCCTTCCAATACCCAGTAGCAGTACCTCTACTAGACCTAGCTGCGTTTGGATACTTCCTATTCCTTGGAGTGAAAAAGAACCACTGTCGATCTCCTGTCTTCAACATCGATAGACCTGTTGCATTAAATGTGTTAGACAACTAATTCCAACATCGTGAACTATACGAAACAGCGGAAAATGAAATCATTTGAGCATAAATGAGAGTCAAGATCGTCAAAATCATCGATATGAATTCGATAGTGGATAAAAGACGTTTACTTGTCATATACTCAACAAATCATCAACCACCAAAACCAATTGATCAAAGAAACATGAATCAAAATCGAAATCGAGTAACGAAAAAAGGCGATGAAATTACCAGGCAATTCAGAAGGATCGACTTTGTAAACATCAACGACACCAATGGCATTGATTCTAAGCTTTCTACAACAGATCTTCCTCTTAAGATAATAAACCACAAGCTCTTCATCAGTCGGGTGAAATCGAAAACCTGGAGCACTAAACTTACCCGCTTTGAAACACGAATCAGGAGAAGACTCAACCATCTCCGTAACAATCGATCGGGTCAACGAGAAGTAAACCCTTAAAAAAACAGAACACAACCTAAAACCCTCTTTCTCTCTTCGCCTCTTTCAGTGGAGACAACGAGATCAAACCTACATAACAATGGAAGAAACCGCGGCGAGCGAGAATTGAAAATTCTAGGGTTTTTGATCGGCGAGAGAGATATAGATAAAGGAGAAAGATTTTGGATTGAGTCAAAAGAATGATTTTGGGATTATTATGTGTCAGCTTTTATTTTCTGACTAACGAAGTTTCCGAGAATCTTACTGGGCTTTTGGAATACGCCCAAGGGGCCTACATTTATTTATTTATTTGATTTTTAGGATATTTTACCAAACTGATAAAAAAGTTTTATATTCATTAGTAGTTGTTTGTTGTTAGAAAGAAGAAAAGGTTGAAATCCACTCACTACTACTTTTCAAACTTATATCAACATCACATAATCGCATATAATCGTATAAAATAAAATTAGATTATATACTAAAAATTGTAGAATGAAAACTTGGATTATAAAAGTGTAGAATAATTCACTTAAAATTTATGTGATTGAATACGTTGTGTGAGATAACAGAATTTAATATTACATTACTTATATATATATACTAGATATAGACCCGTGCGTTGCACGGGTTGCTGGTCAAAATTATCACTTATTTATTTTAAGTTTAACTAAAATTATATAAACATCTATATTTTGATTTTAGAAATGCAGCATTTTAGTTATTTTTAAATAGATTTATTATGCATAATATAAAACACTATTTGTAGTTGTTTTATGCTAATTATTAAATTTTCTAATATAAATGTTGGCCTATTTATCACACCACAGTTACCGCCTCTTTTCTTCTTTCCAACCTGATCTTATTTCTCCTCTTTCTTTATCTTCTCTAGCATCGAGCCGAGCCTCTTTCCGACAACAACTCTAGTCTATGTCCATCGCCGTTCGTAATTCCTTAATTTGGCTCAATCTCCATATATTATTTGGATCTGAATATCACATCCCATTTTTAGAAAACCATTGTAATTCAAAGTGATTTTATATATAAATGACATGATATATTTCTAAAAAATGATAAATAACTTTTACATGATTCATGTTATTTTAAAGTCAATCGATCACCACATCCGTAACCATCAACCACCACCATCGTCACCTCCATTAACAATCACATTCTACTCCTATTTCTTTTAGTATGATATACTATTTTATTAAATGACATTGTTTTTTCTTCTGATTCTAGGTGGATGTCTCTCTTTCGTTGTCAAAATTCCAGTATTGATTTTCTTTATTTTTAGATTTCGTGTTATTAGTGTTTATTTTATTTTTTTAAATCCTAATTACATTTATGTTTTGTCTTTTGTTTGAGGGCTATTTCAACGCTGAAAACATTAGTTTCTAAAGTTTTTTTTTACTCATGCTCTTACCTTAATTGTTTTTGAGTCAAAAGTTAGTTATTCATATTATCCTAAATATAATTTATGACAAAAAGAGAGGAAAAACTTTACTAATAGAATGAAGTTAAAGAAATGGTGGTGTTTCTAAAGAAATTAGTTTGCTTGGTGAAAAAATATGAGACAATCTATTTGTTTATAAAGAAGTGAATATTTACAAATTTGTTTCTTATATAATTAATAAATTATATAATTTCCTTAATTTTTTTTTAAAATTTTTTTTTTCTTGTATAGTTATAATTTATAAATAAAACGTTTAGCATAATTTTATATTTTCAATTTTTATAGAAAATATACATATAACTTCTTTATATATACGTATAGTCGTAGAGTTTCCTTGTAATAATTTTTTTCTATTATAAAATTTTTTAAATTAATAATTTTGTTATAATTATCTTTTTACAATTTTTGATTAGTTAAAACCATTTTTTGCCACATGGCAAAATCTCTTATGGAAATATAGGTATAATTTCTTTATAGTGATCTTTTTACATTTAATACTATTTAAATTTATAATTATTTTTTTCTTTTTTTTAATTAGTAAAAAGGAAATATTTATTTGACACATGGCAAAATCTAAGATCGATAGATTTGACATGTGTCACGATCACGCGAGTTATTAACTTTGAAAACCATACTTTATATAATAAGATATATATATATATATATTTATATTTAGTAATATTTTAGTAAGTTTTAATATATATTATTTAATATTTGATAAAAGTATTGAAAGTATATTAGAAGTGCTTAGAAGTTGTGAAAGTTTTAAATATTATTCTGGAAAGTGACATATTTTTCATTATAAGCAAAAAAAAATCCTACAATTGTTAATTTTTATAGGTAAAATAAAGAAAAAAATAATTTATCATGAAATAAACAGTAATACTTCCACTTATTTGCATACTAAATTTTTACTATTATTTCTTAGACGAAAACATAAATCATGCGTTTTACGTTTTGTTAAACATTATGCAAAAATTTGATTAGGACTTCTTGCCGAATTGCATTAGCAAACATCAATTCGTCACAATGTGTGTTACCAAACGAAACTTGTGTTTGAAAAAAAATAAACAACATGTTGAAAGTTTATGGCAAAGTACAAAGAATTTTTGCTTTGCCGTACTATGTTCACCGGGTTCAAGAAGGAAGGGGTTGTGATAGCTCGGCAGAGGGGTAAGCGGCCGATTTCACGGTTGGACACGATTGGTACTTAAAGTGAATATGCCGGATGGACATGTAAATGTTAGTCTAAGGAAACATCAAACAAGCTTAAGTGCAAATCGTCAAGGTAAAGGATAAAGCATACTTGGATATATATATATCATTTAATAAAATGAATAATTACGAAGTTTCCTTCAATATATCATTCAATAAAATCAATATTTATGAAGTTACCTTTTTATCGAGTCAAAAATAATAATCTACAACCCTAAATTTTTTAGTAAAACTTATTAAACAACTTTAGTAGGTTCGTAATTTTTCCACATAAATTAATTTCTTTCGTGTAATATGGTAGCTTTATTTTCTATATCTTTTTTTGGTAACTTAATGAGGTCTTAGTCCCTATAAATACATGCCTGTTGTATACATCAAAATCCATCATAAAAAAAAAAAGAAAAATCAAGATCATTGGAGAAACAAAAGGTATTCGTTTAGTAGCTTTAAGCAATATCAAGAACCACTCATAAAATCATTAAACATAGGTTTTATGCTAATTCTTTGAACTTATAATGATATCTTATTGTCTAAGGATTCATAAATTCTAATTTTTTCTTTTATCTAACATATTAACAAATTTATATTGGGGAAAGGCTTAAAATACTCAAACTTCTTTATTGATATACATTTGTTAAAAGAAAATATGAAGTATATCTTTTCCTTATTTATATATAATGAAAATAATGAATGATTAAACTATTATTGTCTGCCTGATTTTTAAATCCCAAATTTAAATTTTTTACTCAAAATCATATGAGATATAAAAATGGTTTAATATTTTGTATGGAAAGATAATTATATTTTCCCCGTTAGTAAGTGTAAGCTTAACAAACAAGATTTTGATGCTTTTCTTGCTTTATGATTCATAGAATATCAATCTTTGGAATAAGAGCTAATGGAAAACAATGGAGAATTGAATGCCCAGCCTGAATTATTAGGCATAAGTAAGAATTTTTTTTTTTTTTTTTTTTTTTTTTTTTTTTTTTTAATTTTCAATGTACTTATTTCATATATATGTAAATATAAATTTTTGTTTAATTAGTTGATAGAACCCAGACCTATATGTATGAGCAATTGTGGAAAATATGTGCTGGACCTTTGTGTGATCTTCCAAAACCTGGAGAAAAGGTTTATTATTTTCCTCAAGGGCACATTGAGCTCGTGAGTCTCTCTCTCTCCCTATATATAATTTCTCCCTTTTGCTTTCCTGTCTGATTTTTGAAACATTTTTGTGGCAATTTTCAGATTGAAGCATCTACAAAAGATGAGTTGGGTCAGATAAGGCCACATTTTGATCTTCCATCTAAGCTTCGATGTTGTGTTGATGATATTCAACTTAAGGTATGTCTCTTAGTATTCCAGGGGATAAACATAAGTTATAATATATTATTTTGTATGTTATATTTCATTGTAGAAAGATGTAATTAATTTGTTGCTTGTATTATGTTTATTATTAGATAGACCAAAATACGGATGACGTCTACGCAGAGATTTATTTAATGCCAGATACAACAGTGAGTGACCCCAAAAACGCTAATTTCAAAGTTAATTCTAATTTTTATCAATTTTCTCTAATCGATTTTCTAAAATTGTAAATCTTTAGGACGTTATAACTCCTATTACTACTATGGATAATCAAAGACCAATGGTTTATTCTTTTAGTAAAATTTTAACGGCGTCTGACGCCAACACACATGGTGGATTATCTATTCTTAAAAGACATGCCACTGAATGTCTTCCTCCGCTGGTATTTCTGTTTAGTTTCTCTGTTTAATCTCGAATTTAAGTTTCAGTATAACATAATCTACTAAAAAAATTTCTCTAGGATATGTCCCAACCAACGCCTATGCAGCATCTTGTTGCGAAAGATCTCCATGGTAGAGAATGGACATTCAAGCATTCTTTTAGAGGTATTAAATATTTTTCTTCACCAAGAACTGATAAAATTTTGATTAATAACTAATATCCTCTTTTTTGCATGTAGGTACACCGCGGAGACATCTTTTTACCAGTGGCTGGAGCTTATTTGCAACAACAAAAAGATTGATTGCTGGGGATGCTTTTGTATTCCTTAGGTATGTTTTTGTCTTTTTACGTCATCTCTTTTCGTTTTTGGATTTTAGAATTTAAACAATTTTTTTGTTGTTCCAAAACTATTTTCTTTTTGTTCAAGAGGAGAGAATGGGGAGCTAGGAGTTGGTATTAGGCGAGCAAGGCATCAACTAGGCCACAAACCTTCATTAGTAATATCAACACAGTGTATGAAAGATGGAGTAATTGCTTCAGTAGTAAATGCTTTTAAAAGCAAATGCAAGTTCATTGTGGTTTATAAGCCAAGGTGATTCAAAACACTACTTATTTTTACATTTATTAGTTTGTCAAAATATCATGATATTAGTTTCTTCAACAAGTATGTTTACATTTTGTTTTTTTTTGATATAATATTAGTTCAAGTCAATTTGTTGTAAATTATGACAAGTTTGTTGATGCAATGAACAATAAGTTTATTGTTGGTTCGAGATTTAGGATGCGGTTTGAGGGTCAGGATTTTTCTGAAAAAAGGTAAGAGTCTAATCAAAACTTTTTTCTCTGTTTCCAAAAGTTGTTATTTGCATAACACATTTTGTTTCATTGACTAAGATACTCTGGGACGATTATTGGTGTAAATGACATGTCTCCTTATTGGAAAGATTCGGAATGGCGAAGCCTACAAGTAATATTATGTTCACACTTTCATTACATTCTTTCAAAAATACGTTTTGAGTGTAATAAATAACATATGACTAAACAACTATGTTCTTGTAGGTGCAATGGGACGAGCTTTCACCATTTCCAAGACCTGATAAGGTTTCGCCATGGGAAATCGAGCATCTCCCTTCATCAAATATTTCTGAATCAACTTTACTTAAGAAAAAACGTTCTCGTCAATGTAATGAAATCGGTAAAAGAAAACGTTCTTATGAATATCTTGTGAATATCTTTCTCATTATAGTTATTTCCATATATATAGATTCAACATCATTGCAACTTTTGACAGGCCAAGAAATTGGACAATCAAGCTTGAGTTCTCCAACGAGTGTTCCTGAGTTTAGTTGTCGCGATGTAGTTGAAGGATCCAAGTTTCATTCTGGTTGGCTAATGAGTGACTCAGTCTCAGCCATACCTAAACCAAACAATAACAACAACCAATTGGTTCAACCAACGAAAGAAAAGATAACAACCGAAGCAACCACTAGTTGCATATTGTTTGGAGTTGATCTGACCAAAGCCTCAAAGACCAAAGATCCCATGGGTTCAATTGAAGCAACCGAAGCAACCACTAGTTGCATACTCTCTCAAGATAAAAAGCTTGACCAAACCCTAACTTGGACATCATCACCAAAAGATGTCCAAAGCACACAGTTCAATTCTACTAGACGTCGTATCAAGGTAAGCATAAGTCTTTATCTTCGTACTATTTACATATGACTTCTATTTATAATGTGAAAGTAAAACTAGTGCATTTCAAACAAGCTAAGCATTCGTTTAAAGAAAAAAAAATTATTTTAAGAAATTTTGAGTTCATATACATATTAGGTACCTTAATATTTTTACACACAAATATAAATTTGTGTAAAGCTTTCATGAATCTACTCAGCTCACATGATCTTGATGTGGTGTTATCGAACAGGTTCAGATGCAAGGTGTAGTCATTGGCAGAGCTGTGGATTTAACTGTTTTTCATGGATACAATCAGTTGATTCAAAAACTAGAAGAACTCTTTGATCTCAAAGACGAGTTACGAAGCCGCAATCATTGGGAAATAGTTTTTACAAACAATGAAGAAAATGTGATGCCTCTCGGGGATGATCCATGGCCGTATGTTTTCTCTATCTTTCTATATATTGAAAACTATGTTAAATATTAAGAGAAAATGTTTGATTTTGAGGGTTATGTGCATGCAGTGAATTCTGCAATATGGCGAAAAAAATATTCATAGGTTCAAAAGAAGAGATAGAAAAAATGAAGTCCCGGAACAAAGTCTCTCAAGCTAAATCAACAGTTTTAACATCTTCTGACGTACCACCAAACGTCAAAGCATAAGGATAAGAGAGTCTCAGAATTGGAAGAAAGGGGTTTGTTTTAAAATTTCGTAAAGAAAAAAAAAACAGTTTTTTGTTTGTTCCGTGATGTAATAAAGGGTTCGAAAATGTAACCCATGTTTTTATGTTATATTTGTCGACAGTGATGTTGTTGTCCTTTGTGTCTGTAATATGTGTTTCTTCTTCGTTCATAAATGAAAAATTCTCCTTGTTATCGTCATATTATCTGCTTATCGTTGCTACTACTAATGATCAGAGTATATAGTCACTAATTTTTTTGTAGATCTTACTCTAACTATTGTAGTACTTAAAGAAAGAAAGAAAGAAAAGAGAAATCTTTGAGATACAGTTTAAAATTGCCACCCTCTTAATTTTGTAACTTTACCAAAAATCCCTGCAAGAGCAAGAACCATCTTTGAACCTATGAAATCGAACTCGATCCCTAACAATGATCTCTCTCTTATAAATCTTTGAAATATGTTTGAAAACAACGTGACAGTCCCCACAAATTCTCAGGTTGTTTATAACTCTCACCGGACTCTCCTCGTCCGCGCCATCTATCATCATCAGTCCGTAGGCCACCGCCAATTTCTCGCTGTGATAGCACAAAGCGTTCTCTTTCTCTTCCTCTCCTATGTCGTGCAACACAAGTCCCGTCTGCGCCACGTAACCATCCTCCCTTATCTTGAACCTATCCTAATCAACCAAAACATAAGAAAGAAGTAAATCAAAAGCAAATTTGCCAATTTCTGCTGTTAGAACTTGTTATGTACCTGATCTCATCGATCTTCTCATAAATCTCTCTCCATTGTTCATGGCTCTTGTCACTGTTGTGGAATTGATGAATCGTTCCTTTGGCTTCTATGTAGCTAATACCGGGAACTTTCTTCACTTGTTTGCTTTCCATATCATCTCTCACTTGTCCTACGTCCTTCCATCGTCCCTGCGCTGCATAAACATTTGATAGCAACACAAAATCACCGTCATTGTTAACACCCATTTCCTTTATTTTCCTAGAAGCTATCTCAGCCATTTCGACATTATTGTGAATCTCTGAAGCTCCAAGAAGGCTCTGCCACAAAACAGGATCCGGAACCATCGACATCGAACATATAATGTCGTGAGCTTCTCTCAGCCTTCCTGCACGGCTTAACAGATCAACTACACAACCGTAATGCTTCATGTTAGGCTCAACTCCGTTACAAGCCATGTTGTTGAATATAGCCATACCATACTCCACTAATCCTGCGTGTCTACACGCGGTTAGAGCAGCTAAGTACGAGACATCATCAGGCTTAATGCCATTATGCTCCAACTTCTCGAAAATCTCTAACGCTCTGTGTGCTTCTCCGTGCACTGCAAACCCCGTAATCATAGTGTTCCATGTAACAACACTCTTCTTACCCGTGAATTGTTCAAACACTTGAAAAGCTTTATCCACAAACCCGCATTTCGAATACATATCAATAACCGCGTTACTAACAATCACATTATGATCCAACTTTGCATCTTCAATGTATCCATGGAGGATCTTTTCACCTTCCTTAACATCACCCAAATGAGAACAAGCTCCCAAAGCAGCGACAACCGTTACTTCACTTCTTCGAATCCCTTCCATTTCCATTCTTTTATATAACTCCAACGCCTCACTCGCTCGATTCCCCGCCACTAACCCCGCAATCAACGCATTCCACGACGCAACATCTCTCACAGACATTTCATCGAACAACTTCCGCGCACTAATCAAATCTCCATTTTTAGAGTAAGCATCAAGCAACGTAGTACAGAGAAGCGCATCAGCGGAGAATCCACGACGACTAATCTGACAATGAATCTGAACCATAGCGGAAGAACAAAGCGCACGAGCACAAGCTTTAAGAGTAAAAGAACAAGTCAAAGCATCGACTCTACACAAAGCCGATGACGACGATCGCTGCAACATGGAACGATACCATGAAAACGCAAGTGAAGGATGAGAACTTCCGGCGAATCCACGGATGATTGCGTTCCAATCATTGGTTAAAGGTTTAGGGATGTGACGGAAGATTTGTACGGCGAAGGAAAGGTCGCCGAATGGTGAAATTGCGCAGCGTTCGAGAAGACGAGAACGGAGAAAGGAAGATTGGAAATGGCCGGCGGTGAGAAAATGAGATTGGAGTTGTTTGATTTGAGAGAAGGTGACGCATTTTTGTATCATCGTCTCCATGTAAACACGAGCCATTCCATTGACGGAGCTGCACCAAATTAAACCGGGCTCACGAATTAATTGGTATAAGGGATTATTTTTACCGGTTTTGTGTTTTTTTCTTCGCAAATTGAAACCGAAATCAAACCAAAAATAAATCAATTGAAATCTTAAATTGAAAAATAGTTTGCTAAAAAAAAAAAAACAAATAGGAACCAAAATGGCAAAATCTATATTGTATATGTAACAGAACTCGATTTTTTTTTTTTTTTTTTCTCATAAGTGCTTGTCTTTTATTTCAAACTAGAGTTGTAAGGAGTACAACAGTGGAAGCTTCCACTTACATTTAAGACAACCACTAGAACTAACAACATGGATCATGGAACTCGATTTATTTAAGTGAATAGACACAAATAAAGATAAACTAAAATTTTGATTAAAAAATAAATAAATTGAACACAGAAACCTATACCATTTTCGATTTTTGACACATGAAGCAGAGAATGACAAAGGGAAACGAACTACAACTACAGCTACAAGTGGCGACAACCGAAAATCGAAAGCAGAAATAGACACTATGGGAGGAAGAAAAGGCCATCAAGATTGCTTATACGCAGTTCTCAAACACAACTCTTGTAGTGCTCTTGTTCATAATACTCTACAAGATCCCCTTGAATCGAGATTAAACTATTGGGACATCGGTGCTCTTGTTCTTCTATACCTATGTCGCTTTTACATCGGATTTCGGTTTCTTCATGGTTGAATGTGTGTGAGTCATGTCTTTGGGCTCGGTCTCGTCGTTTTGCTTCTCTATTTTATTCCTTCCATGCTTGCTTTATGTGTTGGAATACCATCTTCAATATGGCTTAATATTGTCATTTGTTGCATATGTGTCTGTGCCCCTGAAGAGGACTTGGAAGAGGTTATTCATTGAATAATATATATACAGGTAGAGGAAACGGACTGAAACATTATTCATCAATAATGAAACTTTGAAAATTTCCTGCTATTTTCTTACTTTTTTTTTCTTCTTTACAATATACAATTACAGAATGACTAAGCCAAACATCAAACTTAAGATCCTCTACATGGTCTACAAAGGCATAAACTTCATGATCGTCAGACCATTCTTCCCCTTCTTGTCTAACAACACCTTGGATTTCAACACTTAGGAGAGTGTTCCTTTCGGGATTGAAGTAGAAAACATAAAACGGTTTACGTGCATTATCCTTCATCAAAACAATTTCACCTGAAGCAGTCACCCCAACAACGGAAATATAGTCGTCATCCTTAAGGACTCTATTCTCAGTCCTCAAGGTGTAAGTATATGTAGACCATTCATGTTTCTCGGCATTCTTTTCAACACACATATAAATTACACCTAATTTACCCTTGTAGTTTATCAATTTACTCTAAGCACCATAATAGTAGGGTGTGTTTAGAATAAGAAACTTAAATTTCTCAGACCTAACATCAAAACAAGTTAAAATATGATCTTCATTATCCTCGTTGTAACCTACGTAATACAAAACCCCATTGATGCATATCCCATTACATGCATTACCTGAAGGGTCATGAGAACGAAATGAGGGACATTGGATCGTCCTCCACCTCAGTTTTTCAGTTCCTAATGTCAAGATATGATGACCATTGACACTATTGAACATGACCAAAACCTTGAATTGCTTGCCAATCGGATCAAACCCTAAAAAGCCACCACCCCTTCGGTACCTTGTTCTCGGTTCAGGTAACACCGCATACTGTTCCGTCCGTTCTAGGGTTACATATTACATGCCTTGCATCCTTATCCTCCTTTGAGATCTTTATACTATGAAAATAGAGCAAACCAGAGGCATATCTAAAACCGTCGTAGTACCATAAGTCAAATGAGATCTTCGTATGAAAATCAGCGGCTACATCAAGATATGACTTCTCATATTGATTCTGAGGCTGAGGCGACGAGAAGAAAAACCACTCACTGTCTTGTTTGACCCCAATTAAGAGACGTGGACGAGCCGACGACCTAGTCAAGAACAAGTCGGTGAAGTGTGGCTTGCGAAGCAAGGACCCCCATAGCTTCGATACACAGTGAAACCTAGCGATTGACTTTCCAGGCAATCTCGAGAGTATATCAAGAATGAGATCAATAGGTATGGAATCTGAGTTCTCTCCTCTATTCATGATCGTGTGATGTATTGATTTGTCGGACGGAGAGAGACTCTAATATACAGCGGAGTTTGGGACATGACCAAATAAAGCCCTAGATTTAATACTCAATAGAATCCCTGATTTATTACCATTATTATAAATATTTTGAATAAATTTTATAAATTAAAAAAATCATGACTTACAAATTTTAATGGAGATTCCGGCTGGTGAAAGATCACTTTGTGTTCGGGAATTGTGGAAGAATGGAATGGGGTGGGATTTGGCCAGAATCACACCATTTATTTCGCAAAAAACAAAGCGGCAGCTTATGTCGGTGGTGCTTGATAATATTACAGGGTCAATAGATCGGATGTCTTGGAGTGAACAATCTGACGGGAGTTTTACAGTAAAGTCCGCCTATGCTATGTTGACGCGGAATGAGTTGCCAAGACAGAACATGGAGAAAATATTTGATAGAATTTGGAGAGTTATCGCACCGGAACGTGTTCGGGTGTTCTTTTGGCTGGTTGTACAGCAGGCCGTGATGACGAACAGTGAGAGACATCGACGACACTTATGTGAGTCAAGCTTGTGTCAAGTCTGTAATAGCGGGGAGGAAACAATACTCCATGTTCTCCGGGATTGCCCGGCGATGTCGGGGGTTTGGCAGAGACTAGTTCCTCCGGGAAGGATTCATCAATTCTTTGTGGCATCGTTATTGGAGTGGGCCTATGGGAACCTAAAGAACAGTGAAGAACAAGGAGATAATGAGTGGGCTACGATGTTTGTGATGGCTGCATGGTGGGGATGGAAGTGGCGATGCGGCGACGTGTTTGGTATGACAGGTAGGTGGAGAGATCGGGTAAGATTCATTAAAGATCTTACCAAGGAGGTGTTGGCTGCGCACCGGTCAGTTAAGGGTTCGTGTAATGGGCCTGTGAGAGAGGAGAGGATGATAGCGTGGTCTCCACCGGCGGAAGGTTGGACTAAATTGAACACCGATGGTGCTTCAAGGGGAAACCCGGGCCTAGCAACAGCTGGTGGAGTATTGCGGGATGGCGAGGGAGCGTGGCGAGGAGGTTTTGCCCTGAATATTGGTATATGTTCGGCACCATTGGCAGAACTTTGGGGAGTTTACTACGGTCTATACATAGCTTGGGAGCGAGGTTATAGACGGGTAGAGTTGGAAGTGGATTCGGAGATTGTGGTTGGTTTTCTCACGACAGGGATAAGTCCATCTCATCCGCTGTCTTTCCTGGTACGCCTGTGCCATGGCTTCATATCGAGGGACTGGATAGTCCGTATTGCTCACGTGTATAGGGAAGCTAACCGTCTTGCTGACGGGTTAGCAAACTATGCGTTTACCTTACCATTAGGGTTTCATTTGTTTAATTCTAGATTAGATGCTTTGAATTCAATTGTTTTAGAGGATGCTATCGGGTCTGCGAGACTACGTAACATTCCCGTGTAGTCCGATTTTCTTTTTATTTTAATAAATTTGGGGAGACCTTGTCTCCCCCTCTCTTACCAAAAAATTTTTTTAGATTAATACTCAATCAAACCACTGAAAATTAATAATGTTGGGATAATGACATTTTATTAATTTATAGTGATATTAAATTTTAAATAATATTTAATAATTTATAGCATAAATTAATATTTACTAATATATAGAGAGATTTGTTTTAATTGTTAAATTTCTAGACAAATATGAAACTGAGTCAACTTTATCTAACTTTTTTTTTCTTTTGTGAAACTGAGTCAACTTTATCTAACTAAAATTAATATTTTAGATGTTATAAATTATGTAATTTTGGACTTGAAATTTAGATAAAGCTATTTCGGCAACAAATTACAAAGACCATATAGATGCATTAACTTATTCAAACGATATACAGTAGAACCTCTATAAATTAATACTCGATAAATTAATAAACACGATAAATTAATAAATTTTGTCGGTCCCGAGTCGGGCTAGTGTAAAAATTAACCAAATTCGATAAGATAATAAGATAATAAGTTTTTTGAAATCCCTATGTAAAAATATAGTCCTAATAATATCATAAATTAATAATCATATAAATTTTCATATATACATATATATAATACTTTTAGTGTTTTTCATAAAAGCCAAAAGTTTTTGTAAGTTTTCAAATTTTGAATATGCATAATTTTGTTTTAATAGTCGTATAAGTTTTTAAAATACAACAATGAATATCACTATTTGTGGATTTTAATTTATGTATATCGTTTGTATATGAATTCTATAATCGTTGTTATTCATTGTTTAAAAAATATTATTTTTTCTTCGAAATATTAAGTTTTTAAGTCTAAAACTATAAAATTTATAACATCCGTACATTAGATCACATTGCTTTACCTCGTATTTTTTTTAAAAAGTTTTCACAATTGAAATAAAAATTTCTATAAATTAATTTTTATTAATTTACATTATAAATTAATAAGTATTACAAATTCAAATTTTTGATTATTCCCAAATTAAAAAGATATAAAATTTTAGTTGTTTTTATAATGTAGTTATAGAGTATCCTACAACACTATAGCTTAAAAGCACAAAACAATTGTTTTATACAATACTAGATCCTGACCCGCACGTACGTGCGGGGTTTCATATTTTAAGAAAATGTGTTGTAATAAATTTTTTGTAAATATAGAATATTTTTGTTATTTTTGTGATAGATATTGTTGTATATATTATATAATGTACACAGAAAAATGTAGAATGCTATTTATATTGTTTATGACACAATAACTAATGTTGTGATCTATATGTCAAATTTTGGAGTTTGAAATTAAAGAGTAAATTAGAAAAAAAAATCTTATTAGATTGGAATATAATATAGGTTAGATTGATGTAAACAAATTTATTTTATATAGTATTTATAACACAATCTTAGATTATTTGTGAGATAATCAACGACGTGGATGTATGCATAATATTTATAGGAAATAGATTGTACATGAAATTAGGTTTTAATTTGTGGATGATGACCGAAAATATTAATCTTAATTGCATATTTAAACTTATGATGACGAAAATTATAAAAAAAAATCTAAAATTTCCTATGATCCTTATGCATTATCGCAAATATGATGATTATGATTGTTCAAATACAATTAATGAGCTGTTGAAAAAATTTCTATTAATGTTTGTTTCCAGAAAAGAAGCTATTCAAATTTAATAGAAAGATAAGAATATTGGTGTGAATTAATATTTTTTCATTTTGAAGTATTTGCATAGAAAATTTAAATATGGTATTTAAATTATATTTTAATGTTTTTTGAAAAAATAAAATAATCTAATTTAGAAGAATATATATTCCAAAAGCTTGTAACAATTTGAGAAGAAATAAAATAATTTATTTGGCTCTAAATAAAATAATTTGGAGATATAGTAACTATTATAATACGTTTTAAAAATATATATTTTTATATAATTCAAATTTAGCTTAGTCATATATATTTAAAATAATGAAAACTACCCGTTTCTCAAAAATATATTTCAAAATTTATATCATTTAAATTCCAATTAAAATGTAAAATAATCTAATCTATACTGGAAATATTATCTAGATATTTAGAATCTAAAATCTAAATTTTGTTGAATAGGTTATTTTTAAAAGGATGGAAGTATTTAGTTTAGATTATATATGACAAATATACTAAATGTTTTTTCATATTTGGAAAATAAAATATTAAAATCGTTTTTTTCATGTATACTACTAATCAAAATTAATTAGCATAGTTTTGTTAAGAAAATGTATTAAAATCTAAATTAAATGATAATTTGTTACATTATATTAGATTGCCCGAAATATCTAATAATATATTACCAAAACAAATAAGTTTATATATATATATATATATATACAATTTCGAATTAAATAATTTGATTTATTATGGAATCTTCTTTAAACTATTTCCAAAAATATTGGGCAGTTATTATTTTATTGATTTATTTTCGATTATTTAAAAAATGTTTTTTTTTTCTTTCTTCAAATTTTAAAAAAATCAATGGCATTCTATGTAATTTTCTACAACTTAAAGGTTTTTCATTATTGAGTGATTCCCAATTAATAGTATAGATAAGTTAGAGAGACGAGCTCTAACGAAAATTTAATTTCTTAGAAAAATATTTAAACCATACATTAGTATATTATCTTACAGAGGTTTTACTGTATACGTAATCAATCGATAAACCGTCAAACAATCAACTGCTACGAACAACAGACTCAAAGCCTCTCTATTCTTTTGATGGTCGCCGCGCCAAGATGCCCCATTACACTACACATGACAAGTTTCTTGTTTCCTTGGTTTCAATTTCGCAGCTCGTTCTTCGTACGACGCTGCAAGAAGAAGAAAAAAGCAAGATGATCATATACATGAGCTTTCCATATTTGCATATGTACATGTTGCAGTGAGATATCGAAGAAGACTTACGCTCAGTTGGTCGAGATAATAGGGGAACGTGTTCTGCTCTTTTCTTCTTTTTCTCTATGTCACTGCATGAGCTTTCCTCTGTTGAAACTGAAATTTTATTTTGAGTTGATTCTCTCTTTCATAGAAGTTATCTTACTACTACTTACGTTAAAGGAGATAATGATATATTGTACCATTGCTTAGAGGTAAGCAGTTCCGGAGAGCCTCCTGGTAAATCACAGACTCTAATTGGTATGTCAACGATTCATTCTTGAAATGAGACCGCAGTGACTCTGCAGCGCCTTTAAGCATGGAAAAAGGGGTGTTATTATCATATTTACTGAATCTAAAACCACTTCCAAGGTGTCTCGAACAGACTTAATTACCTGGAGAACATTTGAAGTCAACATTTTCGAATTCACATGTACGGAGGACTAAGGGTATCTCTGAGGCCAAGAGGTATTGAGGTTTTCTTGGCGTTTTCTTCGTGTCCAACAATGTATCTATCACCTACGTCAAGAGTAAACACCATCCAGTTCATCCCTAAATCAACACTTGATGAAAATATAAACCCCCCCAAGTAAGGGTTGGATTGAGCTAGGAAACTGGAACAAACATGAAGGTCTCCAGATAACTTACATCAACTGATTCAACGCCCTGCCCAATCATGAATAGCACGGCGACCATGCAGCGGATCTGGTGCCACAGGAAAGCACTGCCTCTCATTGTAAATGTGCAAAGCTGATCACCCTCGTGACTTCACAAGAAGGAAAAACAAGAATATCGGAGGTTTTAGAACGAAAAGAAAAAATAATAAAAGATAAATGATCAGAATAATGTGTATATAAAGTAGTGACTGGTGTGAGTTTAAGATTGGAAGACATTATGCCCAAGAGGATGCAAATTTTCTACTGTTCCTGTTAATTATAGAACATGATTTTGTTTATCATTAAAATTTATCCAATTCTATTAGTCATAACCCTATAATTCTAGTGTCTACCATTAGTTCCTGAAAACTCCTACAGTTTTAAGCAAGAATCTTAGTTGACCTTGGCCTTTCTAGCATCAAAAATTATTTTAAAGAATACTAATGCAGTCAGCAGTCATCAAATGAAGGATCAGAAGATCTGCTTAAATGTGCTTTTTACCAAAGCGAACCTATTTTGACAAGGAGAGACTTCAAAGAAAGTAACACGTCGTGTATAGCAATGCACATTTGCCACATCCATCTTGCAGAAGTTTCTGAAATCATGCTCCCCAATAAACTTCTTCCCGGCAATGTCCATGGCCTAGAGGAAGATGCAAATCAAAATAAACATCTACATTGTTTCAATTTTGAAGTGTTTTGACTTTATTAACAAGTGTAGAGATCACTGCACCGAAAGATTCAGGTTTTGTCTCCAGAAAAAGTATTTATATTCTCTAGCATAGCAACTAAACCTGTACCCAAGGAAACAAAAAAAAGGTAAGCATGCACCATCCAATAATAGTTCACGAAGTATTCTGCAGTCTTAAGGGAGGAATAGCACAAACAATTACAAAGGATTTTTCTAAAAAAAAGGGTAACACACAAACCTTGCATGAAAGTCAACAGGAGCAGGAGACCATCCGATAACTCGGATGTCATCAGGGAGAGCACGATTTAGAACTCTTACATAATCATATTCTGGTCCTAAACCAGAGAAAGCAGAGAGTTACGGCAATACCATTAAGAGGGTGGATACCAATAAATAACATTCTCAGAGTAAACTTACTTTCACCCGTTTTCCCATTAACTTGGGCTTTAGAGTCTCCAGGAGGTGACTTCAGTCTGGATCTTAAGAACAAAGCAATCACCTGCATCAATAATCGAATACGCATATGAGATTGCTTCTTCCACGACCCTACCTTATAGACATTTGGGAATGCTCCTATTACAGGGTTTTTGAAAAACATCAGCACAATAAGAATTGGTTCTTAAACTGATGAGATTATATGATTCAATGGGAATTATATCATTGGCACACAAGATCATTTGCTACAGACAACCAATGAGATCGAAAGAAATTATTGAGAAGTAAAATGCTAGAGATCCTAAGGAAAAAAAAATCAGAAGAGGTCCAAGCAATCCACCTGCCCTGTGGACGAAACACCTTTATCTGTTCTTCCACATCTCGAGTAACAAGAATCTTTCTTGTCCCCAACTAAAAGCCGTGTCCTTTCAAGTGCTTTAAAAACTTCTGACTGCAAGAAACACACAAATTACACATCATGCAAATAAAAACTAGTTATTCCTTAACAAACAAAACAAAGAGAACACAACCACACCTCAATACTTGGTTCCATTTGTGCTTCAGCCGAAAAGCCGTAAAATCTGTAACAAGAGAAATTCATTCATTCATACAATTAGGAACAATGACATACCATGAAGAATAAAAAAGTAACCTAAAAACATATGGCATACCTCTTACCAAAATACATAATCTTTAGTGCAACATATCTCTTCGAGATAAGATGACTCGGTATACTATTCTTATCTCCTTTCCTAACTCTCCTTCTCCTAACTAAGCTACTAGAATCTGACACTGACCGATCATGCTTCACTTCCATCTACAATATAAACACCGAGATTCTTGACAATTTCGAACAAACTAGTATGAAGTCAATCAAAAGTTAAGAATATCTTCACCTGTTGGCATTGGCAGCTTGAAACCTGAGACAACAATTTAGCATTTTCCACTTCTAACTCCTGATGAGAGACATAGAACAAACAATGAATCAATCAACAAATTTGTGCTACTTCACCAAAATTATTCAACATAATTTCAAATTTAACCTCAAGGACTGTGTAATCGAATCGTTCCACTAACAAAATGCTTATCAACGAAGGGCACAAACATTGAGCAAAGAGACTACAGAGAAGTTGAAGAAGCGAAGATGACAAGTTGTTCGGAGATTTTTACCTTCACGCGATTACGGAGAAACACTAGTTCGGTTTCTTTAGCGATTTCAGAGTCTCGGTCATCGCCGCCGGGATCGGATTTTCCGTCGGAGATAGTCATTAATCAGCGGCGGAGTTTAAGACGGATACACGAATGACGGCGACGAAACGAGAATCGACGCCGGTTGAAACGAGTCAACGACGGCGACGAAACGAGATTCGACGCCAGTTGAAAAGAGTTCAACGACGGCGACAAAACGCGGCGTCGAAGAGCAAACAGTTTTGGGTTTTGGGATAGTCACAGAGTCATAGATACATATGTTTCTCTATTTACATATTAGTCACTATAGTTATTGATATTTCTCTGAAACCCCTTTTACTTTTTGTTTTTCTATTTTAAAGATTTTTTTTTTAATCTTTTTTTTAAAGATAATATTGGTTTTGCTGACGATCTATTTAATTTCTGGATTAGAATAAAATAAAAAACAGTTTACAATTATTTTTTAGTTAAAATTAATATTTAAGATGTAGTGTAAGTTGTAACAGAACAGTTAATAAAGCTTATCTTTATATTTTTTTTTTATTTTTTTTTCAGAAATTATTAATTTAGTCGTAGTAGAAACTGACTTTTTATATGACTTGAGGATTCAACAATAGAATTATTTAGCTCTCTCCTAATAAATCATCGAAGCACGAAGACCTGTTTTCAACTATGGGAACCTCAAAGAACGAATTCGAAAAGCTTACGTTATATGTAGGAGATCTTGATTCCAATGTTGACGATAGTGAATTATACACAACATTCAATGAGATCACTCATGATGTTTCATCAGTTAAAATTTGTCGCGACCGAAACACCGGCTCATCTCTTGGTTATGGATATGTTAATTTCAACCATAGTTCCCAAGGTAACTCGTAATATTCCATATGTTCGTATATATTCCCTCTGTTCGTAGAAGATTGATTTTCTAGAGATTTCACATATTTTAAGAAACAATCATTGTTTAATTATTTATTTTTATTAAATATTTTTAATAAACTATGAACCAACCGTAATCTGAAACAGTTAATCATTACGTCTTGAAATCTACGATTTATTAATATCAAACTTGTAGGAACAGAGAGGGAGAGTTTCATTACGTTACTTGTTTCTAGGGTTTAGTCGTTGAATTTTTATTTTTTAGGCAAACGTGTATTTGTTTCGATTTAAATTATGATTTAAGTTTTTTAACGAATTTGAATGTTATTGGTTTGATTTTTTTTTTTTTTTTTCTTGGGGAAAAACAGCGAAGACTGCAATGGAGATGCTGAATTTTTACAAGTTAAAGGGAAAACCTATGAGGATAATGTTTTCAGAACGTGATCCTAGTAAGAGGAGGAGCGGCAGAGGTAACGTGTTTGTCAAGAATCTAGACGAATCTATCGACAACAAGCAACTTAGCGACATGTTCTCTGCATTTGGCAAAGTTCTCTCTTGCAAAGTGGTTCGTGATGCTTCTGGAGTTTCGAAAGGATATGGGTTCGTCCAGTTTTACTCAGAGCTTTCAGTCAATATCGCATGCAATGTTCGCAATGGCACGCTCATCCGCAATCAACATATTCACGTTTCTCCATTCGTTAGCCGTCGTCAATGGGATGAATCTCGGGTTTTCACTAATGTTTATGTTAAAAACTTGGCGGAGACTACTACGGATGCTGATTTGAAGAGGCTTTTTGGGGAGTTTGGGGAGATTACTAGCGCGGTGGTGATGAAAGATGGAGAAGGTAAGTCTAGAAGGTTCGGGTTTGTCAACTTCGAGAAGGCTGAGGCCGCGGTTACTGCGATAGAGAAGATGAACGGGATAGTAGTTGATGAAAAAGAGTTGCATGTTGGGAGGGCTCAGAGGAAAAAGAATAGAATTCAAGATTTGAAAGACAAATTTAAACTAGAAAAGATAGGACGGGATGTGAGAACACGTGAAGGGATGAATCTTTATGTGAAGAATCTTGATTATTCCGTTGATAACACAAAGCTTCAAGAATTGTTCTCAGAGTTTGGAACTATCATTTCCTGCAAGGTACGTATGCAATCTATTAGCAAAAGAATAATTTGATTTGTGAATACGACGAATTATAGAATTTAACTTATGAATTTTGTAGGTCATGGTCCATTCCAATCGTATTAGCAAAGGTGTTGGGTTTGTTGAGTTCTCAACGAGCGAAGAAGCTTCTAAAGCTGTAAGTTTGTAAACCATGTAATGGTTTTTTTTGGTGTTGCCTTCTTAATCAAGGAACTCACAATAATAAGTTGTTGTTTTTACACAGATGCTCAAGATGAATGGGAAAGTGGTGGGAAATAAACCAATCTATGTCTCTTTGGCCCAATGTAAAGAGGAACATAAGCTTCATTTACAAACTCAATTTAATAACTTTCCGTGGAACGTTGTTTCGTCAACTATAGCACCAAGTCCTCACCAACATCCTATCTTCAGTCAAGCAGTCGCTCCGGCAACAATGTTATCTCCACAACCTCCATTTAGAGGATACAACTTCCAATCGTATTTTATGTGTGGATCAAGAATGCCAAACAGTTGCCCTCCAATGTCTATCCCTAATACCATGGTGCCACAACCATTTTGTCCAACTCTATACCCACCTGCTCCTCCTGTCGGCCTCTACCATAGTTTGCCACTGCCACTACTACAACCAAATCTATGGAACCCATACCGTAGAATTTAGTAGCTTATAGGACTTGAAATTATGCTTCCAAAAGCGAACGGTTGGATTAATAGTCTTCTTTTATTAAGTTAAGGTCATGTTAGGATTTCATTTACCATATTATATTTACTCACTGGTTTTAATATGCGTAAAGTTTCTTTTGTCTCTAATTTTCAACATTCATGTTTAAAATTACATAGCCTGTTTTAAAAGTAGAAGAACAAACCAATGCAAATAGGTTTCAACTTAAAAGAAACTACAAAAATTGTCTCTGCATAAAAAATAAACAAAGTCCAAGAAAATCCGAAATTGTATGGTTCCTCCTCAAATCTATCAACTATCTAAAGCCATTTTAGTAACATTGAAGCATCACAACCTATTCGTAGGAGGTTTGACTCTGTAAATGCGAACTATCCAGTTGGATGTTGTGTAAGCTTCTTCTAAGTGTTCAAGTTTGATATCTTTGTTCCCTATCTCCACTCCTCTTGCTCTATCATACCTGCCAATAATTCCACCGCTCAACTTTTTTTCATATGTAAAGTAAATGCGTTTATAATGAATTAAACTATCTTCCAAATGCAAAACGCAAATAGGTGTTTAACGTACCCGGGTGGCTTGCCGTATTCTGTGGTCAGCTCACCGAACCTGTAATAGCATAACTTGTACCTATACACGAAAACAACAATTAAGATGAATTGCATCGTTTTCAAATTTACCTTATACATGCTAAAAGTAGAGTCTTGAGTGCTAACTTACATAAGACAGTTCAGCATTTTTGGTGATGCACCCTTGTCTACACGGAATTCACCATTCACAAGGTAATCAGGTTCCTTGATCACTGGAAATACTCCGCCTCCAATTCTCACCATCCACAAGAACCTAACCCACAATTTTTATAATATTAAAGATGATCATTAAATCAACTGAATCAAAAGAGTCTCCTTATGAATCAATTAAGAACTGGAAGACCATTAAAGATATTAACGTGCCAGATTATCAGAAGTATATCATCATTTGGTATTCTGGAGATATATGTAATAATGACCCACTTAGACAAGCCTATGCCATTTGTTTGCTCACTTGTACAAACCAATTACTACAAACCCCACACTTGTTGTATAACTGACAGGCAGCCAGATAAGCAAGGAAAAAAAAACGTATATATCAAACAAGCCACCAATAACCAGATTTTCAGTAATAAATGAGAAGAGGAGCATACATGAGAGAAGTTAAAAGACTTACTTGTTGATATCATCTGAAGAATAACCAGTAACACCACCAAAGACGACCAATACATAGTTCACATCAAGTGACCTCATAATGTCATACGCCTCATCTTCATAAGAAGACATGGCACGTCCAACGGTAGCAATATGCGTGTTATTCCAGGTATTGTTATCGACGATGACAGTTCTGTTTCCCATGGCAGTAATTTGGTACCCATAGTCCCACCACGACATGATCTTAGCATCAGTGGGTGTGTTTTGCCTAAGCCAGTAGTAGGCCTCACGGTAATCATCAAAGATAATTCTGTTCCCATGGGCTCCTCTTGCAGCTAGAACAATGGAGGGAGATGAATATGCCTCTGATGTCACCCATGTGCAGTGAATAGCATATCTACTGAGCAAATAAAATACACCAACAAGAAGAGCAATAGCACCATTCTTCTGGAAAGGCTGAGACTGATCAAGTGTAACCTGCTCGGACATACGAGACAAGGATTAAAATTTCTCCTTTCACCAGAGAAGCGTGCTACAGTTCAAAGTAGGTGGCAAGTAGTAAAATAGTTTAACACAAAGCAGATGAGAAAATGGACACTAAAGATTCACCTTTGAAGAGGCTTTTGAACTACCAGCTCCTTTCGTGGAACCAGTCTGAGAAACCTTTTGTTTTGTCCTTAACAGAGAAGTTAAATTCTTAACAGTGGCAGAGACAGCTATGGCACTGATAAGACAAACTGCTGGAGTAGCGACGAGAATAAGCCGAACCATGACACCAGCAAAGTACAAGCTAGTGAGACCATACATGACAATAAATATTGTAGCGTCCGTCAAACGCTTGAAACAGAAGTAAAGACCCGCAGGGAAAAGAAAGAGCAGAATATGGTAGTCAAACATGAAAGACGACCAAGCTGTAGGCTGATGCTCAGAAACAGATGCAATAATGGGAATGTGATCCTTTGCGTAAGTTGGGTCAAGCAACGAGTAAAATCGACCAGTCCATGGAGATATATAGCCAGACGCTGTTCCTACACCCAAAGCAATACCACCAACCAAGATAGCCGATGTCACAGTTATCCTCAAAAAGGTTTGGAACAACTTGGTGTCATTGAGCTGGTACTTCACCCAGTCCAAGAAGTAAAAAACTTGCATCAATAAGAAGACGCCCATTGCACCCATATGCTCACCAGATTGAACATGTTGAAAACCAACAAACCGGATTTGCATCGCAAGCAACATCCCCAAGATATACATACAGTTATAAGCAATGTAAAGCCTCATCGAATACCTTCCGGTGATCAACAACACCAACACATAAAGCGGAACCAAGTTGATAATAAACACATATCCTCCCCAAGCCGAAACCATATAAAAGTAACCAAACGCAGAGCCAAGAGCCCAAGCCAATGAACCAGTGTTCACCGCTTTAACAAACAGATAAAACGTCAACAAAAGTGCGAAAATCGCGACAGCTTCGTTATCATACGACCCGGCTACAGACCGAGAAATGTATCCAGGGCAAATAGCGATTAAAACAGCAGCAACAAGACCAGCTCCTGTATCCCAAATCTCTTTACCAAAGAAATACGCAACTAAAGTCGTATTCGACGCGAAAAACGGTGCGGTTAACACACAAACCTCACGGATATGAACGAAGAATCGGAGAAATCGCAATGTCCAATAGATTAACGCAGCGGTGACCATAAGACCAGGATAAAGCGTACCGCCGATGATTCGACCAAGCGGATACCAACTCTCGGAATCGAACCAGTTCCAAAACTCGTAGAAGCCTTTCTCAGTGAGGAAAAGAGTCGTACGGTAGTTGAAATACGGATCGAATTCGTGGATCATGGATTCGTATCGGAGAACACTGAAGAGACGAGCTATGAAAGCTAAGATGTAGACGAGACCAAGGATCGAGATACGGAGCAAGAGCTCTTGTTGTTTCGTCTTCAATTTTAGGGATTTGAAAGAGAAGAAACTAGTGTTGAGTAGATCTGGATTCGTCGTCTTCGTCGCCATGGATTCCGATTTCGTTGGCTCTGATTTTCCTCCCATTGCTTTGAGGAAATGGACGAGTACCGATCTCCGACGGGTATGATCTTAAAGTCAAGTCGTCGGAATTGTGAGTGTAGAGAGTTCTAACTCTTACTGATTTGTGATTTTTTTTTTTTAATCAGTGATCAAAGTCAGTGTGAAGTGAAGTGAGTGGCAGATTTATTGGGCTTTTACTGAGCCCATTATTTACCATAGCATAGCCCATCAGTTAAAATATTTTCACAAGTACTTTACAATGCATCTTTCACCGTTGCCTCTACACTTGCTATGTGTAAGTGAAGACAGAACACTATTATACATGAAGGACATATAAATTGTTAAATTACTATACATAAATGGGATCTGACAGAAGAGGGTATTTAGGCGTCAAGGCCTTGAATCTCGGCGTATGTGAGTGAAAGCGCACGCTGAAGTTTCCGTGGAGACAAAACCTCAACCTTGGCCAAGAACGTGGCTGTGACAGATCGATGATCCGATAGTTTAATCTCGTTTCTTCTGTAATTAAAAAGCTTCATTCCCTTTCCATTCCAAATGATGCGGTCACACCTGATCAATCATTCCAAATGATTCAAAGTCACTTCGAACTCATTGTTATGTATACTATGGAAAAATGTTGTATTACAGTGTATGAAGACAATACCAGGCTGGTCTACGTTTCCCGGATTCCGGGTCATCTCCGATGTAGTTCTCTGAATTGATTTCGTATTTGTATGTTGGTGCAAAGTCTAAAGTTCCCTCTGACCATCCCTCGAAGACGTTCCCTTTTGTCATTTCTCTTGAAAGCTACCAGAGAATAAAACATGTAATTCAATCTTGGTTTGGACCCCTCTATCAAAAGATTGCTTCATATGTAACTTTAATAACATAAACGTTAGAACTTCACGATTATGCTGCAGTAAAGGTACCTGGTCATACTCTATCAACCTCTGCCATTCCTTTCTTGCAATAAGTTCATGTGTCTTCTCATACGACAAGTTAATCCGATAGTTCAGATCTCCCAGCCAGATTATTCTTCTACACAAGGTTATCTTGTTATGTTTTAAAAAATTAAGAGTTAACTGTCGTTTAATGGATCAACTGAGATAAAACGTACTCATGATCACGGATGCTTCTTGGAAGCTCATTGGCATTTAAAGAATGCGGAAGAAACTGCGTTCTTCTGTGAATTTCACGTGCATCATCGTTTCTTTTCTCTTGATCTGTATCCTTTTCCCCAGATGACAGATGCGAGCACAAGAAACAAAATGGTGTTTGATAGATTGACATGCTCACAGATACAGATCCCTATAACACCGCAAGAAACCGTACGTTATATGCTAGCCTACGAATAAATATTTAGAGCAACTAGTAAGAGAAATCAAGACCTTGTTACCAATGTAGCCCATAATACCAACACCAACAGTAGAGACACAAAGGTTGCTTATGTGCTTGCGCAAGTTCCTCCTAACCCAGATGGTGAGAAACACTCCAACCATCTGTTTGCTCACAATCCTTACATACGATGGTTTTCTCAGATTCGTGATTGTCAGATTCATTGACTTGAAGGAACCACGTCTTTCGGAAACATATTGATTTAGCAGCCTCAATGGAGGCTCTGGCCAGCTCAAACCTACTCTTTCAGTGTAACTAAATCTTTCTTCCCTATTGGAATCACTATTAATCTGCATCGAGAGAGAGCGGTCTGGCGTATTTGGTGATGAAAATTGCCTTTGTAGATATTCTTGTATTGGCAAACAAGACGCATTGTCATTGGTAGAACCCAAAACTTCTATATTAGTAAGTGAATCTTCGCTTACGATTGGTATGTCCGTGCTTTCAACAGAGTTGAGTTTGTTATCCATTGAACTAATCGCATCGCAAGCATCATGACTGGTTTCAACAAACATATCTTCTACACTATAAGGAACCTCTTCAGATTGCTTAAACTTTGATGGAGAAGACGGATCACTGTGACTTACAATATTCAGCTTTCTAGGTCGAACTCGGTTTAAAGCATCCCGTATCAAGTTCTCCCATTCCGTAGCAGGCTGGTCATCCTCCATACCAAAAATGTTTCCAGCATTTAAGGGAACAATTTCCTGAAGACTGAAATGAAATTAATCATAAACACTGAATACAGAACTCTTTCACCAAGGCACTTAATCAAAAGATTCAGAAGAAAAAAAACATACCCAAGAACATAAATGTCAGCAGGTTCAACAGTGTCTAGCCAACCATCAATATCCAAGTCAGATGAAGGAACTCTCCCTCCAACATTCCATGTCCCAGCACAGATTCTAGCTACATCAAAACCACATACCAGGGACTCACACAGATGAAAAAAATGGAACTTCTTCAATAAATGCTTCACAATATAGCATCAGCTATCAAATATCTGTATACAAACTAAATATAAGTACAAGGAGCTGTGTTTCCTCAACTAGACAGAGACCAGCAGAAACATCAACAATAAAAAAAACAACATTGAGGATGCAAAAATAAGCAGAGAAATCAAAAGACCTGATTGCTTTGGTTTCCATATACTGCACCCTGAAAGTTTCAGAATTTCGTCTTCTAAGCTTAGGCCCATCTGAAATTAGAAAAAATGAATCTGAATGAGCAATTATGTTCCTCTAATGCAAACACTATCACTGAAAATTAGCCTAAACAACACAGCTGAGAGTGTTCAGATCACATTACCGTCAGTATCGACACGAGGATTGGTAACTCCAGAGCTACTTGGGTCAAATTCTGCTACACCAGGTTCAGATTCAGTCACAATAGAGTATATAAAACCTAATTATTCCCGGAGAATCAGAGTAAGCTGACCTTGGGCTCTATCTTCGTACTCATCGTCACTATCAGCGCTATAATCTGATTCAGTAGCAGAAACATTGAACCATTTACGGAGAACAAGACGTGCCCAGTAGAGCTGGAGACATGAGAAAGCTGAGCAACATATTGTAGCCCAATTGCTCTGCAACATTTCACATGATCGTTATCCCCAAAAAAAAAAACCTAATTCAACCAAACTATACGAAGGAAAAAGGAGAAGATAGAGATCTGCATACCTCGGTTCGCCGTGATCGTGATCGTACTTCCGCCATAAACTCCGGTCAAACCTAACAGAGAGAGAAGAAGAGGTTGCAGGAGGAAGAAGACGCGGTTGAGACTTAACGACCTTTGGTAGGATATTGATTTCTTTTTAGAACCGGTGGTTAAAAGTTTGATTATATTCCGGTTTAAAACCGGTTAAGAATATGTCAACTAAATTTGGGAGAAAATAATTGACTAACAAATCTAACATACATAGTGACACAACTTACCCAAAAAAAACATACATAGTAACACAAACAAATGTTTGTAATTATATAGAAATAAAATTTTACACAAATATTTTTTTTAATTCTCTTACAAAAAATATTAGTTATTTTTAATTTATTTTTTTTGTTAAGTGTATGAGGGGTTTGGGCCTACACCTTAATCCCTCCATGGCCCATGACCAGCCTTTGCTAATACTTTATAACATGGCGTAAATCATCTCTCCCACGGGAAATCGAATTAGAAAGCACATGGGTCCAACCCCTGCACTTAAGGCTTGATTGGTTCTCCCGCTACCGCCCGCAAACGCAAACGCAGCGGTTGCGGTTGCTAGCGTTTAAAACCAATCATAAAAAACGTTTTATACCGCTCCGAACCTCTCTAGACCGCTCCGAACCGCCGAATTCAAAAGCTCCTTCCTGCAAACGTTTGCGGTTGCGGGCGGTAGCTGTTGGCAAATTTTTTTTTATAATTCAAATCCTATATATATATATTAAAAAATACATAAATAACAAATAAATTAAAAAAAAAATTATCAAACCCTATATATATTAACGTTAATTCTCAAAACCCTAATTTTTTACCAAAATTATGGCGTCAATCTAAACTCAAGAATGACAAAATACAAACTAAGTATTGTAATAAAATTATTAATCCAGAGGATCTAAGAATTCAAAAAATTAGTTTGTCATATTTTTTTTTTTGTAATTTGTTATATTACTTGATGCTGTTTTTTATGAACCAAATGCATGAAGTAATAAGCACTTAAGTATGAAATATATTATTTTGAATATTATATAGTAATTTTATATATTTTATTATTATTAATTATATATAAATTGTTTTGTATTTTATCATAATAATATAAATATTTGGTGTTTTTATACTTTATTATATAATTATAAATTATATTTTTTTTGATCATTTTCGATTTAACCGTTTTCGTATCCGCTGGTTAACCAGTCATAAAACTCCCGCAAACGCACCAATTTTCAACCGCTTAACCAGTCGTTCAAAATGCATCATAACGCTTGAACCGCAACCGCCCGCTTCCGCAAACTCCAGCAGACGTAACCGCATCCGCTGCGTTTAAACCAGTCAGGCCCTTAAACCACTAGCCCAACCCAGCGTTGATAAAAATATTAGTTATCCTTTATTTGATTTCATTTTTCTATAAATAAATAAATTGGATCATTCAATATCCTAAGGTTTGGTCGGCATATTGATTGATTCGGGTGGAACTATCCAAGAATAATCGGTCCGGATGAGAAGAAGTGACTAAACATATGTAATGTGCAATCTAAGCTGTGTAAGCTGAGTAATTAGCATGGCAACCAGTACTTCGACTTCTTAGACCTCAGAAAACTCCTTGGCAAGGTTAGTGTGTTCTACTCTTACATTTTGAGTTTTTATATGCAAATTAAGTGTATCACTTTGAAACAAACATTTCCTGAATATTTACCGTAGAAAAGATAGATGGTTTATAGTAGTAAAAAGTAGGTCTCCAACATAGGATAAAAAAGTCTCCAAGAATGTTAGTATTTTATAACTAGGTTAGCTCGAAGCCTCGAACAACCATAAATTAGCGGCCGCGTTAAAGCATTTGCTTTTGGAGCGTGCATGCAGACAAATTAACCACACTTTTTTTTTGGTAAGGCGACAAATTAACCACATTTAATTATATCATTAGTTACCCTAAAATCTCTATCGCCGCCTACAAAATACTTCTTAAAGTTACATATGTATACCTAAGTTTGTGAAACATGAGTTAACTAGTAACATGTGACATTAGTATTCTAATAGTTTTACCAGCTGAAATAGATATTAAGCAAAGCTAAAGTATATCTTATCAACTTATCGAGTACAAAACTTTAAATGGAAAAAAAAAAAAAAAACTTTAAATGGATAGTAAAAAGAGGTCAAAGTCTAAAATATATTTTTTATACATTTATAGCTCTCTCCTTCATGTGAGTGTTTTTTTTTCTTTCTATAAACAATCTTTTGATGCTGCTCACCTCCCAAAACGCACCCACCTCCTTTGTCTTGGTAATGTAATTTTGATTTTTACGTATTATTTTAATTAATTATATTAGTTTTATGGTTTTTAAGCAATTAAAATTCCATCCCATTAGATTAATCATAGAAATACGACACAAACAAAAGGGACTTCCCTCCAAAATCACTTTTTAAGTTTTTAACTTTCACCGTATCCTAGGCCATGCTGGCTCTAATCACTTGTGTGTTCCCAATTTATAGTCCTAATTTATTCATAACCAAGATATAATTGGGATCTTTTGTTATCATTTCGTCGTGCTAAATAATAGAGAATAGGTTTGTAGTACTCTACCCTTCAAAACTACAATAGAGTTTACGAATCTAACACAACCATTGTAGAGACAAAATATCTAGTTCACCAAATAAACTCCAAATTACGTATACGAACGTTAATGTTTTATTTTCACCTTTATTACACTGTATAATTTACAAGTACATATGTCTAATACTCCTTCATACGAAGTGTTTGGCATATTTCTAGATAAACAATGATGTTCTAGTTTGACAAAAACAAAAACTATGATGTTCTTTTGAAGTACTCAAATCAAACCATTTATGTTCGTGAATATCACAGCTTTAGTTAGCCTCATTTGTCAGACCACTCTCATTTCATGGATATATCGTTATTAGCTATATGAAGTTAGGAAGATTTAGGATATTATTAATTATATTAGACTGAATTTTATGCATATGAAAGATAATATTAAATGTTGTTGATTTCAATAAAATGGAGGTAGTACGTATATATATTGGAATTAACACTAAATTTTAGAATGAAATACGCGGAATATGTTAGAATTATATCTCACATCGAGAGATGAAAAATTTGTAGGGGCAATATATAAAGTATATGGATATATCTATTTATTGTCAATCGATTTTGAGTTGGTAGCTCATGTTTAATAAAAATTAAAAAGTAAGACTAAGATTTTGTATTAACATGGTGTAGTTCTAGCACTCTTGTTCAAATATCCATATTACAAGTTGACAGAAAATAAACTAAATAATATTTTTTTTTGTTTTTCGATGTTACTATTTCTTTTAATATAAACCATATGAAACAAGTAAATATTATTTTTGTTGGCTAAAAAAATAATAATATTATTTTTGTCTCAAGAATTTTTTGAAAAATAGAATAATAATTTTTTCTCATAATTACTTTATAAGTTGATGCCTTGATGGTGTCTTTGTACATATTCATATTTTTTTTTTAATTTCATACATCATTGTTTATCTTCTTCAACACATTAGTTATTCTAAATATCTACTATTTAGTATTTAATGTATACTTCTACTATAAAGCTGTCACTACATGTTTTGGATCATTCATATAATGATTGACAAATATAGTGTAACCAAATTAGTAAAGACATCCACATCCTAATCCTTATACTGTTTTGGTAACTAGATATGTCCCACTTATAGAAATCCAACAATCCAAGTTAAAATGATGTTGTTATCAAATGTAATCACCCAACAAAAAAATAGATCAGTTTGCCGTATCATTGGAGACAACCCACTATGGTGCAACTAAATAGTGGATCATCAGTCTTGATTATCTTGATCATTGTCGTATAGTATGGCCGGGTTCATCTAATGTAAAGAGTAAAAATAGAGACCAAACAAGAAGATCCAAGGGTTGGGAGTGGCCGACAAAAGGAGAAGAATATGGGAGAAGAAGACAAAGAGCAATAACATGTATTGTTACTTTGTTAGCTACATTGCTTCGTGGTTTGATTTTATCACACCCTAAACCACTAAAATATGTGTGGGTGTAAGATTATGTATACAATATAATAACTTAGTTGCTTATACGTTACACCTGAGATTCTTTAACCTAACAAAATAACTTAGAGATCCTCTCTTTGATTTCTTTTAAAAGATTAACCGATTACGAATCAAGACCTACCGAGATTACATACCGAAATCGATATCTTATTAAGAGACGTTAAGTTTAAACTTTAAACCTAAAAAGTTTAAAACGAGATTGAGCAATAATGGAGATGTGTTTTTCACTATCCAATTATTATATACACATGCACCCGTTTTTATTAATAAATCTTATAAATAGACGTTAAGAAATCGAACATGTGAGTAATATGGATATTATCTTTAATACTGTTCAAAGTAATGAAACTGCTTGTTTTTATATTTTTTTTAAAAAGGTATTCCAGTCCTATTAATGGTTTTTGAACTCGGAAAATTTTTTTTGATACAAACTAACTAAAATTTCTACAAAAACCATTGGTCCGTGAATAACTTTATAAAAAGCAAAGAATAAAACGAACCTTGATTTTTGGAAGGAAGACTTAATTAAAATACCTTGGGTTTTGAGAGAAATACAGTTTTGTTTATTGTAGAAATGTTAAAACTTTGAATATTTTCGTAAATAGAAATAATATTTTACATATAGCACACACATCCACGAAAAAACGGAAGAAAATCCGGTGGCGCCCAAATCACTGCAGTATAATAATCTAAAAAAACTAAAAATCATATAAAATAAACAGAGTAATTCAATCTTATTATTAGTCTTCCCAAGAAGGCAACACCAACAAACGAGAAGAAAGAGACAGAGAGAGATAAAGCAAAACCCAAAGTCCAAGGTCACCTTCTTCTTCAACCTCTAAGTTCCGGCCACCTTCATCACCACAACCACCGGATAAAGTTTCTACCTTTTTTACACCACCAGAGAGTTTCTCCATGGGTGAGAATGTGAGGACCTCACATGGTTATGTACACTTATTGCTCTTGTTCTGCAATGGTTTAGTGTAAATCTTAAGCAATCACAAAGCTCTTACACATGCTTTTTGTCTCCTCAAGGTTCAACAAAAAAAAGATAAGACAACACTTTGCTTCTCTTCTTCCTCATCCTCCATTAACACCACCCACCAATCATTTCACCAACACTTTCATAAACCCATCACCTTCGTTTTCTTCCCTAGAGATTCCATGGAGAGAAAACAAACTCATTTTTTCTTCTTGTTCTTGTTTTGTTCATGGGTCTCCATGGCCCAACCCACTCTTTCTCTTTCATCAGATGGCCAAGCTCTTCTCTCTCTGAAGAGACCATCACCATCACTATTCTCTTCTTGGGACCCACAAGACCAGACACCATGTTCATGGTATGGCATTACATGTTCTGCAGAAAACAGAGTCATCTCTGTCTCTATCCCCGACACTTTCCTTAACCTGTCTTCAATCCCTGACCTCTCTTCTCTCTCCTCTCTTCAGTTCCTAAACCTCTCCTCCACCAACCTCTCTGGCCCAATCCCTCCTTCATTTGGAAAACTTACCCACCTAAGGCTTCTTGACCTTTCTTCAAACTCTCTCTCTGGTCCAATCCCATCAGAGCTTGGTCGCCTCTCTTCTCTCCAGTTCCTTATCTTGAACGCCAACAAGCTCTCTGGCTCAATCCCTTCACAGATTTCAAATCTATCTGCCTTGCAAGTGCTTTGTCTTCAGGACAATCTGTTGAATGGATCGATTCCTTCAAGTTTTGGCTCTTTGGTCTCTCTTCAGCAGTTCAGACTTGGTGGTAACCCTAATCTTGGAGGCCCTATCCCTGCTCAGCTAGGGTTTCTGAAAAATTTGACAACTCTAGGGTTTGCAGCCAGTGGTTTGTCAGGTTCAATCCCTTCCACATTTGGGAATTTGGTAAATTTACAAACTTTGGCTCTGTATGACACTGAGATCTCTGGTACCATTCCTCCTCAACTGGGTTTATGCTCAGAGCTCAGAAACTTGTATTTGCACATGAACAAGCTCACTGGATCCATCCCAAAGGAACTAGGTAAGCTCCAGAAGATCACTAGCTTGCTTCTATGGGGGAATTCTTTATCTGGGGTCATCCCACCAGAGATTTCCAACTGTTCTTCCCTCGTGGTGTTTGATGTTTCGGCAAACGATCTGACCGGTGAGATTCCTGGAGATTTGGGGAAGCTTGTTTGGTTGGAGCAGCTTCAGTTGTCAGATAATATGTTCACCGGTCAGATTCCTTGGGAATTAAGCAACTGTTCCAGCCTCATTGCTCTTCAGCTGGATAAGAACAAGTTATCAGGCTCCATACCGTCTCAAATCGGAAACCTCAAGTCTCTGCAGAGCTTTTTCTTGTGGGAGAACTCAATTTCAGGAACAATTCCGTCTTCTTTTGGCAACTGCACGGACCTAGTGGCCCTTGACCTCTCTAGGAACAAGCTAACAGGAAGAATCCCAGAAGAGCTCTTCAGTTTAAAGAGGCTCAGCAAACTTCTCCTTCTAGGAAACTCCTTATCCGGTGGATTACCAAAGAGCGTATCGAAATGCCAGTCGCTTGTGAGGCTAAGAGTCGGAGAGAACCAACTCTCAGGTCAAATCCCTAAAGAGATAGGCGAGTTACAGAACCTGGTGTTTCTTGATCTGTATATGAACCATTTCTCTGGTGGGCTTCCTTACGAGATCTCTAACATCACTGTCCTTGAGCTCTTAGATGTGCACAACAACTACATCACTGGAGATATTCCTGCTCAGTTAGGGAACCTTGTGAATCTAGAGCAGCTTGATTTGAGCAGAAACAGCTTCACCGGAAACATACCGCTGAGTTTTGGTAACTTAAGTTACTTAAACAAGCTGATCCTCAACAACAATCTCCTCACTGGCCAAATCCCTAAATCCATCAAGAATCTTCAAAAGCTTACACTTCTTGATCTTAGCTTCAACAGCTTATCCGGTGAAATCCCACAAGAACTCGGTCAAGTCACCAGCTTGACTATAAATCTGGATTTAAGCTACAATGCCTTCACTGGAGACATCCCGGAAACCTTCTCCGGCCTCACACAGCTACAATCACTCGACCTCTCCCGCAATATGCTTCACGGTGACATCAAAGTCCTCGGTTCACTCACAAGCCTAGCGTCACTCAACATCTCCTGCAACAACTTCTCCGGTCCAATCCCCACTACACCATTCTTCAAAACAATCTCCACAACTTCATACCTCCAAAACACAAACCTCTGCCATTCACTAGACGGCATTACTTGCTCATCACGCAATAGACAAAACAACGGAGTCAAATCCCCAAAGATCGTAGCTTTAATCGCGGTAATCTTCGCTTCAATCACAATCGCCATCCTCGCAGCCTGGCTTCTCCTCTTACGAAACAACCACCTCTACAAAACCCAAAAAACTCAAAACTCCTCTTCTTCTCCATCAACAGCAGAAGATTTCTCATACCCATGGACATTCATACCCTTCCAAAAACTCGGTATAAGCGTCAACAACATCGTCAATTGCTTAACCGACGATAACGTGATCGGCAAGGGATGTTCAGGGATCGTTTACAAAGCCGAAATACCTAACGGAGAGATCGTAGCAGTGAAGAAACTCTGGAAAACTAAAGACAACGAAGAAAGAGGAGAATCAACAACCGATTCATTCGCAGCAGAGATTCAGATTCTTGGTAACATCAGACACAGAAACATAGTGAAGCTATTAGGTTACTGTTCGAACAAATCAGTGAAGCTGCTCCTATACAATTACTTCCCTAATGGGAATCTTCAACAGTTCTTGCAAGGAAATCGAAACTTGGATTGGGAAACACGTTACAAGATTGCTATTGGATCTGCTCAGGGTTTGGCTTATCTTCATCATGATTGTGTTCCGGCGATTTTGCATAGAGATGTCAAGTGTAATAATATTCTTCTGGATTCGAAATATGAAGCGATTCTTGCGGATTTTGGACTTGCGAAGCTGATGATGAATTCGCCGAATTATCATAATGCTATGTCTCGTGTCGCTGGTTCTTATGGATACATCGCACCAGGCAAGTTTCTCTGTTTTTTGAGGGAGGGGTTTCTTTTGCATTATTACAAAATATTGGGGTTTTTAAATAAATCTTTAAATCTTAGGATTCCATATGCATTATTACAAAATATTAGGGGTTTTTTTTTGAATTATTAAAATTTAAGGTTTCATTTGCATTATTACAAATGATTGTAGGTTATTTTTGTTGTTGGCAGATAGTGTGCTTTTTAATGAATTGTTAAAAAATCATGGTTTCTTTTGTACTATTACAAAAGATTGGGGTTTTTAGTGAATTTGTTAAAATTCAGAGCTTCATTTGCATTACTTACTACACAAAATTAGGGGAAATTTAAATACATTTGTTAAAAATAAGGGTTTCTTGTACATTATTACAAAATATTAGGGTTAATTTGCTTAAATATAAGGTTTCATTTGCATTATTACAAAATATTGTGTTTTTTTTTTTGTTGTTGGCAGCTTGAATGTTTTTAATGAATTTGCTAAAATCAGGGTTTCATTCATATTTACAAAATATTGGGGTTTTATTTGATGATTTTTTTAAAAATCATGTTTTTATTTTAATATTGGTGCTATTTTTGTAAAGATATTAAAACTAAGAGGTTTTTGTGTAATTTATGCAGAATACGGATACACGATGAACATAACAGAGAAGAGTGACGTATACAGCTACGGCGTCGTTTTATTGGAGATACTAAGTGGCCGGAGCGCCGTGGAGCCACAAATCGGCGACGGACTTCACATTGTGGAATGGGTAAAGAAGAAGATGGGAAGCTTTGAACCAGCTTTATCAGTACTTGACGTGAAGCTTCAAGGTTTACCAGATCAGATAGTTCAAGAGATGCTTCAGACATTGGGAATCGCCATGTTCTGTGTGAATCCGTCGCCTGTGGAGAGACCAACGATGAAAGAAGTTGTGACATTGTTAATGGAGGTTAAGTGTAGTCCTGAAGAATGGGGTAAAACATCTCAGCCTCTTATAAAGCCTTCTTCTTCATAACTAATGGTGATTGTGTTTCTTGTTCTTGTTCTTGTTTTTTGATTTAGGTCAAGTTTGGTTGAGAGGTTTTGATTTCTTGTACATAAAGTATCATTGTTAGTTTAATGTCCTGTTGTATGGATAATTTGTTGGAACTTGGAAACATTTTAGATTTTGGAATCAAGTAGGATTGGTTACAACTTTTGCATTACATCATTTGGTGTTTGAAACATACATTTGAGAGGAGAATAAGAGCTCGGGTTTTCGAAGCCAGTATTGTTTGAATCTCTGTCTTGAATACTCAGCGTAATCGAACTCGATCTTGTTTACATATCCCTGCACAATCACAGTTCATATTTTAGATACTTTCTTGATTACATTATGTTTGTATTGAAGAAAGGAAGAGTCTTACAGAGATGATTCCCCATAAGCCCCAGAAGAGATGACTTGCTAGTGTGTACTTCTCAGCATCATCCAAGAGCTGTTTTATGTCTTCTTCCTTTGGTTCCTCGCCTAACAAAAGAAGGCGCTTTAGTCCATGAGACGTTGTTATGACTAGAAGAAGAAGGAACTATGTTTCTTTGAGAAACTGACCTGAAGAGCTGAGATAGTTATGGATGAATCTCCTTCGTTCCTCTTCTCCTGCAATTCCCAAACCAATCAGTCAAAATATGAATGTATTTGTTACTTTTCGACTTGTCGATGATATCAAACCGGGTTAAGAACTGCAGTACCTGGGTATAGTGTGTAGTCCAATATATGGGGAGTGTAAGAATGGTAATTTGCTGCCATTTCACAGAAGTGATTTGCAATGTCGTATGCAACAGGGTTATAACTAGCGTACTCGTAGTCCTGTTAGAGAATCTCATGTTGGTCTATGAGTGATGATATTTTGAGTTTTTGACCTTAAGGGTAATGAGAAACTTACAATGATAGTAATGGCATTGGTGTCTTCATCAATCATAATGTTACCATACTGCAAATCATTGTGACAAAACCCAATCTCCTGCTGCTTACTCTCATTGTACAGTTCATGTTCTAGCAAGTTTATCTCAGCTTCAATCTTGTCTAGACCAAACTCTTCTAAATCTTCAGGTGTACACAGACTCTTGGCTTGTCTAAGCCAATTCCTGGTCATATATGTTTTCAAGGTTCTGTTATTGATTACACCACTTCATGCTTCATAATTACAGAGAAAGATTACTCACCTCATCCTATCCCAAATGAGCACATTTCTATCACCAGGGATGTTTATACCATGAAACTCTCTTAGCTTAGCGGAAACACGAGCAGATATTTCCGTGCCGCGTAGATCCGCCGCCGATAAAGTCTGATCAAAAGTCATAAAATGCAATTGAAAAATAAATAAACCAGAATCATGATGATGATTGATGAATAAAGTGAAAACAATGTCCATCAAGAGCATCTCAATCGGTTCACAGCTAAACCGGGCATACCTCTATCGGTACGGAACCGAGAACCAAAAACTCCTAAACAAACCACAATCAAAGATCCTTATTGATGGTAGACAGACCCAAGTCATGGTGATGAAGTCCAACAAGAGCATCCAAATGTTCCTTGTTAATCAATTAATACACAACTAAACCGGTATTAACTCTAATGATAATTTGACCAGTTCAACATCAATCACAAAACCAAAAAATCTCCTAAGAAACACAAACCAAAGGTCGTTGTACTATGATACTATCTTCTCATACTCAAATTCAGACCAAACACTATCATTTCGTAGACACAACATAATGAATCTAAATCAAATGGGTTTGGTGAATTATTGCACAAGAAACCAAAAATACCCGGGCATTAATAAACTCCTCGATTCTACCGCCAGCAAACCGGCCAAGAAGCTTAGGACCGTGACCATAACGAGAGACAACCTCGAACGTACGAATCTCATCTTTCCTATTGAACAACAGATCACCAACTCCTTCGCCATAAACACGAACAAGAAGCTTCCTATGATGAAAATTGTTATCCTTTGTTGGCCAAGTCACCATAAAAACTTCGTTAGTCATTGCACCTTTCATGTGTTTCACTTGAAGACACTCGAGATCTTCAACTACATCTCCCCATTTTCCGGACAGTGTTTGAAGTACTTTCTTTAGACTGTCTGGTGATGAAATTGGGATCAAACCCAACATTTCTTTTCTCTGTCTCCGCAATTGTTGTGATTTCTGTAAGAAGATACGACAAAAGCTCTCTGCTTTCTTAAACATTCGGAATTATTAAAAAAGTAACAGTTGAACAGAGGAATTTTTGATTCAATGTTGGGATGAATTTGAATTAAGTCGTATCTATGTGTTAATCTCAGCCGAGATTTTAGGTACATGTCTTAATATTATTATAGCCTAAACCCTAAATTGAAAGGATAAAAAAGTAATTTCGACAATTACAAACACTAATTACAGTATGTAACCCATTAGAGCATGTGCAGTGCAGAGAGACTTTGATTTGATTTAAACTAGGATTTGACCCGCGGTACACCGCGGGGTAATATATATATATATATATATTGTTATAAATTTATTATATTGTTGTATTAATTTTTGATGTTTTATTGGTATAAATTTATGTTTGATTTTGGGTACACTGAGAATCAATTTTTCTTTAACTATAAATTTAAATTTTAAGTTATATTTGTTTTGTTAATATTGTTTGTTATGTTTAGTGTTTAAGATTATATAATTATATTTTGATTGTTATTTCTAGAATTTCACCCGTGGTATACCTTCCCGTATTAACATCAACCATAATCCGTGCTTCGCCCGAGTCTTATGTTTTGTTAATATATGCGAAATTTTGTTATCTATTAGTATAGATTTTGGTTGAGAATTTTAGTGTAGTATTGAATATAATATTTTTAATTTGAAATATAGTGGTAGATCTGAATTTTGTGTTTTAATTCCAAGCCAAGTAATATATGTGTTTATATTGTAAAATTTTATTGGAGTTATGAAGTGCATATGTTAATCAAGTATAAAACTCATTTTAGTGTTCATTCTCTTCTCATGTTAGACACTGCGGGTTAGAATTTAGATGGGTTTGAACATTAGTCGACTAACCTGTTAATCCGTATGATTTGTTGTTTTATATATCTATGCCCGGTAATACACTCCATTTAAGAAATTTTATTTTCGACTCTGTCATTGTATGTTAGTTACAAACAAACATGTATTTAATTTGAAATAATATGAAAGGGTTGTATTTATATCTTAAATTTAAACATATAAATCACTCTTATAAAGTAATGGAGATAAGAAAATAGAGAGTATGCTATTTGTAATATATGAAAGTGGATAAAGTAGTAAATTGAAAATATGTAGATGAAACCATCAAAATCCTATGTTACAATAAGTATAAAAAAAACTTAAGCCAGAAATCTCAGTCTCACAATAATCTATATCCTTGCTGAAGAGTGTAATGGGGCTTCCTCTTCTTCTTCATAGCTTCTGTTAGCTTTTACAACCCAAATAAAAATGTCAAATTTATCCGGTTTGACTCAAAACTTAGCAAAAATAACTAGAATGACTCTCAATCCAAATGGATAACTAGACTAACCCAAATTTTATGTAAAAAGACTATTTAACCTTTCATTATGCCAATTTCCTTTAAAAATAAAAACCAAATTCGTTTTTTTAATTAAAAATCAAATATGGCATATAATTTTAACAAGTCTGCTACATTAAAATTAAGTCTGCCATATCCTAATTTTGCAGATTTTTTTAAAAATTGCCAAACATAATCTTGTCGTGATAAGATCCGATAACTCTGTCATGATAGAATAAAAATCTGTCAAAACATGAAAAAATCTGTTGTCACTAAATAGGTCATTCCAGTAATTTATTTTTAATTCAAGAAATCTGCTATGAAACACCAGATTTTTGTAAATTAAACATAAATTTGGCATAACATAAAAAAAATCTGTCATAACGTTAAACATATCGGTTGCGACTATATGTCATTCTAGCAATTTTAATTTTTTTAAAACAAATCTGCTATAACATTCCAGATTTTTTGTTAACATTAAAAAATCTGTCATAACGTAAAACAAATCTGTGAGCACTAAAAAGTCAAACTAGTAATCTATACTATTAATTGGGAAGCATTCCCTGAAAAATAACCTTAAAAAGTGTAAACAATTACAAGGGAATGCCATTGGTTTTTAATGTTTTTAAATAACTTCATTAAGGGTACAATAGTAATCACAAAATTAATATATTTAAATAAAAAATAGTTTAATTCTTTTAAATAATTATTAATTTCCAAAAAAATAAACTAATTTTCTCTCTCTTATTAATTATAAACGAAAATTTGAAATTAATTTTAAAAAAATTGTTAACCAATAAGAATTGAAAAACTAAGATTTGATATCCAACTAAGATTTTATCTAAACCAATCGTAATAGACTATTCTATATCAAAAATAAAAAGAAAAATAATATCATTTTAATTCAAAATTAAAAACACTATCGTTTAAAAGATTTATCAATGGAGGACTTTAAGATTAAATTTAAAATTTCGTAAGAAAAGTAAATACAAATATTTTAAGATTCAGTTTTGTTATAATATTTTCACAAATTTTAAATATAAAACAAAATTTTATTTCATAATTTCTAAAATACGATATTAGATATTAACAACTATTTATATTTATGATGAAATAAACTCAAATAATAATAAATTTAAAGTAATTATCATTATAGCCTTCGTTTAGAGCAAGTTTGATAAATATCTAACAATAGATTGTATATATTAATTTTAAATTATTTTGCGTTTTATTTTTTGTTTTTCAACCGGATCTTTCTTAAATAAATCCCTAATATATTGCACACAGTTTTCAAATAATGTAAACTAATTATATATTTTGAATTCAAAACAAATTATGCAGCAATAGCATATCCCTTTTAGAGATGTATCTCAAATTGTTATTTTTAGTCCAAAAACCAAATTAATTATGATTAAACAATAAAAAGAAGAATATGCAAAATTTAGCTAAGGAAAGAAACATTAATAAATTTGTTAAAATATATTTGTAACTTTAGCAGCATATATATTAATCTGCAAAACTCACAGTATGTATTGTATGGTATTTAAAAGTAAGCAAACAAGAATTTGGAACATGATTTTAATGGAATGAAATGAGAATAGGAATTACGAGACGGGATGAGAGGAGAACATAAATTAAAAATCAAACTAAATACCCAATTGGTATGAGTTCATGTTATGAGCACTATATAAAATAAATTTGTTTACATATATAACCCTGTACGTACGTTTTCAGTTACACATATTCTATTTATGCCGGATACTGGACCGTCATATTTTTATTTCACGTATACGAGACGGGTTATGGGACTAAGAATTTATGACAGATACAGGACGGGATAGGTTTTCCGTTCTAAAATAGTTACCCCTAGCTAATATACATGAAATAACCAAACTGAAACCAAATCTATATCCTATTTAACACATGTAATCAAACTATTAGAAATGTTTTGATTAGTTTAGAAAATAAAAAAGTAACATCATTTAACTTTTGCAACTAAATTATATCTTAGTTTTATCTTAAATATAATTTCGCACGTACGTGTAGGTCCGGATCTTAAAATATAACTATGCACTAACGCAACTGAATTTCGTCCATTACTCTAATTTTATAATATTTATACTATTATAAATTTCACTAACACAACAAAATATTTTATATTTTTTAAATCTATATAACAATTTCTATAAAAATATCTCTGCACGTACGTGTGAATTCAGATCTAATACACTAAAATATATATCATAGAAACAACGAAATAATCTATATTGAATTAAAATTTGTTAGAACTTTTTTAAAAATATGAAACCCCGTACGTATGTGCGGGTCATGATCTAGTTATTTTTTTATTAACAAATCTGCTGTATTATGACATTTTTTCCCAAAAATATAAGTCTGACGCCACTAGAAACAAAAATCTGCTACATATTATAATAAAACTGTCAAAATTACGAAAGTCTGAGGCGTCATCATAAAATAAGTCTGGCAAAAGAAAAAAATCTGCTACAAATTAAATATCTGTCGTAACCATATTCAAATAAGTCTGTGGGAGGAAAAAAACTGCCGTAGAAAATCTGTCGTAGACTATTAAGTCTGTCAGAGAAAATAAATCTGTCACAACGACACCCACAGACTTTTAACGGCAGATTTGTTTTTTCGAAAAAATTTCACCCACGTTTCCAGAAAAATCAGAGGGTATTATTGACTTTATTTTTTTTCCTAACAAAGAGACAAAGGGTATTTTGGTCAAAAAAAATAACTAGATTAACCCATATATTTTATGAGTTATTTTAGTAATTAAACCTTATTTTTGGGTCAAACTAGTTTTTTTCCCAATAAAAATATATCAAGAATCAGAAACCAAATTCTAATTCAACTTGGCTTTAATCATCAAAATAATACATCACACAAATCTTTTCATAAAACTCAAAGATGAGAAAACACACCTGGAGTACACGGGATGAAACATGTGCAACTGGAATCTTCCCCTTCATATTTTTTATAGATTCAAATTAATATATTGAAGTAATTGATTTCATTATCACTTAATGAGCTTACAGTTAAAGAAACCCTAAAAACAGAGAGATGAAACATACCATCGTTGATTGGAAAATTTAAAATCCAAACAAAAAAAACTTTAATAGGAAAATTCATCTGTTGAATGCATCAGCTTAAAAACTTGGTTAACAAAGATGTTCCAACATCAAACTCTCAAGTTTCAACCAAGTCAGAAATTTTGAATGGTCTTTCCAGAATAGTAAAGATTCTTTGGTTGAATCCATTTCCCCCAAGGCTGTTTTAATAGCTTCCTCACCTGTCACCTAAAATAAAAGATTGTAAATCTTACAAAATCAATCGGCCATCATCTTCAAAAACTAATAAGAGAAAACAATATTCTAACCAACTGGTCTTCCTTGAGGTAAAGGACCATCTTGGTTCCTCTACCAAGAGCCTCCCCAGAGGTGTCTCTGGTCACAGTGAAAGACCCACCGGCCTGAGACTCCCACACATACTGCTCATCGTCATGTGCTAGAAAGTTAAACTGAACTCAAATTGGAGAAGCAATATAAGAATTTTTTTGTTTTTGAAACATTAGGCTAAGATCTACTAAATAGTCAAACATATAAGATCATTAGCCAAAGGGAAACTGAAAGTATAATAAACGTATATAATACAAAACATATAATTTTTTTGAATCAGAATACCTCTGTTTTCTTGATAAAAATGTTCTTCAGCAATCGCTTTAGTTGAAGAATATACATATACAAATCAGCAGCTCTACTAAATAGTCAAATATAAGTTCATTTGAAAGAATAATAACCGTTCATATAACACAACCAAAGTTAGTCAAATGAGTACTTGCCTGATAAGTGTTTTTTTATACAAATTAGTGTCTCTATGTTGGTCTTCGTCTTTTCCAGATAATTTTTGACACTCTTAGTGGCTAAAGTCAAAGATATAAAAAAGGAAAAAGACTGACAAATATACTTTTTTTTTGTATAGCTGAGATCTATATTTTGAAACATAAATAGTTTTTCAACTCACAAAATCTGACATTCCAAATCTGTAAGCGGAAAATCCATATCAATAGAAATAAACTTATTTATGCAAACGAACAAAATAAAAAAGTTACCGCTAGATTTAATTCACCACCAAGTCTACATCTTTTTCCTTCGCCGTCTCCCACGCCGATTGTTCCACCACCATCTTCCCGTAGCAATACCAATTCTATAAGGAAGATTATTAAAAAGAAAAGTTAGAATTCCAAAAGTAACATGGTCTAGGTTTTAAGGTTAAAGACCTAAACCTTAATCTAGCCGCATGTTCGATTTTATAGCAGAAGCACATCTCCAAAACTTATAACATAGATAAAACCATACCTTAGTATTTTTGCAGAAATCAAGATCACTCCAGCAGTTTTCGTCTACTATGGCTTGAGGGTCACGGTTGTGGATGTCGGATTCGCACACTTGAATATTTGTTTATTTTGTGGGAATGATTACTCTTGAGGACAAAAATACAATACAAAAAGCTATGAATTGAGATGGAAAAATGATTATAGTGTATTTGCTAGAAAAATTGCGTATATCCTTACATGGCTACTAGCCCTCTTATTTATACTGACAAATGACATTTAATTCTCCAATTAAACACAATTATTCTCTCTTAAATGTGTCCGTTTTGGTCTTCGAGTTTAATGCTCAACGTTTGAATTCGAATTGACTCTGATCTTCATGGGCTTCGCCTTTTGGCCCAAGCTACTTTGAGCCGTTCTAACTTTGACCTCGATCCCGAGTTGTACCTTGAGATATGACCACTTCGGGCTCTCTTTATGGTGATGCCCACCTCGGTTATACCCTGTAAACGATGGGCTTAATGGGCCTTATCCTCTGTGGGCCTTCACTCTAATTACGTGGCAATCTTTGGTTGGTCCCGGTCTACCGGTGCGGGATCCGACACCAACAATTAGCCCCCCAAGTCTTTCGAAATGCTTATTCCAATTCGGAAGGCTTAATCGTCTTAATGACCAAAGATTGCGCCCGTGGGATCTTCTGGTTTTCCCGCCAAGATTTTGTCAATCCTTTAATTTCGGTATTACCCATATTTGATCGCGTGACATCTGTCACCATCATGACCGTATCTTAATTATTTACTATTAAAACGGGAAAAAACCTTTCCACTTCCCCCACGACTACCGAGGCGGTTCCATCATTACCACTTAGTTTGCGTGAGGTAACCTTTTTCATCTTTATCTTCTAGTAAAACTTTTCTTTGTTTTTCCCTGCCAAGTCTTTCTGTCTCTTTCGTCAAACTTTCTCTTCTGGAACTTAAGTTTTCCCATTTCCTTCGATGTCTTCCGATTCCGATAGACCTGAGTCTCCGTCTTATGACGGGAAACGTTCTAGCCTTGACGATTGCACTCGTCCTAACGATATCGCCGGACCTCACTACAGATCTACTTGTACCATTCAATCCCTTCAACGATTGAAAGAACTCTGCCGACTTCCACCTGACGTGATGGCGGAATCGAAGATGGCCGATCCTACGGAGTCCCCGGAGGATCACCGTGATGGTTACTTTTGCGTTTATGAAATCTACTTCAAGGGCTGTGGATTGACCTTCCCTCTTCCCGAAGCCTTAGTCCGATATCTGGCGGCCCTTGAAATTGCTTTGCCTCAGCTAACCCCCAACCTCCTCCGAACCATCCTTGGAATCATAACTGTTGCGGCGGAAGCTGGCTACATTATCGGGGTTCCCGAACTGAATGAACTTCTAAGTGTGAGAAGTTCGTCAAAGAAGGCAGGGTACTTCTCGGCGTACCCGAACGCTAATAGGAAAAACATCATCTCGCATCTCCCGAACAAGGATGAGAACTGGCACCATCCCTGGTTTCTGATTAAGAAAACTCCTGCTTCGATTGGAAGTCTTTCCGATGTACTTCCATCGAAGTGGTCTGCAAAGCCTGGTAGAAAAATAGGTTACAGACATTTTCTTAATCTCCCTATTCTTTTACTAACCAAATCTGTTGTTTCATTTTTGCAGCCTTTATTGCTCCAATTCTCCCAACTGAGGAATTCGTCAACTTCTTCAAGACAATCCTTAGAGGGGAAACCCTTTGGAATTCCTTTACTCTCGATCGGTTCATTGAAGCCAATCGAAAACTCAGGATGAGTCCACCAAATCTCCTTCATCGTCTTCCGCCTCCTCCTTCAACTCAAGGATTGTCAGCTCGGGCCCTCACTGCTCAGCGTAAGAAACTCTCCAAACCGATAGCAGATGCTTGTGACGAAAACAAGGCGTTCCTTGCGGCCGCCATTGACAAGAAAGACTACAGCAGGACCCTACTGGTTGACGACAACAGCACCGAGGGGAACAGATCTGTCGCTGCTTACAGATTAACACCTCGTCGTGAACGTCGTCATGATCGTTCTCCTCGGAGAGACCGATCTCCTCGTCGTGACTCTCCTCGACCTCCCCGAGATGACTTTAGCAACGCACCGCTTAAAGATTTGATTCGTAGGAAAAGAGACAAGTCATCTCGTAGCGACTCTTCTCCGCATAGGGAGAAATCGAGGGCCCGGACTGACCGTTCACCTCGATCGTCTCCTCCATCTAGAACAATGGGTCCTCCTGCGCCGGTCGGCATGTCTTCTCTCCCCGAGCATGATGGCGAGAAGACCACTCGGAGCGTATCTCCTCAGAAGGAAGGTTCTGGATCTCAAGATGCTTCTCCGAAGTCGAAACCTGCTCTTGTCCCCCAAATCAGATCGCTTACAGGTAACGATTTACGCATTCTTAAGGGTTTTCACTTCATCTTGATTCAAAATATTACAAATTCCCTTCTTCTTCCTTTACAGCTATGGAGAAAGAAGGTAGCGTTTTTCGATGCTTTAAGACCCGGTCGGGTCTAATCCTGCCGGAATTCGACAAGTGGCGTCCTGCAATCCGCGAACGCTATTTGCTTCATGCGCATCACTCATCTCGGGTTTGTTTTACTTCATTCATATTTTGCGTTAGTCTTCCAACTGACTCATCATCTCGAGTTTATACAAAATGCCAGGCGAACAGCGAACTCAACGACATGGTTGAACACTATGAGGGACTGTTACTTAGCCAGCAACAGGAGGTTGAATCGTGGAGAAGCAAGCTTACTACCCTTGAAACTGACCTTCATTCATCTTCGGGCTCTAAGCAACAGCTGGAAGATCAAGTAGACGGCCTCAAATCTAAGCTTGAGAAGATAAAGGGGGATCTGAAGGACCAGTATGACCAGAATTACCAACTACAGAACGAGCTTTCTGGTGTTCAGGGTAGGCTTCACGAATCCGAATCATCCGCCGACGCCCTGAATAACCAACTCATTGAACTTCAAGCGAAGTACAACGCGATTACCAAGTTGCGTGATTCCGAATTGGCAAGGTCGGCGTCGAAGGCCAGAAAAGAGGTAAAGGGACGAGGGATGGAGCTGATTCAAGGAGCCATCCGCTTTATTCAAACTGAGAAGGTTAAATCAGATCTGGAGTCAGACATCAAAGAGCACGAGAGCAACCTAATCTTGCTGGATCAAATTCACGATGACGATTTCTCCGAAGTGAAAGAGAGATCCGAGCTGTCGTCTAGCTTATCTGAAAAGAAAAATCGTCTGGCAGCTCTTCCCGTTTCGTCCTTCAACCCTCAGGATTTTGCGGAGTTTTTTACTGAATCTCCTCCCCTAAGTGAATCAGGTCTAGACTGGGCAGGTAAACACTGGTTCTCGATGCTTACTTCCTTCTTCTTCCTTTTTTGTTTGACCCGAACTGTCTTTCATAGGTTCAAGTGAGACAGGAAGCGTTGTTCCGTCTGAAGTCCCTGCTGCTCCGGAAGTCATCCCAGGAGACGTTTGTACCGCAGCCAACGAACAAGGAACTTCCTCTGAACAAGTCCTGGCCGAGGAGGCGGATGGAAACCCGACAACCGAAATGGAGGCCGAAGTGTCTGCTGACCCGTAGTGGCTGCGTCCACTCCGAATTGGGGCTTGTCCCATTATATATTTTTGAGACTTAAATATTTATGTTTTTGCTTTTGCCCTAGGAGGCTTTATTATCAGTTTCTTTTGAACAAGATATTTGCCTGAGGAGGCTTTTAAACCCCTTTTTTTTTAAAGGTTATGATCCCAAGGGGGTCTGGTTAAAATTATATGCGGGTTTGCAAAGTCCGCTTTTAACACCTCTTGGCCTTGTGGCTATGTCATTTGAGAATTTTAGGCTGATCAGGCCCTTCTCTTGGAATGCGAGATCTGGGCTCGGCTTACCACGAGTTCCCCACTTCGGGTTTAGTCAACTCGGTAAATTTGTTGGGCTTGGGCCTTAAGAACTTTTATGCTTAGTGGGCTCCATGCCTTAAATGCGACGGTTGCCCCTTCCCCTCCTTAGGAAATAGGAAAAGCCGCACGCCTTTAAGGCAATAACTGCCTTTTTCGATTTCCAAAAATAGTTTAACCACTCGGGCACACTATCATCATTAATTTTACGGTTTCAAGATAAAACCTAGACCTATTATAAATAGAGGCAAGTTTGCTTCTAGCTTTTTAAAGAACTCCAAAATTCCTTTAACTATAATGGAGAACGAAAAAGTGATCCCCACCGATCCTGGCAGCCCCCTATTCTTGTCCGGCGATGGCTTCGAGCCGGCCGGCGTTCTCTTTCCTCATGCCGTGTTCCACTTTCCTTCGAGAGAGAAGAAAGAGGCCTATGACTTTATGAACAAGGTTAAAATTCGCTTCTCTCATCCAAACTTCTACGCTTTTCGCTTTAATTTATTCTTTTTGGTGACAGGTTGTCGACAAACATCGCCGTTTGTGTGACGAGAGGCAGCGGCTGGGACTCAAGAGGCAAACACTCGAGGCTCGTATTGCTTGAGTGGAGAGGAAAGTGAGAGCCCTGGAAAGTGATCCCTTTCAGTGGGAGTGGAGGAACTTCGACTCCATCGCAGAGATCCCGAGAATGCTCCGGATGTATCTCCGTGCTAAAGGTCAAGTTCAGGGACCGGTGAATGCCCCGACTGAAGCTGCTCTTGTTGATAGCGAAGAGGAAGACGAGGAAAATGACGACAATCCTTGGAAACGTGTCCGGAATGAACCCGAAGTTGAGGGCACGAACGGCGCTTCCACTTCGAATTCCATACCGGCGATGAGGGAGCCTGTTCCTGAGCCTCTCCCATAAATGTTTCCTAACTCTGTTCTCCTTTCTTTATTTTTCCTTTTGTTTTGAACTCATAATGGGCCTCAGCCCCTTTTATTTATGGAAATATTTGCTACTCCTTTAATTCCCATATCATTCTTGGTGATACGTCTTTTAATGCAGGATCGAGTTTAAGGGCATAAATCTTTCCGCGAATTACTCTGTCTCCACGCTGAATCCGCAGTCTGCTAGGGATACGACATCCCTATAAATTACAGCTTCAACTTCTCCTCACTCCTCACCATTCTTCTTACTTCTGCAGATATGGACTTTAACCTTCGATGTTCAGAGTCTATGCCGGACTTCTCCAGGATCGGAGTGATAGATGAAGATGTTCCAGATGTTCCAAGTAGACGACCTTCTCCACTTCGCGGCTTTTTCAGATCTCAGATCCGAGCTCCATGCGCTTTGATCAAGAACCTCCCAATGAGGGACCAAGGAACAGCGATGGCATTCATAGAGGCGCTTGCGCTTCAACACCGGAAGCTTACGCTGGAAAAGAAAAGACTTCGAAAAAGGATTAACCGAATGCAACGCAGGCTTACTACGGTGTCAAGAGATCTTCACATCCTTGGCTCCCATCCCGGAGAGTGGATTGAGCTCGGAATTTCCGATTTTGCTCGTATCCCGGATTGTATGATGCCAGTTCTGGACCTCGCAGGTCAAGGGGTTCAGGTGTTCTGCTCTCCGGGAGGGTTTTCCTAGCTCAAAGTGTGCGAAGATTGATACTTTGTCTCGTTTGTTTGAATAAATGTTTCACTTTCGATTTCTTGTATGTTCGCACAGCCGAACTTCTCATCTTGTATGTTCGCATAGTCGAACTCTTTTCCTAAGAAATAAAACGAATTTTTATTATTAGTAGCTGAACTCTTTTTCGAGCTGCCTACGTACCCATTTCGGGATCAAGCCACACCGTAGTTCATGTACATAACAAAATGCGTATTTAAACATAAAACTTCTTTAGATTGATCACGTTCCAAGGTCGCTGGACTGGACTGCCTTCTAAGTCTTTCAACCTATAAACACCATTTCGAACCACTTCGGTAACAATATAAGGTCCTTCCCAATTAATGCCGAGTTTGCCCGCGCCTTCTTCTTTTTTATTATCAAAAACTCGCCTTAGCACATAATCGCCTACAAAGAATGGTCTGCTTTTGACTTTGGAATTGTAGTATCGAGCTGCTGCTTGCTGGTAATTTTGTATCCGAATTAAGGCTTGATCTCGTCTTTCATTAATGGTATCCAGCGAGTCATCGAGCATTGCTGAATTCTCCTCTTCGTTCAATGGTGCTTATGTTCGGCGAAGACCGGGCACATTGAGTTCAGCCGGTACTACTGCTTCCATGCCATAAACTAGGGAAAACGGAGTCTCTCCGGTAGGTCGCCTAGGGGTTGTTCGATAAGCCCATAGGACGGGTTGGAGTTCATCATACCATCCTCCTTTTAAGTGACTCAAGCTCTTTTTGAGATTGCTCAAAATTGTTTTGTTCGCAGCTTCAGCTTGGCCATTTCCTTGTGGATACCGTGGAGTGGAATAACTGACCTTGATCTCCCATTCTAAGCAAAAAGCTTCGAATTCGTGCGAAATGAACTGTGGCCCATTATCAGTAACTATCTCGTATGGAACCCCATGTCGGCATATGATATTCTTCCAAATGAAAGTATTCACCGCCGAATCTTTGATGCTAGCGTATGCTTCAGCTTCGATCCACTTTGAAAAATAATCCGTTAAGACCAATAGGTATTGTGCTCCTCGAGTTGATCTATGCAATGGTCCAATGATATCCATCGACCACCTCATAAACGGGTACGGGGCAGAAATGGAGGAGAATAACTCCGAAGGTTGATGGATCATCGGCGCATGGAGTTGACAACGTTTGCACCTTTGAGCGAACTTAACACAATCCGTGATCATAGTGGGCCAATAATAGCCCATCCTTTTTATTTTAAAAGCCATGGCCCTTCCAGACGCATGACTCCCACATAGACCTTCGTGTACTTCTCTCACGACGATTTCGACTTCGGGCCCAAAGATGCACAATAGGTAGGGGTCGCTAACACCTCGCTTATATAATATATCCTTTGATAGACAAAATTTCGCGCTAACGACTCTCATTTTCCTGGCTTGCCACTTGTTTTTCGGGAGCTCGCCTGTCATGATGTAGTGCTTTATTGGCTCCCTCCAGTCAGCCCCCCAGTCTTTAGCCGGAATTTGGTCAATCTCATGAAATACTCGCGGTTCTGGTTCGGGATGTTCATTTGGCTCAAGGTCTGGTTCGGTATGTTTGTCCTCGATTACTGGTTCCGACTCTATAATAGTTTCTGGAAGGACATCTGGCTCCTTGTTGTGCTTTTTCGACTTCCTCCGTTTAACAGGTGGCAACTCGACTTCGGGTTCGCCACGTTCACGCGCTGCTGCTCGAGATCTTGTAACAGCAAGGACTTCTTTGTCAGTTCTAATGCTTCGCTCCGCGATACATTCAACCGGAATAATTCTTTTTAGTTCAGGATCTGATGTCGACGCTAATGCGGCAAGTGCATCCGCAGTTGTATTTTCTCCTCGAGGTATGCGAATTAGTTCGAATTTCCTGAAGTCTTTGGAAAGACCCTTTACTACTTCGAGGTATGCTTCCATTCTTAGGTCTTTTGCTTCATAATCGCCATTGAACTGATTAACTACTAATTGTGAATCGCAATAAGCAACCACCTCTTCGGCTCCAACCCCTTGTGCCAATCGAAGTCCGGCAATTAGTGCCTCATATTCTGCCTCATTGTTAGAAGCATTAAACAATAAACGGAATGATTGTTCAAGAATTTCCGATGTTGGAGATTCCAACTTGATTCCTACTCCAGATCCTTGTTTTGATGAAGATCCATCTACATACAGTTTCCAAGTCTGATTCTCTGGTTGCTCCGATGTACCCAGCACTGGTAGTTCGGTTAGAAAATCTGCCAAAACTTGAGCCTTCATGCTGACCCTGCTTTTATACTCTATATCATATTCACTTAGTTCCACTGCCCACTTCGCCAACCGTCCTGATTGATTTGGGCTATGAAGTATTGTTCGGAGTGGCTGGTTGGTTAATACTTCGACTGGATGAGATTGGAAGTATGGGCGAAGCTTCCGAGCTGAAGTTACTACTGCAAGTGCGAGTTTTTCCATCATTGTGTATCTTGTTTCTGGATCTGTCATTGACTTACTTATGTAATAAATCGGCTTTTGCTCTCCGCGGTCCTCCCGGACCAAGACTCCACTGACTGCATGTTTTGACACTGAAACATACAAATAGAGCTTCTCGTCCACTTCGGGTTTAGACAACACTGGTGGAGTAGTAAGGTATGCTTTAAGTTGTCCGAAAGCTTCTTCACACTTCTCACCCCAAAGGAACCCCTTATTTCCCTTAAGAATTTGATAAAAGGGTAGAGATTTGTCCGTTGATCTTGAAATAAATCTGTTCAGGGCTGCAATTCGACCGGTCAAACGCTGTACTTCCTTGAAGTTCTTCGGGGATGGCATGTTTAAAAAGGCATTAATTTGGTTTTGATTAGCTTCAATTCCTCTTTTTGTCACAATATAACCAAGGAACTCTCCGGATGGAACTCCAAAAGTGCACTTCGCCGGATTCAGCTTCATTTGATATTGGTTGAGAATTTCGAAACACTTTTCCAAATGCTTAATGTGATCCTCTTTTTTCAAAGATTTAACCAACATATCGTCTATGTAGACTTCCATTGTCTTCCCGAGGTGCTCATGGAACATTTTATTGACCAACCGTTGATAAGTTGCCCCTGCGTTTTTTAAACCAAAAGGCATTACTTTATAACAATAAGTACCTCTGTCCGTGATGAATGATGTCTTTTCTTGGTCTTCGGGATCCATCATTATTTGATTATAACCCGAGAAGGCATCCATGAAAGTTAATAATTCATTTCCAGCGGTAGATTCCAAGAGCCGGTCTATATGCGGGAGCGGAAAACTATCTTTTGGACATGCTTTATTGAGATCGGTGAAGTCGATACACACCCTGTCTTTTCCATTTTTCTTTTTGACCACAATGGTGTTTGCTACCCACTCCGGGTATTGTACTTCCCTTATAGATCCTATTTTCAATAATTTGTCCACTTCATCATTTACTGCTTTTGCTCGCTCTACTCCGAGTTTTCTTCTCTTTTGTTTCACAGGCTTAAAACTTGGATCCACGTTCAATTTGTGGCAAATTATGCTCGGATCTATGCCAGGCATATCAGCCGCTGACCATGCAAATGACGTCTCATTTTTCCTTAGAAGTTCAATCAAAGCTTCTTTTATTTCGCCAGTCAAAGTGACTCCAATTCGGACTTTCCGATCTGGTTTGTCTTCTTCCAATACTACTTCGATTACTACCTCATCTTCTTTTTGCCCACTAGGAAATCTTGGAATTATTTCCTTTTTCGCAGGTTTCGTTAATTGCTATTGGATCTTCAGACGATGACTGGTCAGATAACACGTTCTTGAAGCTTCTTGACTTCCTCGAATTGTTTCCACACCGTTAGGGGTTGGAAACTTGATGCACTGATGATATGTCGAGGGGACTGCCTTCATTTGATAAATCCACGGAGTTCCAAGGATGATGTTATAGGCTGCCGGTTTATCAAAAACAACAAAATCTACTATCTTTGACACGTTTTTGGCAAGGACTGGCAGCTTGATCATCCCGAGAGACATGGCCGACTCACTTGTGAACGCCACCAAAGGAGACGGAGGTCCCACTATGTCTGCCCGACTGATTCCCATCCTTTCCAAAGTTCCTAAGAAGATTAAATCGACTGAACTGCCTGTATCAATGAGAATTCTGGATACTTCGAAGTTGGCAACGTCTAGGGTAATGACTAGAGCATCATCGTGAGGTCTTTCGAGGTGACGAGTTTCTTCTTCATCAAATGATATTGATGCGCTTGGAAAGTCAATTTCTTCGCTTAGATTCGCTTTAAACAAAACATTTCGCCTATGCTTCTTTATGGCACTGATCGTATCTCGACAAAGCTTGGAACCTCCAAGGATCACATTGATTTTTCCCTTCGAACTTCTAGGTTCTTCTTCGTTGGATTGCCTAGGTCTTTTTAAATTCTGATCTTTGGGGTTATCCTTCGATTCGTGATACTCTCTCACGAAATCTTCTATCTTGAATTTAGAAAGATCTCCACTAGCCCACAGCTCTGCGAGGTGCTTTTTGAGGACACTACAGTCTTTGGTTAAGTGTCCGGTTACCTTATGGATGTCACAATACAAACTTTCGTCACGGATCCAAGTGTTCGACTTTCCTTTTCCTTGAAATTGTTTCCCGACGGTATTGTTGAGGGGTTGCGATCCGAACTTTTTAGGTCCTTGGTTTTCCCTGGGCTCAAACTTTTTGGTAGGAAAAGTGACCGCTGGTTTTGCTTGTTTGTTTCTTTTCGCAAAACTCTCTTTTTCGTCCTCTACTTCCATCCAGTTATTTGCACGGAAAAGTGCGTCTTGAATTGTGTCCGGTTTGTGAAGTATCAGATCTTCTTTGAACCTTGAGTCATGCCATAAACCTTTTCGTAGGGCAGACAAAGCTGACTGCTGCGAGATTCTTGGGAGTTTTGACAGCACCCCCTTGAACTTGGTGATGAAAGTTCTAAGTGACTCGCTTGGCCCTTGTGTTAGATTCCAGAGGTCGGCATCCGAAACGCTTTTATCCATGAGGATAGAATATTGTTTCAGGAATACAGCCGACAACTCGTCGAAGTTATTGATTGAGCCTGGTTCCAGCTGAGTGAACCACATTAGTGCTTGACCGCAAAGATTTTCCGAAAAGAGTTTGCAGTATCCTGCGTCCTCATCAGCTTCATCCAATTCGACTCTTCCAGCGGCAATCAGAAAAGCTGCAAGATAGCTCTTTGGGTCTTCTAATCCACTGTACGGATCCAGTTTGAGTTTCCGAGAATCCTTGATTCTCAAATTTGCAATTCGCGGAATGAAAGGAGTTCGCCTAGCTTCCTCGATGACTCGGTTGATGTCCGGCTCCGAACTGGTGGCCTGGTGGAACTTTGACTTCATCTCTTTGAGTTCCTGGCTAACCTTTCTCATGGTTTCGATTTGGTCGAAGCTTTCTTGATCGTATCGACCCACGAGCTGGTCTTCATCTTCAAGCTGCGTCTCTTCTTCCACATCCGGTTGAATTGTTGGGTTAGGAGTTGTTTGTTCGTTGGTTTCACTTCGCACACGGGAGTTTGGCGTACTGAACATACTTCTTCGAACTCCCGCCGCATTTCCTGTACCTAGAGAACGAACACGAGATTGAATAGTATTGACGCTTTGACCAAGAGATACCTGGGTTGTTTTAAGCGTGTCCACAGCTTTTTCCACATCCGAGAACTTCTGCGACATTTCTGATATGGCTTGCTGCATGGCCTTGAGAGTTTCAGCTACTGACGAGTCAGGGATGCTTGCTCCAGACATTGCTGCTTATCTCGGAAATGTAGTGAAGGAAATCTGACAACTCAAGAATCTTCTAGATCCCCACAGACGGCGCCAAAATGTGGATGTCGGATTCGCACACTTGAATATTTGTTTATTTTGTGGGAATGATTACTCTTGAGGACAAAAATACAATACAAAAAGCTATGAATTGAGATGGAAAAATGATTATAGTGTATTTGCTAGAAAAATTGCGTATATCCTTACATGGCTACTAGCCCTCTTATTTATACTGACAAATGACATTTAATTCTCCAATTAAACACAATTATTCTCTCTTAAATGTGTCCGTTTTGGTCTTCGAGTTTAATGCTCAACGTTTGAATTCGAATTGACTCTGATCTTCATGGGCTTCGCCTTTTGGCCCAAGCTACTTTGAGCCGTTCTGACTTTGACCTCGATCCCGAGTTGTACCTTGAGATATGACCACTTCGGGCTCTCTTTATGGTGATGCCCACCTCGGTTATACCCTGTAAACGATGGGCTTAATGGGCCTTATCCTCTGTGGGCCTTCACTCTAATTACGTGGCAATCTTTGGTTGGTCCCGGTCTACCGGTGCGGGATCCGACACCAACAACGGTTAGCTTTAATGTAAACTAAACCAATTGATGACATGAAAACCACGCGCTTGAACTTGGCTTTAGCCGCTGCATCAATCACGAACTTGGCTCCGTTTACTGCCGGCTCCAACATTGTCTCCTAATTAGTTACATTAATTTAGAAAATTAAAACTAAGAAAACATATGTATAAATGAAATGTGTGTTTTTGATGATGTGATGAGAGGTAAATCCATAGAGTATATATAGGTTCAGACGATTAGGTCAATATTCTCTTGGTGATCACGCAAAAAATAATTCGCAATCTTAACTAAATATGGAATCAACCATATGTAATCGGAATGTTTTTAGATATATGCTGGAAATGGGATTGTTAATAGTAGTTATTAGTTTCCATAAAATCTAAGGTATGAATATTTTGTAGAGTATCAATTAGTTGTGTAGAGATTTTTTACTAAGATTGTGCCGAGAATATTGGCAAAGATGTGTGTTAACGATTTATGATTTCAAAAACTGAGAAATGGTGAGATATATGGAAAGATTTACCTCGAGATTTTTAGAAACAAATTAATTTATAAATCGTTTGGAATATCTTTTCAAATAATTTATTGAATTAAAATATTTCAGCATTAAACGTTTTTCTAAAAAATGTATTTATAGTAAGTGATTAATATTCCAAAAATTTCGATTAAAATGTATTAAATTAAGTTAGTTGTTTAGACAAATAATTAATGGAAAATCCGATCGAGATTATAGAAACAAATAATATATACCATATATTATTTAGAAAGTTTTAATTCTTTTGTTAATATCTTTAAGTCTTATAAAGTTTTATATCATTTAAAATTGAATATTTGGTTTCCATATCTTTGAATATCAAATCTCGTTATCGCAAAATTAGGAATTTATTTAATTTCGAATATTTGATTTCCATATGTTAGGATCTCAAATCTCGTTTTTTAGAGGAGTTTATTAATTGATTTGTAAATTTCATTAAGACAAATATTTTGTCAGATTTTATTTGTAGGGACTAAATGTATAATATTGAAATTGTAAAAGGATTTTTGAGGCCAAATCTTCACCAAAAATGTATATATAGATATATATTTTAATTTAGTTATTTATTTTAATTTTAAATAAAAAAAAAATTTAAAACCAATTATATGCTGACATGTGTAAAAGTAGTATCTCAAAGAGTTCTCAAATGTTCTCAGATGAGAATCGATTCACGTTTCTCTCTCCCACTTTTTATTACTTTTTAATTTTTTATTGGTGAGAATCTACGTGAGAACTCCCCACTGCACATGCTCTTAGGCCTGCGATTACGGTTTTTATCCAGTTTTAAGATATTGAACACCTTTGTGATTGGGGATCTATTGCTCTTATGAAGAGGCAATTTAAAAGTTTGAACAGTTTAGAGATATGTTGAAATCGACTAACCAACGATCTTTAAGATTATCGATCGAGAAATTCGAAACACCATCTCGGGAAGGCGACATAGGAGGCGCTAGCGACATCTGATGCTCATGTGGATTTGTTAGCTACCAAATTGAATTTTCGTCACTAATGCCATTTTCTCCAAAAAAGTAATCGTTTATGCCACTGTTATATTATATTCTTTTTTTTTTATTTATTTTTTAATATAAAATCTGTAGTAAATGTCAGAAAGCCCTTACTCTAATTCAATATTTACGTATCCCGGCCATTGTCAACAAGATAATTATTATATCTTATTCTTCTTCTTTTTCATTTTCACGCTTCTTCTTCTCCTTCTTCTTCTTAACCCTAGATCTCTTCTTCTTCTGGATTTTCGGATCCTTAACCCTAGATTTCTTATTTTTCATCATTACCATCAAAACGAAACCGTAGATCTCTTTTTCTCCATGGATCTCTCTTCCCATTCTTCGATCTTCTCATCCTAGATCCATAGATTTTTATCTTCTCGCAGATCTGAGATCCAATAACAGTCCCGATCTAGATTTCTCCAAAATTGGCTTTGAAGTGACGAAGGAGAATCGGCGGCGACAACGATGAACAAAGCAAAAAGAGACGAATTAGTGAGTGTGACGGCGCTAGGGTTTAGAAAATTACTTAAATTATACCACTTGTACTCGTTGTTCCCATTTATATATCATTTATATCCATTGTACTATTTAATACCTTTTGTACCAGTTGTCCCTATTCATATCTCAGTTGTACCATTTGGACCAGTTGCATTATTATATTTCAGTAATACCATTTGTACCAATTGTACTATTATATTTCAGTTGTACCATTTGGACTAGTTTTCTTAAGGATCTCTCATATGTACCAGTTGTATTGTTATTTCTTAGTTGTACTATTCCGTACCAATTCGCCATTAATTTCATTAAGGGTAATTTGAGGATATTACATTTATGGTGACACTCAGATTATAAGGTGGCACGCCAGATTGATTTTCCCCACAGAGTGGCATATGTGGCTCGGACTCTACCAAATTTTTCATTCGTTTAATACTGTAACCTTGTTTACTTTAGGTAATGCTTTTGTAATACCTCATTCTTTATTTTTAATGATATTTACAAACTTAGAAAAAAAAAATTCGGTTAAATCTTCATAAAGGTAAAATTTGCAATTTGGATTTTGTTTTGGTTCGGGTTGAAAAAGGCAGCAGAGTTTGGGTTAAAAAAAAAGGTCGTTGGCAAATAGTTAGAGTTGAAAAAGACTGTTTCCGTATTTTATACATCACTATCTACTCCGAAACATTAGACCATTTTGCTTCTAATCCTTTGTACAATTCATTATAAATTTGCTGTATTTTGAGACTCATAATACTGTAATAAATTCATAGTGAAACACATTTACCAAATAAACCGCATATTAAAAAATCAAGGAAGACAAGCAAGAAAACGGATGCGCGTTAGCGCAACGTCTTTCGCTAATGTTGTTTAACCCGTTACTTTGTTTCCAGCGCATGAAAATGTATTAGATCAAAAGTTTATTTATTGTATATTTCAATATTCATTAAGTTGTTTTTATTTATTTAATCTTAGATTTTGTTCAAATTCGAAAATTATCATTTAAAAAATCCAACTAATATTGAAAACCATATGAAAACTATTGATTTATTTTTCCATCTTATAGTTACATGCATACTTATAACATTAACATTAGATTGTTTCATCTTACAAGCATACTTATTTATCCCACACAACAACATTTGTCATCAGTACAAAGGCCTCCACGATACTTTTGTAGTTTACAATAATGATCGCAAGCTGTTTCCCCTCTATAAATACACAGAACTGGATCGAAGCATGTAAGCCGCCCTATTCCATAACCTGTTTATTAACAATACTCATTAAAACATTAACAAAGAACAAAATCATGATCATAATAATAATAATTGAGGATATAGCTATAATAAACAATTACCTGGACTATCAGCAGTTGTAGTACGACAATGAATAGAAAATATAATGAAGAGGATAGTGAGAAAAATTCTGACTAAAGTTTTTAAAGTCATAGCCATTTTTATGATATTTTCTGAATTTGTTTTGCTTAATAAGTTTTCCTTTAGTATGCTATTATATATACACAAATATATATATGGAAATATATCTATCTTTTAAATTAAAAATAGCATAACATTATTTTCTTACCTTATTTTATCTGGTCAAAAAAGAAAGACCTCAATCTTTTAATTTATTTCCTTAAAAATTTACACTCAAAAGAAAAATACAGATATATTTTTGTGAGATGATATATATATTTTATACATAATTTAATATGTAATTTGTTTTCAGCGTAAAATATTTAGTTAAATGTTTAAATATTAATTGAAAATTATAATGGTTATATTAGAAGTGAAAAATATCTAGATCTTTAGTTTGGTTTGCGAGAAAAATGGTCAACTTCAACCCGAACAAAGTGCAAAGTGCGTTTTTAACTTTTTATACCTCAACAAAGTTAAAGTGCTTTTTTCAACCTCAACACTAAAATAATTCAAATAAACTACTCGGACTATTTGATTTGAGCGTATAACTACATTGACTTAAACAAAATTAGTCAAACGTTTGCTTTCGCTCATTTAGACGATACGATGGCGACGGAATATCATTTTATCTTTAACCAAATAATGTCGTTTTGGTCATTTGAGTCTATAAACTCAACCGAAAGATGTCGTTTTGGTCATTTGAATCCATAAACTTAACAAAACGACGTTGTTTGGTTAAGATAAAATGACACTCGTAAAGACAAAATGACATTTTGTTGTCATCATGTTAAGTTTATCGATTCAAATGACAAAAAAAAAATGTTATACTACTTCGTTACTATCGTGTCGTCTTTATCTACGAAAACAAACAGTTGACAAAAAAAATTTTAAGTCAATATAGTTTTACGCTCAAATATCATAATCTGGGTAATTTATTTGAATTATTTTAGTGTTAAAATTGAAAAAGGTACTGTAACTTTGTTGAAATATATAAACAAATTTTACCATTTTGGGTTGATAATTTGTTTGGGTTGATATTCACCATTTTCCCTTAATTTGTGCTTGACTAATGTTTGTGTGATTCCGAATCTGTAAACGGACCAATCCTTAGTTTTTGGTGATTTATTTCAATATAAAAAGTAAAAATGATTATCCTACCAAAAAAAAGTAAAATTGATTTTAAAAAAAGATTAAAATATAGACCTAAACCATAACTCCGAAGAAGGAAAATGAAGTGGTAAAAATAAAATAAAATAAGAAAATGAAGTGGTTAAAGTTAGACCAATATAAATTGGTTCACCGGTCGAACCGGTAATTCCGGTTCGGTTTTGAATAGTAAATTTTTGGGAGTCACAGGCTAGAAAGCCACTGAACCGGAAAAATGAATCAGGCCTGCCATTCTATAGTCTCTATGCCACCTCTCCTTGTGATATTTCCTTTATACCCTTAATGAATATTGTTAATATATTTTATTTATTTTAAAACTAAAACACAAACAAATAAAAAGAAAAAGAAAAAAAAAAAAAATCAAATTTGTGGACGACGCCAACAATTCTTCTCTTCCTCTTTCCCTGTTTCGCCGTAGCTTCACTTCTTCCTTCATCTCAAACCATCTTTTTCCTATCTCAATCCTTAAATCGTCGGAGATACATACACAAAAATACATATATGAGAGTTTGTACCCGATACTCATACATATCCGTTTCTTCTAAAAGTTGTGGCAAAAATGGCGGATGTTCAGTTGGGAGAGACGATTCATTCTGTTGTTATAAGAAGTGGGTTTGGTTCGTTGATATATGCTCAGAACTCTCTGCTTCATTTATACGCCAATTGTGGAGAAGTAGCTAATGCATACAAGGTGTTTGATAAAATGCTTGAGAAAGATTTTATAGCTTGAAATTCTGTAATTAATGGTGTTGTAGAAAACGGTAAACCAAACAAAGCTTTGGCGCTTTATACTTAAATGGATTCTAAGAGTATCAAGCCTAATGGGTTCACAATCGTTAGCTTGTTGTCTACTTGTGCAAAGCTTGGTGCTTTGATATTGGGTAAGAGAGTTCATGTATATATGATCAAAGTGGGTTTGACACGAAACTTATATTCCAACAATGTACTCTTGAACTTGTATGTCAGATGTGGAAGAGTCGAAGAAGCCAAAACACTTAAGCGATTGAGCTTTTCAGGAATATGGAATCAAAGGAGGGCGTATTACCGTGTGAGATCACGTTTGTGGGAAACCAAATGTTATAATCTCGAGAACACTGTTCGGCTTTTATATGTATTTATTTGTCGTATTTGTACAACTAGGTTCGACTGGGTACAGCTACGCTCATAAATGTATATGTATTTGTATTTAACAATTATGGAAACAATAAATTAGAGTTAATAAAGATTTCAAAAACATCTTGAACTATAAAAACAATTTTAAATAAATAAAATTCGAATTTATCATTTTTTTAATACATACTATTAGTTCAACTAGTTCAACTATGTACATCAAATTTATATTTTTTATTAAATTATTAAGTTATAAATTAAGATTTATATAAGAAATTCCCTAAAAACATCTTCAAAAATAAATAAAGTATTTAAAATTAATACAAGTAGAATTTATAAATTTTGTAACAAATTTTGTTTTTTCACAGAAAACACTCCTTCTAGTATAAGGAAGACTTAGTACAAGATCGCCTCATTTGAAGCAAAAGAGGTGAAAACCAAGTTTTTTTTAACATTGTATTATGAAAACATCCCAAATGATAATTAATAGTGTAACATCATGTGTCCAACTATAAATTATTAATTTTCATTAAAGTTCAACTGGAAATACACAAAAATCGCTAAAGTCCAACTATGAATATAAGGAGGGGTTATTGGTTCATGGATTTATAAGGAATTAGAAATCAAAACAAAAATCATTTGTTATTCAATCATTGATTTTAAAATCCTAATTAAAATCATGTGTTATTGGTTCTATGAATTATAAATACTAGTTGAAATCCTTTGTTATTCGTTTAATCATTTGTTTTTGGATTTGAGAATCCAAATTATGTTTTAAATGGATTTGAATGGAATTGAAAGAGAAAAATAGAAGGATTCAAATCCATAGGTAAACACATGTTATTTCAAAATCCATATATCTTGATTTCATAATTAATAGAGATTTTCAAATTCTATATGGATTTACAAATTAATAAACCAATAACACCCCCTAAGAGTACAACTGTACAACTAGTACAACTATGTTTAAAATAAACAATTTTTTTATTAATATCCTGCTGTCATTGGCCCACTTTACCACACAGTCAAATTTTGTATTAATATTCCGCCGCCAAAATCATGCTTACGTGGGTCATTTAAAAAAAAAAAATTTGGTAAAATGTTTAATATTTTTTAATACCAATTTTTGTTAATATTTTTTTAAAATTTTTATTTTTAATTGTTTCGGTTGTACCTAAGTGATCTAATTGTACTTTCTTCTATGTAACACATACATGTAGTTGTACCTAAATAGACCAGTTGTACCTACAAAACCAATTGAACATAAATATAATCTAAATATTTTTTTGGTTTATAAAAACATGAAGTCATATGTTCTTAATCCACAACACAACAAACACAGAAATGAAATTCAAAAACATAAGTTATGTGCAATCCTGGAAATGCAAATCATGATTGTCACAAAAAGACTTGACTTGTGCGCTTTCTTTCCAGTTCTTGATCAAGCTCTTCCTTCCACTTCTTCTCTATATTTGACAGAGCAACACTGCAAAGCCAAAACCAGCCAATTCAAGCAGATGAAGGAATGAAACAAGAAGCCTAGACAAAGGTCCTACACTAAGGGAAAAAGTGAAACCATTGCTGGCCAATGGCTAGGCTGAATTTTAAAGAGCAGAATGGTAGCTTTGGAAACCCAAAATGCAACAATTTTGTGACATGGAGGGCAATATCATAGCGTAAGACAAGCATGAATGGGACTTAGTCATGACTTCTTGATTCCTACTGAGTGCTTAAGAGATTTTCATACGGATCAAATCCCATCCAGAAACTAATGTAATCTACTTCCTCGGGTCAGAAACAAAAACTTTATAACCAACAAATTCACACTAAAAAGTTTCATACTTCCTATACGTATCAGAAACTATGAATCATTGACCAAGAGTATTTTTCTTTGATATCCTTAATCAAGTTTAAAGCTACAAAACCTAAAAAAAAACAACAAACAAAGCTTATAACAAACAAACGAAACAAACATGTAAAAAGATGCTAACACATATGGTATAAAGCTATATTACCGGCATTAGCAGCATGTTTAAGCGCAATCTCAAATATGAGACTTGCATTAGCTCCACCTCTCTATGGACATTCCTTGATGTACTTGTTAAACGTTCCAGCATCATGCCACCCTTACCAAACCTGTGATTGAAACACAACACAAACATACTATCAACATCAATAAAACGTAGCAATTTCTTAGGAATCAGAGAAGAAAACTTTTTTGAGAAGAGGCACAAAATTGGATGGCAGAATTTGAAATTGAGCAGCTCTTTGGTATCTTCTCTAGCATTTTTCAACTGATCTCAAACTGAATATTTCGTAGCGGCGGCTAAGTTAAAGCTCCGATTCACAGACGCAATTCGATGTCTCTTCTAAATTCCAGCAGATATGAATCAAATTAGGTCGCAAAATTATAGAATATGACAAGATATACTTAAATGAGGGCTAAGATTTAGAAGAGAGAGTGAGACATACCTGAGAGAGAGATGAAGAATAGAAGTGGAGAAGAGACGAGAGATCTGGCGAAATAGAGAGAAGAGGAAGCGGAGAGAGCGAGTGTGGATATGGAAGAGGAGGAAGAGCGGAGGAGACGAGAAGCAGCGGTGGTTGTGCGGAGAGAAGTAGCCATGGTTGTGATGGTTTTCTGAGGGAATAATTGGAAATTGATTGAGAGTGTTTGGTTGTTGAGATAGTAAAGTTCAGGTTGGGTTTTGTAATTGTAATCTTTTGAAAGGGTTTTTGGGCATTTCCTTAGTTTTTGAGCTTAAAAAAAATTGTAAAAGAAAATGGAAATATGAGGGTGGCATTCCAGCATATTTTTTTCCAAAAAGTGGCTTTCTAGCCATTGTTTCAATTTTTGGCCTTTTAGAGAAGGGTTTATGACAGAAAGCTCAGTGGCTTTTGTTGCTCTACCTTGCTTGCTCTGTCATTTTGGTTAGATCTTCGTCTTCTCTCGTATAATTCTCATTATCTGCTCCTGAATATTATCTTCTTCTTCAGCTTAATCTTGACTCTTTTGTTTCTTCTAATGGTTATAGATGGATAGTGACATTGTTTCCAGTAGCGTTGATCAATCTCGGACAGCAATGCCTGGTAAAGTTTCCCCCTTTTAAATCAACCACTCTATTATCGATTTGTTAGAAAGGTAGGATCTTTATGCTTTTGTTGTTCCATTTGAAGACATTGATGTTTTGAATTATTTGTATCCAAGAATGGATTGAACTTGATACCTTCTTCTCTAAAGTAAATCAATTTTATAGCAATCAAGATTTAGATTTTTCTATTGAGTGGTTATGTTTATGTTACTTGTAGATTCATTGGCATTTAAGAGTATCAATGATCCTATCAAGAACAAGATCAATGGTTGTGCTACAATCTGTGTTAGACAAGATGATCCGTGCCATTTCTTGCGTGTCCTTTATGGTAATGGTTGCAAACACATCTTCATGTGATTTTGTTATTGAATGATCCAATTTTTTTTTCTTTCAATACATTTTAGTTGTTGTTTGCAGAGTCTCTGATAACAGGAGGGTTGGCTGGTGTTGTGGTGGAAGCTGCTCTATACCCAATTGATACAATCAAAACTCGAGTACAGGTAGTTTCTCCTCAAAACCAATTTGTGTTATGATCCAATATAAGCTCTTTTTTTTTTACTGTAGTTTAATTTCAGAGAGATTCCCACTATGACCAATGCTTGACTTACGACGGCTAACTATAGTGGTTTGACATGTTTAGGTAGCTCGGGATGGAGGAAAGATAATATGGAAGGGACTATACTCTGGTCTTGGTGGAAATCTTGTCGGTGTCTTACCGTAAGTATGTTGTTAAAATGAAAGAAGGAAAAGATATGCATACACATTGAAAACTTGTGACTCTTTGCTTCAGATGAACAATGTGTTTTTTTTTTTTATATTTGCAGTGCGTCGGCTCTATTTTTCGGTGTATATGAACCAACCAAACAGAAGCTGCTGAAGGTTTTGCCCGAGAATCTTAGTGCGGTTGCACATTTGGTATGTATTTTCTTAAAACAATCCTGAAATCTAATTTCCGTGTTAGTTCATCTGCTGGAGATTTTCCCTTTAAAGTTTCTTATAGTTTATCAGAGAGAAGATGAATGTCTTCTTGAGCTGTATACATTAGTCTTGCTACCATTTTGTTTTAAAAGTTACTGATTTGAGACAAAGGCCCTTAAAATCTGGTGATGCTCTGTTAAAAAAGGATATATGTGATATGTCTTAGCGAGTTATATAAGCTCAATCAGGCTGCAGGTGCTCTAGGAGGTGCTGTTTCATCTATTGTTCGAGTACCAACAGAAGTAAGTCTCTTCTTTCTTGTTTCTTTGCTTATTCTTGTGTGTTGGCTATAAACTTGTGTAGGCTAATTGAAACTTCAACAGGTTGTCAAACAGCGGATGCAAACTGGTCAATTTGCTTCGGCCCCTGATGCTGTTCGCCTTATTATAGCCAAGGAGGGCTTTGGAGGCATGTATGCGGTATATCTGTTACGTCTTGATTTATGGTTCTAGTGTTTTACTATTTTATTTTGAGCAGGCAGTACTTGAGTTTGTAGCTCCATCAAATTGTTTCATCTTATTTTTCCAAACATGCAGGGTTATGGATCTTTCCTGTTGCGAGATTTGCCTTTTGACGCCCTCCAGTTTTGTGTATATGAGCAATTACGGATTGGATACAAGTTGGCTGTAAGTTTTTGTTGCTACAATGATAAGTAAAAGAACATCTGTTCTTTGCAGACTATTGACAGTGAGATATCCATATTGTTTAGAACAGGCCAAAAGAGATCTAAATGATCCAGAGAATGCAATGCTTGGTGCTTTTGCTGGTGCTGTCACTGGAGTTTTGACCACTCCTCTAGACGTTATCAAAACCAGATTAATGGTTCAGGTATGTCAAAACGATGAGTACACAAAATACTGAACGAAAATGTTCTTCTTGGTTTCAGTTCACAGGAGAATAAGAAGCTCCAGTAATATAGCACCGACTTTTTCGTTTTGAATTTTGGCAGGGAGCAGGAACTCAGTATAAAGGAGTCTCAGATTGCATTAAGACGATAATAAGAGAAGAAGGGTCATCAGCTTTGTGGAAGGTGAACCAAATTTCTGCTCTTAACCATAATATTTTAGGAATACACAGTTTCTCATGGTTGTGCAAAGTTGTTGACAGACTTGAGACACTGTATTACAGGGAATGGGTCCAAGGGTATTATGGATAGGTATTGGAGGTTCAATTTTCTTTGGTGTATTGGAAAAGACAAAGCAGATTCTTTCAGAAAGAAGCCAAAAGAGTCCCAATGCTTAAACAGTTAGATTCTAGTTGTGTCTACATCATTCTTGTCTCTTGATGTTTTGGTTAACATGAAGTATTTAGATTCTTTACGTATCTTTGCTTGATTCTAATTTTTATTACTAGAAAAATTGTCATCCTCTTTTGTTCAATCATCTTTCACATTTGAATTGTATTGTTAAGTCGAATCTATTACTAGAAACTTCAACTTTATGTGGACGTTATAAGGTTGCGTAATAAACTATGTCATTGTCATTATCAAAGTCTTAATCTCTCAATTTTTTTTTTTAAAAATGGAATCCTTTGCAACTGATCCCCACCTTTTATACTTATATATGAGCACACAAAAAGTTGAAGCTTAAGTTTTTGCAGGTTTTAAGTAAAGACGATGCAGATGAAGCTACTTCTTACAGTGTCAATCATCTTGAATCTCGTATTCACCATTCATATTCTTTATTATAGTTCAACCACATGGAATCCGACGTGGACCAATAGAGCTGCCGCAGAAGCAGAAACTGCAGCCTCTTCTTCATGCTCAGGCCACGGCAGAGTTTTTGTGGATGGTCTTGGTGTCCTTGATGGCCAGAAACCTCCTTGTGAGTGCAACAATTGCTACACAGGAAAAGATTGCTCTGTTTTTCTCAACGATTGTCCTGTCGATGCTAACTCGTATGCACAACTTTTCATCTGATCCTCATTTTGATCATTATGACCAAACTAATCTGTAAACTGGATTGAATTTGTGTTTGAATTTGTTTTTTGAAGAGGAGACCCTTTGTTCTTGGAGCCTTTCTGGATGCGACAAGCAGAGAGCAGCGCGGTTTTGGTCTCGGGATGGCACAGGATGAGTTACATTTATCAAGATGGGACATATGTGTCTCGAGAGCTCGAGAAGGTCATTAGGAAACTGCATAGTGTAGTGGGAAACGCTGTTACAGATAACAGATTCGTAATCTTTGGATCTGGAACCACACAATTGCTGGCAGCAGCTGTACATGCCCTGTCTTTGACAAACTCATCATTATCATCACCTGCAAGGCTTTTGACTTCTATTCCATACTACGCTGTACTTAAGCCTGCCTTAACCTCTGTTGTTTAGTTAAATACTTTCGAATGTTTGAGTCTGATCTGTCTGTGTGTGCAGATGTACAAGGACCAAGCGGAGTTCTTTGATTCAGCACATCTCAAGTTTGAAGGAGATGCGTCTGCGTGGAAGCAGAGCGAGCGCAATGATAATACCACACAAGTTATAGAGGTAGTAACGTCTCCAAATAATCCAGATGGGAAATTGAAAAGAGCGGTTCTTGATGGTTCTAATGTGAAAACAGTGCATGATTTTGCTTATTACTGGCCTTATTTCACACCTATTACACATCCAGTTGATGAAGATTTGAGCTTGTTTAGTCTCTCCAAGACTACAGGTCATGCTGGCTCCAGATTCGGGTGATTGATTTACTTTTGCCCTCCTAGTACTCTAAACAAAGCTTTGGATTGGTCTCAACAACTCATAAGTTTTTCTTGATGCAGGTGGGGATTGGTAAAGGACAAAGCTATTTATGAAAAAATGGACAGATATATACGATTAACTAGTATGGGAGTTTCCAAAGAAACACAGCTTCATGTTCTTCAGCTGCTCAAAGTAGTAGTTGGCGATAGAGGCGATGATATATTCAATTTTGGCTATGGAACTCTGAAGAAAAGATGGGAGATACTGAACAAGATCTTGTCCATATCCACGCGTTTCTCGCTCCAGGCTATCAACCCTGAGTACTGCAACTATTTCAAGAAAGTCAGAGAGTTTACTCCTTGTAAGTTTTTCTTCTAATGCAAGAAAGTGAGACTTTTGTTTTGGTTTGGTACTTTATAATATAAAACTTATAATTATGTGTTTGGTTTTCATTTGAAAGCTTATGCATGGGTGAAGTGTGAGAGACCAGAAGATACAAACTGCTATGAGATTTTCAGAGCGGCAAAGATAACAGGACGCAATGGAAATGTGTTTGGATCAGAAGAAAGGTTTGTTCGATTGAGTCTCATCAGATCACAAGATGACTTTGATCAGCTTATTGATATGTTGAAGAAGTTGGTCTCCGAGGAAGCCGTAGGAGCTGACTCCATCTGAACAACTTGATGTATTTACTTAGGCCTCTTTAATTAAGCCTAGCGTTAGGCCCATTCTATAAAACCTCAGTTTCTATCATTTCAGTTCGGTTTAGCAGACCCAAAAATCCCCATTCGTGAGAAAAGAAGGGCACATAACCGGCAAGAGTCGAAATCCTTCCAAAAACTAAGACCAACACCAACGTTCCGTCTCTTAATTTGAGTTTCTCATTTCCCTGTGATCTACCATAAATGAACCTTGGGTAGTGGCATGTTTAAGTCGCATGATGGGATTGTTTGTATTGATTGCTCTTTTGGCTTGCTGAACAGAACTGGATTGGACGTGCACTAGCACTCGGACATACGGAACTGACAGATTATGTGCTGCTTGAACTTATTGAAAGCTCCCAATTTATTAAAATGAACTTATATTAAACTTAGTTGAATGCATTGAAGTATGGAACTGAAAGAACTAAAATATTGGATAGGATGTATACAGAGCCGGCCCTAAGAATTTTAGAGCTACAAATATTACAAATCAGATAATCTGTGAAGAAGATGATCGAGAAAGTTTGTTAAAGAGAGAAATTCTCATTCATTTCTTAATCTGAGATCTGTTCAACTTGCTCTATTATATACAAATACAAGTATGGTAAACCGAAATAATCAATCTAAACCAACTAATTTAACTAAACCGGCTAATGTATTCCAATTAGGCCTGGGCATTTGGATTTCGGATCGGATGCGGATCAAATTCAAATATATTCGGATTCGGATAATTCGGGTATGAGAGTTTATTATCCGTTCAGATTTTATGGCTTTTCGGTTCGGATACATTCAAATTCGGATGATTTGGGTAGGAGAATTTATTATCCGTTCGGATTTTATGAGTTCTCGGTTCGGTTTCGGTTCGGATAGGTGTCGGATTCGAATCGGTTTCGGGAAAAAAAAAACTAAAAATTGTTCAATTTAAATAAAAATTGGTTTAATCTAACTAAAATTTGGTTAAATTTTGCAAAAATATATATAATTTTAACAAATATAACTTTTTTTTTTAAAATCTAGGTTATTTAGGATATTTTTGTTATTTGCTATAAAATTACAACTAAATGTAACTAATATTTTTGGATATATAATTTTATTTCCGGTTTTCCGATATTCTTTCGGTTTTCGGCGGATCGGGTTCGGTTCGGGTAATTCGGATAGGATGATTCATTATCCATTCGAGTTTTGTAACTATTCGGTTCGGATTCGGTTCCAGATTTTTCGGATCGGTTTCAGATTGGTTTTCGGATTTCGGGTTTTATGCCCAGCCCTACCTCCAATAGTCCCCCTAAAGAGGAGGTGAAAATATTGTGAAGACTTATCTTGGACTGTAGGTGAGCAAATTGATGAGGGAAGAGAGGCTTGGTTAGGATATCAGCAATCTGATCTCCAGTGTTGACATATAGTAATTTGAGCTGACCATTATCCAATTTCTCTCTAACTATATGACAATCAATCTCAATATGTTTTGTTCTTTCATGTGGACCAGTCATATAGATCTATTAGTTTTTGGATTATGTTGCATTAGGTTTGTTTCTGCCTCTGGTGGCGGGAGGTATCTCTCGACAGACTCTAACAAAATTGATGAGCCCTTCAATGTGGAAGAAGCTGAGACTGTACATGTGCCTCCACCTCCAACTGAGAAGGTATACATTATTGGCTCAGATGGTAATGTTGGAATCTCGACCTCCTCATCTCTTTAGGGTCAGATTCTCTTATCTCTCTAGTTCTCTCTCTTGTGGTTTGCACAGGTCACATGATCGATAAAGGAGAAATTAAGCTTTAGGTGTCACAGATTTCACCTGCACTGAATGGTGTAAGAAACAAATGGAGAATGTTCTTTGTATTGGCAAGAGAAAAGTCAATAGGTACTACAAAAAGGATATTAAAATTTAGTACCATTGCATATTTAATTTCTGAAACCGAAGAAAATTATATTACCTTGAACATTTCAAAAGATATTTTGATGGTCTTCTTAGGGAATTGGAGAACAAATCTCCTGCTACAAACACTTGCAGATCCGGCTTTGGCTTGCTCTCAAAGATTGGAGCAAAACCATCGTTTGGTAACCTGCATACATTCAAAGTATATTTCTGGCATTCATAAACTGAGATGGTTATTAAAAATATAAGTAAATCTCACCAAATTTTATTGTGTATGTTTTGCAGGTAGGTATGAACGACTGTTTGAGACATTGTAGAGAAATTTTTGAATGAACGTTAATTTAGTAAGGAATGAAGGAAGTGCTTGATGAGTTAGAAAGTGGTCTCACGAAGCTATATATTTATAGAGATGTTAGAGGTCTAGGTTTATGGCTTAGTCAGATTAGAGAAAATCTTGGAGATCAAGCCTAAAATCTTGGAGAGAAACTATAAAATAAAAGATTGCGTCAACAACATATATTCGTATTTGGTATATGAATGAATGATTCACTAATTTTGGACGAATAAGGATATTGTAGAGTCTTTTATAGTTAGGATTAGATCTAAGTGAATATTACAATATCATTAGTTTAGGAATTAGCGGATATATGATCGAATATGCCTTAATTTAGATACCAAAAATAGTGAATGATTAGGATTGCTCAAACCCGAGTAGTTACTTTTAAGTTGCTCCGAAAATATTGTTTTTATTACACATTTCCTTAAATCTCTTATCCAAGCTCCGGATATAGTTAAACCCGGATAAAACCCGGATCCAAATGAATTAATGCAAAAAAACCCTGTAAAAATGTATATGTAGATGAGAGAGAATCCGCAATCAACACAACATATATAAATATGGATATCAAAACATAATTTGATGTCATATTTGAAACCATATGTGTGAAATACAAAAGACATCATGGTCGCTAGCAAATTCATCATCAAACTCACTCATTTGAAAGAAAAAAAAATAATAATACACCACAATATATTTATTACAAATTTACCAATGGTCTGTGATACAAAAAATACTAGAAGAATACTTACGCGTACCAATGAATGTAATGTCAAAGCAATTAATAGAGCAGTAATAGACATCAGGCATGGCCTCGTCCATGACTTTCAAGATGATAGGATACATACATCGAGACTTACATTGGTTGCAAAGTGGTCGAGACATACTATTGTTGGAAAACGTCACAGATTGCACGCCCTTATACTCCATCCTTGTTACTGTTCTTTCTGGCTCCAGAGCCCGAAAATCTCCAAGCACACAATCAATATGCAAAGTAACCCCACAATCTTTACAAGTGTAAAACCAAGTATTTGGATCTGTTTCTTTCTCACAAATATCACACCAGTATTTACCACTTGCATCTTCACCATAGCATAAAGAGATAAAATGATCGTCCACTCTATGCTTTACATCATATGGTAATAGAGCACACTTGAAATCTAAGACGTATTTACAATTATCTTCAACACATCTGAGCACATGATGTGCCTCTTTGTTGCAAACACTGCAGACTCCTCGCGGTGATGTGTAAAATAAGGGATGAGGATGACTTTGGTGGACGAATGGCTCGGTAACTGAAGCGCATCGCATATCTAATCCATATCGAAGGCCATCATCGATACTGTATTTGAAACCATTGCAACATAATCCACAAGCCTCACAATTAAAATTATGCCTCCTCCCGTCTAGATAATATGGTTTGTTAATTACCATATGTCTTTTCCGTGTAGGCATATTAGCACATATCTCATGGAGCATATAATCACAACTCATGCAACTGTAGAAGGAATGGTGATAGATAGGATAAGTACATGCCTTGCAACTCCTCTCCTCAATAAAGGTACCAGACTTGTCGAGTCTTAGGTTATGACTTTTATGCAAGAAATGTTGTATTGTGTTTTCATCAATCACCTTGAATGGTTCAATATCTTCTTTTTCTTCAGGTATGTCTTTCATCTCTCTTCCGTCCCATACATCTTTTCTAGTAGCACACTTAGTATGATACACAGAGTCGGGACACCTCTTACAAGAATAACCGCCACAGGTCCAATCCATCTTCTTTTGACAAATTCGACATACCGAATTCACCACACCGATAAGAGGTGTACGAGAAACGCGATGATCATGACGATTTATGTTGATGACCCATGGAAATCCAGAGCAATCACTATGAGCAGTAAAATCGCATGGAAGGCAGACATATGGGCTTCGATCTCCATGCAGACCACAAGTAGTGCAAGTAAAAGAAATCATTTTTGGCATACGAGTGAGTTTGTGGGCATGGATGTTTAGGTCATAATGATATATTGGTGGTGGATTAAAAAAACAATGCAAATCTAAGGTAAAGTTACAGGAGGAACAATGATAAAAGGCTTCATCAACAAGCTTTTTGCAACACAAACGACATTTTCCATCTGTATAAGCGGGTGGTTCACCATTGAAGAGTTTTAGAGGGTGTAAGGAGTGGGAAGGATGGTTTACCTCTGTCGCGTACTTTCCGCAAATCACATGAATAGTCAAACGACATTCAAGGCATTTGTAGGGATATCCATCACCAACCTTTCCGCAAGTAGCGCAGGTGAAGCAACTTTGCCACATCTGTAGCTTGAGTTTATGGTCATGGTGAGGAACCTCAATGACCTTCGGTGGTGGGTATTTAGCACAATCCAAATGGATTTGTATACCACAATGGGGACAACGATAATGGTTCACATCGTCCATGAGCTTCACTCCACACAAACCACATCTTGGTTGGAATTTCAAATAACCGTTTCCAAAAATCAGAGTGTTGTCACACTTGTGGGAAGGGTAGTTGATCTCTTCAGGGGGATTGCTGCATCTCTTGTGTGCGAAGAAATCACATTTGCAGCAGTAGTAGCCATCACTTATAGATTGGAATTTGATTCCACAGCAGTTACCCATCCGCCCATCTTTCAAAGGAGTCATCAAATGACCAGGGTGAATGGATAGTTCCATTTCCATAGAGTCCATTATGTAAGAGACTTGCATAGATTAGACAAGGAGCTAAACGAAAAAAAGAGTGAAACGGAGAAAAAAAGAAAGAAAGAAAGAAGCTTGGATTCTACTTTCAAAGCTATATGCTCTCTCCCTCAATTTCTGAGCTTTGATTTCTCGTATTTCACGTAATGAAGATTAGTTTTTAGTTGACAATTTACCCTTCTGTATCTGAATAAAACCAATAAATCCGTTGAACAAAAAGCAATAGTCATGTTTTTAATAGTTTTAAAGATCAATTATTAGTTGTTACATTATTGTTTTAATATATATATATATATATATATTTAATAATAAAATTTAGATCTAGCACAGCTATTACTACATGTCCACACCACACCCACCAAATATTATGCTAATGTCAACGAAGCACGATATACATGGCAAAAGTATTTATTTAATAGGGTTTTAGATAGAAAAATACTTGGGTTCACCCCTGGGGGTGAACCTCTTATGTTCACCCCCTTTATTTGATCCAATCAAAATATGCCACCTATTAATAATAAAAAAATTCATTTAATTATAAATTTTAGTTTGTCACTAAAACAAAATTATGTATCGGTTTAGGTTTATTAGAAAGGGTTAGGGTTTAGATTTTATGATTAAACGAGTTTAACTATCGGTTTGAGTTTATAAACGGATTTAGATTTTACAATTGAACAAGGTTAAGTGTCGGTTTGGGTTTAGAAAATACGATTAGGGTTTAGATTTTTTACGATTAAACGAGTTTAAATGACGGTTTGGGTTTACAAAGGAGAATTAGGGTTTAGATTTTATGATTAAACGAGTTTAACTATCGGTTTGGGTTTATAAACGGGTTTAGATTTTACAATTAAACGAGGTTAAGTGTCGGTTTGGGTTTAGAAAGTACGATTAGGGTTTAGATTTTTTACGATTAAACGAGTTTAAATGACGGTTTGGGTTTACAAAAGAGAATTAGGGTTTAGATTTTATAATTAAACGAGATTATATATCGGTTTGGGTTTATAAAAGAGTGGTTATGACTCAATCTTATTGTTTTATTTAGAAAATAATTGTTCTAATTGTTTTAACTAGATGACATGGCAAATTCTAATTGGATAATTAAGAGGGGGTGAATGAAAGTGGTTCACCCCTAGGGGTGAACCCAAGAATTGTTCTTTTAGATACTGTCAACTAATAGCTGTTACGTTACTGTTAACAAAATAATATATTCATCATTTTTTTTTTAACACAATATATTCATCATTTTCAATCGTGCTAAAGTTAACTCCTTTTTTTTTTTTTTTTGGAATATTATAGAAGATTATCACAGAACAATATAACAAGTAGCTGAGGTATAATAATCTGAAATGTTCAAGTTTGCTTATATGTAATTCTCATATTTTATGATGATAGGAACATACAGTTTCTAAATAGTGAAAAGGCAGAAGATTAGACGTACACATTTGGTTACAAACATATGCGAAGATTAAAGTTTCAAATAATGTGAAGATGCAGACTTTTGTGACAGTGTACTGATGAAGTTCAAACAGCTGGTTGTTTATCATGGAGCTGGTCTAAGAAGTCTTAAAGAACACAGCTGGCGTTACAAAAACTTGAATGGAAAGTGGAGCAACTCGACATGAAGAATTTAGGAAAGTAGAAACTGTGGAGATATGTTAGATTCTCAGCAGTGATTAAAGAAAGTGATTTAACCTTGACAAGCAACTAAGCAAGGTTAATATTCTCTCGGGTCTCTGAGGTTTAGGTTTTTGTGGTGTGAAAATGGGATATATAAGGATTGGTGAGTGAGGCTTGGGCGTTAGCACTCACGGGAAAAATAAGGGTTAGAAATCTTCAAGGCAAAGAGAAAAACAGCTAAGAAGGTACGAGTGTGATAAAACTCTCAGATCATTCAAGTAAGTAGAGAAAGTTAGAGAGTGAGAAGCTTGGGTTTTGTCCTTGGGAGAAAAAGTCTATTAGGGTAGAATGGCACAAGTTTCACCTAGATAGTTACAAGCTGTTGTAAAAGATTGAACTATCAATAAGAAAAAATACAAGCGTTAGATTCGGCGCTTTCCGGATCGTGTTAATTAAGTATTGTGTACCCCTCTATATCTATCAGAATGAAACAATATATTCTAAGGTCTTTATTCAAAGTGTCCACCACGACCTCCATGACCGCGATTTCAAAACAGAACAAACCTTATTCGAAAACGAGACTCTTTGTAGTTGATTATTTGATTAAACTCCATAAATCCGGAGAACCGAAACTCCGAAAGCCGGATTAGTGTGGATATCTCGATCTGCAATTTAGTTTGAATCTCCGAAAGTAAACTTGGTCTCAGAAGCGAAGTTTCACTCATAGATCCTTCGTTAATTCTTTCTAAGCTAAAAGCTACAAAACAAGAGCAAGAAAACATATATTAACTACATAAAAGATCGAAGTTCATGCTCATTGGTTAGTAAATACAACGCATCTCAAACATATATTTTTTTCGTCAACCACACATTAATAAAAAGCTTACTGTATGATTGGTAGCCCAATTTAGAAAAAAAGAGTTCACAAATGAAATATCAGAAAATAAACCTTTGAGTAACAAGTTAGGCAATCCGCCTTATAATTACAAGAACGAGGAATACTAGAAAGTGAGGAACAAGGAAAAGAAACACAAAGCAAAATAATCTCTTCTAGTAGATTGGAGAAGGCGGCACACTCCTCAGGCGCATGCATCATCGAAACTAACTTCTATATGTTTGAACACCTCCCAATAAATCCTAGGTCCTTAACTTTCTTGAGTCAACCCTGGTTGAGGGTAAACCAACAAACCATGTGTCCATTTTGTTTCTTGCTTTAAATTTGTATTATTAAAGGTAGATTTATGATCCAAATACAAACAAAATGATACAAGAAAAGTTGTGGGAAAAAACGGTTAATTAATTACAAACTACAAACAAGAAACTGGAAAAAGACCCCCAAGTGTTTCTTAAAAATGTAGGTATAACAGGCTTAAAACCATTTGTTAGTAGAAATAATAGCCATCATTATCCGTGACTTGCCGGTCAGTGGCTACACTTATGAAAAAAAGTTTAAAAGAAATAACCGGTGCTAAAAGAGATGTAACTCTTAGGTTCCATACAAACTTCCTCAACCAGTGTCTGAACAGTTTATAGGTCATAAACGCAAACAAACCTCCCAGCATCACGGTAGAGATAGAAAGAACAGTTGTGAACAACCATCTTGTTCCTTCGATATGCGGTATGATTATGGAAGCTGCAGCAACATAAGCGAGTGCCATGGATGCTACAGCCACCCAAAGCATCCTATGTGTTAGTTTTAAGAAGTTCATGAGTGGTCTCGTCCTGTAAGGTATAATGCTTACAAGAAGGATAACAATGCATAGGGATGTGAACAATGCGATGTTGTTGCTTATGGAAAAGATTTTGAAGGCTAACGTTGTCCCCGCAGTTGATTTACCTTTGTAAGGACCTTCTTGATAGACACCGCCGGGGGGATTTATGCCACAAGTGAAGGCGACCGAGGCAATCAAAACTGCAACTATTGTTATCGTGTTTCTTGCGTTCTGTAATGCTTCTGCATGCATCTTACTTTCCTTGTTTGTAGGTGCTTCATAGGTTTCGAACATTTGCATCTTATATTCAGATATATTCCCAATGTTATAGTTTCCTTGTTGAGGACCAATAGGATTTCGAATCTGTTTTGCATCAAACCTAAGCCAGCCGGATATCTTACCATAATCTTCATCGTCGACATTGATAAGATCAACCGCTTCCAGTCCTCGAGTGTTTTTAGCAGAGATATCTATTGTTGTATCATAAGTGATGTAGACTATCACCTACATTCAATTAGGAAAATACTAATTATTATTAGAAAAAATATGAATGATATATCTGCTTTGGAATGATTAGAAAAATGTGGCTATGAGGTCCCATGTATCATTTACTCTGCTTTGAATGACAAGAATAAGAAGATCATATGGAACGGAGCGGACGAATCTTACCAAAAAAGTAGCTAGTGCCAAAATGCACTCTCGTTTTTGGTAAGTTTCGTCCACTCCGCTCAATATATTTAAAAAGCCTAAATGTCTTTTAAGCTTCCTTACGGAAATTAAAAGAGCAAGAAAAAAACTCACGGAATAGCAGGTGGACATGACCGCAATGTGTAGTACAGTGTTGCCATATCTATCCACTTGGTGGAGAAGATTGTTTCTATCGGGACTCTCTGCCATGAAAAAGAAAGCTGGTGTATTTTTGTGTTCCGCAGCTAGATGGAAAACAGTTTCCTTTGCGGGTGTTAGAATGTCGAAAGATCTTGGAGCCTTATCCGAAAACTCCTTCAGAATTGGAATTGAGCATTTCATGGCCGCCATATGCAAAGGTGTGAAACCATCTTTGTTGACCCTCTCTGCAAGGCTTCCATCAATCTCTAGCAGCATTTTTGTTATCTCGAGGTTGTTGGCATTGCACGCATAATGCAATGGGGTGGACAATTCTCCATCAGCATTCCAGGCTAGTTTTGGGAACTTCTCTAGCATTCTCCTTGCGATATCTGATCATCGGTCCACACACACTCGAGTTATGTAAATACATGTTGATTTTTATTTATTTATTAGCTACTAATAAGTTCAGTGATCAAGTTTGAAACCCTTTATTACAGTTAATTTGTCCCACATGTTTCTATGAACTCATGTTGATTTTTATATACAAAAGGATTAATTAAATCTTCAATTATATTTCTCCTTTTCATGTTCGAATATATTTCTTATACGTCAGTTAAAATTTGTTTTGCCTATGTGAGAAAACATAGTGAATATTTACAACCATGATTGTAAACCTAAACATTTTCAATTTTTTTGAATATTTACATTCTTAGCCAAAAAAAAAACAAAATTTGAGTTACGTCTAATTCTGACTTGATATATAGAAAAACATTTTTTGTAACACAAGTTGCCTAATCTTGACTAAGTTGCTTATTATGTATAGGTTTATACCATTTTACCTGTAAGAAAAACTAAAAATAAATAACACTAACCTGTATATTCTCCAAGAACAAACGTCGCATAAAATTCCCCGACCATGATAGAACTTGTTTCTTCCAATATAAGACTAGCGACATCGGGGTGAGTGTAGCGGCAAGCAACAACGAAGGCAGTTTCTCCTCGTCCATTGAGCGCGGTGAACTCAGCATATCCAGACGCTAATATCTGAGCCACAATGGTCGCATGTCCCCAGCGAGCAGCAAAATGAAGAGGAGTGTCGCCATCAAGGTTGGTAACACCGACAAGAGAAGGACAAAGCTTAATTATAGTCTCCACAATTTCCTTATGCCCAAGCTTAGTCGCTAAGTGCAAAACCGTCCCACCGAGAGTATCCCGGTGGTATCTCTCCCTCAATACGGATGGATTCTCCTCTGCGAGAGCGAGTAAAGTGGACACATTGTTTCCAAGGATGGAATCGATAACTGTTGCAACCATCTTCTTCTTCTCCAATGGTTTTAGGTGACTTTTGTCTTGTATCATCATCTTCCTCGAGATTGTGTTGAGATTTGGTATGAATTAATCTGTTGATGGGTTGCTTTAAATACTTGTTTGATGTCATATTTTAAAATTAACAATGCCGGTTGAAATTATATATTCTATTATAAGTTTGTTTCTTCCCTTTCCAAGAAACATCCGTTAAAAGTCAACCCGTTGAGACGTGATAAGAAAATGAGAAAAAAATTGAAATTGCATCCGTAGAAACATTTGGACAATTACTTGTTATCTTCAATCAAATTTAAAATAATTCGATTATATGATGCATCACATTTTCTAATTAACTAGTTGGGTTTTAATCGAATACGTTTATGGATTTGAACGTGTTCGACAAGTTTTGGTTTTCATTAATTATAAATCTTTTTTGCAGTAAGGATTAGGATCGATTTTTTTTTTTTTTTTTGATCAACGGATTAGGATCGATTATAAATGTTTTTTCATTAGTATAAGTGACTAGGATCGATTAGGCTCTAAACCGATGGCTAACAAACATCTAGCGTTTAGAACCTTTACCATTTTAGGCGTTCTAAGCTTTTATTACATAAATGAATATATATGTATACAGTAGAGTTGAATCTTACAAAATTATTGTTATAAACTATAATGAGGTCATTATCTAAAATATCGCAATGTTATACAAATCAATATAGCTTAATCTCACAATTGTGCTAAGTACGAAGTTTAATTTATTTTTTATTTGTCGTCGTAAATTTTATTAAAAAATTGGTGAATAGCGGAAAAAGAAATATAGTTGATAACTAGATAACCTGGCGAAAATTGTTAAAATCTACGGAGATAATAGCTCTCATTTCTAATATTTTTTATTGTATCTAAAATTTTTTATGTTATTTTATATAATTATTGTTTTTAACTTCTAACTGGTTCTATAAAAAATATTGATTTATAACAAAAAGAAAAACCTGTCTTTTCAGGCATATTTTTTTAAAAAATTACAAATTTCGTAAAAATTTCTCTATAAATTAATAATTATATCGATATTGGTTCTTTATGAAACCTGGTTTAAAGCAACGAACTCCATTTAAGGAGTGGCGGTTAACAGAAGGCCATTTCAACTTATGCTCTAAAAAGATAGAAAGCATAGGACTACTAAGGTGAAAAGACAGGATGTATTCCGACGAAATGCTATTGATTTTAGGAGGACTATAATGAGGAGGACCAAGTTTGCAACCACCAAACTCGGTAAAGGGTATTCGAAGCTAAATTAATACTTTTATAAATTCTACAATACTAATTTATAGAGGTTTTACCGTATCATCATTAACAGACTGTAGACAATTTATTCTTCGCATTCTTCGCGCCGACTCATCTTTCTCTCTCTAAAAAAAAACCTCTCCCTTCTCTCTTAAAAAAGAAGCTGCCGCTTGGTTTTTTCCAGTTCCAGTGGCTTCCACAGCACTGGATCTGGAGAAACTCTTTTTCTAGTCTTGTTTTATTTCTTTTCTTTAGTACTTCCATGGCTTTCTTCCAACGGAATCAGTTCTAGTTTTCCAGATCTAGGTTTTTAAAGCTTAAATCTTTTCTTCTTTGTGTTCTTGCTTCCGATCTGGCCGTATCCTTCCTTGGCAGAGGCAGTTTTCAACCGGTTCTTCACTGCCTCAGATGAAGAAAATTCACCATCGTAGATCTAGATCTTCTTCCTTTCTTCAAGAGACGATCCTTGAGTCTCTAGATTTTGGATGTGTCTCACCGCCTTCGTGGCTCCTCTCTGGAGCTTTATAAAGAGGGTCGCACGACACTTTCAATCAGTTCCAACTTGTGGTAAAGGAGATTCTTGTATTTTATCTCGTTTGTGTGTTTTTCTTAATCTCAGATTTGTTTAAATTTTCTAAAGTTTAGGTTTTGTAAGTCTTTTTTTGGGTTTCTAGATTCTGATCCGGGAAGTATTTATGGTTGTAGTTGGTTTGTTCGGGTTTTTTCCCCTTTGTTTACCTTGTTTGGTCTTTGTCTCTGGGAGTGTTCTTGTACTCGCCAGCTTATGTCTCTGGAAGAGTTTATCTCTTGCCGGCTTTGTGTACCAAAACCGCATCCCACCCTTGTATAATATAATGGAATAATTCAGACGAAAAAAAAAAAAAAGAGGTTTTACCGTACCAACATTTGTATGGCTTCTACCTAAAGTATAATAGTCTTTTAAGTATTCAAAATCTGATGTACTGTATTTATAAATTGAGTGTAAATAATAAGGGTTGTCCAAAAAAAATAAAAATAAATAAATAAATAAAGTTTACTAAGGGCATAATAGTCTTTTACATATTAAGTATTTTCGATAGCCAAAAATGAGCTATATAAACCGAACCAAAAAACCCTAGCTTTCGCTGTTGAATCGACACTGAAGAAGAGAAAGCTTGAAGACGGCGAGAGCTCCATCTTTTAACAGGCACTTCTTCTCTACAATTCACAATGGTAATTAGGGTTTACGCTTTCCTTTCACTTATCTTAATCTCCTCTTCAACAACAAGTACTATATAGCTCAGATTTGTTACTTCGATTTCCTGATTCTGGTCGATCTAGAATAAGAAGATTAGGTTTTGTGTTAGTTTCGCGAATCGAAAATTTGTGTTAGGTTTTGTGATTGGGGATTTTTGTTTTTGATGTAATTGTGTGATTTTGTTACTGTGTGTAGTCTCTGGTTGCAAATGAGGAGTTCCAGCACATTTTGCGTGTGCTCAACACTAACGTTGATGGTAAGCAAAAGATTATGTTTGCCCTTACCTCTATTAAAGGTATTGGGAGGCGATTGGCCAACATTGTCTGCAAGAAAGCCGATGTCGACATGAACAAGAGGTATTCATTGTCTATCAGAATTCAACATTTGGAAAGTTAGAATCGATATTAGTATGCATCGGATAGATTAGTCGTTGATTGTCAGTGGAACTATAATGACTGTAAAATAGCTAGTGATATATGTAACATTCCTGTGTATACCAACTTGCTGTTTTACCAGTGGATTTGGTGTCTAATTATGATCTCAACTCTTCAGGGCTGGTGAGTTATCTGCTGCTGAGATTGACAACCTCATGACCATCGTTGCAAACCCAAGACAATTCAAGATTCCAGACTGGTTCTTGAACAGACAGAAAGACTACAAGGACGGGAAGTACTCTCAAGTTGTCTCCAATGCCCTTGACATGAAGCTCAGGGATGATCTTGAACGTCTCAAGAAAATCAGGTCAACTCAGTACTGATCTCAATTCATATAATTAACTTGTTATCACTTATCACTGTCCTCTTGGATTTTATCTAATGATTGGTTTTAAATTATCTGTTTCTGAGCAGAAACCATCGTGGTCTGAGACATTACTGGGGTCTTCGAGTCCGTGGACAACACACCAAGACCACTGGTCGCAGAGGAAAGACTGTTGGTGTGTCTAAGAAGCGTTAAGCCAATGTTGCTAGTTGAAGCTGGATTGGTTTATTGATAAGCGCCGATTTTAAGTTTTGTGATCCCCATAATTTTGCTCGACTCGATTGTGGGTCTTTTATAAGAGATCTTTACTACCGTTTTATTACTTTTTAAGATAATTTTTGTTACTGGATCTTTATGTCACTTCTCTAGTTGCATGATTTTTCAGTTGGCCTATTTTTTTCTTCCCAACAAACTATTTCTTCATCCATAGGGCTGTTGAGTCCTGGCACGGCACGAGAGCCATCTTACATTATACTTCAAAATACCGTGACGAGGGATCGAAGTTACTACTGGCCCTGCCTGTGAGGGATCCTCATCTTCTTTCTGTTCAGGTTGAGTTGAGAGCTATTCCTCCAATGCTTTATCTGCTCTTTCCTTTGCTGAATAGTCGTGACCTCAGTCCAGGAAGACTAATTGACAATGAACCCATGGACCAAGATATCGATCCCTCCCTGGCAAGGAAGTGTTCTTTGATTTACAAAGCCTCGATAGGATCCATGGATATGAGTCGTGTATCATCTTCTCCTGCGGGGTAAGTCCATCAGCGAGAACAGCTGATTTAAGTTTGCAAATAGGGAACGCAGCTCACCTCCAATTTTTCAGCATCCTCCCTTGAGAATATATTTTGGATCAAGTTTTGCTTTTAACTCTCTTGCATTTTCAACCAGTACCTCTGAAACCTCTAGATCTAGATACTTATATTAAGACAGATGATCTGTGTATTTTCAGGACAATAATCTAGGGGTTTAGGTGGTTTGTCAGATAACCAGACCAAAGTATTCTCCATTGTCCACTAGTCTTCCGAGTGCCAGCACACATAAGAGCCTGTGCAGCATGTAGTATGGTTATCGGCAATAAACAACCCTAAATAATAAAATGAATTTCTTATTGCAATATGGGAAGCTGTGCGTTGATGTAACTTGATTCCGCAAAAATGCATTACAAAAATCTCAATCGTCTGTATGAAAAAAATCGCTTTCTTTCGCACCAAACCAAAATTTAGCATGAGAAACATAAATTAAACTAAAAAAAGAACAGTTCAAAACAGAGATGTAACTATGTGATGTTCCTGATAATTTACTACTTACTACTAGGCATTGTCTTCGTTGTCGTCCGAATCCGAAGCAGCTCCAAGTTTCTGTTGACGAGTCGTTGGAAGAGAATAGTTTCGTCGCTCTTTGCCTCCTGGCTTCGAAGAGGCATTACCGTACCAGATCATACCCAGTACAGCAATTATCATTCCAACAACCACGTGCAAGTTTAGACCTTCTCTACCAAAGAAGAAGAAGCCCATTATCAGCACCAGGATTGTCTTCATGTGTCCCAGGACTTGGAACGACACAGCCGTAAACCTCCCAATGCAGATGAACTGGCTTAGGTTGGTTCCGATCGCTATTGTGCACGACAGGGTTATAAACAGCTGCAGAATTCAAGAACGAGTTAGGTTCAAATGAGTTTATACCGTGTGGGAGCAACACGATCTGGTCTTAAGAGAGCATAGAGAAACAGTTCTTAAGTTAAGTACAAAATGCATTGTAACAAGGTAGACTCGTATGGAATCTTCTTGGCTCAGTATGCTGAGTCTAAACACGGTTGGAACCAAACAACAAAAATACAAAGAGACTATCAGAAGATTCATAAGGTAGTGACATAATGACGCGATTTGGTTCTGCCAGGAGAGTCAAGTATGAGACTAGGTGATGTAACTTACTGAGGTTTATGGCACTTACCACTGAGACCAAGTTGTAGTCGTACATGTCTACTCTTTTCTCTGTCAGCCAATAATCAAGAAATGGGCCAACTACCAGCAATGTTGCGGCTTGGGCTGGAGCGGTATGTCCCAATAGGTTGAATGAGTTAAGAGAGTACTTGCGCTGAAGGTAATGTACATACTGCATCGTGTAAAAACCACACCAATATTAGTTTTGTGTTAAACAAAGGAACAATATGTTATTTCGTAAGAGCACAAATGCTTTAAGAACACTTACGTATTGTTGCAGAGCAGTACTCCACACGGCAACGAAAGCAGCTACAAAGCCTTTAGTGTTTACACTAACATCAGTAACAGTGCAAACACCAACACCCACAAGAACCAATCCTATGCTAAGCTTTGTGTCTCTGGAGTAACGGATCTTATCGAATACCATTTCCAACAAACAGGATACAGGAATCATGCTGAGCTTTGCAATCTGACAAGCAAAAACAGGACAATCATAAAATCAGGAGTAGATTTCTTTGCGCAATGGCAGAGGTACAGAGCTAGATTGTAATTATCACCTGATAGAAACCGACAGAGTTCCACATAAGACTGACATTCATTCCAACAATCGAGAAATTCGCAAACAGAATAAATCTCAAAAGCTCCGTAAATGGAAGATGAGAAGGCTGAATATAACCAAGACATCTTAAAACAATCGTCATCAGAGTCGTCGTAGCGAAATGTAAACCGGTTAAGGTTGTAGCTGCAGCGAGTTTGCAACACAAAAAGTTAGAAGAATAGCTTCAGGTTTTAAAGAATAACGCTTAACTAAGTCGCAAAAGAGATCATCTTACCAAAGCTATAACCATAAGTCGCCATTAAAGCTTTATTAACAATGATGATACCAACAGAAGTGACGACATTGAACATCCACGCAGCAGCATCTACTGCTGCCTTCTTATCAGCTTTACTCACAGGAGCCATCTTCAACTAACTTTCTCTCTTCCTCAATCAGTGAATCTCTTACTTCTTCAATCTCCCATTCTCCAGAAGACTCACTTTCCGCTAAAGAATTAAGAAACGAATCAAGAGTCATGAAGCTATCACAAACTCGAAAATCGTAAAACCAAGAACTAGCCTCAAACTCATTGAATTCGATCGCGATCGCTAATCAACAATACATTTGAATGTAGTACGATTTGATCAATTTCGATCAGATCGGATCCGGCACCGGAGATTGGAATCGGAACGAATATATCATAAGATCTAAGATGATAGATCAATAATCTCGACAAAGCAATTCACTGATTGAAATCAAATCTGAAGAGAGGAAACAAATTGAAGAGACGAGTTACCTAGAGAGGAGAAAAACGCAAGAAGATCGCAAATCGGAAATGAATCGTGCGGAGATGATCGGAGCACCGGCGAGAGTGGTAGAAGTCGGAGGTAATCTGAAAAAGGCAGTTGGGAAGCGTAGGGCTCGTGGAGCGAGAAGAGAGTAATGTTTAAAGCAAATTCGTTATTTTTTTTTTTTTTTCTCAATTTTCATATTTGGAATATACAGTTTTTTTTTTAAAACGTATCTAATTAGTAGTATATGTGTTGGTGCAAATAAATGTTAAAAGATATTTTTAGTCATGAGATATAATGCGAGCCAAAATCATAAATTAAAGAGAGTTTTAATTGGTTCAAAAATCCAAAATTTTCTTATAAAATATAGATATGTTTGATATAATTCATTTTTGATTATCACTTTAGTTTTCTAGTCATATAAGAACGAAACTATGTCATTTATCTACACCATGTGCATGAAATGATTATTAGGTACACGATTATAACATTTTAGTTACAAAATTTATTGTATTTAAATGTATTATCTGCAGTCCGAGAATTGTTTTTGTATTTTTGTTTTGTTTTCTAAAATGGTTAATTCATTGATCATGGAGCCAAAAAATAATTATGTACAAATTGTAGTAAGGGAGTTTAAGAGAAAGAGGAAACCACAGCCAAACTTGTGGTTGTAAGTCAAAACAAAAAAAAAGAATCAAATATTGTGATTTAGATGTGCAATCAAGATAAGATATCAATTACGGATTAGCTTGTCAATTTGCTAGTATGTTGAGTAACCGATGATCGAATCCACTCAGTGAATTATAGCACCATATGAGATAGATTGTAGTTTGAAAACAGAGGTGAAAATAATGTCATGTTGTTGATTACCAGTGCTTATGCCTGTGTAATGTTTCTCCCCAATCTCGATTATGATGGTTTCGGAGAAGAGACCCAGCTACCGCCGACCAAACATGAAAGAAAATAGACAGACAAAAAAAGATGATCTCTGCATACATCCGATTCATCGCAGAAAACACATGTTTGAATTTATCCCTAACTACACATTCGAGTTTTCGTCGATAGTCGATTATGCATCGTTAACCAAGTAAAAAAAAAAAAACCACATTGGGCATCTTTTGACCAAACCACCACTTTGCAAACCGAGGAAAAGTGTTTTCTAATTTGATCCCACATATGTAGAGTCAAGAATTGTGGCCTGATGATAATGATATCATATATGCATGTCCCCATAAGAACTGATCTGGTCCCTTTGAATCATTGTGATAAGCTCATATTTGTGCCAGAGATTATTTAAAGACTAAACCACACTAAAATTTTAAATCATATAATTTTAATATTATATAAAAAAACTGTAAAAATCTAATATTATTATATGTAAAAATAAAAGATTATTATATGTGCTTTGCTTTTTCCATCACAAAGTAAACCAACCCAACAAAGCCCATCAATTTTTCAAATATCTCTCTCTCTCTCTCTCTATCTGTCTCGCCGTTACTCTCTCTACGCTCCCGCCGGCATTCTCTCCGGTACGTCTCTCAGATCCATCCGGTGAATCTTCACCATCCTCGTTTCTTCGCCATTTGATTACCCTATCTCAAAAAACATTTGTATCACACTTACGAAGTCTTTTAGATTCCAAAGCATTATGTTGAACTTGTCGTAGATTTAGTTTCTGATTCTAAATCAAGCCTCTTCCTTTTTCCTGTTTTCTGGGTTTTTTAGTCGAATTACATAACTATGATTCAACTAATGATTTTGATTTATGAACTTTGGTTTAGGGATTTGAAGTGTGTACAAAGAAAAAAAACTGTTGTTGGAATGTGCAAATGAGACATTATTGGAAATGTTATTTGCAGCAGAAGGAGGAGGATTCTTCTCTTCATCAGCTTCTGGTTATAGCAATGGTTTAGCTCTTCTTCTATTAGGTCAAAAGAATGAACAAAAACCTATCAAGGTCTCATCACAATGGAACCATTATCATTTAGTGGTTGAAGAATCTGATACCGGGTTTCGGTTAGATTCGTCTAAGAATTGGCTCTCTTCTGCCTGCACTTCTCTTATATGCTTTGGTCGCAAATCCGAAAGACTTGAAAGTCCATCTAACTCTTCGGTTTATCGAGAGGGGAAGAAGGATGAGGCACCGAGTGTGGACTATAATGTTGAAGTTACTAATAGGTTTGCACTTAAAAGCAGCTTGAAGAAACGGTCGTTTAGCGATGTTGTGATTGGTGATGATGATGTGAGTAGAGATGGTGTGGTGGATCATACAGACAGAAGGAAAGTGCAGTGGCCTGATACTTGTGGTATTGAGATTGCTGAGGTCAGAGAATTTGAACCTAGGTATGTATGCTTTCTCTTATGAAATTAGATTCGGTTTGATCAATCTTTGTATGTTTAGCTAGTAGATGTAAGTTTGGGTGTATGTCAGAGTAGGGAATAGCCTTTTTTCCATAACTGTAGTTACATCTCATAGGAAAAAACTGCTGGTTAAAATGATTTTGGGAATATCTTTTATCTTGATCTTACCGCAATCTTCCATGTAAACTTAAGCTCATAGTATGAGATTAACTAGTAATAACACTCTAGACCATAATAAGCAACAGCTTAATAGATCCAAAAAGTCTTTAGCTCATTCTTGAATAGATACTACTCATAACTCCCTTTAGTAGACTAGTGATATTTATTCTCTTGACACAATGGTTTTTAGTTCTTAAGAAATTGTGATGTAGTTGCGCAATCATTCGCGTTTTCGTCTTTCTTTTCTCTTTGTCATACCAAGTATCATCATTGCTTCTTTTACGATTCCATTTTTGTCGTGAACTTGTCAAAAACATTGTGATCTGATTGAAATTGTAGTGAAGTTGATGAATCAGACGATGAGTTTCATCATGGAAGTGGAAAAAGCTGTATGTGCACAATCATGTGACCCATTGGAAGTTAAAGATTGGTTGCAGAAAACAAAAGGCTTTCCATATAGTTGATGCAGCTGCTCTCTTATCATGTGCACTTTTGTTATTATATATATAAAGAGAGAAGAGAGGATTTGCAAAAGATTGGATAAGAAGAGCAACTTTTGGATGTGTACTTGTGTAGCCACTTGATTTGTCAATTTTGTGCTGTATTTTAGATTATTCTATGTACATCAACATCTTTCTATGCTGCCCTGTCCTGTAATGATAAATTCCACACCACAACTTTTGGAAAAGAAAATCCAATTAAACTAATTTAGAGCTGGGATTTTGAACCGAACCGAACCGAGATTTTTGGTTTTTTGGTTTGGTTTCGATTCTCTCGGCAAAACAGTTCGGCATAATTTCCATTTTGGATCTGTTTCTCAGGTAATTGTTTTTTCTTAAATAACTCGACTATACCAAAATTAGATCGGTTTTTAACAAAATTAAATCAATTTTCACCAATATCCGAATTTAACCAAACCGAAATAAACCGAGACCCGAAACAAACCTAACCGATATTTTCCGTTTAATTTCGATGACCTCTAGAAATAATTTGGTTAACCGAAAAAACCGGCTCCATTCGGTTCGGTTAACTGAAACCGAAGTCTGAGTTTAAATAATTCAATCTTAACTCTTCAAAATTTCAAGATTAATTACCAAACAAATTCTCAATCATCATTCCTTAGTTTTTACATTTTAGCTTCAAGTCAAACTATAGTTAAAACTATCGTCACGCGCCATCCACGCGCGTGGGATGATTCCAAAAGTACCATTTGCGTTTAAGCTTCAGACTTGGCCAAATCACATCCACAAAGACATTACCAAAAGACAGAACCAAAGCTTCGAAAATCAGACAATTCAACTAACAAAAAAATGTCAGTAGCTTCACCGATTCAATGTATCAGGATTCTAAATCCATCATCTTCTTCATCATCATCTTGTTCCTCAACAGCTTCGTCGTCTTTTAGATTCTCAACGACGACTAAGCCATGTGTATTCATCATCAGATGTTCGCAAACCGAAGGTCCCTTAAGAAGGCCATCGGCTCCTCCTACTCTCCGGGAGCCGCAAAAACCTGTCCCTCCATCGCAGCCGTCTTCCGCTCCTCCTCCTCCTCCACCGCCGCAGAAAGCTGTGGCTGTTGATGGGAAGAGTGTAACTACGGTGGAGTTTCAGAGACAGAAAGCTAAAGAGCTTCAAGAGTACTTTAAACAGAAGAAGCTTGAAGCTGCTGGTCAAGGTCCCTTTTTTGGTTTCCAACCCAAAAATGAGATCTCCAATGGAAGGTACTTCCTTTACTTAAGCTATGATCTCAATTCTTGAATTTGATTGATGGGTCCTAATTGTTTTGCGGGTTTGCTTGTGTTTAGTGTTTCTTCATAAACTTATATGCATCTTGATGCTATATGATACAATACTTTGCAGAAGATGTTGTTGCCACTTCAAGACCTGATCTCAATTGCATTTGTTGGTAGCTTTGGTTCTTAAAACAATTTACTGGTCATTGATGTTTCTTTATCTTAAAGTTTCACACTTAATAAGTTCTGTCTTGAATGTTTTTACCCAATTTTCCTGTGCATTTGTCTTAGGTAGACAAAATACTCAATAACATCTGCTGCTTCCTTATAATTATCGATGTTTGAATGTATCCAGTTCTTACTAAAGCACACACAAGAATTGTGGTTGATGTAAGAAGAAGTTAGTTGGTACTGCCTAGACATGAGATATCTCTGTGTGTTTGTTTGCAGGTGGGCGATGTTTGGTTTCGCGGTTGGTATGCTCACAGAGTATGCAACAGGATCAGACCTTGTTGATCAAGTTAAGATCCTTCTCTCGAATTTCGGCATTGTAGACTTGGAATGATTAAGAGTGTTGTTTTTATATATAGACAGACCCCATCTCTCTTGTCTCCGATTCCTCTTCTTGTTTATTGTTCTTCCTGTATATGTATCTCTAAGATTTTTAAAATACAGGGCCATTTGTGTATTCAATCACTTTATCTTCAAATGGTATAAATACGATCTTGTATCGATTCTAGAATTGCATACAAAAGGTGTTTTGAGGATTAAATAAAAGTGTATTCTCGTTTTAAAAGTAGAATCATCTCAGATCTTTGCTAAGGAATCTGTGCAATCTCGAGAAGAATTTTGTGGAGAGATTGAGGCTTTGAGAAGAAAGGACAATGATCACTTCCTTTGATCTTGAAGACTCCTTCAGGGCTATTCTCTCTCACTACCTTCTCTTGAACATCTGGTGAGAGTGCACGGTCATCTAGCGTTTGGACATAGAATCGTCTCCCTTTCCCGTATCTTTCTGCGGTCAGAGATAGCTTCTCCATCATTGGTCCGAGTGGTACAGGCCGCATTGAGATCATCGCCAATGCTATATCCTAAAAACCATAGACCAAATCACTTAAAAAAGCTGCAGAATTTTGCTGATGACTATTCAAGAATCAGTCAGTGATTACCAAATGCAAATGCACAATTCATGAATTAGAGTTTTGGACTGTACCTTGTTGGGTGATTGATTGAAATACAAGCCTTTCATGTGTGGTTTCTCAAACATAAACCCCGTAGGAGGCTTGTCTTTTCCGTTCCCATAGATCAAGAACTGAGACTCTTTCATGAACCGCTCTGCGGAACCAAGCTGCAGCAGTGTAGACGATTTCTCACAAATGTGAGCACAAAAAACAGGAACAAAGATCACGTTTCTCTAATGCATGAAAGATGGGAACTCAAAGAGTGTTTATTACCTCTTCAGAGAAAACATCAAAGGGTCTTTGGCCATCAGAAACCATGGTTGCACATACAAATATAGCTTTTGAGATTTTCTCTGGAAACCGCTCTAACGCATATGAAATAGAAGCACCTCCAGTACTATGACCCACTAGAATAACCTGCATAAACAACAAACTTGTATCTCATTGCCTCATTCCTCTAATCAAAAGGTGTTGAATATTTTTCCAAACAAAGAGAGAACAAGCTCTAACCTTCTCTTCTTCAGGGAGATTTTCGAGGAGCTCGATCAACGGTCTTGAATATTCCTCCAACGTAGAGACACTGTTTGTGTCCGTCATATTAAATCCACACCCAGTGAGGTCAACTGTAGTCGGAGACAGTCCTGACTCTTCCAATGAAGCAACCATCTTGTACCAACACCATGCCCCAAACCCTTCACCGTGCACCAGAACAAATTTCTTCACTATCAAGCTCTCTGAAAAATCAGGTACCTGAAGAAGTAACATAGATTCATTGCTCTAACATCTGAAAGCTAGTCTATAACAATAACATCATCAATCTCTATAGCAAAGACAAAGGTGTGTGTGACAGGAACAAACAATCCGCAAAGACGATTCACTATAGAACAAAGTGATGCAACTTCAATTCTTTCATAGCAAGCCACTTTAGTAACAATCAATAGCAGCATAAATTGTAATGCAATAACATTTCTTATAGAGAAACAAGAGGAGAGACAAAAAAAGTTTATCAGTACTTCTGTTGTAATGTTATGGGGATGGCTAAAGACAGACACTCAATACTTTTATAGCTCATCTGGTCCCAACACAGTGTCAGTATCAGACTGAAGAACATTTCTTTTCATGATAAAGTTAACATTTTTCACATCTCTTTTATAATTTTAACAAAGAATCTTCTATTCCTCCACTTTTATAGTAACCAAAATAAAGAAAAAGTTCCCAAACAATCATTAAACGAGCAAAAAGGCAAAGACTCAGTCGAAATAATCATTAAATCATATAAAAATGAAAACTTTGAACTTTTCAAGATTGAAACTTTTATAAGTATGAAGAAGATTCAGAATCAGTAGTGACTTTTTACCTGCTTGCCATTAGAAAACGGGTCAGAGAGAGTTCGTTTCCTGGTACTAGTAGACCCGACTCGTCTAGACATAGATCCATCAAATCTCTGAGAAAGCTGAGCTTGATGAATCGCCATGGAAAGAGCTCGACGATGCAACATCTCTTCATCAGCAAGTAATTTCCTCTGTGACCGATTCATTCTCTTGCTCTTAGATCCTCCTCCTCCATCTTTGCTATCTTTCTTCATCATTGAGATTATCTTGTTACCCATCTTTCCAAATCAAGAACCCAGAAGAGAACTTCTCAAGAAAATGGAAGTTTTTCGAGAAAGTCAAAGTTTTTAAAGAATAGAGAATTGGCCCTAGATGGGATCAGCATATAGGCTTGTTACTTCCAAAGAGAGAGAGAGAGAGAGAGAGTAGGTGAAGAAGCAATCGGTCATTAATTGTGATAAATACAGTTCATTGTGAATTTTTGTACCACCGGAAGAAAAAATAAAACAGAGGATAGAGACAGATTTGGACAAAGTTAGTTGAGGTTGTAGATTTGTAAGAGATTTCCTCAATCTCTTGTAAGATATGTATTCACACTGTTGCTTCCTGAGACTGTTAACATTATTTTACTATCTTTATGATTTTGGTGAGAATTTCTAAATTTTTGACCTTTCTTAGTCAACATACTTCATTTTCTTCTCTTAAGTCAACATATATACTTGATTTCATTGTAGTCTCAAGTCTGTATATAAATATCACATGTGACATGAATTTCATTTGTTACTTTGTTTCAAGTTGGGGATAGTCTTTCTATTTTCACCATTATGTACAAAATAAAATGAAAAAAAGAAGAAGCATTTAGAGTATATGAAAGGTGAAATTGTATCATAAGCTATAAGGTTTATGTCTGAAAATACTTGGGCATTGTAAACTTTCTCGAGCAATGATTTGGAATCATCACAAAAACACATGTGTAGTTAAGCACAAAAAACATGAGTAACTGCTAGTTGAAAGGGGATTGCATTTGCTTCTCACTCGCTGCCAAAACAAAATATATAACCTAACCCCAATCAACACCAACCTAAGAGTTGTTGGTCTCCTAAACTATTGCACTGGTTCTAAATCTTTTATCTTGATTTTGTGTATAGGCAACTCGTCAAACTTCGACTGATACTAATTTTGTTGATGATGTTTAGTATGCTCCACATGACCACATTTCTATTAAGCATTACATCTTTTTTTGGTTTCTAAATTCGCCACAACAGAAATTTTTGACGCATAGTTTAGTTAGTTGACGAATATCTTTTATTGGTAACGTGGATTTGAGTTTGGGTTAGATTTATGGGGGTCAGTAGAACTATTTTATTGGGGTCAATATTACAAAACTTCAGAAAACATGTTAAACAATTATATTTTATGGAATGTTATGGCTCCTTCTCATATGCCTCCGCCCTTGGCACTAGGTCTGATTCAACTTGCTTAAATCTTTAGATTTGATCCCGGTTAACCACTCCTTCTATATGATCTGAGATTCTCATATTCGGATTGGAACTTGTCTTTCCATTGCAACCCTTTGAGCTCACAACGGTTGAGAAGATAATCTGGTGGATCTGGACTGCTATACGGAGTTCCAAAAGGGATGAGTCCACAATGGGGTTTTTCGGGAGAAGACTGACTTAGTTATTTCATGTCAATGAGTCTTTGAATAAGTTGGATGAGGCAATCATTAGATTATCCTTGTGTTTAAATCTCGATATAAGAGGCTGACATAACCAATTTCATGATCAAATATTTGAAAACTAACCTAAAATGCCACGAAAAGACAAAGTTAGTTGGGGACTTTTAATTTTAATTTTCGTTGAAAAGATTAAAAGGTGACAAGTGATAACCATTGTAAATCAACGAACAGAGATTTCAGAAGAAAATAAAAGTCGCCAGACATGTAAACAAACCATTCTTTTGGTGGCTTAATCAGATGAAATAAACCAACTTCCACAAGAAAATATTACTTAGCGAGAAATTAACTTACTTCACAGTAATCAAACTATTATATGGTTAAAATCGTGCAATCACGTTCTAAGGCCTCTCAGGAACCCAAAATAAACCCGACACACTGTATTTCCCGCTCCCTATACACTTGACTTTATTTTCATTACTCAGACTTAGGAGTAAGTTCTCACTTCTCACCCACTTGTCTGTAACACCGCACAAGCCAAAAGGGGGGGATGCAGGTACCGTGAACCGCAAACGAGTCTTTTCTTGTCTCTCTATCATAAATCTTGAGCTGATTCCTACTTTGAGAACGGCCTCTTTTATGTGCAATACTACGACTTACGACATTGGACCAAAAGTCTCCAAAACCCGAGTGATGTTGATAGTGTTACTCCCCATTTCGATTGAGATCTATAGATTCCCGTTGGAAGGACAAAATCCATTGGAATGGCTCATATATTTAGCCTGAAAGGTCAGAACAATCATAAAACTGTGTTGACAAACCCATCCAATAGTTCAAGAAGAAGATAACAAACTGATGTTCAATGCTGAGAGTAATAGAAGCTTACCACAATGTTATGTAATATATCAAGTACCCGATGATGGTTTTTGGATCCACATTTGCTTCTGCAACACAGTAAAAATGAATCTTCCAAACATGGTTATAAGAGGACATTAAGGTGTAGTAAAAAAGGCTTTGGTTTGGCTTGCCTCTTGTGAATTGGGACCACCACCACCTCCTCTCCGGGAGGTTTTACCCTCACCAGTTATCACCTCTTCTTTTCTATTGCGACCTCCAACACGACGACTAGAATGTCTGGCAGAACCTGGATAAAGTCAAAAGTTTTGGAAGAACCAACATCACTTTTCTTTATTCATAATGACACAAGGCACATTATGCATTCACCAACTTCAAATGAACTAACCATTCTCAAGAGTGTGTCCACCAGAGGAGTTCACCACCTCTCCAGATCTTTGAGAGAACATCCTGTCTTTCACTTCTCCATTGTTTCCTGTAAGAACATATACAAGAGGAGTTGAGATGTCATGGAGGAGACACAACCATGAAAATGAAACTAATTACTTAATTAATGGTCAACAACAGAAACAGAACCTGCTGAAGATAGTGGTTGATCCTCACTGATATTGGAGCCATCACGACGAAGAGGAGCCCACACAACACGATCAGGTCTGTCCTTGTTTCTTGTACGTCTCTCTTGCTTCTCACTGATGGTACCAGAAGCATGATAATCTTTCCCTGCACATGGACCATCTATTTAAATTATCAGCCCAACTTGGGAAGCAAACATTTTGACTTCAATCCTATTGCTTTATAACCTGCTCGAGTGTTGGCTGGCCGAGGAGGTCGTTTGTAGTTTTCAGCTTCTGAGGGTTCCACTCTTTGCTCAGACTGGACAAAAGTGGAAGACTGGCTCGGTCGTGAGTCACTTTTCAGAAGTATTCCCTTGATCAATCTCCCACCAACATCATTCTTCTGATTCTGTCTTGAAGCCGTGGAGTTTCCAGAAAGAATAGTATCAATATGCTGTTCCGGTTGTGGTGGAGGGTTCTAAAAATACCATTACCGAATGAGAAATTTTACATGGCTTATAATTCTGTCTACAACTATCAAAATACAAGACAGTCTGCACAACTTTCTTAAACAACAAAAAAGCTTACATCAGGATTGTCTCGGTCTTTTGACTTCAGGAGCAAAATCTTTTTCTTCCCAGAATCCATAGTCAATGCGATCCCTGGGAGAGAGCTATCGATGACAGGGGCTGTAATTGAGTAGCATAAAGACAGAGTTAAAAGTGGCCTTTTAAAAACATGTGATTAGCTAGATAGGAATAACAACAGCTGTTGATTTATTACCAGTTTCATTTCCTGGTATTTCCTTTCCACTTGAATTTGACTGACGATAATCTGGCTTAGAGCTGCTGACGTCTGCTGTAGTCTTCCGGGGCACGTTCTTTGAACTGTCTTTTTCCACATACTAATATGAAAAGTAAAAGATTTAAAATGGACACAAAAAAATTCTCCATAAGAAGGTAACAGTCGAGTAAAATGGCAGACTACACTAAATAGTGAGAGGCACACCTTTTTCTTTTCAGAGTTTCGTTTTGAGGGCCTTGAACTCGGCTTGTTTGCAGAGACTACTCTGGCTCTTCTACCTCCTCTTCGAACATCTGATATACCCTGTTGCTTGGACAGAAACAAGAGATCAACAATAGAAGTTCCATTTTGGAATGGATAAACTAGAAGATATTTATCCCAGGACAGTTCTGATATTCCACTAGGTAGACTAAGTGAGAAAGTAAAACGTGAGCATAATAAAGTACCTGGGATCCCATCACAGTAGCACGTTTTTGACGTATGAATTCCATAAGAGGGGTAACAATGGGAGCCGCTTTTGAAGCACCTAAAAAAATGAATTTTTTGTTAGCAATTTCGATTAACTCCTTAGAGAATAACCAACCTGGTCAGATTTCTGAAGTATAAAGATGATTGCAAATACGAAAGACGAACCAGACTGTTCAGCTTCTCTTCTTTCCAACTGTATTTCAGCACTAGGGAGATTCTCAACAGGTTGAGCAATAACCTTAAGGAACTCCAGATAATCAGGATCTTTACTAATAGACCCTTCACGAGGATCTTTCTTATCACACAGTTTCGGCACACGCTGAGAAGGCGCATATTCAACTACAGCCTTAAACTGAGCACCTAAACCAAAAGAAACCACAAAATCACATCTCCGAACACACACACACTACTAAAAACACATGCAACCATCAGACAAAGACAGATTAAAAAGTCAAATACCCTTTTCATTAACAAACACATGCCCGTTGAAAAATGCAGCGAACTCATAAACATCTTCTGGTGCCTTGAAACTTACGTAGGCCCGTGAATACTTCTGATTTTTATAGCTGTAGAAACCGCAAAAACAAACACACGCACATCACTAAAAAAACTCAATACTAAGTGTAATTTCACTAAATTCAACTATGTAATCTTCAATTTCACTTACACAAAATCTCAATCATCTTCCTCAATTACAAAAATCGAAACCCTAAAATTCAGCAACATTCCTAAAAAATCCAAATACCAAATTCAAGACCCAACGAGAATCGAGAAGAAAGAAACCCTAACCTGGACTTCCCAGGACGATACGAAACCCAATTGTAACGATCAGCGAAACGAGGATCAATTTGAGATAAGAGATCGGACTGTGAAAGAGAAGGCGGCAAGTGACGAACAACCACCTTCTTCTTCTGCAAAGGTTCCTTCATCAAGAATTATTCAAAACCCTAAATTTTCCTTAGAGAAAGTCGCAAATCAAACACGAAGAAGAAAAGTGAAACACATCAAGACGCAATTTTGCCCTAATTTTTGTTTCCTCTCTTCCCTTTCCTCTGGAAAAGAAAAAAAAAAATAAGAAGAAAATTTCGAACCCGAAGACAAATCAATCATCGGTCTACGTGGACTTTTTAATCTATATGGGCCAATATTGGGCCTTAATGGGCTTGTTGTTGTGCTGCCCGGAGTCTTTTCATTTAGACCGTAGGATGAATACCTCGTACGGTGTATAATCGTTCTAGTAGGTGGTCCGCGTCGCAGGTGATAGGTTCCAGTTTGTTTCGTAGAGACTTCTGGTCTTGTCAGGTTTTACTGATTCCGTATAAATTGAGTCTAAAAAAGATATTTTGCTAAAGATTGTCGCTTTAGCTTCTCCGTTTCTTAAGCAAGTAATCTTCTTTCGTCTCTATCTTATTTACTCGATTGTTTTTGATCTGTTGATTCTGTGGTTAGGTTTGATTCTTCTGGTTCTGTTTTGCTCTGTTTTTGGTGTTTAATTCTTCTTAGTTCTTAGCAAGCAAGTAATATTCGATCGTCACTGATTTTCTGATTTATAGTTCAAAGATTAGAACTTTACGTGACCCTTTAAGCGATCAACGATTATATCACTGTTTTTTCAGATAAGGGTTTATGAGTTTGTTGAAGATGGGTGGAGATATGATGGAAGATGATTGGGAATTTGCGGCATCGTCAAACCCTAAGAGAACCCTAGTTCTTGTCGGCCGTACTGGTAACGGAAAGAGTGCGACAGGGAACAGTATCCTCGGGAGGAAAGCTTTTAGGTCAAGAGCTAGAACTGTAGGAGTGACGAGCACGTGCGAGTCACAGAGAGTTGTTCAAGAAGATGGTGATATCATTAATGTGGTTGATACTCCTGGTAAAGCTCCCCAATTGGATTTGGAAGTCTAAATTGGTTTACTTTCTTGAATGTGATGTTTAAGTTGTGAACCTGGTGAATTTTGTTGTATAGGTTTGTTTGATTTGTCCACTGCAGCTGATTTTATCGGTAAAGAAATTGTGAGGTGTATAAGTTTGGCAGAAGATGGGATTCATGCAATCTTGTTGGTATTCTCTGTGAGGCGGCTTGCTGAAGAGGAGCAAACTATTCTTAGTTTCTTGCAAGCACTATTCGGCAGTAAAATCGCTGATTATATGATCGTTGTTTTTACCGGTGGGGATGAGTTGGAAGAGAATGAGGAGACGTTGGAGGAGTATTTGGCTGACTTTTGCCCTGAGTTTCTGAAAGTAAGACTTTGGCTATTTTCTTGAGTCTTTCAAAAGGATTAAAGAACGATTTTTTTCAGGTTACTTAGGTATATTTGAATTGGTGTGGCTTGTAGGAAATTCTTGGGATATGTGACAATCGGGTGGTCTTGTTTAATAACAAGACTACTGATAAGGCGAAGAAAGCTGAGCAAGTTCAGAAGCTTCTCTCACTTGTTGAATCCATTGTCAAACGAAACAACGGAAAACCGTATACAGATGAGTTGTTCCATGAGCTACAGGTGGACATTGTTGCTTTTCGAGTTATTTTGTTTTGAATCAGAGAATCCTAACTGTGATTGCATTTTCAGGAAGAGGCTATTAAGCTAAGGGGCCAGAAAAAGGAGGTTGAAGCGCTGAAGGGTTACTCAAATAATGAGATATCTGAGTTCAAGAAGCAGATTGATATGTCTTATGACCGGCAGCTTGGCCGCATCACAGAGATGGTAAATTTATATTTACCAATCTCTTTTACAGTTCTGATTTCTGATCTTTAGTAAAAGAATTAATGCTAGAAAAATTCTAAAATTCATGTGCTCAGACTTATGTATATACATTGTTTGGTTAATGGTTAGGGTGTCTAGTTTAACAAGCTGTTGTGTTGTTAATGCAAATCAAAAGCTTTTTCGTATTATCGTATACATTGATTAAATCATAACTTTACAAGCTTTCTGCTTTCTTGTTGCTGTTAAGGTGGAGACAAAGCTGAGAGAAACAGCAAAGAGGCTGGAGCAGCAACTGGGTGAAGAGCAAGCCGCAAGAATTGAAGCGGAAAAGAAGGTAAACGAAGTTCAGAAGCGGTCGAGCGATGAGATTAAGAAGCTCAGAGAGAATCTGGAGAGGGCTGAAAAAGAGACAAAGGAGCTCCAGAAAAAATTGGGAAAGTGCATCAATCTTTGATGCTGAAATATCAAGAAAGCTTCATTGAAATTTGATAAGGGTTTTTTCAAGTTTTATCATCAAAGACTTATGCATATGTATATTTCCCATCCTTATTCTCCTCGACTGTCATGACAAATTTCATTCTTTTGTTTTTTTCTTTGGTGGGATTTTATTTGGTTTTCAATTCTGAATTAAGAACTTAATCTTGAAAAAATGGAAATTTACATATAGGGGCGAAAATGATACTAGGATGAATTAGGTAGATAACCTCTATATTATCTTATATTTTTCTTGTCTTCTGATTTTTATTGACGAAATTTTACAAGTCTAATAAGACAATCCAATTACACAACATAAGCAAAATGTCCAAGAAAAATATAAATTTCAGGGGATATGTCTAACGATACAAATGAGTAAGTGGACACGTGTTGCTCCACCAACCTCCTCATCAGGCCTGACCTAGAGGACAAGCCACTGAAGCCATGGATTCGGGCCTCAAATTTTGAGGACCTTTTAAGATAGAAATTTGTTAAGTTTTTTTTTTTATATGTATTTATATTATAAATTGTTTTGTAAGGCGTTTAATTTGTGGACTACACTATAAGTTATTCTGTAGGGCCTTTAATTTCTATGTCTTTTTACATACAATTATACAAACTCAAAAAAAAACTTAAAGGCTAGAGTTAAAAAAAAGGACGACTGAGTAAAAAAAAAAAAAGGAAAAAAAAAAAAAAATTTATAAGCAAACTCCATTCATCTTTGCAGAATTTGTAAAAAAGAGCTGCAAATCCAGTAATTAGTTAAACTCTAATTTTAGCACCGTTAAAATATGAGACAAACACTTTCATCAAATCTAATGTCTTGCTTTAATTTGTGTAAGGATTTAATATTTTTATTACTATATTGTTTATGGTGTTTTCTATTATATAAAAAGGGCATGATTTTAAGTTTTGCCTAGGACACTCCTAAATGGCGGGCCGACACTGCTCTGCACACAAGAGCCCAATCCTGGTGGATTGATCGTCACCCAAAAACCAATCCTAACAACAATCTAATACTCGAGGAGATTATGGACCAAAAGCCTAAAACTCCGATTGGTTTAACCAAAAAAAAATGCTGTGTCATATTCTCTCACTCATTATTGAAAACAGTAACTAATAGCGTATGCATGGCAACCAAACACTTTGGCGATGGGAACCAAACACTCCCGCGACATTGCTGACACTTTGGCTGCTGGTGCTATTGTTTATTCTCCGGTCTTTCAGCAGGTTCCGATTTTTCACCGGAGATGGAGTTGTTTTTTGTTTATCATATTTTGTAATTGTTCAGCTTTTGTAACAGGCTAAGGCGCACCCCATTTGTATGAGAAGCCCATATCCCGCGCAACGCACGGAATTTAATTTAAAACTTTTATTCTTTGAATCAATTGAATTAAATAAATATTATACTTTACTCATGTGCATTATCTTTCCAAAGTAGTAAAAAGTTTCTCATATTTTTTCCTACAATTTTTCTCGTTATCTTCTATGATTCACTCGTTGTCTCACGACATCTACTCTCTTTTCTCCTTAGCTCGTTACTATTTTCTCCTTCATATCTTTCAATACTCAATTTTTTTATAAGTTTCATGATATTTTTATTTAAGTGAACATCGGAAACAGAAATCTGGGGAGATGTTTGTTGTAATATTTTTTTAACCATATTTTGGTGCATCTAAAATTATTTTATAGACAACAAATTTCATATATGGACTCATTCCTATTCACAAACATAGAATTTCAACATAAAGTTTTGCACTTTTATCTTGACCATTCGAAAGATACAAAATCCTCTTTCTATATATATAATTTAACGTATATTATGATTCTAGATAGTATTTTTAATGTTGACTTTTCTAAAATGTGACACTTACAAACTCATAAAAATTATTCTAATTTTAGAATACATTTATTTTATAAATATCAAAATCCTTCTTATTTCTAATAAAATATTTCTTCAGTCTACCATTATTATTCTAATTCCAAATAGCATACTCAAATATTATTATTACACAGTTTTATTATTTTATAAGATTATTTTGTTAGAATTTTGGTGTATAGGATAGTTTTTTTTTGTTTTATTTCAAATCACCTTAGTTTTTTTTTCAATCTATGTTAATTTTTTAAACATTGACTAATATTACGTTTTTTTAGGTATTCATTTTTTAAAAAAACAAAGCACCACTTTTTAACTTAGAAAACATTAATAATATAGAAAATTTTAATAATTTAACTATTTATATTATATTATAATTATAAATAATAATATGTCCTAAATCCTTCTTATGTTTTAATCGGTACTCACATTTTGTATGTCTATTTTCAAAAATGAATTGCTTTTTACTTTCAGTAAAAACCTTTAAATTTGGTATCTGTTTTTAACTCTTTTTTTCTTTACTCTACTAAATAATTGTAACTCTTAAAAATAATTATTGTACCGTTAAAATATATGATAAGTTTCTTTTTTCCTATCTCTAACTACTTTAAAATATTTACTCATATGTTAAAATATAATTATCTAATTTATATTTATCAAATCTCCATTCAAAATTTTCATATTTTAAGTTGTATATTTATTTTTTTGTTTCCTCATAATATTTCATTTTATTTTTGTCAATTATTGTTTTTATTTAATGTGTGAATTAATTTTAGTTTTAATATTTTTATTTTAATAAATAAGATATGTGGAGCCCACAAAAATGTAAAGTATGATGACATGGATGCTGATGTGGACACCTTAGATAGAGAGAAGACTCTCTAATTATATATATAGATTTCAAAAAAATAAAGAAAAAATAAATAACATATGCATGTGAATATTCCACCTTTTGATGGTCGACGAATTTGGGTTGATTGGTTTCTTTTCGGATAGAGTATAGTCTCTCTTTTTTTTTCATGTGTTGACTAAATTCAAATATCTACATCGCTATTATATCTAAAACTTTAGTTAAATTTTTTTAAAATTCTTTAAATAAGAAAGATGTACATGTTTAAATTATTCTAGCCAGCCCAGCAACTCAACCAAGCATGAAAGCTGGTCTAGAAACAACTTTAGCTTGGTAATTGGCAGGATAAACTGGCACCATGTTGGGAGGCGCTTAGTCAACTGATTAAACCATACCCGTGTTAAAGCATATTTAGTGGGAGTTTCTCACTAAATCTCCCACTCATAAAAAAATGTAAAACAATAAAAAAGTAAGAACGAGAAAAAAGTGAGTCTCTCATTTGAGAGACTTTGAGAACTTTGTAGAGACTCATTTGACCCATGTCTCAACATAATTGGTTATGAGTTTGATTTATAGTTTAAATTTTAAATAAGAAAAATAAATTATAGAAAAGTTATTAAAATAATATATTTGACAGACTAAGAGAGGTTTTCTCTACTACACATGCTCTTAGAAGCAGTGAAGATTTTCTTGTATGCCAAACATGTACACTTGAAAGCTTTCTTCCTCATTCCCTTTGGTTGATCATATCTTCACTCCTTGCGAGCTTTTGTAACTCCTACCCTATCATTCCAAGGTTTACTCAAGGCTAGATGAAATTGGCTTCCTCGCCTCCTCTCCAGATAAGTTTCTTGATCTGGTGCTCTTCTCCCTAACCCATTCTTGGCTCTATATATCTCGTCAAATGCAAATGAAATGATTCCAAAACATGCGCAACCAAGATACCACGAAGATTCTCTTGATCTTCTGAAATGCAAGAAAACAAAATTGGACACTAAATGCAACAAAATTGCAATGAAACCACAAGAGAAACACAAAGAAAATATTGGAAACATAAGAATCAAAGCGGTAACTAAAAACATGAAACTCAAATTTATAGTGTTTCTTCTTCAATGTGAGAGCTCTCAGTAACTTTCCGCTATAACAAATTTTACTAAGATCGAAATTCTATGAAACAATTACAAACCTTCTCTCTTTTCCCTTTCTCACTCTCCTACAATGAGAAAACCTCGATATTGATTCAATTAAGAACACATACCCTAAGGGTAAACAAAACATATACTAAAGCCCAAAATGCCTTAATGAGCTTTCCTAATGATTTTTTTTTTCTACAGGCCGCCACCTCCAACCCCTAAAATGGGAGTTTACCAACAATCTTCCAGCCTCTACTTTGATCTGACCTCTCAGATTGAGCGTGCTGCTTGAACGTTAGGTCAAACTATAGTTTCGATTTGTTATGGTCCACAACTCAAAGTGTTCACTGAGAAAAAACTCTTTCTCGACTCTTTATTAAATCAAATAAAAACGTGTCGTCTTACAAAGCATATACACACATACTTATTGTATATATTGCAAACAAGAAACAAATCAAACAAAGATTAGGCTACGAATGGCCTAATCAATTTAGGGAAATAACGGAAATGAAACTGAAACACGTAACCAAAAAAAGACTCAGAACACGCATGAATGCGCAAAAGGAGGGGTGGGGGGGGGGGGGGGGGGGGTGGAAGAGCGCACAGTGAGTGATCAGAGAATGCAGCACTCTTGCATCTTTTGAAACTTTTCTTGCATATCCAATTTTTCGAGGTAGCCCTTCTCCTGCAATTTTTCTCTTTGTTCAAAGAGCTTCTCCTGCGCATCCATAGCAATTTTTAAATTTGTTCCCATCTGAGGAACAAAACAGAAAACAGATCTCGTTAATGTCCACTTCAACACACTTATGTGTGTTTTTGAAGTGTGAATGAATAAGAGGAGTTTATACCATCTCTGCCATTGCCTTGAGGTTCATTTCATTCCTTAGCTGTAAGTCCTTCATCAATGCTTCGAGTCGTTCTTCTGAATGCGTTTCTGATTTAAGCTTTTCTTGTTGTTTCTTGTGCCTATCATTTTCTTCCTGACGAGGGAGACCATTTGGTTTCGGCAATCAAAGCACGCTAGTGATGGATGCAAATGGAATTAAAAAGAGAGGGAAATTAAATATTTAACCTTTATCTTATGGTACATCTCATTGGTATACGGAATATTGTGGTTCTGCTTTCTGACCAGGTCGGTAAGTTTAAGAAGCTCACGGATTTGCTTTGTCTTTCGGGCCTCGTCCTTGGTTTTGTTATCAAACACGATCATTCGTTTGCCACACAATTTGAGAACTCTCTGAAACCACAAAAATGCAATTCATAAGTCCTATTAAATAAGCTATAGAGTTCATAAAAAAAGTGTGATCAAATCACTAACCTTTAAGAAGTCCGGTAAATCATTACCCAAATATTCATCCAATGTCAAACCATCTTCTTCTAACACATCTCCCCCCGTGAAAACAACGACAAGGTAATCAACAATTTTACTCCCAAAAATAAGCTGCAAGGTACTAAGTACCTTCTCTTCCTCTTCTGTAATTCGATTCGTCACTGATAAAACTAAGAGCACAGCATGTAGCCCTTTTTCCGCTAGAGCTAGGCATTTAACAATCTCTTCAGAAATAAATTCAGACGACACGGACAAATCAAATAAACCTGCAACAAACCACAGTCCACATTAATAAATTGTTTACATATGAAAACTAAAATATGCAAATTAAATGACACAACGTACCAGGAGTGTCAATCACATTAAGTATTGGGCCTTCTGGTGTCACTGCTCTTACTGACCGGCATTTCATAGTAACACCTCCTGCCCTTGTTTTCGAGTCGAACACCTTTTGTTTGATGATGCTGTTCCCAGTGGCGCTTTTTCCATTCCCTGTACGCCCAACTAAGACTATGTTTTCGATCATATGTGCGTGTGCTGCCGCATATTCATTCATATCAGCTTCTTTCGCTGGAGCTGCCGCATCATGATCGTTAATGATGACCATCTGGGGAAATTTCCTTCGACCCTTCATTTTTTACGTCAAAAATGTCAATTATCCTAATCGATCAAACTAACAACGTTGAAAAGCTTTGATGTATTACTTACGAGAAAAGGAAGCTATAAACATATGGATCAAAGGAAGCGTTAATTAAGCTTGTGAACGTATGCGATTACTAATCCTGATACGAACGAATCTAATACTCCTATATTACTTTCTAAATATACAAGAGAAAGCTTAGAGAGCTTTTAAATTCAAGTATGGACTATGTAAAACCATATAAGTTGATCGATGAAAAATTGCAAAAAAAAAAAAAAAGGTGTGAAAATGGCGCTCTTACCAAGCTTTGAGCAGATGCTAGGCAGAAGTTGTTAATCACAAAGCTACTTTTCAACTTTAAATAGAACAATTTAAAGTCTTTTTTTTTTTTTAAGAAAAAAAATTATACAAGGGATCTCGTCTCACATACAATGTCTGCCACCCAATTATTTTATTTTTCCATGAGTATTTTTTTTTTTTTGGCTTTTTGGTTTTTGTTTGACTCAATTAGAATTTTCTTAAAACAAATTTTCGATAACTTGACTTCTAAATTCACCTTTGCTCAAAAAAAAAAAAGATTTATAAATTCACCTTTCATCCCTAATTAGAAGGTATCTTTGTTTAAGTTTCATTATACTGTATGAAAAATGATCGGTGGCTATTGGGAAAAAAAAAATTAAGCATAAAGAGAAAAATTAATGAAACTAACTTCTAAAAAGCGTTCTAGACAATCGCCTAAACCACGATTAGGCGCAACGCCTAGACGATCGCCTAAAATTGCATAAGTTTCGTTTTAATGTATTTATCCAATTTCGAACTAAGTTTTATCTCTATATAAATAGTTATAAACGTTCATATATTGTTTGATAATTGATAAATTAAACAAATTTTTTTTTTTTTTAATATTTTTTATGAGTTTATATTTTTATTTTTATAATTGATATTTTTATATTTTATATAAATTTAATATATAATATCATATTTGTAAAGTTTAATGTTATAAACGTTTAAACCGCCTAATATTGCCTAGGGTATGATTAGGTGTCATATGGATTAGACACTGGGTCACCGCCTTCTTAACGCTTAGTACCTTGAATAGTTATTTCATACGAAAGTAAGATAATACTTTTATATTCGTGTTTTGAGTTCAAGAACGGTTTTTAATGCTATCCTATTTAATTTTCTTTTATGTAGTCAAGAACCCTGATGATGATTTCTTTTTGCTTAAAGTTATTTACCTACCGATTTATCATCGTTTGTTTTATTTTATTTTCTATTAATCTCTGCCTTTCTTGTAACTCCTTTGCATCTTAGCTCAGTCTAAATCAACATAGTTCATCTTGCATTCACTTGATCAACGTAAATTTGATCCCTAAATACTCCTTTAATTGTTAATGTGCACTTACGGGTTTCTATCGTGTAATACTTTACTCGTTATTCGTAACAAAAACGTTTTGGCTTTATCTCCTCTGTACACACACACACAATGACTCTCCTAGTATTGCTGTGAGTAATGGGTTTCGAGAAAGGTAGTTTTTGTTGAGCATTCTAGAATTTTTGTTGTGCTTTTTTTTTTATGGTTATAAATTTTAATATATCAAGCATAAAAATTAATCAATAAATAATGGATATTTTAGTTTAAAATAAAAATAGTTATTAAACGTTCTTTTAATTAGGTTTAAAGTGTGTTATATTGCATTGTAGTGTATTTTTTATTTGTAAAGAAAGTCCAAAAAAAAAATATATATAAGGAGCTTATAGGAGTAACTTTATATTACTTAAGATTTCAGTGTTTTAGTTAATAAATTTGAACGCGTTTCAAAATTATATAGTTTGTCATGTGGTAAAATTATTACTTATAAGATTATGACATATGAAAAAGGTATTTGAAACATTGTTTCAGAATTTTTATTACCCTTGATTTCATTTTTTTTAATGTTTTCTATTTTTAGTTAACTCTAAGATATAGATTTTATAATTTCCACATATTATTTTGGAAAACTTGTTAACCGACCCTACAAAGCACCACATGATATTCCATGTGTTTTGTTCTCACTCACACAATTCCGACAATTATTTTCTATAAAATGTCATAAATCTTGAAATTGTTCCAGCTCAAGCACGCTTAACTATGAAGTTCTCTTATGATGTTTGACGGAAAAACGGTCTATTTCCCCACGAGAAGTATCGCATCATAACAGATAGAGCCCAAACTTTAACCCCAGTCTATATGTCTCTGATAAAAGTGTTTTAAACCTATTTCTCCCCGAAACGTAAGTTTAATAGCTAAATCTCCCCGAATTAATACTTCGAGATCTATTAACCCACATGTCTGGGTTACGTTGGTTTAATATACACCAATTCAGTCTTAACCATTTTAAAAAAACTTTAACCAAAACTAAACCGAAATTATCAAAATTATCTGAACCCAACCGACCCATTAACGATCCGATCCAACTTCTTCTTCTTCTTCACCTCAAAATATTTGGGGTCTCGATACCATTAATGTGACATCGATTAGATTCTCTTCGTTTAAAATCAATACCAATACCAATTCTTTTCTTTTGGTTGATGAAATCAATGGGGTCTTCGATTTGATGAGCTTTGATTAGTCTCTCTTCTTCGCCATGAAGATTTCTGAGATTGATGAGATTAGCCAAATCGATCTGAGATGCTAGTTTTGTGATCAAGATGAATTTCATATATTGATTATATATGTTTTTATTGATTCGATTTGATTATTCTTTTTGCAGATTATATATGTTATATAAACAATAACCAACGAAACCCAGACATGTGGGTTAATAGATTTTGAAGTATTAATTCGAGGAAATTTAGCTATTAAACTTACGTTTCGGGGAGAAATAGGTTTAAAACACTTTTATCAGAGACATATAGACTGGGGTTAAAGTCTGGGCTCTATCTGTTATGATGTGATACTTCTCGTGGGAAAATAGACCGTTTTTCCATGTTTGACTGAAAAGATAAGTGCACTTTTGTGACTTAGGTGGTCAAATCAATTTTTCAAAATTTCTCCGTATGCACCACCATATTACTGAAATCAGGGTGTTATATCTTAAGTATTGTAGTCGACCATTAAGGATAGGCCCGGACATTTCACTGTTAACTTGATGCCGAATTAAAACATTATGGTCGGCTAGAAAGCGTATTAATATAATATAAATATAATCAATAAATTTTAATATATATTTCTAAAATAAGCGTATTAACAGGCATCCTAATGTGGAAGCCCCCTTGGCCCAATGGTTGACCAAGGGTTAATTAATGCTTCTACACCCAGAGGTCCGGGGTTCGAGTCCCAGATAATGCGATTTATTAATAAATTTGCAGATTATTGGAGGCAAGTGTGCAAGAGATCCCCAGCGATGTACAATTATAGCCGTTCGCCAGGATTCTACGCAGAAAGAGAAGTATCCATCAAGAGCATGAAGAAGGAGGTGAGCATGAAGAAGAAGGTGAAAGAGGTGTCGTCTGTCGTGAATCTAATAAGGGTCGGAAGGAATTGTCCGTTGTAGATACGTCTATGTAACAGTTCTCATAACTTGCAATAAATAATAAATCCAGACGACAAAAAAAAATAAAAAAAAAAAAAAATAACAGGCATCCTAATTTATTTGAATACAATAATAAAGAAACTTATGTATCCAAGTAAAATAAGCGTATTAACGGGCATCCTAATTTTCCAATGAAACCTTAGAAAAGCTGTGACAAGTGGGATTATTGAAAGCTTCGGGTGTCTCTTGGTTTCCAGGTTTATTCTTCTTCGACAGAAACTTATGTATCCAAGTATTACCGGAGTCCGAGCCACATATGCCACTAAGGAATGTGTAAGGAATGTGTTTCTACAAATGTAAATCTCCGTTCATATAGTGAAGACAAAGCAAAACCCGCAAAAAATATACAAACTTTCATGTCCAAGTAATGCAAAAAGTAACGCGTTTCACAATTTGTTTAACATGTGGTAAAATTATTAGTTATAAGATTATGACGTGTTTAAGTATACAAACTTCATGTCCAAGTAATGCAATAAGATCCACTCGTCAAAGTCGTCTTTTTTCTTAGTCTCCTCTGTTAGGAACTTAGGATTTTTCTGTATATTTATTTCCCAAAATATTGAATAGTCACCAAAGACTGATCTTCATCTTTAAGTCTTTGTCTTTATTGTAACGAGTTATGTGTCTATTACGCTCTTAGTAGGATGAGAATGACGTTAAAAGCGACATCGAACCCCTTAGGACGACGTAAGATATATACGTACCCTATCATAACTCATCCTTTAGAGTTTCATATATAAATAATTTTAGCATCCAAACAATAAAACGATTACAAATAATATATGAATAAATTACTGACACACATTTTAAATATTTTGATTATATTACACTTAATTAACGAACTAAAAGTCTAAAACTAATATAATAATGTCAACTTATATTGTATACTACATTTTTTTTTTTTTTGCCAACCTCACATTAATTAATAAAGAACTCCTTGATTGGTTGCCCAATTAGGAGGATAAGTGTCTACAAAAGAAACTTCAGAAAATAAAAGTCTAGAAGAACGGGCTAAGCAGTCCGCTTTAACATTACATAAACGGGGAATAAGAGAGAGCGAGAAGAAGGGGAAAGAGACACGGAGAAAACCAAACTCGTCTAGTAGATTGGAGAAAGCGGGCCAAGCATCAGGGGACTGTATCATCGAGACTAACTCCGAGCAATCTGTTTCAAACGCCTGACAATCTATCCTTCTTGAAAGGATATTCTTCATAGCCCAAATTGTATACTACATTTATAGTATAAAGTTTTAGTAAATATTAATTGCAACCACAATCACCGATAAACTATCATTATATTTTCAGTTATTTACAAATTTACCATCTAGTTTCCACCAAAAATGTGCTTTTTTTTTTGTCATTCATCTTCTACCATAAAGTATGCTCTATAGCACCACCACCACCTCCACTTCCAAGATGTTTCTACGAACACATTAAACTCACTATCTTACCATTTTACTACTTCACTTTTATGAATTTATAAATTTCATATTACATATGAAATTATTAGTCGAAATTTAAATTGAAGTAATTATTTGAAGCTTCTATTATTAAATATGAATTTCTCTTGAACAAATCTCTCATCGATTATAACATCAAAATAAAATTACAAAATATCGTTTAAAAATTTTTTGTTTTCCACATATATGTATGATCAAAATACAAAATTTATGTATAGGGAAATATATATTTTCCAAAAATACTATTTTAATATTATTTCTAGTGTGGTGTAAATCGAACCGTTCATCACTGTTCCATCTTTTAAGGGCACATTGTTCATAGGTTGTAAACATTGGGGAGAAGATCTTTAGTCCTCTTCACAATTGGAGAATATTTCTAAACCCATTTATCTTTTTTGCAATTAAATTATGTGTTCTTCATATTTGATTTGCTTATTCTCTGTTTACATCGATGAGTAATTTTCTATTGGATTTAGGTATTTGTAAGGGGATTTCATTATTGACTGATTGTTAGATTTGGATTGGTTCTTATTATTTAATCTAGATTAATTACATAGATTTTGATTTTACGTTTAATTCATCGGGGGACCGTAAATGTTGTTGAATTACTTGAAAGAACATAGATTAGCAAAACTTCCTTAACCACCATAAATTGATGTTTCTTGCTGAATTTTCCTTTGACAAATGACGGTTTAGTTTATAGGAATTTAATTGCATAGATAGTTATTTCATACGAAAGTAAGGTAGTACCTTTTATATTCGTGTTTTGAGTTCAAGAACGGGTTTTAATGCTATCCTATTAAATTTTTTTTTTCCTGTTGTCAAGAACTTTGATGATGATTCCTTTTTTGCTTAATGGCTTTTATCTTTAGATTTATCATCGTTTATTTTATTTTATTTTCGATTAATCTCTTACTTTCTAATAACTCTTTTGCATCCTAGCTTAGTTTAAATCAACATAGTTCATTGTGCATTCACTTGATCAACATAAATTCAATCCCTAAATGCTCCTATAATTGTTAAATGTCTACTTACGGGTTTATATCGTGTAAAACTTTACTCGTTAGTCGCAACAAACATTTTGGCTTTATCTCCTCGATCTCTGTACACACACAAACAATGATTCGCCTAGTATTGCCGTGAGGAATGGGTTTCGAGAAAGATAATTTTGTTGAGTATTCTAGAATTTGTTTTATACTTTTTATGGTTATAAATATTTCAATGTATCAAGAATAGCAACTAACCAATAAATAATGAATATTTTAGGTCAAAATAAAAATATAAGTTATTAAACATTAATTCAATTAGATTTAAAGTGTGTTATGTTGCCAGAGCCGGTTCTGACATTTGGAGGGCCACAAAGCAAAACCAAATGAAGGCCTAATTCATACCCGAAGAATTAATGTTTAAACATTTCTGCATGTATGGGGGTCGAACCTGCTACTTATCACTCCTCCACCTAAACACTTAACTAGTAGAGACTATAAGAGATATTTGGTAAAAGCGGGCTGAAAAATGTAATAATTAGATCCGAGCCGCAAGCATGTGAGCTTGTGGTTAGAACCGGTTATGTATGTCGCATTGTAGTGTATTTTTTATTTGTAAAGAAAGTTCCAAAGAAAAGAAAAAAAAAACATAAGGAGCTTATAGGAGTAGGTTTTATATTTCTTAGAATTTCAATGTTTTAATTTATAAATTTGAACGTGTTTCACAATTTGTTTAACATGTGGTAAAATTATTAGTTATAAGATTATGACGTGTTTAAGTATACAAACTTTCATGTCCAAGTAATGCAATAAGATCCACTCGTCAAAGTCGTCTTCTTTCTTAGTCTCCTCTGTTAGGAACTTAGGATTTTTCTGTATACATTTATTTTCCAAAACTACACGACTGCTTCACTCACAGAGTCCTCTCTAAAGACAAAGCGAAACCTGCCAAAAAGACACAAACTTCCTAGTCCTAAAATATTGAATAGTCACCAAAGACTGATCTTCATCTTAAAGTCTTTGTCTTTATTGTAACGAGTTATGTCTCTATTACGCTCTTAGTAGGATGAGAATGACGTTAAAAGCGACATCGAGCCCATTAGGACGACATAAGATATATACGTACCCTATAACTAGATTTTAACCCGCGGTACACCGCGAGATGATTTAATTTTAAAGTTAGTATAAAAATATTTTGTAAAATTAGTATACCACGGGACAATTTTTGGTTTTATACAATCTTTTCTAAATGAGACTGATTTAATATGTCTAATATTGGTGGTATTAAAAAAAAAAGGATTTAATCCGTATTGAAGCGGCGGATTAATGATATTTTATTCTTTTTATTATTGTTGATTCAAAAACCCGTCACGCGAAACCCGTCACGCCAAACCCGTCCGGCCAAAAAACTCATTTCTTTTATTAATGTTGATCTTATTTATGATATGATTCTGAATCATTGTCTAAATATTTTAATCGATGTAGAACGTTGAACACACATTTTCGTCAATTAGATAATATATGTCCGTTTTTTAAATTTCGAATCACAGTATATACAGAAAAAAATGGTTTTTTTTTTTACTTTATGTATTATATGATGATTCAAAACAGTTAAAAACAAATCAAACAAAGATGATAGGAGAATCATAATTCTAAATCTTAATCAAATCTTCTAAATATCTAAATTATTAAATATGAAATATCCGGTGTATGAGTTGGGTTAAATATAACCCGACCCAACAAATTTTTTGTGAAGGAATTTAAAAAACGGGTCGGATATCCGATTAACCCAGAAGTATTTTTACCCTCCCGTAACCAAAGTGTTGCAAAAATACTAGTATAGATAACTCATCCTTTAGAGTTTCATATTTAAATAATTTTAGCATCCAAACTATAAAACGCTTCATGCAATAAAAATAATATATGAATAAATTACTGACACATTTTAAATATTTTGATTATATTACACATAATTTAACTAACTAAAAACTAATAAAATACTGTCAACTTATATGGTATACTACATTTATAGTATAAAGTTTTAGTAAATATTAATTGCAACCACAATCACCCATAAACTATAATTATATTTTCAGTTATTTACAAATTTACCGTCTAGTTTCCACCAAAAATGTGTTTTTTTTTTGTCATTCATCTTCTACCATAATTCATAAAGTATGCTCTATAGCACCACCACCACCTCCACTTCCAAGATATTTCTACGAACACATTAAACTCACTATCTTACCATTTTACTTCACTTTTATGAATTTATAAATTTCATATTACATATGAAATTATTAGTCGAAATTTAAATTGAAGTAGTTATTTGAAGCTTCTATTATTAAATATGAATTTCTCTTGAACAAATCTCTCATCGATTATAACATCAAAATAAAATTACAAAATATCGTTTAAAAATATTTATTTTCCACATATATGTATGAAAATACAAAATTTATGTATAGGAAAATATATATTTTCCAAAAATACTATTTTAATATTATTTCTAGCGTGGTGTAAATCGAACCGTTCATCACTGTTCCATCTGGTAAGGGCACATTGTTCATAGGTTGTAAACATTGCGCGGGGGGGGGGGGGGGGGGGGGGGGGGGGGGGAGATCTCTAGTCCTCTTCACAATTGGAGAATATTTCTAAACCCATTTATCTTTATTTGCAATTAAATTATGTGTTCTTCATATTTGATTTGCTTATTCTCTGTTTACATGGATGAGTAATTTGCTATTGGATTTAGGTATTTGTAAGGGGATTTCATTATTGACTGATTGTTAGATTTGGATTGGTTCTTATTATTTAATCTAGATTAATTACTGAGATTTTGATCTTATATGTTTAATTCATCGGGGGACCATAAATGTTGTTGAATTGCTTGAAAGAACATAGATTAGCAAAACTTCCTTAACCACCATAAATTGATTTGCTTGCTGAATTTTCCTTTGACAAATTATGGTTTACTTTATAGGAATTTGATTGCATAGATAGTTATTTCATACGAAAGTAAGGTAGTACCTTTTATATTCGTGTTTTGAGTTCAAGAACGGTTTTTAATGCTATCCTATTAATTTTTTTTTTTTCTGTTGTCAAGAACTCTGATGATGATTCTTTTTTTTGCTTAATATCTTTTACCTTTAGATTTATCATCGTTTATTTTATTTTATTTTCGATTAATCTCTTACTTTCTAATAACTCTTTTGCATCCTAGCTTAGTTTAAATCAACATAGTTCATCGTGCATTCACTTGATCAACATAAATTCAATCCCTAAATTCTCCTATAATTGTTAAATGTCTACTTACGGGTTTATATCGTGTTCGCAACAAAAACATTTTGGCTTTATCTCCTCGATCTCTGTACACACACAAACAATGATTCTCCTAGTATTGCCGTGAGGAATGGGTTTCGAGAAAGATAATTTTGTTGAGTATTCTAGAATTTTTGTTATACTTTTTATGGTTATAAATATTTCAATGTATCAAGAATAGAAACTAACCAATAAATAATGAATATTTTAGGTCAAAATAAAAATATAAGTTATTAAACATTAATTCAATTAGAAATTTAAAAAAAATAAAAAATAATAATTTAATAATAATTAGATTTAAAGTGTGTTATGTTGCCAGAGCCGGTTCGGACATTTGGAGGGCCACAAGGCAAAACCAAATGAAGGCCTAATTTATACCCGAAGAATTAATGTTTAAATATTTCTGCAAGTATAGGGGTCGAACCTGCTACTTATCACTCCTCCACCCAAACACTTAACTAGTAGAGACTATAAGAGATGTTTGGTAAAAGCGGGCTGAAAAATGTAATAATTAGATCCGAGCCGCAAGCATGTGAGCTTGTGGTTAGAACCGGTTATGTATGTCGCATTGTAGTGTATTTTTTATTTGTAAAGAAAGTTCCAAAGAAAAGAAAAAAAAACATAAGGAGCTTATAGGAGTAGGTTTTATATCTTACGTCGTCCTAAGGGGTTCGAGGTCGCTTTTAACGTCATTCTCATCCTACTAAGAGCGTAATAGACACATAACTCCTTACAATAAAGACAAAGACTTAAAGATGAAGATCAGTCTTTGGTGACTATTCAATAATTTAAGGGCTAGGAGACTTGCTAGAAAGTTTGTGTCTTTTTGGCAGGTTTCGCTTTGTCTTTAGAGAGGACTCTGCGAGTGAAGAAGTCGTGTAGTTTTGGAAAATAAATATATACAGAAAAATCCTAAGTTCCTAACAGAGGAGACTAAGAAAGAAGATAGACTTTGACGAGTGGATCTTATTTTTCATTACTTGGACATGAAAGTTTGTATATTTTTGTTAGGTTTCGCTTTGTCTTCATAATACGAACGGAGTACATATGTAGAAACACATTCCTCACGGCAATACTTGGAGACATAAGTTTCTGTCAAAGAAGAATAATTAACTTAATAACCAAGAGACAGCCGAAGCCTTCATTAATCCCACTTGTCACAGCTTTTCTAAAAATAAAGTATAGAAGCTTTCATTGACTCTTTATTATGGGTGACATTATAGGAAGTGATTGTCGGAATTGTGTGAGTGGGGACAAAACATATCGAAAGATCATGTGGTGATTTGTATGATCGGTAAACAAGTCTTTAAAGCCTTCCAGACGTAACTGACCAGCCGTTAGACACGGGTGGGCTCACAGGCCAAGAGAAGACATGTAGCCCATTAAGAGGGGCGGTCGGAGCGTTACAAGAGAAAAAATGGAGCCCAATAATCAATTTGATTAACAGACGTAGTCCGACAGCTCGATACCATTTGGTTTGTAACCGACCCACTCGGGAAATATGGAAAGATAAGCTCGAATCTTCACGAATATGTAACAAATCGAAGAAATAAAAGATTCTCTCTTGAAGAATAAGGAAATAAGCCATATCCGAGGACATACACTCTATGAGTATATAAATAACAAATTCGGACTTCAGTCAAATGATCTACAATTTTCAACTCAAAACCCTAGGCTCAATACTTGCAAATTTAACGTAACTTTTCCTCTAAGCTAGTTAGAAATCTTTTGTAAGAATCATCGAGTTTGTTCTTGAATCAATAAGAAGATCATTTTCTTGAATTTGTGTTATATATCTCAAACTTCACCGATTTAGATATGTGCGAATTTTATTCCTACAACTATTCTTATGTGATGCAAATTTTTTTTACAACATTTATAACTAATGCAAAAATATAAAATAAATAATGTATAATAACCTTTTTGTAGTGAAAGAAAAGACTTTTGGGGTCGTCGTCAACAAAAAAAAATGATCGATGAATGAATTTTAACAAAAGAAAAAAAAAAGAAAAAAAAGTAATGTCCTATATAGAGTAGACTTGCTACGATGATTTACTTGTCTAATATACATATCTTGGTTGGTTCTTCAGCTTATAATCTGTCTCGCATCTGGTTAAGGTAACAGAGACTTTCCATATTCAAAGTAAGTTCGTCCTCATATCAATCAATATCTTATCCTTAAGCTTAAATTCTTAGATAAAAAGTTTATGATTTTTTTCTGAAGAAAGGTTTTTAATGAAATTTCAGATTCGTTGATGGAAAGAACATGAATAGTTATTTACAAAGTGGGAAAACAATGGAACAAGAATTGGTAAAGTATACACTCTTTTTCACACACACACACACACACAAGAAGAAAGTAAAATATATAAAACAGACAGAGATCTTGTCTTGATCTTTGCTTAAGGAAGACGATCATTAAACCATCTTTGTTTGCAACATCCTTTTTCCAATCTTATTTCTGGAAAAAAATCACGAAAACAATCTCATCTTTTGACAAGTATTCAAATAATCAAATTTAAAAATATCTATATAAGTTGTTTCCTACTTTTTTTGTTGGCGGTTGAGAGAAAAGTTATCATTTAAGATATGTAGTTTTGATAAAAGTTTTTTACATTGACTAGACGAGTATCAACGCTATCCGCATAATATTTTCATACAGAAAGAGTATTATTATTATTTTTTCTTATTTCATATATTCTTTATAAATAATAAAATTATTACCTGTAGATATATATTTTCATAAACACAATTTATTTCTGTTTTAAGCCTATTTTAAATATAAGAAATAGACATTTGTCTGTTATTTTTTAATAAGTAAGTAAGTTATTTAATTTTTAAGGTAAACTAAGTTCAAGTCTCGTATTATTTAATAACATTTCTTATCACCAAATTCAATTCATTTTTCTTTTTTGTTTTCATGGTTTCACTTTTGTTTATTGTTTCTGCTTAGCCTTTCAAATATTAGAAATGAATTATTATATTTTATATTTATACAATTAATTATGCAAGGCACAATTTCCCCATGTTCTCTTGGAAAGTGTTAGCTAACTTTTCAATCTATATATAATAGCAATCTAATAAATACCATTTGCACATCTGAACGGTTGCGTCTTTTTATCGTAACTTTTTGTTACTGTTTTTATTAATTAAAATATATATTTTACGGTTATGATTTTTTTTATAAATTGCATTCTGAATGTTTTCTACGGTTGCGTTTTTTATTGTAACTCTTCATAAACAGTTGAAACCGCTTATTCGAATCATTGCAATATTTAGTTTATTTTACGAACAATTGCAACCTTTTGTTTATATATTTAGTTTATTTCACGAACAATTGCAATTTTTTGTTTATTTTATAAATAGCTATAACATTTAATTATCTACCGCCGCCGCGTCTCTCGGTGTAACTTTTCATAAATTATTATTTTAATTCTTAATTTTTAATTACTAAAATGTATTTAAATGAGATTGTAACTATTTAATTGAACTGTTTCAACATTTGGATTATTTGACGAATTATAGCAACTTTTGGTTTTGTGTTACGAACCATTGTTATCTTTAGTATATTTGATTAACTATTGCAACATTTGGTATAATTGACGAACCGTTGCAGTTTTTGGAATATTTGATATTTACGGTTGCGTTTCTCGGATAAGTTCGTCATATTTTTAAAAATATTTAAATACTGAAATATATTTAAATGAATTGTTATTACCGTTTAATTTAACACAATACCATTTGGTTTATTTGACGTTGAACGTTTAGGCTTATTTATCAAACTATTTTAATATTTGGTTTATTAGTTTATGCTTTTTGCACTTGGGAATAGTTTTTTAGTTACAAATTATTGTTTTTCTAATATTAATATACTTAATAAATGCTTGTGAGGATTTTCTTTATCATAATTTTTGTAGAATATATATTGATTTGTTATTAAAAAAATTCAAAATTATTACAATTTATTATGATTTTTTCGTTTGATATTTTTTTAAATGACTTTTGAAATATATTTCCCTGCGACATCACGGGGTCCTGAGTCCTAGTAATAATAGTAATGCATCTAACAAAGGGTACATGGATTTTGTAAAGATGTACAAGGGTGGAGCTCAACAGAAAGGTCAATTCTCAAAGCAAGCTGAAAACATAGTTCTAGTTGGCCGGACAGGAAATGGAAAAAGTGCCACAGGCAACAGCCTCATTGGAAAAAAGGTGTTTGATTCAAAGACACATGCAACTGGTGTTACCATAAAATGTCAGACACATGAATTTGTGACAAAATATGGTAACACAATCAATGTGATTGATACTCCAGGTACATCGTTACTAGGATTGCTTTGGCAGTATCATTGCATTTGATTTTATAGCGCTAATTATACGTATTGTTTGCTTAATGTGGGTAATTAAGGCCTGTTTGACTTGTCGGTCTCGGCTAACAATATAAGCAAAGAGATTGTTAAATGCCTAACTCTAGCGAAAGGAGGGATACATGCTGTGCTCCTAGTTTTATCTGCAAGGACTCGAATTACCCAAGAGGAAGAGAACACACTTACTGCCTTGCAGTCTCTATTTGGGAGTAAAATCCTTGATTATGTTATCTTCGTTTTCACTGGCGGTGATGTGCTGGAAGAGTGCAATGAGACATTGGATGATTATTTGGGTAGAGATTGCCCTGACTTCATAAAGGTTGGTACTCTTGACAGTGTGATTTCTAAAATACCAAATTTTTGGTTTACGATTCTCATATATTGATATGCAGGGAGTTATAAGGATGTCTGTGTTGATCGATAACAAGACTCGCGATGAAGGTAAGAAGGCAGAGCAAGTCGATAAGCTTCTCTCCCTAGTAGATGAAATCCGAAGGAGCAAACATGGAGAGGGATATACCAATGACATGTACGATGAGATAAAGGTAGAATTTATGTTATATAGCAACTGCATCTCTTGAGTTAAATTTATTGTCTCAGAAGATATTTGTATAAATGATCCTATCTATGAACTATCTCAGAGAAAGCCCGACAAACTACAAGAGCAGCAAAAGATGCTGGAATTGGAAAACCATCCAAAAGAGATGGTATCGATGAAGAAAGATCACTTTGATGAATGGTATCAAGAGAATATGAACCAACTGTCAAACAAGGTAAAAAAAAAATTAATAATGAATGATGATCTTTGTTATATATATACTTAGCAACCTCTTGATCTTTTTTTTTAAGGTGGAGAAGAAGCTGAAAGATGCTTTGGAAGCGCTGGAGAAACCATTAGGCAAGGTAGGAAAAGACAAGAATGTGCACTGGGAAACTGATGATGAACAGTCGTTGAAGCTAACAGTTTCAATCCCAGTGCCGCCTATACCTGGATCTTCATGCAGCATCCTCTGAACAGTGTCTTGTGCCTAATAAAGATCAATACCAAAGTGATTTTGGGTTGCTATGTGACGATAAATCCCTGAGGTTTTCGTTCTTTAAAATTCCAATCCCATTGTCTTTTATTTCTTTCAAAATTCTGCTTTCTGTTGTTATTATGTTTTTCCCGTTTAAAATGCAGTGTCAAAAGTGAGATTTTGTGGTTCCTTTTTTTGTGTGGACTTTTCTATAATTATGTTTGTTTCCAATTCCATGTTTTCATGAGTGTGCCACATACACTTGTTAATAAAGGATCTTGTCTTTGCACCTATATATATTTTTACTTGGAAACGCTTGAAACTCTTAAATTCAAATATGTAGCAGTTTTCACATATGGATATTATTGATCCTGTACTAATCACTATTACCGAATACAATACAACTAAACTTATCATAAACACATTTTTTTATCATAAGTATTATGAACACAAAAAATAAAATCTAATTTAGATACAAAGTTGAATACACAAAATTATTAATATCTATGTTTGAAATCGAAACCTTTAAGTGTAGCTAAAATATATATTATTAGGATTGTAATTATGGAATTACAACAACTAAAACTAATTATAAAATGTAAGAGTAACAAACATGAAGCTAGTAGCTATGAAACTTAAACAAAGGAAGATGTTTAGAGTTTTTTTTTTTTAATATAAAAAATGTTAAATTCAACAACGACAATTTCAAAGAATAAGAAAACAAACCAATACTATCAAAGGAGAAAATGATCAACGAAAAATTATTAGGATTGTAATTATAGAATTACAACAACAATAATGAACTATAAAATGTAAGAAGAACAAACATAAAGTGTTAGATTAGGTCTATCATCTCAGATATGTATACTTTTCAATTACAGGAAGTTACGAGGATGTCTGGTAACCAAAAGGTTGTGATTAATAACAAGACTCATGATGAAGGCACAAGAAGGCAGAGCAAGTCCATAAGCTCCTTTCCCTAGTAGATGCTATTATCAGGAGCAACCGTGGAGAGGCATATATATATATACCAATTACACATATCATATGATAAACAGACCCGTGGCTATGGCTTAAAAAAAGAAACTTTGGCCTACGGCCTTAAAAAAAAAAGAATAGCAAAATGTAGTAAATTTTTTTAAGCTTAACCAGACTTGCATAAATGTAAACGAAACTTTCTAAAATTATTTAATAATGGAATTAAAAAAATTAGTGAAATAATATACACAGCCGCTTCTTTCACTTTAACTAAATCACTTTTTAGATTTGAAGTGAAATTAGTTGAATTGTAGTTTTGTAAACAAAAAGATATACTGTGCTTTGTTTCTTTGTTGATGAATGTATTGCTTTTGTGTATATACCAAAGAAACACTTAATATGAATGGTTTATTAGTATAGAGTTATTTCAATGATGTAAAATGTTTTTAATGTGATTGTTGTAATTAAGAGATTGAGCAATTTGGCTTGAAAATTTTATTAATAATTTTATAGGAAAGAAGTAGAAAATTATGTTTATGTTTTGGGTTTATGTTAATTATTTAAGATCATGATTTTTCTTTTTTTTGACATCGGAATCATTATTTTTCATTTTTTGATTTATATAAATTAATTTAATTTTTTACCTCCGCCTCCGGCCTTCGTACTACTAGGAACGGCTCTGATGATAAAGGTAAAAATTTCCATCTCTTACATATATTTTCCTTATATATATCAAAATTTAAACTGATTAAATCTCATGGTGTCTCAGGAAGAGACAGAGAAACTACGGAAGCAGCATGAGGAAAATTCACCATGTTATGAAGGAATAATTGGATTGTATGCCCTAAATTTTATTAGAAATTTGAAATGTATACTATAATTTTTTAAAATTTGAGATGTATCTTATTCTTTTTCCAAAATGACATTTTTGTCCTTAATTAATAATTAAAAATTCAGAAAACGAAAATAAAATAATTAGAGTAGTTAACTTTTACAAATATTATTTAAAATTCACAATTAAACTGTTCATATTAAAAATTATATAATCAAAATTTTTTATTGTTATTTTGTGAAAATGTTAGATAATGATGGAACTAAACTAATAATTATGATATAAATAATGAATTTTAATTATATAATAAAATTATCTAGATTTTGGGTTGATGTAGTTAATATTTTGGAAAATGATTGGTTTATAATAAACTACGAATTTATATATAATACAAAAATATTTTCTTAATATTTTCGAGATATATAATATATATGCACTATATTTATTTTAAATTTATTACAAATATAAATTATATACATTTAATTATCCTAAAATAAATTACTAATTTAAATATTATAACTAAAAATATTTATCTATATTCAAAAAAAAAAAAAAAATCAACAGTTCAAAAGAATCGACAATGTAAAAAATCAATTAACCAAGATACAAGTCAGTTGTTTTAATATAAGTCAATAGAGAATAAAATTAAGTCGACAAAAATAAAATATAAGTCAACAGTTCAACAAATCAACCTTACTAATAAATCGATGTAAAATTAAATAAGTCAATAGTTTAAAAAGTCGACTGTGTAAAATATCAATCAACCAAAATATAAATCGACTGTTTTAAAATAAGTCGATAGAAAATAAATTTAGTCGACGAAATAAAATATAAATCGACAGTTTTAAAAAATGACCTTATTAGTAAGTCAACATAAAATGAATTGAATCTACCATGAATAAATATGTCGACAGCAAAAATTATAAATCAATAAACAAAATAAATAAGTCAATAGTTCAAAAAATCGAGTATTTCATAAATCAACTAGTTAAAATATAAGTCAAGTGTTGTAAAATAAGTCGAAAGGAAAAAAATTAAGTCAACAAAAGTCAAAAATAAGTCGAAAGATAAAAAAATCGACTTTATCAATAAATCGACATAAAATGAATAAATTTACCAAAAAGTAAGAAGAATTTATTTATTTATTATAAGTTATAGAATTTTTTAATTATTAATTTTAAGTAATTTACAAATTTGATAATATTTTTTATTTTTTATCTATTCAAAATTTTAGATAATATATGATTACTCCAAACATTGTAAATAAATTTTTGATTTTTACTATTAATAAATAAAAACGAATTTTAGTTATTTTAAATTTTGTAATATTATTTTTAATTTATTAATTAAATACTACTTAAATTAATGAAAGGGTATTATGGTAAATTTTTATTATAAAAAGAGTACTATTCAAATTACTATATCACTTAGTGTAGTTTTCAAATTTTTTATATAATTTAGTAAATTTATAAAAATCTCCCTGTTATGAATCATAGCAATCATTTTAAACATGTTAATATCTAGGCACATGAAACCAAAAGATCAGATTTGGCCAAACAGAAACGAAAATTTATATATTAAGCATGGTAAATACGAAAGCTATATAGAATCGTTCATTATTCTTCTAAAGTATTTCAGCAATTGGGGATTTATCTTCTTTGTGTATTTGTTAACTCTATTTTACTACTCTAAGTTCTCTATTCGACACTCAAACAAATTTCTAGCATCTTATATCTTATATAATATGAGAAGGTTTTCTTCTAACTTTTCCTACTATTGCGACATTTGGCACTCTCTTTTGGTGACATGTGTCCTCTTTCATTTCATTAATGTTTGTTTTAATTTATTTAAAATCTTTAGTTTTGAAAGTTTGTACCTACAATTTAATTCCAAAAAAGATATTTCTCTTATCCTATTGATAAATTTGATATGTATTTAAATTGAAATTTGTATCTAATTTGTTTTGCCAAAATTATTATCTACTTAATCACCACTTATTCATCTGATTCAAAATTATGGATCAGTAAAATTTTAACTTCACAAAATATTAGTACATTTTTAAAACTTCTCATAACATTAGTACATTTGGCATCTATTTTTACATTTAATTGTTTTCCTCATTTTTCTATCTTACATAATATTTTCATATCTCCATAAAATACATTTCTAATCTTTTCTAATTTGTCTCTTTTTTTTTTCTTCTTTCCAATCTAACTTTTTTATAAAAAAATTTATAACACCAATTTATTCTCACCTGTTACAACTCCAAGTTGGAGTATTTATTTACAATTTTTATTACACAATACATTTAATGTATTTATATAGTATAATATAATTTACAGGAATTATTAATGTATTATTAATTTATTATTAAATTATTTGAAACCTCTATAAATTAATACTCTATACATTATTAACCTCTCTAAATTAATAAATTCTTTAGGTTCCGAGTTAGGACCAGTGTAAAATATGACATAAATCGATAAATTAATAAGATAATAATTTTTTTCCGAGTTGGTCCCAACATTATTAATTTATAGAGGTTTTACTGTATATTGTTTTATAAATGTCTCAGTGAATGAAATTCTAACTTATGTAACAGTCAATGTAATTTGAATAAAGAAATTTTAAAACGTGCATTATATTAATGTATTGCTCCATGTGTTACGCCTTCTCTCAAAATAAATATTTGCGACGAGTTTTCTTCTCCAGTAACGCTTTTCATGTGGCTTCTAATACCGAAATATATTAGTGTTTTTTTTTTGTTCTGGAATTAGTTACTCAAAGTAAAACCCACAAATGAACTTATTAAAACATATGTAACTTCAAATAACTCTAAATTGATGCATTAAGCTAACAGATAACCACAATAACTCCAATTAATTCAAAACATTATATCTAATTAATTTTAGAGTGTAAATTAATACTCTAAATATTGACTCCAATTAATCTACTTCTATATATTACCCACATGTGAAGCTAAAAAAACTATTGTAAAGTTTTTGCTTTTTCCAGTCCATTCTATTATTTTTATTGACTTTTAGTTGCTTTCTCTTTATTTCAGGCTATCGTCCACATAGTAAAAATATCTACAAAAGTTTTCTCATTTGGTGTTCAAGTTAGGTTTGTGATTTCATATGGTGTTCAAGTTAGGTTCACCAACACCATTAGTTCTACATAAAAGTGTTCTATTTTTTTTTTAAGTTCTATTTTTAATTGTTTCTCTATTTTTCAACTCACCGATAAGATTTATATACATACATTGAGAAAATTTATATCTATTATTATGGTCAGTTAAAGTGTAATTATAAATTTAAGTATTTAGATAAATGGCATTACATTATATTTATTAAATTTTTTACTCTTATGATCTATATGTATTCATAAATTTGAAAACCATAAGTTTGTAAAAATATTTATGATATAAATTGAAAAACCATTTATGTAATTATTCTCAACATCACTTATCAAAAAGTTAAGAGTTTGTTTTCAAATTTATGAATACGTAAAGCTGTTTCAAGATGATTTTGTTCTTGAATACGTAAAACTCATGGGATCATGAGTCATTCTTTATTTGGTAGTTTATGTCATTCTTTATTTCTTTTACATAATTACTCAACGTTTGAGAGGGATCGACGTTTGAGTTTCATATATCTCGAGTAAATAGTTTTTTTTTTTTTTTAATATTGTATAACATTTGACTTGATTATGTTTTGAATTCAATTTTTTAGTCAATCATACAAATTTAGTAAGAAATAAAGATCAATAAAAGAATATAAAATTTGTATTTATTTTTATCAAAGTTTCCATAAAATCAACCCAATGAAATTCAACCAAAAAATTTAAAAAGTTCCACCAAAGGTTTTTTTTTAATCTATCCTCATGGGATTTTTGAAAAGAATTATGTTTGCTAAGGGTAATTGCATAGAATATCATAATTGACTAATTCAGTTAAAACCTAACATGCCATTAAAGTATTTAGATAAACGGCATTACATTATAAATATCAAAACTGAACTAAATTTTTTTAATATAAACTTTCAAAGATAAAGTTTTTATTATATCATCTAAAGTCATTTTCCTAAATTAAATATGATTATAATTAAGTGTAACATATATATTTGTTTTTTGTGCATAGGCTAATTCAATTTAACTTAGGTTTGGGCCAGACCCACTACAAGAGAAACCAGAGACTGTTTTGCCAATGAATCGGCATTTGAGTTCTGCAAACGGGGAATAAAACTAAACGAAATAATATCAAAGGTAGAAGATAATTTCAGGATATCGAAAAGAATCCCATGAAGATCCTTGTGTTGGAGCTCCGATTTTAAAGCTTTGACTAGCTGTGCTGAGTCGGAAGCGAGAGAGAGATGTGAAAAAACCAGATTAACATATATAAAATATGTTTTTGCTCATTTGGACCACCTTGCTATTTTATTAAATTTAATCATTATCACAAATTATTTAAAATTTTCTTTAATTTTTAACATATGTAGATCAAATTTAGCAAAAAAATTAATAAATATGATTATGTTTTACCTTTGATCTCCTAATTTTATTATGGATTATACGGATATAATATCTAAAGCTTATTGTCAAGGGAAAGTCATGAGGTCAGGAAGATCTACCTTCTGATGAGATCCAACGAGGGAAAACGGCCAATATCAACCCCAATTATCAACTCGAACCCACATAAATTTCAAATAACAAACCTGAACTATGTAATCGTTAGCCAATTTTAACATATACCTGTTATTAAATAATGTAACAAACCTGAATTATTTAACCTTTAGCCAATTGAATAAAAGGAATGATTCAGATACAAAAGAACAGATAATTACGACTTAACAATTCTAATCGACATTAACAAATACAAAAAAAAACTGTGTTGAAATTGGATAACGGTTAGATAGTTTAAGTTTGTTTTTTTAAAATTGTATGAGTTCGGGTTGATAAGTTCAGGGGGTCAGAGTTTGGGATGAAAAAAGCCGCATAGAAATAGTTGGAGTTGATTTTGGTCGTTTTCCCGATCCAAGGATCATGAATCAACAAACAAGAGACTGTACGATGAAGTATGATATATATATTTCCACAATAAAATATTTTATGTAAATTAAGAAAAAGTAGTGGTATATATTGATGTCATACCATCTTGAATAAAAAAAGAGCAGAATTTATTTTTTAGCAATTCACAAAAATACTTCGAAAAGGAACATAAAAGTTAATATTTTAAAAAATTCTTTTCAAAAAACTATATTAATAATCGAACGTATTACTTTAATACAAATTTCATTATTATTCAGGATTAATATTAAATATATAACCCACGCATCGCGTGGGCAGCTTTCTAGTATATATATATATTGTGCCCCTTTGGCATATACAAATTTTTGTTTGTGCCCCTTTTGTATGTACAAATTTTTTTTTGTGCCTTATAAATTTATATACATGGGGCGGTCGCACTGCCGGCCCAGCGCAGGAGAAAGCGTTAAGCAAGATGACACAAGAAAACAACGAGTTGAACCCGGCGCTTAAGATTCATATCCCGTTACCGCCAATGACTCCTTGTAACATTCTATATGAACAATGTGTTCTTTCTTACAAAGGTTTCTCCCAATAAATATCAGTACCTATTATCTTCCAAAGGGATATTGGGTTGCCATAAGAAGATACAATCAAGGAGGATCTGTTTGTCCAAATTTCAATTGTTTTTCCAAAGCTTTCTGTTTCTTTTTTCCCATTTTTGTATTTCAGATTACATGCTCTGTCAAAAAAGCTTGGTATATAATTATGTTTGCTTCCATGTTTGCATGAGTGTATGGTCACATATACTTGTGAATATAGAATCTCGTTATTGTACCTACATATCTAGTTTGCAGTTTCATTTGCATTAAATATATCATTCAGTTGCTGTTTTACGTCTCCGATTTGGTTTAAGTTGACGCACGGAATCACTTAACAGAGATATGTATCTCTGTTTGTCGATGTTGATCTTACTGTTATCTCTAGATCTCACTGTGATCTCACTGTTATCTCACTGTTATTTTGAAGTATGTGTTTCAAACCGCAATCTATTTGATTTGGCGAGAAAGGAACCGACGACGTCACCAGGAACAGCCAACTCCCACAGCAGGTCTAATTAAATAAATCGAGATCACCGTCCACAACCGCCTCTCAAACATAACAGAGCAATGGCAAATTCGAAGAAGCTCTACAAGAGTGGTTCGCAAATGGAGGCTTCTAAGGAAAATGATTTCTGTAATATCTTTCTTAAAGGTTAAAGCTTAAGATTAAGAATTTTTGGAACAATGTGCATATAATGTAACAAGGTTTTTGGATAAATAAAATTTTACATTCATACGAAAAAAAATATATCATTCAACATCGTAACTACAATTGGTAATGTAGCTCACTTCTACCAACGGCGTGTTCCCTATTTTGAAAATGATTGATGAGAATGGAGAGATGAAGCAATTAGAGACAGTTAAATCTTATCAATTTGAATTAATTGTTTTGTGACACCCGATTCGCTGACTTAGTGCACAAGGCATGCCATGTGTGTCTCTCGAAAACCTTACCAACAAGCAGTGCTTTTGTGTACTATTACTCCTGAGAAAACAAATATGCATCCATTTTACTCAGTGAAGATAATCCATTTTACCCACATCATTCAAAACATACATCTAGCCATACCATCCCGCATCACAAATCTAGAATGGATATATTAGTATGCAACAAAGAAATGTAGCAACCTAGTAAAATTCATTCATTCTAGCATGATTCATTTTCTAGGAACCATGCATGCCTACTTAATCCTCATTGGTTCATGCTATGAAACAAACACTTCTTTGACATACAGAGACAACGATGACGGCATGTTCTTGTCATTGCTTGGTTTGCCAAAAAGCAACGAAACAAATTTTCACCTAATAATATATTCTTTGATGTTTGCATTAAATTTTCACGCTTTAAAGAAAGGCTTGATATATGTGAGGTTGCAATGAAATAAAGAAAATAGAAATTGAAAAAGTAAACAAGAAGCACACATAAAAAAAGGGTACATGAAGATTGGACGACGTGCTGGACATGAGCTCCTGGATGAATTGACTTTGACTTAATCTTTTATCACAAGATGCTACACAATGCAAGCGCCGCCGCCGGTCCTATCACTCCCAGCGCCGCCCCCGGTACTCCAAAACCAAGCTTAATCAGCATCCGCTTCTTTTGCTCATGTTCATGCTCTTTGCGAAGATCTATGTTTTCTCTATGTGCCTTCTCGAGATTCTCATTTAGCATAGAAAACATTCTCTCATGCACAGCAGAAGTCTCTTTTAGCGTATTCTTCACCTGAAAGAGAGCCAAATCTCCTTAAACCTATATCAATAGTGATTGGCCTTGAGTTATGAATAAAAATATCTTATATATACCATCTCTTCCATTTGGCTCATCCTCGTGTCATATTCCATTTGTATCTCCTTCTTCATTTTCGCTAACTCTGCTTCTCCAAGGTTCCTAGCTTCAACTGCCTTCTTCTGTTCTTTAAGCCATTCAGTCTCTTCCTGATAAAGGGTACATTCAAACATTATTCTCAGTTACTTTTTATCGGAAAGCCATTAATATAAACCTTGTATCAACCACATATTCACCTTTATTTCACGGTACATTTTCCCTTTAAACGGTTTTCCTTTATTGCGCTCTTCAACCTTTGCGACAAGGGCAAGAAACTGCTGGACTTGCTCGACCTTCTTGCGTTTATCCTTAGTCATATTATTAAACATGACCTTTCTATCGTCACATAAACCAAGAACTGTCTGAAATTGCACAATGCAAATTTAAACTATACATAAATAGGCGGAAAACCCGTCACAAATAATCCAAAATTAAAACAACATTATCAAATAACGGACCTTAAGAAAGTCGGGGCAACCTTGATAAAAATAATCGTCCAGTGTTTGATTGTTTGCTTCCAACTCATCACCGCCGGTGAATAGAACGATCAAATAGTCAAGGATTTCAGTCCCGAAAAGGACCAGCAAGGTACTAAGTGTGTTCTCTTCCTCTTGAGTAATCCGAGTTCTCACGGATAGAACTAACACTACAACATGTAATCCTCCTTCCGCCAGCCTAAGGCAATTGATGATTTCTTTACTGATAAATTCAGCAGACACCGACAAATCGAATAGACCTATATCAAATCAAACCGCGACAGCTTTGATGAACTATACACATTCTTGATCCACAAAACTATATAACCGTCAAAGAGTAGTAATATTACCAAAACATAAGACTCGCTGAAATTAAACCAAAAACATACCGGGAGTGTCAATCACGTTGATCCTCGAGCCAGCTGGTGCTACCGCTTTATATGTCTGACATGTTTTGGTAACACCTGTTGCTTTCGCTTCTGAGACAAACACGTCTTTCCCGATGAGGGAGTTTCCAGTGGCGCTTTTTCCATTTCCGGTACGTCCGACCAAAACTATGTTTTTGACTGCTTTGTACGCTGAAGGCTGTTCCCAATCATTCATATTTATCTGCTTTGACATAAAATTACATGTAAATATTTGATAACAGATTGTCAGGTGAACATAAAAGTCTTGATCAAGAAAAGGAACAACTATGAGCAAGATTATTCATACATAACTACCAGGGGAAGCTCAAATAATTGAGAAGAATCTTTCTTCAAATATTACAAGACGAAGACGTAACTGAGTAATTAACAAAAGATTAACTCAAAATGATAATCAACTAAACAACCAAAGTTTAAATAAAAGATTGCTAACTCAACGCGTTTCTGGATCATTGTGCGATCTTTTCCTGTATGCTGTGTCATGTTGAAATTTTTAAGATTTAAGTTTAGAGTTTACTATCTTTTCGTGTGCCATTTGAGTATTTTTTTTTGTTTCTTTACTTTTTCTTTCTTGAAATAAATGACAAAGTCTTTTGGGAATATATAATAGTTTTCGAAGTTTCAACTCAAATTAAACTCTATTAATACCTGCATATCCAGGTTATTAAATTTTGATATTTTTGTCATTTGATATATATTATAAAAAAAATATTTATACAGCAGCAGAAAAAAAACTCCATAAAATTAGGATTAATTAAAATTGTAGTTTTACATTTGAAAAGAAAAATTTGATATGATTTTAAATTTATTTATTTATATGTTACCGTCATTGATCGGATTCGCAGCCTCTGTTGAAAATGTTTTCTTTTGGTGGGGAACCTTGCTTGATTGGAATATCGAGTGGCGTTACCTTCCACCTGGTCGTTTTTTGGTACAATTTATTGTGTGTACCAAAGGCGTGTTCCAAGAACGTTTTCCTGACCTAAATGCCTAGACAGTCTTCGGGTTGTGTTTACACACGGTGATTGTTTAGTTCTTTTTTTCTCTGATTTTTGATTTTAACTGCTTAGTTGTTGTTTAAACGTGAATGCATGCTCGACGGGGAACATGCATGCAGATCCAGAGTGATGAGATAAAGGTGTTTGAACCCTTGTCGGTCTTTGGGTTCTTCTTGATGTTGGGATGGGTTAGTACGTACCGAGTATCTAGCTTCAGCCATATGGTTTTTGCGGGTGATCTCTCCTCTTCATATGGTTGTCGCTTGTAGCCATGTAATGTTAGTGGTGGTCACGTCTCTTAATCAGTACTGACACAACCTTGGAAACTGGCTTGCTTTGTATGACATTGAATTTTTGTTGTACCTTGATTTGAAGGTGTTATATGCCTACCTTGGTTGGCGGGTCAGTCTTTGGAAGCTCCTCACAAAAAATATATACAATATCTGAAATATGTAATTCCAAATAGTTTACATTATTTAGTTTTTCAAAAAAAAAATTCATTTTACTAGGGTATTGGACACCGATATTTTTTTGGTTCGAATGTTGTTGATTAATAAATCTTTGTTTTTCTTTCTTTTTGTGATATTTATTTACTAATATTTTCATCCAATGTTTTTTCACTCCTTTAATAATATTTTGATGTTCATACGAAATTGTTAATCAATATATATTAAGAATGATCAAATAATTAAAAAGCGAGTCTTTTCATATTTTTATTGTCTGTCCTTTATCGGATATTCGGGTTAAATCATCTAACAAATTAGCAAATGAAATGTTGCCTATTTTTCTTAGGTCAGAATTTTTTGGGTTCAATTTGCTTACAATGTTATTAGAAAAAATTACGTACTATAATAGACATTTGGATATAAATTTATGCACCATTTATTTTTTATATTAAATATTTAAATACATCAATAACACATTCTTATTATTTTTATTATCAAATAAAGAAACCACGAAGCAAAAGTAAAACAAACGAAATAGGAAAGAAACAACGACCAGGCCTTTTGGACGAAATGATGTGAACTGTGTCTGCTTAAATCTTTGGTTAGCTTATCCTCACCTGAATCCAATACACCAATCATAACATGTTGCATGGCATTCGCGGATGTGAACACCCATAATGTATGTGATCAGGCACATTGTCAATAGTTTCGTTATATTTGTTTTGTCTTTGTGAAATCTCAAGGTTATCTCTCAGAGCAAGCAACATTTTCTCCTGTCTTTCGGAATCCTCTCTTAGCTTATTCCCTAGCTGAAAGAGAAACAAGAACCGATTAGTTAGAAATATACTTTATAGGAGATTCTCAAACTTCATGACACTAACGGCTCCTTGGACTAAATTTAAGAGTGGAGCAAATCAAGAAATGTCGCCAATATGTAAAGATTAGGGGGGAATAAGATAATCACCATCTCTGCCATCATATTCATATTTTTGTCGTGCTCCGCTTGAAAATGCTTCTTCATCGCTTCAATCTCTGCAGCTGCAAGGTTCTTAGATTCGACCTCTTTTTGCTGCTCCTTAAGCATCTCCGCCTCTTTCTGAGAAACCGTAGATTTAAACATATAATCAACAATTATTCTAGTTATAGGGAAAACACACTAGACATGGATGTAGATGGTAAGCATATCAACCTTTATTTTACGGTGCATTTCATCCGTAAACGGTTTCCCACCAGTGCTCTTTTCAATGTCTGCTACATGGGCGAGAAGTTCCTGAACTTGCTTGACCTTTTTGCCTTCGTCCTTAGTCCTGTTATCAAACAGGATCCTTCTGCCCCCACACAACCTAAGAACTGTCTAAAATTGTACAATCCAATATTTGAAATTTAAAAACATATAAGTGAAGCGGAAACCTCAATTACCACTATCCAAGTTCTTAAGATTAAATCAAAGGGATATATAAGACCTTCAGAAATTCAGGGCAACCTTTGGACAAGTAATCATCCAGTGTCATATTGTTTGCTTCCAACTCATCACCACCAGTGAATAAAACTACTAAATAGTCAATGATTTCACTCCCAAAAATAACTTGTAATGTATTAAGCGTGGACTCTTCCTCTTGCGAAATTCGAGTCCTCACAGATAGGACTAAAACCACAGCATGTAGTCCTTCTTCCGCAAGAACAAGGCAATTGATGATTTCCTGGCTGAGATATTCAGCGGACACAGACAGATCGAACAGACCTGTATCAACAACCATAGTCAAAATGGAGTTAGAGTTTTTCAAATATATTCAGAAGTATCTAAACTCTGATGAAGGTTAAAGCTTAGATGAAGTAAATTGATGTCTTAAAATATTGGTGGATATACGATTTTTACCATACATAGCCTAATATTTATAGTTTATTTGTATTAAGAAGTGTATATAGTAAGACTAGTATGAACATAACTAACCGGTGAATTGAGTGATTGGTCGAGGGACTTTTAAATACAAAGTTATAGTTTTTGATAGTCAAGTTTTTCCCAATCAAGTTTTTATCATCATATAGATTAAAAAAATACTCCAAATTTGTTTCTCTTGTTTTTCACTTTTATTTTAAAACAACAAAATATGATTTTAACTTTTTTAAAATATCAAGTCTATTTATGTCTCTATGTTAAACATTATTCAAACTCGTTTACGTGACAAAATCAGGCTAAAACAAAAGCGACCGTGTTTTAAGTTTTATGTCAAACACAGATTGGGCGGAGCTGAAAAAAGTGATTTGTGGATTCTTAACTTTGTAGATAGACATGCCTTAGAGTATGCAAACAAATTTTCTAAACTACCTAACTTTAGTAACATCAAATCTATGTAAGAAGTAAGAGTCATATATTCAAAGTCTTAAGCGATTTCATACCAGGAGTGTCAATCACATTGATTCCCGTGCCACATGGTGTTTTCGCTATACATGTTTCACATTTCATGGTAACACCGGTTGCTCGTGTTTCTGAGTTGAACACTTGTTTCCCGATAAGGGAGTTTCCAGTGGCGCTTTTTCCATTTCCGGTACGCCCCACCAAAACTATGTTTTTGATTGGCTCTGATGATGAAGGCAACCTCATATCAGTCGTGTCCTCAAGTCCAGCCATCTGAAAAAAATCCTTGCACCCATGTCGCATAATTAAGTCTCTTAGCTCGTTGACCAAATAAAACAATTAAGCAACTAAATTTATCTTACCGATAAGAGGGGAACGGAAGAAGCTTTTTGATGTTGAGTATGTATATACAGTTGCTAGTTTAAGGATGAATCAACAAGTTAATCGATGATATAATCGAAGTTTAAATAGGAGATGGCTTCCCGATAATATGTGCAACCAACGCTTATTGATATTTAGTAGATGTTAGTGGAAGTTAGTTTTGTTTATTTTCAACTTTGTATTTGTTATGATATTGCAATAGGGTAAATTGCTTATTATTTTTCTATATAAATCGGAAACGGTAAACGAACCACAAAGGACAAGACGACTTTAAGTTTTGAGACAACTTTTTGTGATTCATCACTCTTTTTGAGTTTTGATCACGTCTTCCCGAACGTTAACAATCGAAGTAAACACACTCAAGACATTGTGGCTTTGTGTTTTTTTTTTAAATATGCAATTAAGGAACACATTAAATAATGAAACTGGAATAGAAAAATATAAACCCAGAGTGAAATGGTGCAGTAGTAAATTGGACATGGACATGGGAACTCGTATAGACCCGTCTGATCTCAATGTGCCTGGTTTAGAAACCCATCTGCGAATTAGTCGCTTTCTTTAGGTTATTTGACCTCCTAGGTGTTGGCCAAAGTGATTAACATGTTGTAGACTAGCAAAAAACTCTTGCAAAGTGTCCTTCTTACCTCCCAAAGTAGTCGGTATTGACCTCTAGCTTTGGTTTTGAGATGTCAGCGGTCGAGTACCCAGTAGTACTAGTCTAAGATATTGAAAATGTAAAGAGCAGAAATGAGGTAACTTTTAGAAAGTTTGTAAAGAGCAGAAATAACTTCAGAAAGTTTTTTTATAACAATTTTGTTAAATGAGGTTGAACCTTTATGCAGATAATGCAATTGCTACAGACGTACGTGAAGAAACAATTTAACCTTCTTGTTTTGTTTACCTCAGGAATAATCCCTGATTTTATAACTTATACTCCAAAGACTTATGGAGTTAGGTTCATTATTGAGTTGAAACTTTCTCAAGTTATTCCAAAAAGACTTTTATCAATTATTACAAAACATAGTAAAATGAAATGGCAAACAAATTTTATTTGTTATTTCCAAACTAAACTCTATTCAAATTCAACATGACATAAGCTACAAAAAAACATAGTTGACAAAAAGAAAATAAAAAAAAAATTTGAAGACAAGCCAAGACATGGCCGGACAATAACTAAGAAAACGAATGTCAAAACTGAGAAAGTCATAGAGTTGCCGTGTGCTTAAGTGTGTCCTACCTATATCATTCTTTTTCTCGCAATATTTTTCAGTATCTAGCTTTTTTCTTTACATAGTAAAATCTCCTTCATCTGTAATCGTTCTACATGTTGTACGATTTTATTAGCTTATAAGATTTACCATTAATTTTGTTTCTTAACCAGAAAAAACATGAGTGATCGGGCACAACCTTTAGCGTCCGAGCCAGTGAGAAACATAGTTCTTGTAGGGCCTACCGGAAACGGGAAAAGCTCCACCGGAAACTCACTCATCGGAAAAGAAGAGTTCATCTCGGAAACCGTGGAATGTCAGACATGTAAAGCTAAGACACTAGATGGCCTAATGATCAATGTGATTGACACTCCTGGTATGTTTATCTTTTTCCATGAGCACACGATGTCTTTTATGATTTTTGGGTCATAATAGATGAAGGCCCGCAAAGGATAAGGCCCATTAAGCCCATGGATCACAAGATATAATCGAGGTGGGCGTCACCATAAAGAGAGCCCGGAGTGGTCACATCTCGGGAAGTGACCCGGAATCGAAGTAGAAGTTAGGACGGCTCAAGGTAACTTGGGCCAAAAGGCGAAGCCCATGAAGATCGGAATCAATTCAAATTCAAACGTTGAGCATTAAAGTCGAAGACCAAAACGGACGCATTTAAAAGAGAATAATTGTGTTTAATTGAGAATTAAATGTCGTTTGTCAATATAAATAAGAGGGTTAATAGCCATGTAAAAGGGGGCAACTTTTCTAGCAAATACACTATAATCATTTTTCATTTCAATTCATAGCTTTTTGTATCGTATTTTTGTCCTCAAGAGTATTTATTCCCACAAAATAAACAAATATTCAAGTGTGTGAATCCGACATCCACAATCACTATAAACATTTGGATATAAAATTTATGCACCATTAATTTTTTATATTAAATACAACAATAACACATATTCTTATTATTTTTATTATTTAATAAAGAAACCACGAAGCATACGTAAAACAAACGAAAATAGGAAAGAAACAACGACCAGGCCTTTTGGACGAAATGATGTGAACTGTGTCTGCTTAAATCTTTGGTTAGCTTATCCTCACCTGAAATCCGATACACCAATCATAACATGTTGCATGACATCCGCGGAAGTGAAGGCGCACAATGTATGTGATCAGGCTCATTATCAATAATTTCGTTATATTTGTTTTGTCTTTGTGAAATCTCAAGGTTATCTCTCAGCGCAAGCAACATTTTCTCCTGTCTTTCGGAATCCTCTCTTAGCTTATTCCCTAGCTGAAAGAGAAACAAGAACCGATTAGTTAGAAATATACTTTATAGGAGATTCTCAAATTTCATGATTTAAATTAAAGAGTAGAGCAAATCAAGAATTGTTGCCAATATATAAAGATTAGGGGGGAATAAGATAATTACCATCTCTGCCATCATGTTCATATTTTTGTCATGCTCTGCTTGATAATGCTTCTTCCATTTTTCAATCTCTGCAGCTGCAAGGTCCTTAGATTCGACCTCTTTTTGTTGCTCCCTAAGCATCTCCTCCTCTTTCTGAGAAACCGTAGATTTAAACATATAATCAACAATTATTCTAGTTATAGGGAAAACACACTAGACATGGAGATGGTAAGCATATCAACCTGTATTTTACGGTGCATTTCATCCGTAAACGGTTTCCCACCAGTGCTCTTTTCAATGTCTGCTACATGGGCGAGAAGTTCCTTAACTTGCTTGACCTTTTTGCCTTCGTCCGTAGTCCTGTTATCAAATAGGATCCTTCTGCCCCCACACAACCTAAGAACTGTCTAAAATTTCACAATCCAATATTTAAAAATTAAAACATGTAAGTGATGAGGAAACCTCTATTACCACTATCCAAGTCCTTAAGATCAAATCAAAGGGATATATAAGACCTTCAGAAATTCAGGGCAACCTTTGGACAAGTAATCATCCAGTGTCATATTGTTTGCTTCCAACTCATCACCACCAGTGAATAAAACTACTAAATAGTCAATGATTTCACTCCCAAAAATAACTTGTAATGTATTAAGCGTGGACTCTTCCTCTTGAGAAATTCGTGTCCTCACAGATAGGACTAACACCACAGCATGTAGTCCTTCTTCCGCAAGAACAAGGCAATTGATGATTTCTTGGCTGAGATATTCAGCGGACACAGACAGATCGAACAGACCTGTATCAACAACCATAGTCAAAATGGAGTTAGCTTTTTTCAAATATATTCAGAAGTACCTAAACTCTGATCAAGGTTAAAGCTTAGATGAAGTAAATTATTGTCTTATAATGTTGGTGGATATACGATTTTTACCATACATAGCCTAATATTTATAGTTAATTTGTATTAAGAAGTGTATATAGTCAGACTAGTATGAACATAACTAACCGGTGATTGAGTGATTGGTCGAGGGACTTATAAATACAAAGTTATAGTTTTTGATAGTCAAGTTTTTTCCAATCAAGTTTTTATCATCATATAGACCAAAAAAACTAGAGTAATAAAAATACTCCAAATTTGTTTCTCTTGTTTTTCACTTTTATTTTTAAAACAACAAAATATGATTTTAACTTTTTTTAAATAGCAAGTCTATTTATGTCTCTATGTTTCACATTATTCAAACTCGTTAATGAGACAAAATCAGGCTAAAACAAAAGCGACCGTGTTTTAAGTTTTATGTCAAACACAGATTGGGCGGAGCTAATTAAAAAAGTGACTTGTGGATTCTTAACTTTGTAGATAGACATGTCTTTGAGTATGCAAACAAATTTTCTAAACTACCTAACTTTAGAAACATCAAATCTATGTAAGAAATAAAACTCATAGATCAAGTGAATTATAGGCTATATTCAAAGTCTTAAGCGATTTCATACCAGGAGTGTCAATCACATTGATTCCCGTGCCACATGGTGTTACCCCTATACATGTTTCACATTTCATGGTAACACCGGTTGCTCGTGTTTCTGAGTTGAACACTTGTTTTCCGATAAGGGAGTTTCCAGTGGCACTTTTTCCGTTTCCGGTACGCCCCACCAAAACTATGTTTTTGATTGGCTCTGATGGTGAAGGCAACCTCAGATCAGTCGTGTCCTCAAGTCCAGCCATCTGAAAAAAATCCTTGCACCCATGTCGCATAATTAAGTCTCTTAGCTCGTTGACCAAACAAAACAATTAAGCAACTAAATTTATCTTACCGATAAGAGGGGAACGGAAGAAGCTTTTTGATGTTGAGTATGTATATACAGTTGCTAGTTTAAGGATGAATCAACAAGTTAATCGATGATATAATCGAAGTTTAAATAGGAGATGGCTTGCCGATAATATGTGCAACCAACACCTATTGATATTTAGTAGATGTTAGTGGAAGCTAGTTTTGTTTATTTTCAACTTTGTATTTGTTATGATATTGCAATAGGGTAAATTGCTTATTATTTTTTATATAAATCGGAAACGGTAAACGAACCACAAAGGACAAGACGACTTTAAGTTTTGAGACAACTTTTTGTGATTCATAACTCTTTTTGAGTTTTGATCACGTCTTCCCGAACTTTAACAATCGAAGTAAACACACTCAGGACATTGTGGCTTTGTGTTTTTTTTTTTTTTTTATATGCAATTAAGGAACACATTACATAATGAAACTGGAATATAAAAATATAAACCCGAGTGAAATGGTAGCAGTAGTAAATTGGACATGGACCTGGGAACTCGTATAGACCCGTACGTCTGATCTCAATGTGCCTGGTTTAGAATCCCATCTGCGAATTACTCGCTTTCTTTAGGTTATTTGACCTCCTAGGTGTTGGCCAAAGTGAATAACATGTTGTAGACTAGCAAAAAACTCTTGCAAAGTGTCCTGCTTACCTCGCAAAGTAGTCGGTGTTGACCTCTAGCTTTGGTTATGAGATGTCAGCAGTCGAGTACCAAGTAGTACTAGTCTAAGACCATCTCCATCAATGAGATACTCTTTAAGTTTCTCAAACAAAAAAAAATATTAGTATTTTAATAAATTTCAATTATATAATTATTTTTTAGTTACAAATATAAAATTGAACCAATAGATGAGAAACAAGTGGCCTAGTGGGTTTCTCAAAGTCTCTTAAATGAGAGACTCTCTCCTTTCTCTTTCTTATTTTTCAGATTTTTTTACTTTTATAATAGAGAGTCTCTCATTGAGAAACCATTGATGAAGATGCTCTAAGCTATTGAAAATGTAAATAGCAGAAATGAGTTAACTTTAGAAAGTTTGTAAAGAGCATAAATAACTTCAGAAAGTTTTTTTTTATAATAATTTTGTTAAATGAGGTTGAACCTTTATGCAGATAATGCAATTGCTACATACGTACGTGAAGAAACAATTTAACCTTCTTTTTTTTTGTTTACCTCAGGAATAATCCCTGATTTTATAACTTATACTCCAAAGACTTTTTGAAGTTATTTCTGCTCTTTACAAACTTTCTAAAAGTTAACTCATTTCTGCTTGGTACTCGACTGCTGTTATTGAGTTGAGTTGAAACTTTCTGAAGTTATTCCAAAAAGACTTTTTCAATTATTACAAAACATAATAAAATCAAATGGCAAAAATTTTTTATTATTTCCAAACTAAACTCTATTCAAATTCAACATGACATAAGCTACAAAAAAAACATAGTTGACAAAAATAAAATTACAAAAACTTTGAAGACAAGCCAAGACATGGCCGGACAATAACTAAGAAAAAGAATGTCAAAACTGAGGAAGTCATAGAGTTGCCGTGTGCTTAAGTGTGTCCTACCTACCTATATCATTCTTTTTCTCGCAATATTTTTCAGTTTCTAGTTTATTTCTTTACATAGTAAAATCTCCTTCATCTGTAATCGTTCTACAAATTGTACGATTTTATTAGCTTATAAGATTTACCATTAATTTTGTTTCTTAACCAGAAAAAACATGAGTGATCCGGCACAACCTTTAGAGTCAGAGCCAGTGAGAAACATAGTTCTTGTAGGGCCTACCGGAAACGGGAAAAGCTCCACCGGGAACTCTCTCATCGGAAAAGAAGTGTTCATCTCGGAAACCGTGGAATGTAAGACATGTAAAGCTAAGACACTAGATGGCCTGATAATCAATGTGATTGACACTCCTGGTACGTTTCTCCTTTAAAATTTAGATGAAGCGAGCCTATATCTTTTTCCATGAGCACACGATGTCTTTTATGATTTTTGGGTCATAATATCTGATTTTAAGGTTGTTAGATCGTGTTGCGGAATCTAGCCTTTGTATAGTTCATAAAAGTCTGGCTGTGGAATGGTTTTCGTGATTTAGGTCTCTTCGATTTGTCCGTGTCTACGGATTATATGAACAAGGAGATCAGCAATTTCCTTACGCTCACGGAAGGAGGATTACATGCTGTGGTGTTAGTGCTAGCGGTGGGGACTGACATTTTAAAAGAGGAAGAGGCCGCACTTAACAAGTTACAGCTCCTTTTTGGCAGTAAAATTGTTGACTATTTGGTCGTTCTCTTCACTGGTGGTGATGTTTTGGAAAAGGAAAACAAGACACTTGACGACTATTTGTCCAGAGGCTGCCCTGAATTTTTGAAGGTCAAGTTAGTTTGATAATGTGAATTATTTGCAACATAGGTCTCTGCCTATCTTATGTGTACTTCGGATAAAAATTTTGCATTTTCAGACAGTTCTTAGATTGTGTGGTGGAAGAAGGGTCTTGTTTAATAACAAGACTATGGATGAAGTAAAGAAGATCGAGCAAGTTAAACAGCTCCTTGCCCATGTCGAAGCCATTGAAAAGCTCAACGGTGGGAAAGCGTTGTTTACCGAAGAAAATGATCTAAATGTAAAGGTGAAACTGTGATTACTATACTTCTCCTCTTCATAATTCTAATGTCTACTTTGCCTATATATATATAACATTTGTTGATCTGCTTGAATCCTTACGATTCTCAGAGACAAGGTGAGATGCTTATGGAACAGCAAAAGGAGGTACAATCTAAGAAGCCTGAGAAAACAGAGGTAGAAGAGATGAAGAAGCAGTTAGAAATATCGTATGGCCAACAAATGAACATGATGGCACAGATGGTAATTTCCTTTCCATTAACTCTAGGCAACACTACTGATTCTTGATGCATCAGGTAATAACCAGATCTGGATCTCTTTCAGGTGGAGGACACGCTAAAGGAGTCATCGGCGTCACATGAGAGAATGTTACTAGCACTGAGAGAGAAAGTTGAGAGATCATACTTAGAAAATGAAGACATGCATAATGAGCCCAAAAGAGTATGTAACATCATGTGATCGGTTTCCTAAAGCCTAGACGGTGCCAAATAAAGATAGGTAAACACACAGTCAAGGTCTAGATGTTTACATGTCATATACTCTTATGAATTTTATGTGTGAATTGTGGTTTCCTTTTTAGTTTTGCATTTTTATCCCCAACTCAAGTGCAACTATACAAGTACCAAACTTGTAATCGATAAGCTCGTATGTATCCCTTATTCTCACCTAAAGAAAAGATAGGTAGTTGCTAAAACGTGTGTACATCCTTTAGAATCTATCTTTATAAATCTATCTCGTTAAGATTAATGAGTTTACATCTTTTCAAAAGATTTATGAAACCTAGTTTTTATATTTCCATGCCATTATGTAGTTCTTTTCATTGATGAGGTGCTTTAATGTTTGTTCAATTATGTTTGAGTATTTCATAGTTAGGTTTTAGGGTTGCAATGTGAATTTATGTTTTCTTAGATTATGAGCGAAAAAAATCAATTCTTTATAAGACCTAAGGGCATCCAAATTCACATAAATTATGTTTGTGTATTTCATAGTTAGGTTTGAGTATTCTTCCCAAAGACTTGTGGGTTTGATTTAGGCCAATTCCTATCAGTGGGTCTGACCTGCCGTAAAATACTGACCTAACATATGACAGCGGGTTGGAGACGAGTACAAGGGAGAGGATGCTATAAATCGAAAATACCCAATTGGGATGAGTCCCAATAGGAAATACCTTAAAGAAAGCAAACCGCATAAGTAATAGCCGCAAGTTCCGTGAAGGTTGCGGTCTAAAGGGGAGCTAATAATATAGATGTGGGTAAAATATCTCAAAATCAATGTCCTATAAGACTTAAGGCATCAAACCCTTAAGTTAGGTTTTGGGAATATTCAAACCAAAAGGTGGTGTGGTCCTTATTAAGGTTCATTCCTATCAAATTGTTATTGTCTTTACATTCATCAGCGGGTTTAACAATCTTAATCTGCTTTTTGGGTATTAGTATAGTCGCTTTTCTGAAAAAGATCATGAAGGTTCTTCTCACTTCCACTACCACTTCTTCTCTTTCAAAATAGTTCATGAAGTACTTATAACTGTTCACATAAAATCTCAATAATGGTATTCTTATCATCATACTAGATTCTTCTCTATAACCAGTTCTTTTCTCCATCTCCAATTTTATTTTTTCTGGTCAAAAAATCTTCTTATTTTGTATCTTCAATTTCGTATATGGTTGTCTTTTTTAAGGAATCAACATTTGATTATAATTTCTCTTTTCGTATAATTTTGTAAAGCCATGTATCTGATCCAATTTAGACCTCATGCTCTATGCGATTTCATGAAATCAATTTCGTTCATATATCTCCTAATCTATTTTGCCTCTTTACCTACCTTATCGTAAAAAAACATGTTTTCACGGGTAGTGTAAAATTCACCATGTTATGAATCATGCAAATATTTTGAACATGTTAATATCTAGGCACATGAAACCAAAATATATCAGATTTGGCCAAACAGAAATGAAAATTTATCTATGAAGCATGATAAATACGAAAGCTATATAGAATCGTTCATTGTTCTTTTAAAGTCAACTATTAATATATTTCAGCAGTTGGGGAATTATATTCTTTGTGTAGTTGTTAACTCTATTTTACTACTCTAATTTCTCTATTCGATACTCAAACAAATTTCTAGCATTTTTAAACGTTTTTAAATGGAAAAAATGTCATTTAAATCATCAGTTTACCATTTTTGTTGGTTTAAAGCATAAACTATAGACCTGGTGATTTAAATCCTTAATTTTATGTTGATTTTTATTTTAATCATGAATTCTCGTTGACAAATACGATGTTATCGCATAACTGGCACTTCAAAGCCATCACATAATTTTTCTTCTACACCAACATGGTTTCCATCTTCATCTTCAAAAACTATGCGATGACATCGTCTGATTTTCTCCGTTTAGCCAGTTAACGATGTGCCTCAGTTGGTTTAATCAAAGAAAATTTGTGATTAAATTGAAAGTCAACATAAAATTGAGGATTTAAATCACTAAGTCCACATAAAAATAAGGATTTAAATCATCAGATCTAAAGTTCATGATTTAAACCAACAAAAATAGTAAACTGATCATTTAAATGATATTTTTCCCGTTTTTAAATGGTATGAAAAAACTACCAACTAATAAAAAAAACGTAAATGCAAGTGTCGTGGATGACATGCAGAGTCGAACTTGTCGTGTTTAGCATCGACGACCAATACAATTCTCAATCAGCTCGACCACAACTATTTAACCAATGTTTATAATCAATTTGTTCATTACTACAACACAACCTTAGGGTACGTGCTGACTCGTATCTAATAAGTAAGTAACAGAGATATTAAATAGATACGAAGAAGTCCAACAATTCATATAACAACCATGGGGTATAATTTTACTTCTAAAACAAAAGTCCAAATGAATTTGTTATTTTTATTAGTAACCACTAGCCCCAGCCGTCGCTCCCGCACTATGTCCAATGGGTTGCTCCTATAATACGTCAATACGAAGAAGTCCAATAACTCATATAAACAAGTCATTAGTTTGTTTTCTACACCAATTAAAACATATATAACAGAGAAAATAAATTGAAATGCATCATGCATCAATCGGTTGGTATGCACGTAACTGGACTAGTTAAATTATGGACATCACTTGGTTTATATGGTAGGATTGTTAAAAGACTCTAGAATTAACAAATAGGTTCACAGTAAATCATTGTATTGGGTTGGTATGCGTGTTAGGTCGTGGTTGTTGTTTATGCTTGCAAGAAAAATGGGCTCCGGATAGTGGTTTTCAGACATATATGGAATCGAAGTAAAAGAAAAAACGAGAGGAATTGTAATGATGCTTGCTAGATTCTCGATAGATGAATGAATACCTAGGGTACCCTAGGTCGAGAAATAGCCAGTGGCGGATCCAGAAACTATTTTTATATGGGGCATACTTAGGTCGGCATAAAATCAAAATCCAAAAACCAATTTAAAAATTTCAGTTCCGAAACCAAAACGAATATTCATACAATTCGGAACAGATTTTAAATATTTCTACCGGAATTACTCGTACCGAATCGAAACTTGGACATATATCTGAAAAGTTTTCAAAATAAAATTATATATCTAAAAATATTAGTTATAATTTTATAACTAAAAATACCAAATTAACAAAAAATCTGAAATAACCTAGATATCCAAAAATCATGAGTTATATTTGTCAAAAATGTACAATTGTTTGCAAATGAGTTATTTGTCCAATGTAAATGAATAGCTATAGAAAAATTCGAAATTTTTTTTCTTTTTTCTTGAACCAATCAACAAAGAACTACAATATATAAAACCAAAGTCAAGTCTAAAATCTGTTGATCAGGTTGCCAAACCAAATTACATTGTAATTCTTTTTTAATTTGTATAGACCAATCTCAGAATACTAGTTTTGAACGACGCTCCTTCAGATTCTTCTCATTCATCCACTGAATACTAACAAAAGATAGCGTTTTGAGTTCATCAATCATGGTGGTGAGTACATACTTTGTTCAGGTTACCGCAGCGTTCTACTTGTGTCAATATTGTCTCTTTATTTTAGGGAAGGTTTGACCGGCCATGTGTATCAAATATGTGATCAATTATGCCTCCTACATATATGTATCATGCAATATACACTGATAATTTATGGACAGAAACACATGATCTACGCAAGGGATCTTAGCATAGCATGGTCGGACAACGAAGAGTATTGGTCATGGCTTCCTCTCCGGTATGATATATCAAGGTATAGAGTTCTTATAAGTTTGATTTATATCTTCTATAAAACTTCATAATTGAGACAAGTGGTGTGAGTGTCCAATCTTGTTTAACCGATTCAAACAAAACTGTATAGAAAGTTCTGAATTAAATGGAAAGGTAAATACATCAACTAAAATCTTGATTCATTGGAAAGTCTCCCAAATTTATGATACCTTTTTCTTTAATAAAAAGAATCGAAAACCATTGACAACCCGAACTCAATGGTAAATACAGAAACCAAATCGAAAGCGATTAATTACCATTGAGTTCAGGTTGTCAATGGTTTTTGATTCTTTTTATTAAAGAAAAAGGTATCATAAATTTAAGAATTAAAATATACGCCATTTAAGAAAAAAAAAGATATGGTTTTAATTTAAGCAAAATAAGTATATTTATTTTTAGATTAAATAAAACAGAAATAAAATGCGAGTAAACCGAAATTAATATTTGACGGAAAGTTGTAAGTTAACTATACTTCTAGATATTATTTAGTATGAGCAGTAGTAAGCTTGTGCGACTGCTATTCCTAACATTAGAGCTTCTTTCGTCTTTTATTTTTCAAGCCAAGAACTAACTGATGCTGCTGTGCTAGAAGCAGTTTGTTGGTTAGATGTGAATGGAAAGTTCGACACGAGAGAACTGACACCAGCGACAACATATGAGGTTGTGTATGTGGTGAAGTTAGAAGATACAGCTTATGGATGGAAAATACCAGTGAATCTGAAGTTAACCTTGCCCGATAGTAAGAAAAGGCCACAAGAGCGGAGCGTGTGCTTGGAAGAGCATATAGGGAAACGGTGGGTAGATATATCAGCTGGTGAGTTTGTAACGTCACTGGATAATGCAGGAGAGATCAGTTTCTCCATGTATGAGACCAACTCTGGCTGTTGGAAGGGAGGACTCTTTGTTAAAGGTGTTGAAATTCGTCCGAAAAACTAAGGCTATCATTATGTTTGAATTGCCTAGCATTGCCAGCTGATGCACATGCATGCTTCATTATTTATTTTCTGATCACATATTTCAGTTATGTAAAACTAAAATAATCTCACCTAAATTTCTGGTAATTGTCACTTGATAGTTTTGTTATTTGAAAGCCACTTTGATCCATAAGAGTTCAAAGAGAGATCAGATACATTTTGGTTTATTGTTGGATCAGTTTAGATGAACAATTAAGGGATCGAAAGGTGTATATTGCAATAACTATAATTCAATTAAATCGGTTGCATCGGCTCTACTTTTATATATCACATGTGTCATTTCAAAATATTGGTAGAGTTCGAGTGCAATTTAATTGGGCTTACATTGGCAAACTTGGAAGAATATATGCAAAACATTAGTTGTGAAGGAATTCAAATTTGGTAGGATTGATAATTAATTCAGGTTGGTCGCAAGAGAACTATAAAAACCATTACAATATCTTTATACCAATCTGGCCAGGGTTTAAAAAAGCATTGACTATCGTGATTCAAACTCTACGATAGACAAGTGATATACTCGCCTTTCTATCGATGTCAGAGCATAATATTATCTTTGTTTATAATGGAACAAGGTCTTCTTAAACATGTGGGTTCAAAGACTTCAATCTCAATTTGGAGAGATCAATGGATCCCCGATGATTAGCCACGGTCGACACAAAGGCGGGAACACAAATATCCCCCGTGTCTTATAGTATATCACATGATTGATCAATTGGCAAAAGAATAGATATTAACATGTTATAAGAATTTTTCTCACTCAGCAGAAATCTTGCTGATTCGAGGAACTCCGATTATGAAAGTTTGTAAAATAGATGAAATTAGTTACACGATTAAAAAGTAAATTAAATCTATAGTCAAATCAGGTTACTGTGTAGCACACAACATACAATAATTTTATGATAACTGACATCAGGTTACGTTAGCGGTAAATTAAAGACTAAAATATTGAAGAATAGATTGTGATACACAATTTATGAGATGTGGAATGGGGGAAGAAATCATCAATCATGCCTTATTTGCATGCTTACCATCACTACAAAACGTACCCCGTGGCAAATCCGAGCTAGGTAACTTTCTCCGTGGACTATTGTCGAGAACTAAATATATTTGAACGTTATTTTCATGTTACTTTTTTACGATTAGTCTCGATCTATTTTGGGGCTACATTTCTGAAGAATTACCATTCACGACTATATATGAAACCAATCATATCAAAGTATATCGTTGGTAACTTAGTGACGATTTAGAGACATATTATAACACTGTCGGTCATCGCAAACTTAGTGACAATTTAGGGAAAAATAATGTGTATGTTTCACCACGCAGCTTTTATTATAATGATGCTATTTGGCTTTAATATAGGTGGTTCATCCACTAGAAAAAAAGAGTGAAGCTCACTGAAATGTTCGATGAAGGTTCGCCCTTTCCACCGCCATCTTGGAGGGCAATATCCTATCACAATGACATGGTTAAGATAGAAAATGGTAGGGAAGATAGGTTGGTCCTCCCAAGTACTCTTTGATGCTCTAGTTCGAATGAGTCAATGTGAATGATCAGGAAATCAAGTATCCGATCGAGAGAAAAGTAGCGGTTAACGTTCTGATAATTAGATGAAGTGGTTTAAGGCCCAATCAATCATTTGGTGGAAAGTTTTAGAAGAGATAAGATAGCCCGGAGTGGTGTTAGAACACTTTGGGAGGTAACTGGGATCATGAGGGATCATAATGAGTAAGATAGAGAGCGTACAAAAAGGACTACGAGAGGTCTCACACGTCCTTTTATTTTCCAAGTGTAGGGTCGAGAGTGTTGAGTTGTGTTGTTAGGTCTTGGAGACCAACCTCTTGTTCATTTCTTGGTCAACAATCAACCAAGCTCTCCTCCTCAACTTCTTGATGAGAAAAGAGGTATTTATAGTACCCAACTAGAGTGTCGGGTCATCCTAGGTGTAAGGGCTATAATGTTGTGAACCGCGTGCTACTGGTTGTGGCGATGGGACTGAACATCGCCTTCATGATGAAGATGATTCCGGATGCCTCTCTTGGATCGTTTCATATGTCAAAGACACATGTCGGGTTCTTATACGGTGACGGAAAATCACCCCAAACAATAACATAAGAATCAAATCATTCTTTCATTACCATCCACATGTTTTTGTTTAGTCATGAATTTTTCAACTATATCTCTCTAAATTCTTAAATAATATTCATAAAACAATAGAATTTTAGTTAAAAAGACTGAATTTTACCAATTCTTGAAAAGGTATTGGTTCACAAATTCACTCTAATTTAAGACTATTCTACTATTCTATTATTTGTTTTTTCTTTTTTGGTTTTATATATTCTACTAAATTTTCCTTGAATTTTTTCAGGGACGTTGTAGAGTTGACATTTAACTTAGACTAATCAAATGATATAAATATAATTTTTCAAAACAAAAAAAAGGTTCTCTCATTATTCTTCAGCCGTAGGATAACTTGTGTTCCACGCAGGACAAGATAGCTAGCACGATTAATCAAAAAAGATAGCTAGCTCAAATACAAATGTAAATTCTCGAAACCAAAGTCGTCTTGTCCTTTCTTATTCGTTTACCGTTTCCGTTGTCTTATATAATAACAAGCAAATTACACTATTACAATATCATAACTAACGCAAATGGCTAAAAAATAAAATAAATGTAGTTTCCACTGAAATCTACTAAATATCAATTTGCGTTTGTTGCACATATTATTGGGAAAGCCATCTCCTATTTAAACTTATATTAGATCATGTATTTTCTTGTCCATTCATTCTCAGTTTTGTCCTTCTGTTTGTGTGCTTTTCTTGATTTGTTTGGTAAGAAAAAGATTAAGAAAACAAGTGAGTTTCCGTAGTGTGCTACTTTAGTTTTCAGTATCTTTCGATTAGTTATATGTCTTCTATCTTAAACAAATCTTAGTCACTATGATGCTCTTGTAATGAACGGAAGTTTTCTCAACTGTCTCCGCGCATGTCAAAATTTTCACGATTTTTAAACATCACCAAAACTTGTGATATGAAATATCTCTACTCTTCTATATTTTGTAAGGAATCAAAATATTTTACTAATACAAGATTTTTTTTTTCTTTTTCAGATGGCTGAAGATCAGAACACAACTGACCATTGGGAGTTGCCTTCAGCGTCAGAGCCCGTCAAAAACGTAGTTCTGGTAGGCCGTACTGGGAATGGAAAAAGCGCCACTGGAAATTCCATCATCGGAAAAAAGGTGTTCGAGTCCAAATATCAAGCTGTTGGTGTTACCACAAAATGTAAGACATTTAGAGCTGCGACACAGGATGGCCCGATAATCAATGTGATTGACACTCCTGGTATGAGACCACTTAAAACATTGAATGGAATTTATTGTTTACTTGATCACATGAGTCTTGTGATTATACCTGCACAAATAAAGAAAACACATCTATTTCGTTGTTTTTGATCTTCTGAACATGGGTTGATTTAGTATCTTCACACATTTTCTCTTAGCTAGATTTTTCTCTTTAATGATTTTAATTATATTTTCTGATAAATTCTATTTTAAGTTTGATCATAGTTTAATTTCCAACTCAAAAACTAATTGATGTCTTTTCAAGATGATGGCTTTTGTACTCTGAATTCTAATATACGGTCAATTTTAGGTTAGCTTGGCCGGACTAATTTTGGAGCCAGTCGATTTCAAATAGAATCGATTTCGGTTTGGGTTGGACAGCTTGTGATTGGCCTCCAATAGATGTTAAATTTTATTGGCTTTCAATACAAAACTAATTGACAATAAGTGCATTGACTCATCCTTTTATATGCTCGTATATGTCATCTCTCATTTTTCATATGGATATTCCTAACAAAAGTGGTTTTACAAATAGCATAGCTTTACCGGCAATAGTTTAGATTTCTTTCCTCTCTCAAAAACTTAGAATCTTAATTGAAACAAGGGAAACAAAAGAACTCTGGAAAACCTTAAACCATGTTGACATGTGGTTGCATAAGCTCTTTTGGTAGAGTAACTAGTTCAAGAGCATACCAAAAAGATAAAAAAAAGATTTGAAGGAAATTAAGACTGTTGAGATATTGAAAACAGAAAAAAGTAACACCATGTAATAAATTTGCAAATGTAACACTTTATTTAAGTGGTGTTATTCAATGATGGATTTTAACAGAATTGAAATCAAACACTAATCCAGTGTTATTCAACTAATGATTCTAAATCTAACTTTAAAATCTGGTGTTATTGGATCTTATACTTCATTAGATTTTAAAAGTTTGGTGTTATTCAACTAAGATTTAAAATACTTTATTAAAATCTAGTGTTATTTAAAACTAAAAGACTTGTAAAATCTTTATATATCAAAATAAAAGATATACTGCAGAGATTTTGAAATCCACACAAACAGATTCTTAAAAACAATATCAGAGAGCAAATCTAAAGCTTAAAGAATTGACTTTAACTCCATGTTTAAATAACTCCATTAGAGTGGTTACTTTTTTTAGATTTTATATTTTCAGGATAGCCACAAATTTTGGAATGTTTAGTAAATATAATATTCTATACTAAAGCAATGGTAAATTTAACTTGGTACTTATTTGTGAAAAAATAATAAATCATTAAATATTTTTGGACAATAATTTTGTAACTTTGAGTAGTTAGAGTTCATATGACTTAAAAAGCAAACAATCCTTTGCTTGAGTTTTTCTTTTTTTTCTTGACCTATGGATTTGATTGTAACACTCTCTAAAAAAGTGTTAGTTTTGTAAATTTTTGTTTTTCATTTCGTAATTTAGAATATTTTTTCGGAACTATTAAGTAATTCGAATTCACAAGGTTTACTATGGTTTGGTTGATACAGGTCTCTTCGACCTGGCCGTGTCCGCAGAGTTTATCAGTAAGGAAATCGTCAACTGCCTTATTCTTGCTAGAGAAGGGCTACATGCTGTCGTGTTAGTTCTATCCTTGTCGACTCGGATTTCACAAGAGGAAGAAAATGCACTTTGTACGTTACAGATGCTGTTCGGGAGTAAAATCGTTGACTATTTGATCGTTGTATTCACTTGCGGTGATATGTTGAAAGATCGGAAGATGACACTAGAGGATTATTTGTCCAATGGTTGCCCTGAATTTCTAAAGGTATGAGTTCATATCATGTTTAAATATATAGATAGTGGCGATGGATGCTTCCTCTTGTCTCATTAATTTATGTTTTTGGATTGGATGGTGCAATTCAGAAAGTTCTCAGACTATGTGGAGGTAGAAGGGTTGTATTTGATAACCGAACGGAAGATGAAGAGGTGAAGGCTAAGCAAGTCCATGAGCTTCTCGTCCATGTCGCAGCGATCGAAAGGGAAACTGGTGGGAATCCATTTACGGACACGATGCACCGTAGGATACAGGTGAAACTATAGTTGATTTGATTGATGCTTCCCATCTAAATCATCACTCTCTTGTTTGCTGTGCCAATAGAATATTTGTTAATGCTTCACAATTTACGGTTTCTCAGGAAGAGGCTGAAAGGGTTAAAAGGGAAGAGAAGGAAATTGAAGAAAAAAACATTGCAGAGGAAGAGAAAGCAAAGTTGAAGAACGAGCTAGACAAGTCGTATAGCCAAAATATGAACATGATGGCACAGATGGTAGCTTACAATTTCCTAATTATTCCGGTCGAAACTGTCATTATCTCTGGGGCCTTTAAAATCTTAGTCCTTAATTATTTGTTCTTGTCTTCTATCAGATGGAGAGGATATTTAAAGAATCTGCGGCGGCAAATGAGAGACAAATGAATATGATGAAAGACTTTATGGAAATTTCAATTATCGGAAAGGATGCTCAGCGTAAAAGAGATGAAGAGAAGCGGGAGCAGCAGGCAGCGAGGAAGCAGGAATGCAACATCTTGTGATCGGTGTGTACCAATTCAGCTAAGTCCGTGTTCATAAAAGATCAAGGAAGATAGTGAAGGTCTGGCTATGCACATTTCATATACTTCTTATTTTATTTATGTGTTTTGTGATTTCTGCTTTTGTTTGCGTTTATGGATTTCCTTTGCGACTGTAATACAAGTAGAGTTTGTTGACAACTTTTATTTAAATTTCCTTATTAATGATGAAATAAAGACAGGTGACTTATATTGGAAAACTTTGACCTGTTTTGGCTAATATGACCTACACATGTGGATATGATGAGATCATGATAAAAGTTTCTACTCAACGACGAGTTGGCCTAGTGGTTAAACCTTTGGTTGCCGAAACTGTTGGGATCTTGGAGTTCACTAGCTAGTTCGATTCATGTTAGGAGGTTCTTCTCTCTAAAGGAAAGTTAAATTACATGGTCGTGACTCTGTCTTAGGAGGATGTAGGGGCTCATGGGCCTAAAACCTCCGAATCAGCAAATAAAAAAAGACAAAACAAACGAGGTCTGCTAATTTGCCTCGTCTACTCTTTTCACATAAAATAATGTAACCATTTTTGGTGCCATACTACAATAAAGACCCAGCCAATGGACTCTATTGTTACATATTTGTAGATTCAAGTCGGTTTGGTGTTAATGTTGTGGTGACTATGTGGGAGAGAAAACAGATAGGTTGATGAAAACAGAGTTACATGACTTAGAACCGGGAACCAAATTGGTCTAAATTATAGTTAAGAATGATGAAGAGCAAACTCATCAGCTCTGGCCTTCATAGTCTTCATGTAATCGCTCGTTGTTTTGTTGTCAGGTGTGTTCTCGGGTTGAGGTTCCAAAGATATCATCAAGAGTACTCCAAGCCTCGTGAATTGAGGCTGCCTTGCGGTAAGAGGTTGCATTGAGAGGGAGATGGAGCCAAAGATTTCACTGTAAAGCAATCAATATTTTTGTTAAAAGAAGTGTGTGCAAGTCCCTCTTGAAAATCATGGAGATGAAGATTTCTTAGATGAAGAGTACTCCAAATCTAGACTCTCTTTTTGTAAACTCAATGGAGGACGGGCCCGTTATTGAGACAACAAAAGAAACTCTCTCCCAACATTTGGGAAGAAAGCAAAAGAGATGCCCAACGAGGATATCATCAAAATGGGGTACAAATCCAACCACCCACCCTCCCCATAGAGGAAGAAGAACAATGATTGAAAAAGTGTATGCGCAAAAGGGGGAAGCCATATGACACGATCCTCCCGAGGACTCGGCACTCTAAAGTTGAGCAAGGGATAAAGGTGGCTGTGAGCCGTGATGATGGATAGATGATCTCGATCTAGAGACGACACACGAATCAAAGACGAGAGAATGGGGCGATGGATATCACAGAAGTTTGCGGAAGAACTTCACGATACCGAAACTTAGATCCTTTGGATATACGCACCAAAAGAGACTAAGGGTTTTGCTGGATATACGCACCAACAAGATGATCTTCTTAGAAAAGGTTTTTGATAAAAAGAAAGATAAGTTCTCATAAGAGATTACAAGAGAATATATAAAGGAGAAGGAGAGAAGAGAATGTAGAGAGACAAGTCTTGGAACAAGCTCCAAGGCTGCCTAGAAACTTAACAAAATATTAAAGATAGAATTTGAATAGAAAAGACCCTTTGGCTTCAAAGATGACCCTTGAACTTCTATTTTCGTCACTCCTCTTGACCAGCAAATTAAGCACTTGGTTTGGGCTCCTCTTGGGCTTGTAATGGCCATAAAATGGGCTGGACTCCATATATATTCCATGGGGTAGTCTTCTGAATGTTATTCCATGGGCTGGATCAACAAATGGGTGATTTGAATGTGAATCATTTGCCTCATTAAAAACCTTGTCAAGAAAACCCATTGGAACAAAACTTGACAAGGGAAAAAGAGTACAAATGAGACACATGCCCGTTTGATGATCATTTATCAAAACCAGTGAGGTTAAGATAACATCTTTTCCATACTCTTTCTCCGCTACGAGCTCACTTTCTGGTTCAAAATGCTCCTCAGGTTCAAGCGGCTCCTCTGCTTCAAGCTCCTCCTCGGCTACAAGCTCTTTATCACGTTCCATGTCCTTTGTGCTTTCCATGATCATATCATCCTCTCCCTCTTGAAAAGGATTTGACCTCAAATCCGATTTGTCTGCGATGAAAGGAACTAAGTTAGAAACATTGAAACTGAAACTCACATTACACTTACCTTGCAGATCAAGTTGATAAGCATTGTCGCTTGTTCGTCTTCTTATGTTGAATGGACTATTGATCCTTGGCATCAGTTTGGACTTCTTTTCAGCTGGAAATCGTTTCTTCTTCAAGTGTACCCATACTTGTTCTCCAACCTCAAAGATCATTCTGAAATAAGCAATAGGTTTCTTATCCTGTATCACAACATCTCCAATGCCAGTTCTCACAAAGAAATTAGACGAGAGAACTTCTAAGTCCGGTGGCTCCTTTTTTGTACCTGCAATGTTGTCAACAGCTTTGGCAAAGAGCAAGTGTGTTATCACAGTCATGGAATCACTATAAACAAGTAAGCATGTCTCAACTTTGATCAATGCATTATCCTTGAAATGTTCATGTTCTACTTGCGTCCTAAGACATGAGTTTGGTTCCAAATATTCTTTAAATAAATCTAACTCTTTCTCGATGTTTTCTAGATGTGATGAACTCATAATAACAGTTCTTGTAACATGAGAACACAAAGCGAGTGAAAGAGTTACTTACCTGAATAAGGTTCGCAGTGTGTTCGGTGTGATTATATGCAAATTCAACATGAGGCAAGCATTCTTCCCAAGTTTTTAGGTTCTTTTTAATCAATGCACGCAAGAGAGTACCCCAAAGTTCTATTAACCACTTCAGTTTGACCATCAGTTTGCGGATGACATGTAGTAGAGAACAACAGCTTAGTTCCTAATTTAGACCACAACGTTTTCCAAAAGTAACTAAGGAACTTAGCATCTCTATCTGAAACTATGGATCTAGGCATCCCATGCAAACGAACTATCTCTTTAAAGAACAGATTAGCTACATGCAATGCATCATCAGTTTTATGACAAGCAATGAAATGAGCCATCTTAGAAAATCTATCAACCACAACAAAGATAGAATCATTTCCAGTTCTAGTCCTAGGCAATCCCATCACAAAATCCATTGAAATATCATTCCACGGGTGAGTAGGAATAGGTAAAGGAGTATACAAACCGTTGGGTTGAACCTTTGATTTGGCTTGCTTACAAGTAGTACATCTTCCACAGATTCTTTCAACATCACGTTTCATGTGTGGCCAATGAAAATGTTCTTTCATGACTTCCAAAGTCTTAGCAATACCAAAGTGTCCCATTAGTCCTCCTCCATGAGCTTCCCTGACAAATAGGTCTCGTAGAGAGCAGTTAGGAACACACAAACGGTTCTCATAGAAGAGAAACCCGTCTTGTCTAAAATAATGACCAGAAGCATACTTCTCACAAGCTTTATAGATTTCTTGAAAATCATGGTCAGTTGCATAGAGTTCTTTTATTTGCTCGAATCCCATAAGCTTAACATTAAGAGTAGAGAGTAGGGTGTACCTCCGGGATAATGCATCGGCAACTACATTATCCTTACCTTTTTTGTACTTGATGACATAGGGAAATGTCTCAATAAACTCAACCCACCTAGCATGTCTCTTGTTAAGTTTCTGTTGGCCCTTCAAGTGCTTGAGCGACTCATGATCAGTATGAATGACGAATTCCTTAGGCCATAAGTAGTGTTGCCATGTTTGGAGAGCTCGGACCAAGGCGTACAGCTCCTTGTCATATGTTGGATAATTCAGCGTAGCTCCTCCAAGTTTCTCACTGAAAAAGGCAATGGGCTTTTGATCTTGCATTAGCACAGCTCCAATACTTATACCTGAAGCATCACACTCAATCTCAAATGTTTTAAGGAAGTCAGGTAATATCAAAACAGGTGCATTAGTAAGTTTTTCTTTAAGAGACTGAAAAGCTTCTTCTTGCGGTTGCTCCCACTTCAATCCTACATCCTTCTTGATAACCTCCGTGAGTGGTGCAGCAATGGTACTGAAGTTCTTAACAAATCGCCTATAAAATCCAGCAAGGCCATGGAAACTCCTTACTTCTCCCACAGTCTTTGGACTTGGCCAATCTTTAATAGCCTCAACTTTTTCTTCGTCAACCTTAACTCCATCTGCACTCACAACAAAGCCTAAAAACACAAGATTATCCGTGCAAAATGTGCATTTCTTTAGGTTGGCATAAAGTTCTTCCTTCCTAAGAACATTCAAAACAGAATCTAAATGCTCCCTTAAGCTTTTGCTGTAAATCAAGATGTCATCAAAGTAAACTACAACAAATATTCCAATGAATGCTCTCAGAACATGATTCATTAACCTCATGAATGTACTAGGTGCATTAGTTAATCCAAATGGCATGACTAACCATTCATACAGCCCATGTTTAGTTTTAAATGCAGTTTTCCATTCATCACCTTCTTTCATCCTAATTTGATGATATCCACTTTTAAGATCAATTTTAGAAAATATGCTAGAACCATGCAATTCATCAAGCATATCATCTAATCTAGGGATAGGATGGCGATACTTAACCGTTATGTTGTTGATGGCTCTGCAATCAACACACATTCTCCAACTACCATCCTTCTTACGCACAAGCAAGACTGGAACGGCGCATGGACTCATACTCTCTCTAATGTGTCCTTTTTCCATGAGCTCGTCTACTTGCCTTTGTAGTTCTTTTGTCTCCACGGGGTTGGTTCTATATGCGGGTCTGTTTGGAAGTGAAGCTCCGGGAACAAAATCTATTTGATGCTCGATCCCACGGATTGGTGGTAGTCCTTTTGGATTATCTTCGGGGAATACATCTTTATAATCCTGCAAAAGAGAAGTCATCTCACTCGGCAGCACCGGTGCAAGGTTAGTTAAACTCGTAAGAGCTCCTTTAAAAACAAAGAGTAGCATTGGCTCCTTAGAGAATAGAGCTTTCTTAACCTCACCAGCCTTCACAAAGAAGTTTGAGTGTTTGACAACCTGTTTGTCCTTCTTCTTTAGATGTATCTGATCTAGATAAACTTCATGTGGAGTCATGGGGACCAGAATGGTTTTTCTTCCTTTGTACTCAAATGAATGACGATTAGTAAAACCATCATGCATCACCTTTCTATCTGATTGCCACGGTCTCCCAAGAAGAATGTGTCCAGCTTCCATTGGTAACACATCACACAAGATCTCATCTTCATACTTTCCGATGACAATGGAAACAACAACTTGATTCTTAACCTTCATTTCACCACTGTCATTAAGCCACTGAAGATCATAAGGTTTCGGGTGCTTCTCCACTTTTAATCCAAGCCTCTTGACCATAATATCACTTGCCACATTAGTACAACTCCCTCCATCAATGATGAGGCTGCAAACTTTTCCTTGTACATGACATCGCGTGTGAAACAAGTTTTCTCGCTGTTCTTGCTCTTCACTCTTAGTTTGGACGCTCAAAGTTCTCCTAGCTACCAACAACTCTCCTTTAGCGGGCAGCTCTTCAATTGCTTCCAACGAAGTAGGTGAATTCGGAGTCTCTTCTTCGGATTCTATATCTCCATTATCTAGAAGAATCATGACTCTTTTGTTGGGACATTCATTAGCATAATGCCCTTTTCCTTGACATTTGTAACACCTCACATCACGAACTCTAGATGTAGTAACCTCAGCCTTTCCTTTGTGATCTTGAACTGCAGCGTATGGCTTACTCTCAGCCCTTGAATTGACAAACGGCTTGCTCTCTCTTTGATAGCTGCTAGTTCTCTCCTCTCTTGAATAACTAGACTTATTAGCAACGGCTCCTGAACCATAACTAGATCGTGACGAACTCTTTCTCCTAATTTGCTGCTCAAACAAAATCGCTTTGTGCAACATCTCTTCCATTTCCATGTAGTGTTGAGTCTCCAATTTGTCTTGAATTTCTCTATTCAAACCCCCAAGAAACCTTGACATAGTCGCTTCTCTTTCTTCTAAAATATCAGCTCGCAACATCAAAGTTTCCATTTCCTTATAATACTCCTCAACAGATCGACTCCCTTGTGTTAGATTTCTCAACTTTAAATGCAACTCACGGTGGTAGTGACTAGGAACAAATCTCTTCCTCATGATAGCTTTCATTTCAGACCAAGATTCCAATGGATACTCTTGATTGCGTCTCCTTGAAGTAACTAGCTGATCCCACCAACTTAGAGCATAATCATAAAATCCAGTTGTAGCGACTCTCACTCTATTGATCTCGGTGTAGTGTTGAAGGTTGAAAACAATTTCAATCTTCTTTTCCCATTCCAAATATGCATCTGGATCATTCTTTCCATGGAATGGTGGAATTTTAAGCTTAAGGCCTTTGAGATTATCTTGCAAAAGATCTCTGCCTTCTCTTGCACGTCTATGGGGCCTCCTTTGACTTTCTCGAGATGAACTGCTCCTATGGCCATAATAATTATCCGATGCTTCATCTCTAAGTTGTACATGCTGCTCATGTGTTCTCCTTAGTTCCCTAGAACGATTCTGCCCTGAATCTAATTTCTCATGAAACTCTTGGCGCATAGCTTCCAATTCAACTTTCATCATTTGCTTCATAGCTTCAATCAAAAGTTTGTTGTTCCGATTGTGGCTAGTCTCTTCCTCATCGGATTCAGCCATTCTTTCTGCCAGAGAAACAACAAAACAACACCAGTAACTAGTCCTTTTGAAACAAACACGAAATGACTCTTCAAATGCCACAAAATTCTGCTAGAACCCTAATCACGACAGTTTCACTTGTTCGGAGACTAAAAATTATCAAATCGCGCAGAAAAATTCCAGAAACAATTTTAGACAATACTAGACTCTTTTTCGAACCCGTGACAGTTGATTTCGTGATTTTAGCACATACCAATTATTTATGAAAATTAAAACAAGATGACAGACGGAATAAGAAGATGAACAGACAAGATAGAATACTCAACTTTCAGAGTGTGCTCTGATACCACTTGACACGATCCTCCCGAGGACTCGGCACTCTAAAGTTGAGCAAGGGATAAAGGTGGCTGTGAGCCGTGATGATGGATAGATGATCTCGATCTAGAGACGACACACGACTCAAAGACGAGAGAATGGGGCGATGGATATCACAGAAGTTTGCGGAAGAACTTCACGATACCGAAACTTAGATCCTTTGGATATACGTACCAAAAGAGACTAAGGGTTTTGCTGGATATACGCACCAACAAGATGATCTTCTTAGAAAAGGTTTTTTATAAAAAGAAAGATAAGTTCTCATAAGAGATTACAAGAGAATATATAAAGGAGAAGGAGAGAAGAGAATGTAGAGAGACAAGTCTTGGAACAAGCTCCAAGGCTGCCTAGAAACTTAACAAAATATTAAAGATAGAATTTGAATAGAAAAGACCCTTTGGCTTCAAAGATGACCCTTGAACTTCTATTTTCGTCACTCCTCTTGACCAGCAAATTAAGCACTTGGTTTGGGCTCCTCTTGGGCTTGTAATGGCCATAAAATGGGCTGGACTCCATATATATTCCATGGGGTAGTCTTCTGAATGTTATTCCATGGGCTGGATCAACAAATAGGTGATTTGAATGTGAATCATTTGCCTCATTAAAAACCTTGTCAAGAAAACCCATTGGGACAAAACTTGACAAGGGAAAAAGAGTACAAATGAGACACATGCCCATTTGATGATCATTTATCAAAACCAGTGAGGTTAAGATAACATCTTTTCCATACTCTTTCTCCGCTACGAGCTCACTTTCTGGTTCAAAATGCTCCTTAGGTTCAAGCGGCTCCTCTGCTTCAAGCTCCTCCTCGGCTACAAGCTCTTTATCACGTTCCATGTCCTTTGTGCTTTCCATGATCATATCACCATATATACAAGCTCGAGAACTCTACCACATTGACCTTAATTCCGCTAAGATTCATTGGAAACAAAAATCAAATACAAAGTCAACATACTTAAACTCTTTGTCACATACACGGCAATCATCATTCCAGCGATACAAAAGAAAGGTCAAAAGATTTTTGATGAGCTAATGAAGAAAATCACTCTTGAGCTACTTGATCGCAGAAAACGCATCTACCTCAAAGGATCCAACAAGGAGTCCAAAGAATCTATCATTCCGTCCACACTTTAAGGTTCACTACTATGTTTAAGGTATGGTCCTCTCCTCCATTGTAAATATCTCTTTTCCAGAAAAATGTAAACTAAAGAGGGGGAAGATATTCTCTTGACTTAATCTTGTGGTTTGCGCTCTTTCTTTAATTTTTTCTTGTGTATTTTGAGTCTTGCAGTTTCTATTTTATGTATCAATAAAAACAAAAACAAAAAACAAAATCAATTTTTTTCAAAAAATCGAAAACAAGGCATATAGACATCCATGTCTTCTTTCATAAAAATCAAGTCTTCATGCATTTAGTAATGCATTTTATTTGCATTGGGGACAATGATTCATCCTTCTTGTAAAGAATCATCAGCTTGCTCACCAAAAAAAAAAAAGAATCATCAGCTTTGGAATTTGTCGCCCTTATTTATCGTATGATGTTTCGTGAATCACCTAGAAATTTTTGAAGATCCTTGTTGATCTCTTGGCTAGATTATTGATTTCTCAGTTGATGATTAATTTCTTGATTGTTTTCGATTATTTTTCACTTGAACATAGTATGGATTTTGAAATGCATATGCATGATTATGGTTTCTTTTTAAGACAAATTCAAGTTTTGTTCACCTAGCTATTTACCAGTTCTTTTGGTAAGTCGAATGGTCATTTCCATTTTCCACACCATCACCTAAATCTTTCGTCAAACAAAATATTTTTGATTGAATGAGATATTTTATTGTGCTTTTATGTGAAAAATCTTTCGAGATAAAGAACAACAAGTCATCTCTTCCATTAGAGACTAATCTAAAGAAATCGATAGATTAGTTTTCGGATGGGTTCTGAACTATCACATGTGTGATCTTTAATTCTTTATGGAGTTCACATAAGTTTGCATAACACAACAAATCTATTAACGAGATATAAGATACCGGTTTGGACCTGAACTCAACATAAACCTAGTGTGTTCTCTTTTTTACTATTTGTTTTTTTTTCTCTCTTAAGTGGTGGGACAAAGCTAGACAAACAAGTTAGATCTTCAAATATTAGTGCCTCGCAGTGGCCTTTCTTGTTCGTTTAACGTTTCCAGTTCCTAAAAGTTAGTAATGAAAAAAAAAGTCTTCTTCGCCTAGATGGCTATTGGCACGAACTGCCAAAAGTCAATCGTAAAAAGTCGTCTCACTCAAAAACGTGTCTTGGGCTTCTGGTTCGTTTACCGTGTCCAGTTAACCATATATTATACACACTAATATTATACGCAAATTAATTAATTAACACTAGCACAATACACATTAAAAAAAAAAAAAACTCAAATGGCATATCAAAATAAAAATATTGTTTATCTCAAACCAAAATCAACACACAATGTTGGGCAGGTAATCGTCCATGTAGTCTTGAATTGTTTGGTTGATAAACTTTGTAAATTCATTATTTTCTTCACTCACAAAACGACAAGAAAGCTTGCAAGTTTCCATTTGGTATACAATGCTATTTCACTTCTTTGTTCTTTATTTTTTTTTGTCGGAATATAAAAAATTTATCAACAACAAAACTGTTCTTTATTGTCCCCTTTTTTACTATGTATCATTTCATGAATTGTTTTTGGTCAACATGGGTATGTCCAGGAATTTAGCAAATAATTGCTTGCTGGTGATCAGAATATGGGTTCGTCCGCGTCTAAGCCGGATAAAAACATAAACATTGCTGGTGATCAGAACATGGGAACGTCCGTGCCTAAGCCGGTTAAAAACATAGTTCTAGTAGGGCGTTCTATCAATGGAATACGCACCACTGGGAACACCATCCTCGGTCAAAAAAAGTTCACCTCCGAAGGTGCTTTCATGCACTCTCAGATGTATAGTACCACGACACCAGATGGTCAAATGATCAATGTGATTAAAACTCCTGGTATGTGCTCCATTAAAACTTCATATTTAGCCTAACAAATCTTAATGTATATCCTTAACAATAGTCATAATATATTGGTATATCTAAGAGTTCCTTGCTATATTGGCCAAGGCTAAATTGTTCAAACTCTGGTTTTACTATGGTATGTACATGATACAGGTATGTTCGATTTGTCTGTGTCCGAAGACTTCATAAGTAAAGAAATAATCAATTGCTTAACTTTGGTGGAAGAAGGCATAGATGCTGTGTTGTTTGTTCTATCTATAAGGAATCGGATCTCACAAGAGGAAGAGTATGCACTTAATACCCTGCAGCGCATATTTGGGAGTAAAATCTTTGAATATATGATTTTATTGCTCACTAACGGGGAAAAGTTCGAGGCGTTCGAGTTTGAAGATTATTTTCGCGAACATTGTCCAGAATTTCTTATGGTCTGCTTTCTCTCAAAATGCAAAAAAAATTGTCCACACATATCTTTTTTTTCCTTCTTTATTTTGTTTTTGAGTATGATTAGTTTTGGAATTTCAGAAAGTTCTCAGATTCTGCAATGGCCGAAAGGTCTTGTTTAATAACATGACTAATGATGAAGGCGTGAAGGCTGAACAAGTCAATCAGATTATGGTCCATGTTGCAGCAATTAGTAAGAAAATAAATCCGTATACTAACGATATGTATCGTCATATAAAGGTAAGATTTTTTTTTCTATAATCATATTCCATTAAAATTCATAGTTATTTTCTTAAAGAGAGTTAGAGAGATGAAAAAAAACATACACTTAGTCTAGTTCATGAGAAAAAAGATATGAGATAGCATTAGCTAATAGAGAATAGGGAGAAAGATATATAGAGAAGAGCAAGATCATTAGTGACGGTTACCACGACTGCCTCGCCCACCATGGTCACGGCTCCTACGACCCCCAACAATAGTCCATTTTTTTTTTTGGTAACAATGTGAAGTGACAACAATAGTCCATTGCATCTCTTTTTTTTTTTTTTACCAGTTTCTCAGTCTCTCAAGATCCGCTGAGCATATTTGGTAACGGGGTTGTGCATGTTGGCATAACTTTGTTTGTCTCGGCTGCTAATGTTTCAGTAGATTATGAAGTTGCAACATCAATGGTAGCAACATAGGAAGAGAGAGATTCTGATATTGTTGTTGTTTTAGTGGCTATAGTAGCGACAATGGTTCGATTAGTGATAGAGAGAGGCTTCAAGTCAGGAGTAGAACCTGTGATACTAGAGGCATGTAAGGTTAACTTTGATGAGGACAATTCTTGGCAGGACTAATAGGAAGCTGGCTTTGATTAGTTTTGTAAAGTAAAATACTTTTACTATAATACATTAATACTATTACTTATTTATACAAAGTTTGTTTTTGCGGTTATTGTTTAACAATTATGTGAAGCAAATGATTTGTTTGAAATCATATGTGCTAAACAGAGTGTAGCAGCACATGAAGAAGAGTCGCATTCCCTAAACGACACATTGCAGCATGATCCATATCTGTCTCCATTTCCCATATCAGGTATACAATTCAAGTGAATTTTTTTTTTTTTAATGTCGATAATAACATATGTGATGCCGGGTTTGAATTTAATTATCAACACTTTGAAGCTAATATCACAAACAATTTGGAAATATGTCATGTTCTTAATCTTTTTTGGTCTGCGACGGTGGATTGTTATCTACCACAAAACTAAGATAGTTTGTTCTCCTAACGGTGTAGTCTACTATGTCTGCAACATCCGTTTAAAAGCCATAGGAATATGAGAAAATCAAAACCAAATATAATCCTTAAAACAACTTATACATTGAAATAGAAAGACTAATACACCTACACATAATCTCAGGCCCGGGCAACCATTCTAATAGTAAAACTCTAATTACTTAGTCAATTGTTTTTTTCATTCATCATAATTCTTCTTTTTCCTTTACAAGAAATATGTTCATTGTAAGCGCAAAAATTCTACTGCTATCATACATATTACATAGAGAGATCAAGGAAGCTTGTGAGTTTCCCTTTCGTATACACTGCTAATTAAATTCTTTATTTCTCCATTCTAGTTTCCAATTCGTCAGAGCCAATTAAAAACTTAGTTCTAGTAGGGCGTACCGGAAATGGAAAAAGCGCAACAGGGAACACCATCCTAGGTCAGAAAATGTTCGCTTCGGAACTACAAGCGGGAGGTGTTACCATGGAATGCAAGATGTATAGAACTGCAATACAAGATGGTCCAATAATCAATGTGATTGACACTCCTGGTATGTATGTGTTCCATTAAAAACTTGTGATGTACGTAACCAACTTTGTATTAAAACTATTTTCATCAAAGTCGTACTTAATTTACTATAGTACCATGAAACAGGTCTCTTTGATTCATCAGTGTCTGCTAACTATATTAGTAGGGAGATCGTCAATTGCTTAACTATGGCTGAAGGAGGAATTCATGCCTTCCTGTTCGTTTTATCTGCCGGGAATCGGATTACACAAGAAGAAGAGTCCACACTTGATACCTTGCAGTTGATTTTCGACAGTAAGATTCTTGACTATATTATTGTTGTGTTCACTGGGGGTGACAAACTAGAAGCAAACGAGCAGACATTGGACGATTATTTTCGTGAAGGTTGTCCAGAGTTTTTGACAGTATGTTTTCTGACGTTAAAATCCTCACAATTGTTTTATAATGCATCTAGTAGTACATGTCTTCTTTCAGTTTGATTTAAGTAATCGTCAAATTTCAGAGAGTTCTTCGACTGTGTGGTGGTCGAAAAGTCTTGTTTAATAACATGACTAAGGATATAGTCAAGAACACTAAGCAAGTCAAGCAACTTCTGGCCCATGTCAAAGCTATTGAAAAGAATAATGGTGGGAAACCGTATACTAACCAGATGCATCGCATGATAAAGGTAGAAATTTTATGTTTGATATGCATTCAATATAAAAAGTGTGTTTGAACTCTCGTATGGTATTTTTAAGTGACGAAATTCATCGGTTTCCCAGGAAAAGGGTGATAAGTTTAGGGAACAACAAAGGAAAGTTAAGTCTAAAAACTTTGCAGCAGAAATAGAAGTGATGAAGCGTGATTTAGAATTGGAGCATGACGAAAAAATGAGACGGATGACACAACTTGTAAATTCATATTGACACACTTTGAACTATAGTTCTTTTTTCACTTGTTTATTTTGGTATAATATAGTCTATTTATTTTTCAGTTGGAGAGGAGGCTTAAACAGAATTCCGAAGCACATGAAAGAGCGATGCGTAAGATGAGAGAAGCTATGAGAGAAATCACAAATAAAGATTGACCAAAGAAGTTAGGTGTGATCGTTGCACATCTTCCAAACTGACATCAAGTTTTATTTTTGTGTGCTTAATATGACTTTTTCTTAAATGAATTTTCCTTGTAATGTTGAAGATAAGGATACATTCCTCCACATGTACAAATCTATTTTTCCAAATTAATGCAGGACATTTTCATCCTAAGTTAATTTGGGCCTTTGTGTTATGTGATTTATTTCGATTACGATCTCGTTCTTTTTGCTTTCGTAGTTATCTCCTTTGGGGATATAGCGGATTCCATGGCTTATTTAACAGCACTTTGTTTTTATTAGACTCGTCAGACCTGGATGATTATTATTTAGAGCTACCAAAGTCCACCTTCTTCCTATAGAATTTATCTTCATTTGGATTCACAATCTTTTAAAAGAGCTTTGACGTTCAATATATATTGAATCCGCCACTATCCTCAAGATCGGAACGCTTAGACGACTATGGCTTTGAAATGCAACAACAAGTCAACAACCATGCTAATGATTGACTAGCCAAATCCATGGATTGAGCTTCGTGAAGATCTCCAGGCTATGCATGGAATTATTCTAAGCCGCAATTCACAATTCGATTCATAAGTGTTTCAAATATCTATTTTATTTGTCATCGATCAATCACACACATAATAGCACCATAGAGAACACACAAACCATTTTAAACAGTTCCCATATCTAAGGGTACAGCTCCTATGAGTACTCGGACTAGTAAACTCCACTAGAATCAATTAAGATTTTTGCACGCTACCATTTATGATCTCTCTTTTCCTTGCAGGTACTATACTCTCATGGATATAATAAACATCATTAAGATGAAGATGGAGAAGATACCCAAAAAAAAAGAAATGATTGGGAGAAGAAGAAACAGCACACTCGGATATCTTTCTTCCTTAATTATTAGTCTGGTTTTTTCTTGTAACAACCCTCTATCCCATATTAAAAAAAATTTGAATCATGTTTTCCACGGAAAATCATAAAATTGTGAAATCAGATTTTTGGCAGAAAATTTTGAAATCACGTTTTATTTTATCATAAATTTGTCGAATGATGTTTGTGGCAAGAAAATGGGGGATTTTTTCGTGTGGAAAATTTAATTAAAGTTTTATGTAATTTTATTGTGAAAAAATGTTTTTAAAATTGTTTGAAAACAAATTAAGAAAAAAAATCATATGAATAATGGACTAGTTGTTATATTTTTTCTAAATCTTTCCAAATCAGTTCCAAATCATTAGCCATTCGCAATCACACAAATCACACCCCGTTTAGATGGCTATAGGTTATAATTATCAATTAAAGTCAATGCTCAAAAGTTGTCTCTCACTCCTCAAGAAGTTGTCTTGGCCTTTCTGTTTCCTTTACTGTTTCTTGTTCCACGTTATATACATAATATTGTAACACCTAAATTAATCACACTAGTACAAAAGATAAGTGCACTTTGGTGAAATAAGTGGTCAAATCAATTATTTTAAACCTCTCTGCATGCATCAACATATTCCTAAAACCGGCGTGTTACAATTCACCCCCACTAACAAATTGCAACGTCCTCGTTTCACACCAAGACCGTCATCCCCGATGGTGTGAGCCTTCTTGACTCTACACTTGCAGGGGTTCAGCTCTGATACCACTTGTAACGCCCCGACCGCCCCTACCAGTGAGCACCCACTTTCACTCTCGGACCTATGGGCCCATTTCTGTCTGACGGTCGGTCCGCTATATCCGGGAGGCTTTAAAGACTTGTTTACCGATCTTTTAAATCACCACATGATCTTTTCCTGTGTATTGTCCTCACTCACACAGTTCCGACAATCACTTCCCAAAAGGTCTCCCATCCTGAAATTGCTTCAGCTTAAGCACGCTTAACCCTGTAGTTCTCTTAGGACGTTTGACCGAAAAGATAAGTGCACTTTGGTGACATAGGTGGCCAAATAAATTCTTTTAAACCCCTCCGCATAGACCACCATATTCCTGAAATCGAGATGTTACAAAAAGAGATGCCCAAGGAGGATATCATCAAAATGGGGTACAAAGATAACCACCCACTCTCCCCAAAGAAGAATAAAAACTATGATTGAAAAAAATGTATGTGCAAAAGACGGAAGCCTTACAAGCTCAAGCATGTTGACTTAAGCTTGAAGAAAGCTTGAGTCTCAGGCTATCCTAATCCTCCTTTGTGGAAAACCTAAAGAGAGTGGTACTTCTATTCCAATACTATCGGAATCACTCATGCTACAAGTTGGAGATCTTGACACCGCAAAGAAGGATTAGGATAGCTTGAGACTCAAGCTTTCTTCAAGCTTAAGTCAACAAAGCACTCTACCACATTGACCTTAAGTACTCCGCTAAGATGCATTGGAAACAAAACCAAATACAAAGTCAATAGAATTTCTAAGCTTAAACTCTTTGTCACATAGAAGGCAATCATCATCGAGAGATACAAAAGAAAGGTTAAAAGATTATTGATGAGCTAATGAAGAAAATTCTGACTCTTGAGCTACATGATCGCAGAAGACTCCTGATATGTCCCAATCAGAGTTGCCCATCAACTCCATGATCGCAGAAGACTCTTCTACCTCAAAGGATCCAACATGGACTTCAAATACTCTTACATTCCGTCCACACTTTAAGGTTCACTACTAGGTTTTAGGTATGGTTGTCTCTTCCATTGTAAATATCTCATTTTTGTTTACTCTCCTCTTGGGATCTTAGACACCAGAACAATGTGAATTAAAGTCGGGGAGGTATTCTCGTGATTTAATATTTGTGTTTTGCGCTTTTTGTTTACTTTTTTCTTGTGTATTTTGAGTCTTGCAGTAATGCAATTTATATTTAATGCATAAAAAATCAATTTACTCAAAAATCGAAACCAATGCATTTAGAAATCCAAGCATCATTAGCTTTGGAATTCGACGCGCTTATTTGTCGTATGTTGTTTCGTGAATCACCTAGAAAACTTGGAAGATTCTAGCATTGTTTTCTTGGCTAAATGATTGGTTTCTCAGTTGACGATTGCTTGGTCGTTTTCAATTATTTTTTAGTTGAACATTACCTGGATTTAAGTTTCTTACATATGATTTTGAAATGCATGATGATTATGGTTTCTTTTTAAGAAAAAATCGAGTTCTATTAATCTAGCTATATTTACCATGTTTTTGGTAAGTCGAATGGTTATTTTTATTTTCTAAACCGTCACCAAAATCTTTGTTCGAACAAAAACATTTTGATTGAGTGAGATAGTTTCTTTTGCTATCATGTGAACAATCTTTCGAGAAAAAGAGCAACAAGTCATCTTTTCATTAAAGACTAATCTAAAAAAATCTAGGAAGAAACTCTTTTGTTTCTTTTTCATCACTTTTTATATTTACTAGATAAATATCCACGCTACGCGTGGGTTTGTTTTGAAAATTGTGAAGAAAAAATTATTGATTGTTTTTGCTAATTTATGTTTATTTTTTATTTGTTATTATGTAGTTAATAAAACTAAATCTATCTTATGTAGTTACAATTTTTAAGATTAGATCTATTTTTTGACTTGAAATATAACCCGGGAAAAAAACTTACTTGTCAGCTGAGACCTCTTGCTTGTTCCCGTAATATCCTTCATCGTCCTCATGGCTCTGCTAGTTGGTCAGAAGGTACTTTATCAGCTTTCTCAATATCTATTATGGGTACAAAGTTTTTTTATCCATTTTGAATGGGATTCATTGAACTCTCTCGTTTATATTTTCCAGGGATACAAAAGTTCTAGCTGCAGTATACGGACCTAAAGCAGGAACGAAGAAGAACGAAAATGCTGAGAAGGCTTGTTTTGAAGTCATATGAAGCCTTAAACCGGATAGATTGGTAACCGTAAATGCGTTTAATTGTTCAGAAGGAGTCTTGTTTTGTTGCTTGAGTATGTCATACAGGTGATTCTTGGTTTTTAGATCTGAATTACTTTTGCTTTGAATATTGATAGGAAAAGTTGAAAGAGAGTATGAAACGATACTGAAAAGGACGCTACAGAGTATTTGTGTTTTGACAGTTGTTCCTAATACCACCACCTCAGTGATAATTCAGGTGAGTAGCTATTCAATGTTGTGTATATCGATATTGTCAACTTGAGTTGTATCTGATGTTTTCATTTTGTAACTCCCGTGTAGGTTGTACATGATGGTGGTTCTGTATCGTTTTTATGTTCCTTGCACCTTGGTAAACATTTACTGATGCTGTCTGAAACACATATAATCCGGTATAAACAATGTCTGTTTGAGTATTTATAGAGTTTATAGTAGTGAAAGTTTGTAATCCCATAAGCTGAGAGTGTGAATATATTTTTGTGTAACTTCTACCGTGGCCTCCATTCTGGCAGTTAGAAGGTAGAAAACGTTTGTTCTAAAGAAATATGATGTACAGAAAGGGAGACTATGAAGGATGGAATTTACGAAGTCGAGAAATTTGCGTTGAGATTCTTCTTTTTTCATATTGAACGATCGAGCAGAGAGTGGGAGAGATTTATTTTGTTAAAGTCTTGTGGGGAATTAGAATATTTGTTGGGTTTAGAAGCATTAAGCCATCACTAAAATGGGCTCGACCCATTAATATTGCACTGTAATAGATTTTAAAACACATATGGCCCATCCGTCATGGGCTATTTTGTTTACTCCATTTGATACTTATAATTAGAAGCTGATGTGTATTAATGAAATGTTTTGATTGGATGAATAAAAAGCTGATGTGTCATCACTAGAAGAGCCAAAAATGCTGACGTGGCGGAAAGATGGAGAGAGATAGCCTCTTTTCATATATATGATTGTTATTTTGGTATGAGTGAATTTGCGCAGAAGTAAAAATGAAGTATAAAATTAGAAAATAGAAATTAGGGATGTTTGTCTCTTACAACGTAAAAAAAGGTTGAAAGGGGTTTGGTTTTGCCAGTTATTACAGAAAAACCAATGCATATTTGTCTATGCGCGTGGGGGCGAGGGATAAAAATGTGACATTTAATAAATACTCAACAGTTAAATTGACCTCTACGCGGCAGGAGACAAAAAGAAGTGACGGTAATTAAATGCGACCGGATTTAATTTGGATCTATAACAAAATTGTATGGACGGAAATTACAAATTTTAAACCACTAACCAAATTGCGTAGATATCTATTAATAAATTTACCACTATATAGATCGATATATAACTCTATGAAAGGGTATGGATATGTAGCTAAATTTATAGATAACAATTAATTCATTAATTAATTGGGACATGCTTACCCAAAAGGAATGCATGAGCCTTGTATCGCCCATCTACGCTTTGTAGATCTATATGTGGAGGTCCAAAAGTTGTTTTAAATCCGAGCAATACTTGGGTTCACCTCTAGGGGTGAATCCTTTTATTTACCCCTTTTTATTTTAACCAATCAGAATTCGCCACATAATAAAAAATAAACTCATTTAATTATTAAATCTAATCCCTAACTACTTTTTTATAAACCCAAACCAATATATAATCTTGTTTAATTACAAAATCTAAATCCTAATTTTCATTTGTAAACCAAACCGACATTTAAACTCGTTTAATCGTAAAAAATCTAAACCCTAATCGTACTTTCTAAACCCAGACCGATATTTAACCTCGTTTAATTGTAAAATCTAAACCCGTTTATAAATCCAAACCGATATTTAACTTCGTTTAATCATAAAATCTAAACCCTAACCTTTTCTAATAAACCTAAACCGATACATAATTTCGTTTCAGTGGCAAATTAGATTTTATAATTAAATGAATTTTTTATTATTATTAGATGGCAGATTCTGATTGGCTGAAATAAAGGGAGTGAATAAAGGGATTTAAAGAAAAATACTAGGGGTGAACCCAAGTATTTTTCTTTAAATCCTTATTTGTATCGTGAAAATTGTCTCTTTCGGCGAATATATGTACCATCTGATTCTCTGAAAAGGCAGTGTGAATAGTATATACGACGATGTACCATTCTGTTTCTGCTTGGTTTGAATGAATTCGAACAAAGTTGAGAGAGGGAAAGAGAGAGATAAACATGAGAGAAAAATAAAGATCCAAAAATCAGAAATTAAAAACAAAAAACAAAACGTCATGCGCATGAGGTTAAAATAGGTAGAAATGTGGGATAAAATTATCATCCAAATCCATTATCTCTCACCTAATTATATCTTTTAGTATTCTAAATTGTTTTAAGACCCCAACTAGACATACCTATGGACATGGCCTAAAAAGTCGTCTTTCTTGTATTGATTTTTGTTTTAGATAAACAATATTTTTATTTTGATATGTCATTTGAGTTTGTCTATGTGTATAGTGCTAGTGTAAATAATTAACAATTAATTAGGCAAAAATCTTTTCTTAGTAGCATTTGTGAATTGTTCCTTAAATATTTTAGATTTGCCATTTTCTTATATACACATCTACACATTATTACCAAAGTCAATCCTAAAAAGTCGTCTCACTTTAAGACGTCTCTTCGGCTTCTGGTTTGTTTACCGTGTCCAGTTCAACATATATTATACACACAATAATATTCTACGCAAATTAATTAACTACACTAGCCCAATACACATAAACAAACTCAAATGGCAGATAAAAACAAAGATATTGCTTATCTCAAACAAAAATTAAAAAAAAAAAAAAATTTGGGCAGGTAATTGTCCATTTAGTCTTGAAATGTTTGGTTGAGTACGAGCATCTCCAATGGTAAGAACCTATGAGGGATTTTTACTAATATTTATAACTTAAATTTTGCAAAATCAAAAGTTTAGAAACCCCTCATGAGTTCTTATGTTTTACACTTTTACTTAGTCCAATGGTAGAACTTCTATTGAGGTTCTTAAAATTTAAATTTTTAAGAATTTGTGTTTAAATGTTTTGGTTAAAAAATTTATGTGTTTTGGTTCTCAAACTTGTGGTTATGTGTTTTGGTTTTTAAACTTGTGGATATGGTTTTGAAAATTTGTGGTTATGTGTTTAATTGACTGTCACAGGCAATGTAATAGAGGAACAAGTGATTAGGGTTCTCTTATTTCCATACATATAGTTTTTTTTTTCTCATTTTATAAATATCTTAGTTAGAATTTTTAAAAGAAAAATCTTTATAATTAGTTTATCCACGTAGACTTTTCTCTTTTAAAAGTCAACATATTCGAGCAAGATGTTTACTTTATAAATTCTAAGAACCTTACACTTTATTTTCACGGCATAACCAGACCCAAAAAAAAACATTTCAAAACAAAACTGAGAGAGAGTATCCATATTTGGAGGAAAAATAAAAGAATGCAGCAGCCCTATGTGTACCGTTACCCACAAGGCACTAGCCCTTCGGCTCCTCCGCCGCCTCCAAAAGCCAGAGTGATAGTAGATCCAAAGTACTGCTCTCCGCACCCTGTAGATTTGGCGATCGTACGAAAGGTGTTGAAGATAACGGACGGTAACTTCGTGATAACGAATGCGGACGGAAACTTGTTGTTCAAGGTGAAGGATCCTTTGTTTAGTCTTCACGAGAAGAGGATCTTGCTGGATGGTTCTGGAACTAAGGTCTTGACTTTGAAAGGGAAGGTACAAATTAATTAAAACCAGAGCACATAACTTGATATACAATAATAGAGCTAGATTTATTAATATAATTATGATTTGGTGATTGCAGATAATGACCATGCATGACAGGTGGCTAGTGTTTAGAGGAGGGAGTACGGAGGAGGGTGATCTGCTATACACGGTGAAAAGATCAAACATGGTTCAGATAACGACCAAACTTGATGTGTTTTTGGCTGACAACATAGAGCAGAAGAAATGTGATTACAGACTCGAAGGGGTTTGGCTCGAGACTTCTTGTTTTGTCTACGCCGGCGATTCTGACATCATTCTTGCCCAAGTAAACAAACTCTATTTCCTTCCTTTTAGCTTTAATAAGTCCTATGCGTCTCACTTTGGTTTTACGTAAATGGATAGGTTTATATATATCATATATTTTCTAATATATCGAATTAAGTTTTTAATGATATATTTTTCTTACTACAAGTCTAACAGTATATTATAACTATTTAAAATTGAAAAGAAGTTTTTTTTTTTACGAATATAAATAAAATATGAAAAGAAAATAGATGATTATCAGTTACTAATTATATCAAAAATATAACGTTACAAAATGTTACATAGAAAATAAAAAAATTTATTTATGATTATGGACTGGGTTTAATTGATGAGTAGGTGATTCGTGCCACGGCTTCTTTCTATATTGAACATATAAATCTGTTTTCTATAATTTTATGTTTTGGTATGGTTTAGTTTAAATAGAATAAACTTTTTTCTTTTTTCACATCTGGAATAAACATGTTTATACTATATACACCCATCTATATATATATATTATTATGAACTGGAAGTTTGCCAATGTTTTATTAATTGTTAAAACTTGAGAAATAAAAACATTTATTTATGATGAAATAAAAATGGTATGGTTTGTATGGCAGATGCGCGAGAAGAAAACGATGCAGAGCGTTTTCTTCGGAAAGGACAATTTCTGCCTCACTGTTAATCCAAATGTTGATTATGCCTTCATTGCCTCTCTCATTGTCATCCTTGTAGAAATACAAATAAGTCTTAGAAAATTGACATCACAAGTCTTGCTTTTGAATTAAGAAGTTGTGTATTATAGTTAGTAGGCTACAGATTGTATGTTGCGCCTAGTCGACTCATAACTTACTTGGTCGGCAAGTCTTGTCTATGGCTTTGGAGTTAAGTCTTGTGTTGTGTATATTTAACGTATTGAATTGAACCTTGCCCAATGGTTTTGTTAATACATCTGCCAACTGAGCCGTTGTTGGCACATGAACTGTAGTAATTATGAGTTTCACATACATTTATATCGTGATAACATTAACATACCCACATAACACAAATTTTCCTAAACAAATAAAGAAATAGCTTGTACAACAAATAATATAGAAACTTAAAATATTCTTCGGTTTGGGTTTCACGGGCTTTACTTTATAAACGAACTTTAACGGTTCATATTACTTGGTCTGCAAGATACACATCTTGCTCTCAAAGTTATCTCCAATACTCCCCCGCACGACAAAGGTGGGAGGGACATGCAACACAAAATATGCAATCACAAAGCGGAACACTAATATCGTGGATATCAGGTTGAGGAGAGATAAATCATGTCAACAGACTCTTCAGGGTATAAACTTTAATTTTGAAAAGAGAATGGAACTTGAACTTGTCTTCGGTCTTGGTAAAAGGGACTAACAACATCTCATGGGCGCAAATCCTGCAACTCCATAGATAATCGTTCTTATCTCGAACAATCCACAAATTGGACTAAAAATGACTTAAAAACATAAGCATTCTAAACAACACCTCCTTTGTGAGAAATCTAAATTCATATTGAATTTTTTTTTCTTGAAATATTTAAGGATATATCTCATTAAAAATACTTGTGAAAATCTGGACCATAAAACTCAATTATCCAAAATATATCGAATACCTCTTGTCGTAGAAAGCATAATAATTAATTCTTTGGTTTGAGCTTCACATGCTTCACTTTATAAACGGACTTTAACAATCCATATTACTTGGCCCGCAAGATACACATCTTGCTCTCCAATTTATATTTAATAGTAATCAAGCCATCTTTAATAGAATCACTATCAATGACAATCAATTTCTACATGTTTGGTCCTTCCATGAAAAACTGAATTTACTGTAATGTGAATAGATCTTGCCATCACAAAACAAATGTATTGGTTTAGGAGGCGGAAAATCCATATCACTCAACAATTGGCGAAGCCATTTGATCTCTCTTTTGGCTTTAGACATTGCCAGATATTCTTCTCACGCGGAAGAATGTGATACTACTTCGTACTTTTTCCTTTCCAAGAGATAGGCAACCCGCCAAGAAGAGAAACATACTCCTAAAATTTTCTCGTCGTTAGGCAAGCAGCTCAGTTTGCATTGCAGTACACAGAAAGGTCAGGTTTGAGTCAGCTAAAAATAAAATTTCTTGACCAGATGTTCTTTTGAGAAAATGCACCACTCTTATCGAGGCCTCCACGAGACGTTTGCATAAATTGAGACAAGACATAAACATAATAAGAAATATCAGATCTTGCATTAGCAAAATAAACTAAATACACAACCAATCTTCTATAGCTCGATGGAGAAGAGAGAACGTCACTTGTATCCAAACCCAATTTACGATGGTTTTGTTCCATTGGAATATGAACTAGTTTAGAACCGACTAAGCCTGTCTCCGCTACAATTTATAAGGCATACTTTTTTGTGTCATCCTGATACCTTCTTGACTTCGAGCAATCTCAATTCCAACAAAATGTTTGAGCTTGTCTAGTTCATTCATATAAAAAACAGTACTCTTCGAGATAAGTACTCTTGAATCTGACCAAGGCAGCGTTGTTATTTCCACAAATAACCAAATCTTCAACATAAATCACCATGATAATAACAAAATAATGAATAATATGCATATGAATGAATGAATCCCGCTTTAACCAGCTTCTTAATGAGCTTCTTGAACCAACATTGTGGTGTTTGACGCAAGCTGTAAAAAGCCTAGTGTAAACGACACACCTTTGACGGATCAAAATGCGAAAAACTAGCAGAAATTTCATGTTAATTAATCACCGTGAATAAAAGTGTTGTGCACATCCATTTGATGCATCTCCCAATTTTGCACGGTAACAAGCCTCAATAAACACCGAACAATGGTCAATTTAGCTAGTGGAGCATGACGAAAAAATGAGACGGATAACACAACTTGTAAATTCATATTGATACACTTTGAACTATAGTTCTTTTTTCACTTGTTTAATTTGGTGTAATATAGTCTATTTATTTTTCAGTAGGCTTAAACAGAATTCCGAAGCACATGAAAGAGCGATGCGTAAGATGAGAGAAGCTATGAGAGAAATCACAAAAAAATATTGACCAAAGAAGTTAGGTGTGATCGTTGCACATCTTCCAAACTGACATCAAGTTTTATTTTTGTGTGTTTATTGTTACTTTTTCTTGAATGAAATTTCCTTATAATGTTGTAGATAAGGATACCTTCCTCCATACATGTACAAATCTATTTTTCAAAGTAATGCATGACATTTTCATCCTAAGTTAATTTGGGACTTTGTGCTATGTGAATTATTTCAATTACGATCACACAAATCACACCCCGTTTAGATGGCTATAGGTTACAATTACTAATTAAAGTCAATGCTCAAAATTTGTCTCTCACTCCTCAAGAAGTTGTCTTGGCCTTTCTGTTTCCTTTACCGTTTCTTGTTCCACGTTATATACATAATATTGTAACACCTAAATTAATCACACTAGTACAAAAGCATAAACAAATTCATTTGGCACATAAAAAATAACGATATAGCTGTTTTCAGAGCCAAATCAACACATAATGTCTTTATTTAGTCTTGCACTGCTTCGTTGGTTAAGTTTTTACATTCATCATTTTTTTTTCTTCACTCACAAAAAATTAAAAAAAAAGATCGTGAGTTCCCATTTGGTGTAGCCTACCAATTAACTTTTTCTTCTCTTCATTGTCATTTTGAATATATATTTGTTCATGTATAATTTATTTGTAATACTATGGATCCGTGCAGGAAATTAGCAACGCCTTGGTGGTGATCAAAATATGGTTGAGCAAGAATGGCCCGTTACAAACTTAGTTCTCTTAGGTCGTGCCGGAAATGGAAAAAGCAGCACCGCGAACACCATCATCGATCAAAAATATTTTGAAGTAAATTTTCTTGGAGAAGATATGGACCAGAGATGTAAGATGTTCAGAGCTGCAATAAAAGAAGGCCCAATAATCAATGTGATTGACACTCCTGGTATATACTCCATCAAAACTTCATATAAAATCTTACTTCTAACATTATATACACCAAACCGGCATTTAAAGTCATTTGGGAATTGTTTGTCTAAATATAGTTATATTACAGCTGCGATTGGCGGATAAAATACACTGTTGCCAAAAGAAAAGTTGAAATCATTAAAGTCATAATGTAACATTGTAAGTTATACAGGTTTGCTCGAGTCATCTGTGTCCGGAGACTATCTCAGTAAGGAAATAATGAATTGCTTAACTATGGCGGAAGAAGGAATACATGCTGTGTTGTTTGTTCTGTCTATAACAAATCGGATTTCACAGCGGGAGGAGTTCACATTTAATACATTGCAGCACATATTTGATGATAAAATCCTTGACTATTTCATTGTGGTGTTCACTGGTGGTGACGAGTTGGAAGCAGACAACCAGACCTTGGACGATTATTTACGTGAAGGTTGCCCTGAATTTTTGACGGTCTGCTAGCATTCGTTACGATCTTAGCATATATATTTTTTAATTAGTGCAACGATTATGATTTCTGTTTTTTTACTTGGACTAATTACGAATTTCCAGAGAGTTCTCAAACTATGTGGTGGACGAAAGGTCCTGTTTAACAACAAGACAAATGATAAAGGCAAGAGGACTAAGCAACTTAACCAACTTCTAGCCCATGTCACGGATATTAGAAAGCAAAATGGTGGGATACCGTATACAGAAAATATGCACCGTAAGATCAAGGTAAAAAAAAATTGTGCTTGATATGTGCACGTATAAATTGATCATGTATGCTTTCTTTTTATATATAAGTTATATCACTAAGTCTTGAACACGAATTTTTGTAACTATGTATTTCCCATTTCACTAGGTAATTACTTCCCATGTTTAAATTTGTCTATATTAAAATTGAACCAATGAACCTCTTCACCAGCTCCTCAACGGAAGTAAAAACAATTAATGATCTAATTAGTGAAACGGTCATTTCCATCTCATTTAACCATATCCTTACGTGTTCATGTTTTCACTAACAAACTATTTTATAGAAATTGTTACTATATACATTTTTAACTAACAAACTATTTTCTAGAATTTGCTGTTCTATATACATAATAATGGTAAATGTTCTCACTAAAGTGGACAAATCTGAATTAGAGAACTAAATGATGTTAGTTAAACCTTTCAATGAGTAAGCTTCTAGGAGAAGGTTGAAAAACATGGATAGACTTTTTTGAGGGAAAGGGTTTGTGAAACACCCTTAAAAGTAAAAACAGCCCAATTTAAAGTTTTTAAAATGCTCAAATGTTAAACTCTAAACTAACAATTTTTTAGTAGAACTTGATGAATCGTTTCAAAATGCCTGAATGCTACAATACCATTAAATGTGACTTTAAAACGAAGATCATGTGGGTTCTTTTGCTATTCTTACTTTGTAACAAAACGTTCTTCTTGTTGTAATCTTTAAGCTTTCAAAATTATGAAAAACTCAAAGCGTTTAAGATAGTGAACGCTTTGGTGAAAGTTATTGGAAGAGATATATAACCTCCAGTTCGGTAGATTCAAATTCATTCACGCCATTATCTAGTTTGTTTCTCATGTGTATGTCTAGCGTCGTTATCTTGTAATTCATGTGAAATATATCTTGACTCTATTGCAATAGATGTAATAGAAACAACCTATGTAAAGATTTAATTATTGAAAATCCTTGGTTTTTTAGGAAGAGAATGATAAGCTCCGGGTTCAAGAAAGTAATATAGACGCTAAGAACCTTGCAGAAGAAGACTTAGCAATGATGAAGCAGAAATTACGAGTGGATCATGATCAAACCATGAACACGAAGATACAACCGGTAAAATTATATTCATAAACAAATTTCATGCTAATATTGATTATGTATGTAATGCATGCAGTTAATTCAATATTGAATTGTTATTAAGTATGTGAAGAATATGTTAAAACAAAGTACAACAACACTTGAAAGAGAGATGAGTCATATCGAAGACACACAAACCATGAACATGATGGTACATATGGTAAATTTGAATTCATAAACTTTGAAAACTTGAAAAATATTTTTCCAACATTCAATTAATTTCTTATTCTCTGGCTTCCATATAGGTGGAGAATGCTTTAAAACAAAGTGCTATGGCACATGAAAGAGAGATGAGTGAGCTTAAAGACACACTCCTATTGAAAGACACACAAACCATCAACATGATGACGCAAATGGTACATTCTTATTTATAACACTAGGAATCAGGACCCCCGCGATGTCGCGGGAGAAAGTACTTCAAAAATCGTTTAAAAAATATCAAACGAAAAGTCATAATGAATTGTAACAATTTAGATTTTTTTTAGTAATAAATCAATAAATATTTTACGAAAATTATGATAATAAAAACTTTCACAAGCATTTATTAAGTATATTAGTATTAAAAAACATTAATTTGTAACTAAAAACTATTCTCAAGCAAAAGACATCATATAAACTAAAGGTTACAACGGTTTTGATAAATAAGCCAAAATGTTCATTAGTTCTACTAATAAACCAAATGCTACTATGTTAAATTAAACGGTAGCAACAATTCATTTAAATATATTTTAGTAATTAAATTATTTTTTTAAATGATAAACTTTAACCGAAAGACGCGACTGTATATATCAAATATATCCAAAGTTGCAATGGTTCATCAAATACACTAAAGATTACAATGTTTCCTAGAACAAAACCAAATGTTGCAACAATTCAATTAAGTAGTAACATTTTAGTAATTTAAAATTAAAAATTAAAAATAATAATTTATGAAAAGTTACACCGACGGTAGATGATTAAAATGTTTTAAAAAAAAACATTTACATCAGCATACGAATGTAACTACGAATGACTGGTGAGTTATTTCATAGTTTACATCAGCATAGCAAAATGTTTAAATGAATGATATAATTAAGGAGGTTATACTACTAAATATATCCATATGTAAACTATGAAAAACCAATTTTATATGTAGTTTATTAAAAAGAAATTCAATAAAACAACATGACCGTACAAAAATAACTGTAAGAAAAACAACCATAAATATTTAAACGAAAGGTTGCAAGAAAAAGACGCAACCGTTCATATGTGCAAATGGTATTTATTGGAAAAGACATAACCGTAAAAAAATAACCGATTAAAACGAAAATTACGATAAAAAGACGCAACCAAAATAACCGTAAAAAAATAACCGATTTAAACGAAAAGTTGCGATAAAAAGACGCAACCGTTCAGATGTGCAAATGGTATTTATTAGATTGCTATTATATATAGATTTGTTAGTATGAATACTTTACTTCATTTGACGTAGTTAATTTAGTATTATTTGGTTTTATTTCTGGTCGAAATGTGTTAATACATGCAGAGTGCAGAAATATATGAACGACAGATGCGTCAAATGAAAGACATTATTCAACAGAAAGACAGACTAACCATGGAAATGATGGAAAAAATGGTAATTTCATATATAAATTCTATAAGCTTGAATATTTATCTTTCACTTCATACTATTAACTTGATATACTTTGGTTATCTTTTAGATGGAAAATGCATTAAAACAGAGTGAGATAGCACATGAAAGAGGAATGCATCATCAATCCCCCAGAAAGGGAAAGGGTATGACATGTGAATGCAACATTATGTGATGTCGCCAACTCTATTGATAAATATCGAGAACAAAGATTCAAAACTTCCACTTTCCATACTTTCATTTTGTGTGCTATTTTTTATTTTATTCTCTCATATTGCAAGAAACGAGGGTCATATTCATCACGTGTGCAAAGCTTTTTTCCAACATTGTGTGTATAAATGTAGTTATACATTATTTCTCTCAATAAAGGAGGAAGACATATGGATGATGGTAATTTTGTGGTATATTTTGTTATGAGCCTAGTGTCACAAACGTTTCTTAGAATACCAGGAGACTGTCCACAATCTCCACAATTGACCATTTTCGACTAGTTTCACCTGCTTTGAGTTCATTAGGTGATCGGCTCCAACAAAACAGACTTACTCCCGAATAACTTAGTAGATATGTTCGACATTTATAATAATGCATTAGCCAAAGTAAAAATGAAAGAACAGAACCTAAATATATTCATCACATTATTTACGAGTGGCATATATTTCGTCATATTCATCGTAAACCCTAAAAGTCAAATGTCAACTCTTTCCTCATTGCCTTTTAAGGCTCTTAAAACATGCAGATGCATGAGATGAGACTAAAATAAAAAGTTCATATAATGCAACTTGAAATAAAGATTCATTTTGTTTGAGAAAATAATCGGACTTCACATGATGCAACTTCAACAAAGTTTTAAAATAGGGTCTATAGCTAGTTTCGACATTCTTACAGTATATATAATCGCAAAATAATGATTTTCTTTTAAAAAGAAATTATTTCTTTTGCAAAAGATAATTTAATAGCGCCGAAACATTTAGTACAAATTTACAAAAAGGTCCATATATACATATTCATGTTTAAACTCAATTAATAACAAAGAAACAAAAAATTACATTAATCGTTGATAAATCAGTAGATCAATATTTTTGCGAAATAAGGAGATGAAATAACAGAACCTAAATATTCATTGTAGATTCACTAAGAGCCATATTCCTTCATGTTCATCCAATCATCCTAAACCCTTAAAAGTCAAAAATCAAATGTCAACCCTCTCCTCGTGGCCTTCTCAGACACCTTAATTGATATGCCGATCCATATGTATGTGACTTAGTGTTTTTAGTGTTTTTTAATTGTTTTTAAGATTACAAAAATGAAAAATCCATATAATGAATGCAATTGGAAAGAAATATTCATTTTTTTCTTTGAAAAAAATATATATAATGCAACTTAAACAAAAAAAACTCATACAATGCAACTGTCTTTTGGCCACGAAAAGTTCTATATATGGCTATCCCATGTTCCAAGTTAGTTTAATAACTAAATATATTACTCAATCGGAGACAAAGTAGGAGCTAATAATGTTTTTTTTGTCAACCCTACCATATTTTTATTTTCTATTAATTATTCAACTTAAACACCTCTTTTTATTTTCTATTAATTATTCTTTCCATTAGTATTAACATTTTTTTTCTTGTATTTTATCACAGATTAATATTAGATAAACTAATAATTTTTTTGTCAACCCTACCAAAAAAAATAATGTGTTTTATCAATTCTTTTATTTTTTTTGTCAACCACACATTAATTAAAATATTACTCTATGGTTGGTTGTCCAATCAGGAGAAATAGTGTTTACAAAAGTAACTTCATTAAATAAAAATCTAGAAGAACGGGCTAAGCAGTCCGTCTTATCATTACATAAACGATAAATAAAAGAAAGTGAGAAGGAGGGGAAGGAGACACGGAGCAAACCAAAATCATCTACCAGATTTGAGAAAGCGGGCTATTCTTCAGATGACTGCACCATCAATACAGTTTAGTCAATTCTTTGAAGATCCATTTTCTACAATCTTTGGTGACATTTAACGATCATTTGAAGTCGTCATCAATTTTGTTGATGTCAAATAACAACGATCTCCTCGATATAGATGAAACAAAAATAATTGCATCGCACATGTCATAATCTAGTCATTTATAATATTTTTTTTTTATTTTTTAAAGTCATAATTATTACCAATTTGGTTTCAAAGTCTGAATAGCCAAAAACTCTTAATGCAAAGGTTTTTACAGTAAAAATTCTTACAAAACAATTATAGTTAAATTCTCTAAAGACAAAAGTAACCGTCATTAACAATAGACCCCAACAATTTCTAATACTTTTTATGAATTAAACCTGTCTGAACAAAATAAACTCTATGCCTAGAAAAATTATTAATAATAAAAGCTTCAAAACCATCAAACGACAAATCCTAAGCTATGTAGTGAAACACAAATGAAGAGAAATAATGTTAAACGATATTCGAAAACTATATATATATATATAAGTTTAAAGGCATAATTAAGTTATTTAAAGCATATTAACGAGTAAAAATGTTGGTGGTAATTCTGCAACGACATTGCGATTAAACATCCATTCCACAACATTACGATTAAACAATGTTCAAGAATGTTTTAGGCACTAAACGGATGATATCTAATTCATCACGCCTAAAATGCATAATAAGAGTCTAGAAGATTGTAGACGATTGAGAATTTTCCAACAAAAATAACGCGATTTTCCAAAATCCCGGTGATTAAAGGCGGTTTAGGCCTTGACGATGCTTAAAATTTAGTACAAAAAATATAAGATTTAATTATATTTTTAAAAAATGAATTTCAGAAGTTCTATTTAAGCATGAAAACTAGCTTCGTCGATTAACTACTTCAGTCATCTAACATCTGCCAAAATTTGACGAGCACCCGAAAGGCTTTCCTCTTTAAAATCAAGTTTGTCCTTTTCTCACTATTTTTTTTCTCTTTTGTTGCTATAACTTTGCATCTATCAATTTTTATGGTTTAACTATTTCTGTACTCGAGTTCAGAAGTTGCCTAAGATGTAGACTTAGAAAAAATTATGAGTATTAGATCTGTTAGTATCCCATATGCTTCTCATAACTCACAAGTCCTAAGGGTTTACGCTTTAATTAACGAAACTTGTTTCTTTTTCTCAGATGGTGAAAAACATTAAAATAGTTGCGGAAGCGCAAGAGAAGCTCTTTGATAAAAGAGAAGAAGCTCGTGAGAATGAAAAACATGATATGAAGAATAACTTGGATGAGCTGAAAAGACGTATGCATGAAGAAAGTCTTCAAGAATGCCGCATTCTCTAATCAATCATTGCTAAGCATCTTTTATATACACAAGCTTTCGGGCTTTCTGCTTGTTATGAGTCTGCTTTTGCTTATGTTTTGAATTCCATCTATGTTATTTCCCTTAATTGATTTGGTAAGTCTATTTACAAAGCTCATATGCTTCTTGTTTGCACTAAAGATAAGTGCATATGAGCTTTGTAAGGAGACACATTTTGTTTGAGATTTAATTATAAAGAGTCGAGAAAGAGTTTTTTTTTCTCAAATACTCTGTTTCGGTTTTCGACTTGGAATTAAAAAACATTTCAAGAGCTTCATTGTAGTCCGAGTATTCATAGAATTGATTGGAGCTTTCTCTTAAATTTGGCTCTTATTAGGTTTTGGTATCAGAGTATTGGGAAGTCAATCCTGCCAGGTAAAGAAACCTCATAAGTTCATTATACAATTTGTTTTCTTTATGTCTTTAAGGAAAGTAGTAGGGAAAGCCTTGATTTGTCTACATATATCAAAGTCCACAAAATAAATGAAAAATATACAGAAATTTTCAAATCAGCATGGTCTCTTTCTTCTTTCAGCAGTTGTAAAGGTAAAAGAGAAATAATATATTAAATCTGAGAATTTTGGTCTAGTGCATTCACATTGAAATCAATCATCATCTTATCATCATCTTATCTTACCATATGAATATTAGGTATGCTGATCAAATTTTCATTTTCGTGATGAATATCTTCTTAAGTTGTTGAATTCTCAATAAAATGTCTAAAAGTCAGAAAATAGTAGAGAAAAGAAGAAAGCTATTGTTTCTTCTTAGGAATCTTGTTAATTAACAAGAAAAGTTAACCAAAGAAGGCTTAAACTAGGAAAAGAAAAGAACAGCTCATATAGGAGCTAGAAAACCAAATCCAGAAACAGAATTTTAAATACAATTTGTTTAAATTCTGTTTAATCAAAGTGAGCACTTGTGTCATACTTTATCTTAGAGTGGAGAGTAAGTAAGAGGAACAATAGTTAACATTGGTTTGATCCTAAAAAAATGTCAACGACACGTGTTGTTAAACAAGATATATATGAAACAAGTGCTCACTTTGATTAAACAGAATTTAAACAAATTGTATTTAGTATTTACAATTCTATTTCTGGAGTCGGTTTTCTAGCAATTTAAAAATGTTTAACATTGGTCATTGTTGGGGTCGGATCCCACACACTTTCGGTAGGATCCACTTGGATCTGTCCACGCGCGTCATTATTACACAATAATCCTCTTGGATTTCTAAATACTTTATTGGACTTGACCGGTTGGGAGTTCGATTAAGTTTACCAAAGGAGTTCGATCTTTACCAGTACGGAGTTCGCTCTTATTCAACATACAGTTCGTATAGAGAAAGACCGAAGCGAGGAGAATATTGTTCAAGGCTCGCGGTAGCATCAAGGCACGGGAGTTCGGAGTCAGCAAGAAAGAGTTCAGAAGCCCCACGCGAAGCCCGAGACAAGGTTCAAATTCAAGCCGTTTCGGTCAAAATGTAACTTATGTGATTAATGCGGATCAATATGATTACGAGTAGTAAATAGCCGCATTAATTATGTTTTTATCTATAAAAACAACCTCAAACGCATGTGTTTGGGGGAGAGACAACCTTTTACCTCTTACTATCAAGCAATACAACATACTCTTTCTTTTACAAATTTCGCAAGGCTTTTTACTGTTTTTGTTCTTATCAAATTCTTTCGCTTTATTTAGTTTCTTGGTTACTTTCCTGTTCGAATTCTTATTTTCATCTTTTGATTTTAGAGTTTTTCTCCACAAAAATACTTAAAGACAATCGAGTGTGAATCCTACATCCACATTTTGGCGCCGCCTGTGGGGAGTTACCGCAAAACTCTTTAATCTCAAAATCTCTCTTTTTCAAACCAAGAAACTATGGCTGATCAGCAAACTTTGAGCAATGCAATTGCCTTGCTTACTCAGTCAACCACCGATCTGACCAATCAGATGGGTACACTCGCTAATACCAACGCAACTTTTGGTGAAAGGTTAAACTCAATCGAGCAAACTTTGACGAGTGTTCAAACCACCCAGACGAATTTGTCAAACGCGCAGAATACTATTTCGAGACGTTTAGATAATTTGTCCTCAGCGCGAACGACAACGTATCCGCGCAGGCTATTCCAGACTCCCGCACAAAACAGGGCCGGGAGCACTCAAACTCCTCCTGCAGGCCGTCCTGCTAGTACTAGCAATCAGACAACCGTAGGAGTTGGGTCCAACCCAACCGGGGATGAAAATCCCCAAAATCAGGGAAATCCTGCTATTGCAAAGGACTCCTTATGGAAGATCATGATGTCATCCTTTCAGATGATTTCGTCAAAGTTCTTCAAGAGCTTGATGAGATGAAGTCGAAGTTTAATCAGGCGACCAGTTCGGCACCTGAGATCGATCGAGTAATCGAAGAAACTCGACGAACACCCTTCACTTCGAGAATCTCGAACCTTCGGATCAAAGATTCTCGAAAGGTCAAATTACCAACTTACGATGGTAAAGGTGATCCTAAAAATCACCTCGCTGCTTTTCAGATCGCTGCTGGCAGAATTGATCTAGAACCAGATGAGGAAGATGCCGGATATTGCAAATTATTTTCCGAGAATCTTTCCGGACCGGCTCTGTTATGGTTCACTCAGTTGGAGCCTGAATCTATTGATAGTTTTAAGGAATTGTCCTCCGCATTCCTAAAACAGTATTCCATGTTCATGGAAAAGGCAACCTCTGATTCAGATCTATGGAATTTAACCCAAGGTCAGAACGAACCACTTCGCAAATATATCGCTAAATTCAAAGAAGTGATAGCCAAAATTCCTGGGGTATCGCACGCTGCTGCCCTTTCTGCTTTAAGGAACGGACTCTGGCATGAATCTCGATTTCGGGAAGAAATCATCGTCAGTCGTCCGAGCACTATCCAAGATGCTTTATTCAGAGCTACTAATTGGATGGAGGCAGAAGAAGAAAAGCTTAGCCTCGCTAAAAAGCATCGGCCAGCAAAATTGGTCGTTGGAAATCCAACTAAAAAATACGAACCAAAAGATCAAAAACGGTTCGGAGTTAATCCTGCTACTAACGCCGTAGGAAAACCCTCCTCAAACAAAGGAAGATACAATTCTCCTAATACCTGGGTTAGAGATGAGAGTGCCTATTGCGATATTCATAGAGTAAATGGGCATTCCACCAAAGATTGCAGCGTACTCAAAAAGCACCTCACCGAACTGTGGGCGGCTGGAGAGCTCGCTAATTTCAATATCGAGGAGTTTGTGGAATCTTATCATAAAGAAAAACAAGATTCCGAAGCGTCTAATCCTCCTGAAAAGAAACATAAGCCCAATGGGCCCGGAACTCCGAACACTCGTAAGAAAAGGATCGATGTTATAATGGGAGGATCCAAATTATGCCGAGATTCGATCAGATCAATCAAAAGGCACAAGAAATCAGCAGCAATTCAAACCGCTGTGGGTTTCCAGTCAAATGAACAAACACCTTCTATCTCTTTCGATAATTCAGACACTCAAGGATTAACAGGACCTCATGATGATGCTCTTGTGATAACTTTAGATGTTGCGAACTTCGAAGTAACTAGGTGTCTAGTTGATACCGGAAGCTCCGTAGATCTCATATTTCTAAGCACTTTGCAAAGAATGGGAATCAGTAAAGCCGATATTATCGGTCTGCCAGCACCATTGGTAGCTTTCACAAGTGACACTTCCATGTCCTTAGGAAACATAAAACTACCAGTACTTGCCGCAGGGGTTCCAAAAATCGTGGAATTCATTGTTTTCGACCGACCGGCCGCTTACAACATAATTCTCGGAACTCCGTGGATTTACCAAATGAAGGCTATACCTTCAACTTATCACCAATGCGTGAAATTTCCTACTCCAGCAGGAATCAGAACCATTCGAGGAGATCAGGAAACATCGCGCTCTTGCTACCTCATGGGACATTGTTTAAAGCTCAAATAGCAATTAATGATAAACGCGAAGCAAGAGAGCACCTCGCGTTACCCAAGTGGTCTCAGCTCGAATGAAGTTACTACTGAAATTGAAATTGATCCCGAATTTCCAGATCGAAAAGTAAAAATCGGTACTACTTTAGATTCAGAAATCAAAGATCAATTGGTAACCTTCCTAAAGGAAAATAAACATACTTTCGCCTGGTCGGCAAAAGATATGCCCGGAATCGACAAAAGTATTATCACCCATGATTTAAACGTTGATCCCAGTTTTAAACCGATAAAGCAGAAAAGAAGAAAACTGGGTACTGACCGAGCTCAAGCGGTCAATGACGAAGTTGATAAGCTTTTGAAAATTGGTTCAATTAGAGAAGTGAAATACCCGGACTGGTTAGCAAACCCCGTGGTAGTCAAAAAGAAAAATGGAAAGTGGAGAGTATGTGTCGATTTCACTGACATTAACAAAGCATGTCCAAAAGACAGCTTTCCTCTCCCTCATATCGATCGGCTCGTAGAATCAACGGCCGAAAACGAACTCTTAACATTTATGGATGCATTCTCTGGATATAATCAGATCATGATGAATCCTGAAGATGAAGAGAAAACATCCTTCATAACAGATAGAGGAATCTACTGTTATAAAGTTATGCCATTCGGTTTAAAAAATGCCAGGGCAACATACCAACGTTTAGTTAACAAAATGTTTGCAGAACATTTGGGCAAAACGATGGAAGTTTATATAGATGACATGCTCGTGAAATCCCTTAAGAAATCCGAGCACATCACACATCTCGAACAGTGTTTCAAAATTTTGAACAAGTTCGGAATGAAATTAAATCCAGCCAAATGCTCCTTTGGCGTGCCTTCCGGAGCATTTTGAAAGGGAACAAAAATGTCTCCCCTTATATCAAATTTTGAAAGGGAACAAAAAATTTCGGTGGGATGATCAATGCGAAGCAGTATTTGGTCAACTCAAAACTTATCTGACAACACCGCCGATTCTCGCAAAACCTGAATCAGATGAAAAACTTTATCTCTACATTTCAGTCTCTAACCATTCCGTAAGTGGGGTGTTAGTTCGAGAGGACCGAGGTGAACAAAAGCCAATTTTTTACATAAGTAAATCTCTTACTAGTCCAGAAACGAGATATACCATGATAGAAAAATTAGCTTTAGCAGTAGTCATATCTGCTAGAAAGCTCAGACCTTATTTCCAATCTCATCCGATAGAAGTTTTAACTTCTCATCCACTTCGCTCAATTCTTCACGGTCCAAGTCAGTCCGGAAGATTGGCGAAATGGGCAATCGAACTCAGCAAGTACGATATAGAATACAAAAGTCGGACTAGCGCAAAAGCACAAGTCCTGGCTGATTTTCTAACCGAACTACCATTAGATGATGGAATCTTTGTTGAAACGGACTCCACATGGAAATTACATGTAGATGGCTCTTCTTCTAAACAAGGATCCGGAATCGGTATTAGGCTCGAAACTCCGACAAAGGAAATAATTGAACAATCATTTCGATTAATGTTTCCAGCTTCGAACAATGAAGCAGAATACGAAGCTCTTTTAGCAGGACTTCGGCTTGCTCTTGCAATAGGAGCAGAAAAAATAATAGCTTATTACGATTCTCAGCTAGTTGTAAACCAGTTCGCTGGAGATTACGAAGCTAAGGCTCCTCGAATGGAAGCTTATCTTTCGGCTGTCAAAAAATTAGCCGGATAATTCAAAGAATTCGAATTGGTTCGAATACCTAGAGGAGAAAATATTTCGGCAGACGCTTTAGCTGCCCTAGCTTCTACCTCAGACCCTGAACTCAAACGAGTTATCCCAGTTGAATGTATTTCTTCGCGAAGTATTTCGGTTGAAGAAACAGAAAACGATAACGTTTCGGAGGCCGAATGCATCGAAATTCCAAAACTAAGTTCTGGAAATGAAAATAGTTCACTTGTCATCACCAGATCACGAAAAAAGTCTCAAGATGACGAACTTACTCCACCATTGGAACTTCCAAAAAGAAAGCCAAGAAAAAAATTAAAGGATCAAGAGGTTCCCATTAAAGAACCGTCTCAAACCGAGCAGTCACTTCCAGTGGATGTGAAGGTTCAGGAGACAATCGAAGATCCTGATATTCCTTCCGAACCCGAACCAAGGAAGTTTATACTCAAAGATAATACTTTCGCTAATGATTGGGGGGCTGACTGGAGGGTACCCATCAAAAATTTCATTCTTAATGGAGAACTACCATCGAACAAATGGCAAGCTCGCAAATTAAAAATCATCAGCGCTAAGTATTGTATAATAAAAGAGTCATTATACAAGCGAGGCGTCAGTGATCTGTATCTTTTATGTATATTCGGACCCGAAGTTGAAATAGTGACAAGCGAGGTCCACGAAGGGCTTTGTGGTAGTCATTCCTCGGGACGAGCAATGGCTTTCAAAATCAAACGGTTAGGATATTTCTGGCCAACTATGATTTCAGACTGCATCGATTACGCCAAACGGTGTAAAAAATGTCAGATGCACGCTCCCCTTATTCACCAGCCATCTGAAATTCTATCATCTATATCCGCTCCATACCCTTTCATGAGGTGGTCAATGGATATAGTCGGTCCGATGCATCGTTCAACACGAGGCGTCCAATACTTATTAGTTCTAACGGACTATTTTTCCAAATGGATTGAAGCGGAAGCTTATATAAGCATACAGGATTCCGTAGTAAAGACATTCTTGTGGAAACACATTATTTGTCGCTATGGGGTTCCCTACGAAATAGTAACGGACAATGGTCCTCAATTAATTTCAAATGATTTTGAAGATTTTTGTTCCGCTAGGAGAATAAAACTTAGCTACTCAACGCCGAGGTATCCTCAAGGAAATGGACAAGCGGAAGCTTCCAACAAAACCATTCACAGCAATCTTAAAAAACGCTTCAACGCTCGAAAAGGTGGATGGTATGACGAGCTGCAACCTGTGTTGTGGGCTTATCGAACAACCCCGAGGCGAGCAACAGGTGAAACTCCATTCTCATTAGTTTATGGGATGGAAGCCGTAGTCCCAGCCGAGCTGAATGTTCCAGAATTGCGCCGGAGCGAAGCTCCACTTAACGAGGAATCGAATTCTAAATTATTAGAAGATGTTCTCGATACAATCGATGAAAGGCGAGACCAATCCCTTATTCAACTTCAGAATTATCAACAGTTGACCGCTCGATACTATAACTCAAAGTTGAAAAACAGACCTTTAAATGTAGGAGACTTTGTTTTAAGGCGAGTGTTCGATAACACAAAAGAAGAAGGAGCTGGAAAACTCGGTATTAACTAGGAAGGCCCTTATCAAATCACTGAAAAAATCTGAAACGATATATACCGTTTACAAGACCTTGATGGAAATCCCGTTCAAAGGCCTTGGAACATAATCAACTTGAAAAAGTTCTATTGCTAAAGCAAACACATTCGAACTACGATTTGGCTTGATCCTATTTTGGGTACGTAGGCAGCTCGTTAAAAACGAGTCCAGCTATAATATAAAAATAAAAATATTATTTCAAATTATGGAATCTTATTTTGGGCTTGAATATAGAGTACATTGCAAACAATGTATAAATAAATATTTATAGCTAAACTCAGATTTAGAAGGGTCTTGAATTACAGAATAACTCCGCTCCTTGACCAGCGAGGTCAACGATGCTCATAATGCAACCTGGCATGTTTCCGTACTCTTGAAGTCCCAGTTCGATCCAATCGGAAGGATGGGCTTCGAGGCAATGAAGCTCGCGAGCAATGTCAAGGCAACGCTTCCCTAGTTCCCTTCTCTTCTTCTTAATCTCCTTTTTCTCGTCCTCGAGCTCGTCATGCCGAGTGATAAGCTGAAGAAAATAAAATGCCACGGTTAGCAATAACAAAAAGAGTAAAATCACTAGGATGGAAAATACCTTGTTGATAAACTCCTCGGCCTTGACACGATCTTGGGCTGACAGTCTCTCGATTAATACGATCGGAACCTGAATGCTGGTTCCCTTCCTCAATATTCGTGACCCTTCCGGTTCGTCAGCTCTTCCCGTTTTTGTAAGCTCGATGTCTGGTTCTCCCGGAAGATCGTCACTTATCAATTTGGATGAATCAGAAGGTTTCTCTGAAGAATTTCCTTCCTCAAACATTTTTGTAGAATTGTTGTTGAAATTCAATGACAAACTACACCCACTTTATACTCGAAAATTTATTCGATTACATTTAAGAGGATTAATTGACGATTTCCCAAATCTGAAATTACTACTTTCGTGGAAAATGTAGTCGAGTTAATTGCTAATTATATTCCCTAGATTAAACGCATTAAATGAGATTTGAATAATCGGCGAATTGAAAGCGAAAGAGGGAATGTAATTAATATCGTTGGGCAACTAGCCCAATAGAATATTACAAAATAAAAAAATAAATAAATAATAACTAAGAAGGAGGAGGGTTCGTAGAAAGGACTTCGTCAGATGACGAACCGCTTTCACGCTCGTCGGGCTCGAGGCTCCTTTGGTAGATGTCCCAGTACTTCTTCAGAAACCTGATGTGTTCTCGAAGACAGCTTGGAATACGAGCGATAGAGTCAAATCCCCCCCTCTCCTTATATAGAAAAAAAATATGTAAGGACACTCACTCGAGTATTTATTGAAAAGAAAGTTGAACGTCAGTCCATTGATTTGACAGTTACTGTCTTTCGATTTTTGCGTGCATGCACAAACAAGACCTACGAAATATAGGTCAATCAAGTATCACTTAACACCTAGTAGGCAAAACTTAATTTCGAGCTCGAAATTCGAAGTCAATCAATAAATGGTATCACACCTTTTTCTTAGAGATAACGAATAGTTCTCACTGGAAATTTCTCTAAATCGAACACATTCGAAGTATTGCGAAGTGTTCTAGTAAGCCGAGCTCTAACCTCGCAACCGAGAGACCGAGGAAAAATTCCAATGTTTTTCCTTTTAAAAAGGCAAGTAGGTCTGATCAGCCTATCTCTCCTATAATCTTAAACCATTTCGGTTAGGAGGACTTTGCAAACCCTCCAGGTAAAATCGATGGTTTCCACCAAAATTAAATATTTCTTCCTAAAGAAATTTTAATTAAACCCCCTTGGGAAATTTATTCAAAATAATAATAAAAGCCCCCTTGGGCAAAGAAAAACTCAAAAGTAATAAAACGGCCCCATGGCCAACAAGGCAAATTTCATGTCTTAAAAATTAAAGGGACAGTCCCCCACATAAGGTGAATGCAATCACCATCATTCATTCATAGGCGAACCGCCTTCTTCTCTTGCTTGACTTGAGACAAGAGCACCCCCGACGTCATCGTCTTGAGTCGTGAGAACCACTTCAGGATTAAGCGAGCTAACGTCTTGAGGAGTTTCGTTCCTCGATTCAACATCATCCCCCATAATCGAGGAGGTGACAAGTCCCTGATCAGAGGGCCCCTGAGCTCGTCCCGAGGAGATTCTGTCAACATTGGTTCCGAACTCATTAAAATGAGCGCTGGGAGAACCGATTAACATCATCTCGTCCAGAGACGAACCTATATTTGGTTCAGTCAGCGGAGGGGAATCAGCGAACTCAGAAGCAAACTGCTGCAAATTCAAATATGGCTGAGGAGCGGTATTTAGCTTAGCTTCAGTCTCAGCTAGCTCGGCACCAACCGTTTGTTTCTCTTCAGCCAAATCGACTTTTCCGTCCTCTATCTCTTTGATCAAATCGAGGTTGCTTTTAATTTCATCGCGTTCGGAGTTAAGCTTGTTCCAAGCTTTGTCTGCAGCGATAAATTCCTACACAGCGAGAAGAAACTTTTGCCCAGCTCCCTTAACCTCCTTCCGAGCATCATGAGATATTTTGCGAACATCACGATCTTTCAGTTCGGAAAGAGACTCATTTTTGCGTTCGAGCTCCTCAGCAGCTGCTTTAACCTTGTTAAGCTCTGATCTCAGAAGCTCAATCTCGCCTTTTGCGAAGTTATGATCAGCGAGGGCAGTCTCTAGCTTTTGCTCTGTCTCAATCAAAGTCTTCCTTGTCTCCTCGCCGGATCTTTCGAGTCTCTCGATCTCTTCCCGGTGAGCCGAGTCGAGGCCAGCAGACTCCTGCACAAGCCGACTGGAAGGTTGCAGTTTCTCAATCTCTCCTTCAGCGGCAACAACTTTCTTGGAAACTTTGGCGAGCTCCTCTTCGTAAAAGTTGACGATGCCATTCACATCCAGAGTTGCCTAATGAAAGAGGATTCATCTTTTAAAAAAAAAATTTCTTTCAAAATCGGTTGTTTAAGGATGCAAATAGTCAAACCTGGGAAGAATGAAATGAATGACTGATGTACATCTTTTTGATATCAGGCTTCCACCAATCAAAGGATGGAAGCTTCTTCCCAACACGGGTGTGGAAGCACTTAAACATATTCCCGATCTTCTCTTTATTTGGAATGAAGTTAGTTGTGTGAGAATTGAGTTTTCTTTAAAAAGAGAGTCTATTAATCTCAAACAACAAGATGATAATTAAAGGTTACCTGCTTGGGACGAAGCTCTGGCTACCAGTCCTGAGTTCGGAGATGATCGAACCCTAGAGGTATTGCCTCGGGGGCGTCTAGGGGGTAACATCCCTGAACCCAGCGGTTCCTTCAAAACATCTCCTGAATCAGGATTTACATCCTGAGCTTCAGCAGGTTCAGGAATTGGCAGATTCGAAGGAGCGGCTTTGCCCTTCCTTGTGCTTTTGGGACGTCCCTGGGGCAGGAGTTCAAGTTCCTCGGCCTTCCTCTTCTTCATGAGAGAAGAATCACTAGCGAGGCCTTCCTCCTCAGCGGTGGCAGCGACCATGTTGTCTGCTGCTGGGATGGAGGGAGAAGCATTGTTTACAACAACCGCCATTGACTTCGAACCTTCAAGAGATCCGTCGTCAACCAGGAGAGTTTTCCGGTAAACTTTGTCGTCTCCGGTGGAAGTTGCATTTTTCTTATCTCTCCCAACTAGAGAAATCTGATCTTTGATCTTCTTGTTTGCTTCTTTGATCTTTCTCCTATCTCGGGCGTTCAGACTCGAGAGATCTACCTCAGCAGGAGGAGGGTCGACGAGGTTAGTAAGGCCCATTCTGACAGAAAACCCGGCACCGTGAATTCTTTCCAAAGTAAAAGAATTCCAATTAACTGGCCTCTCCAAGACGGCCTTGTAGAAGTTGAGAAAATCGATGGATGGGACCGGTCGAATTTGGGGACCTGCGAGAAAACAAGGAAATGTTAAAACGCAGTTTGAAATAACATAGGAAATTTATTCAGTTAAGTCCTAGTTTCTACCCAAATTCAATGACCAATGGACTCGAAGGAGTTCAGAAGAATTCTGAATAGTAAAGTTATTTATGCGGAAGAAGAACCAAAACTTCCTCCAGGCGTTATCCTTTACGGGCAGGCTGTCAATAAGACTCTGATCCGCGATCGGATAAAGGGCATAATACCCAGAAGTTCGGGATTCGCGAGCCTGGAAAAGTTCCAAGAGTTCGCAAAGTCCCAGCGAGTAGCCAGCCTCCGCCGCAACAGTAAAGGTACACAAAAGATACCGGAGCATGTTGGGCGACATCTGAGAGAAGGCAATTCCCAGATGGTTGAGGTAGGTGAGAAGTATCTCGGGAAGGGGAAAGAATAAGCCGCACCCTTTGAAATAAATTTCATAGGCGCAGCAGTAACCCTCTCGCCCCGACTCAGGAGACTCGAAGGGCTCCAGAACTATCATCTCCACCTCAGGGGGGATGTGACATAGTCTGCGAAGATCCTCAAGAGAATCGACAGTCGATTCACTCTGAGGGTGAAGATCAAACTCGTCTCCGGTATGGATTTGAGGTTCGGATCCTTCACCCATGAGAGCTTCGAAGTCATCAACTTCATACTCGCGAAATTCGGAAGAAAGGTTCGACATTTTACAAAAAGGATTTTTTACCGAAAAGAAACAATGACTTCTGTAATAAGAATGAAAGTTCTCTAAGTAAAGAAGATAAGATGGAAAAGTAATTTTACCTCTTAGAACCCTAAAGTATGATGGGAAACCGCCTCGAGAGTATTGGGAAGTGGGACAGTTTTCCCCGTGGTATTAATATAAAATTAAGAAATTAATGATGACGGTTGTCAGGGAAATCAAATCATCTGATTATCCGAGATCGGCGTAACAGCGTAAAACATGGAGAAATTCCAGAATGTTAAAGATCTCGAGTCATTAATTACTGTTTACTTAAGTCTTCCAAGCCGAGCACTCAGCTCGCAAGACTTGGGGGGCTAAATGTTGGGGTCGGATCCCACACACTTTCGGTAGGATCCACTTGGATCTGTCCACGTCATTATTACACAATAATCCTCTTGGATTTCTAAATACTTTATTGGACTTGACCGGTTGGGAGTTCGATTCAGTTTACCAAAGGAGTTCGATCTTTACCAGTACGGAGTTCGCTCTTATTCAACATATAGTTCGTATAGAGAAAGACCGAAGCGAGGAGAATATTGTTCAAGGTTCGCGGTAGCATCAAGGCACGGGAGTTCGGAGTCAGCAAGAAAAAGTTCGAAAGGCCCACGCAAAGCCCGAGACAAGGTTCAAATTCAAGCCGTTTCGGTCAAAATGTAACTTATGTGATTAATGCGGATCAATATGATTACGAGTAGTAAATAGCCGCATTAATCATGTTTTTCTCTATAAAAACAACCTCAAACGCATGTGTTTGGGGGAGAGACAACCTTTTACCTCTTACTATCAAGCAATACAACATACTCTTTCTTTTACAAATTTCGCAAGGCTTTTTACTGTTTTTGTTCTTTTCAAATTCTTTCGCTTTATTAAGTTTCTTGGTTAGTTTCTTGGTTACTTTCCTGTTCGAATTCTTATTTTCATCTTTTGATTTTAGAGTTTTTCTCCACAAAAATACTTAAAGACAATCGAGTGTGAATCCTACATCCACAGTCATCATCATCATCCTCATTTGAATGGACCCATCATTGTTCGATTGATTAAAATATGTCCTCAAAGAGATGTTTATATGAATTTTCCTAAGTACAATGAAATTTCAAGTTCCATTGTAGCACTAGGCTTCCCTGTTTCCATCAATATAAACTACTTTGATTCAAACCCAAACTTGGTTCCATATGCGATGCCTCAACAGTTTAAAGTTTGGAACAATCTGATTCATCTGTTAACTCCGGGTGAGAGTTCACACTGTTAGGGTACCATGGAGCGATTGATAGATAACCAAATGGGCCTACGTAATCATTTGTGGCAGTGGGGGCTTCCGTTTGGGTGGCTACTTCTCAATTTTTCTAGTTCTAACATTCCTTTTTGGTAATGTTTAAACATTTCATGCAATTTTAGTTAACGTGCAACTACATGGTCAATACAAAGAGGATTTAATTTCTTTATACACTCATGTTAGTAATCATGTTGGGATTCTATAGCAAGACTTATCGCAATGCCTTGTGTGTGTGAATATAACTTCATAGGATTGATGGTTCACAGCAAGTTTCACCATTTACCAAGTTGCTTCGGAGATTATCACTCAAAGAGTTGTTAAACACTTTGTATGGGAAACCGGCATTTTTATACCTCTAAAAATGTAAAATTTATACCTAACTATATCGTCGTACTAGAACATACCTCAAGTAGTGAAACATTTGAATTTCATACGTGCACTTATGTTTTGTGCAAAATCATGCATATGCCGTAAATCTCGACTACGTGGAATTAATCCACTTATGCACCTACGTGAATTTGTTTTATACGAGTTTGGTTAATGTTAAAGTATAAATTCCTGATAAATCGAGATTTGATATTTTATGTTTTTATTTTGTTTTAGACATAAAATATTAAATCTTGACATATGTTGTTTTGTGTTAAAACATGCTTCTATTGATACAATGATATTATAACTATAAACATTAACGATGAATTGGTAACTAAAATGGCATTCATTATTGAAAAACATAAACAATCTAATATGTGTTTTATAGACAAACTAATTGAATACTCCCTCCGTTTCAATTTAGTTGTCGTTTTAGGATTAAAATTTTGTTTCATAATAGTTGTCGTTTTAAGTTTTCAATGCAAATGTTTGGTGAAAATTCCTGTTTTATCCCTACTGTTTTAATGTTTTGACCAATGAAATTTTTTATAAAATATATTAATAAAGGGTAAAACAGAAAATTTAATGTTTTTCTTAATTTGTGTGAAAAAACCTTAAACGACAACTAAAACGAAACGGAGGGAGTAACATTTTATGTTGATACTAATTACAAATAGAGTACAATACATTATTAGAGAATAAAACTTGACATATTTAATGTATGGCAATTTAGGAAAAACAATTAATTCAAAACAAATGATGATATTATTTTGCCAAAAATTGAAGTAACGCACATAGTCAGATATAACACTTTATAATAGTTAATAGTAATTGCCAAATAATTACTCTCATAAATTTTCAACAAATAAATAAGTCAAACTTTCGATATTTATTGGACTTTGTTATCTTACCTAAAATCAGTTATATAATAATATGGAAATGTTCTAAGGCTTGGCTATAAAAAGAAGACTACTTTCATCATTATACACATCCTTCAGATTTACTACATTTTCATTTATTTTGAGATAGAAATTGTTTTCCATTTTCGATCGAGGTATTACGTGATCTCGGAATATCTACAAATTAGTTATAACCATGATAGTGATAAAAGTACTCACATGTATATTATCGATTTTACGAGCGTAATGTGTTTTATGGTCTTCTCTATGATCTATAATTCAATTGTGTAGATTTTGGAGAATTTTTTTTTCATTTTGTTAATATATATCAAATGTGCATATATTTAAAATTGTGATGATGATTTTTATTCTGATACAATTTTTTTATTTGACAGCTAAGGGAGAAAATAAAACAAAGAAGAATGGCTTCCAACCGTTGTGCTGTTTGCGAGATCTTGAATGAAACTTGTGCTCAAGGATGCATCTCCGCACCATATTTTCCATCGAACGATAAGAATTTCGAAGATGTTAGTAAAGTCTTTGGAGCCGTGAACATTCGCAAGATCCTCATTGATCTTAATACCCCTGAACAACGTCAGATTGCTGCCAACTGCTTGCGCTATGCGGCTGAGGCTCGTAGACGTGACCCCATTTCTGGTTGTCATGGCATAATCCTACACCACAAGAGTATTCTCAATAATATTGAACAAGATATTGACTCTACAAAGAATGAGCTTGAATCCTATGTGGGACCCGATCGAGTGCCGAAATGTTTTGATCTTCCTATGCCAGAAGATTTCCTCACTACATCAGCCTCTTTAGATTTTTTTGTTGAAAAAATTAAGAGTCTAAATGCAATTCAAAAGAATCAACTTATGCAACTCCCAGCTGCTGATGCGCAAATGATAATGGGTAAAATATTTTGGAAAGGGGAAGATCCAAAAATGGATGATGGTCATGGTCCCGGAGCTGCTGGCGCATCAACATCTGCTGGTCATTGATACTCAAGAGATATTTCTATTACCTGAAAACAAAAACCAACAATAATTTTAATTAAATGTCTTTCATCTGTTTTTCCTTTAAACTCTATTTCCATAATAATTTTGTGTTGTTTTCCCTTATTTATTACCATTTTGTCATAAATCTATGTAGTTTCTTTTAATGAACATCTATGTTGTTTGATCTATTCTCCGATGATTTTTCCTTTTACTTGGATTGGACAATAACCAAAAATACAGGTAAAGATCTTTTAAGTCGATAAAAACCTAGAATTTTGCTAGATCATATATAGAAAAAAATAATTGTTTTAAAGAAAAACATATGATTAAGATCTTAAATGGGTAAGGTTGGATTTGTATAGATACTTTTATTACAAATACATATATGTGATCTTTGATATCTGTATAATGTATAAAGTTTATAGAGTTGGATGTACAAGCTAGTATTTCTTAATTTGTACGCCAATGATTGAGCTAAATCTATTGTACGCCAATGATTGAGCTAAATCTACTCTATCATAGATAAACATATGAACTAATTGTATATATTTATATCACATATACAGAGATGTGATGTATAATATCGATATCCTCTATAGAGTTTATCGAGTAAAGATGTCAATACAAACTAGTATTTTCTGATTAGTTCGCCATTCAATGAGTTCAGTCTATTTTATCGTGGTTGTCATATTAATTAGTATATATTAAATATAAATCATTCTAAATTAAAATTTAGAAAAAACACACCCTAATAATTTAAAATAGGCATTTAACGAAATCTTCTTTCATGAAAATCCCTAATTGACTTCCACATTTTATATTCAACACCAAACCAACCTTTAAATCCTAGTTTCCATTCTCTTTAACCTCTTTTGGGTATGAAAAAGTTATGTGGTATTTAGAACTTATAAGTTGGAGAACAATTTTTCTGTTCTTGTAAGTACGTAATATTGTGATTTTACAGGACAGTTTTTAAAGCTAAAAACTAAGAGCCAAGAAAAATGCTATGTCTTTGTCTAGGATAATGATCTCGGGATGGAACTAAAGAAATTTTGTGAAATGCTAGTTCAATTTTTATAGTTGTACAAAGTTAGTAGAGTGATTGGTGATTAGTCATATGTTTCTTAACTTCTACTCATATCTATGTTTTACTAGACATATGAGTTCGGAGTATCCTGTATCTACTCGGTTTGATCTCAGCCCATCTAGAGAGGTTTGTATATATATATGGTGGCTTCTTCCTCAAGTTAAATTGCTAACTAGTAAATGTTTTACAGTTCTACCGCAGTCTTGTTTGATGAAGAAAGTGCCGAAGACAAGGCCTTGGAACTTAGTGGAAGTTACTTGGGAGGGAGGAAAATAGTAGTTGCGCTTGGAAATTACTCAGATTATGTAAGTGATGATGATGAGGTAGATGAGCATCATGAGGATGATGATGATGATGATGATGATGATGATGATGATGATGATGATGATGATGATGATGATGATGAGGAGGAGGAGGAGGTGGAAGAAGCTCGCCAGTAAGTTGATATTATTTTTTTGAAGATGTAAGATGTGTTGTTGTCGTATTGATATTATTGTCTCCTGCATTGTTAGGATGATTGTCTTCGGAATTGATGCTTCTGTTCCTCAGCTTGATGTCAAGATCAAGCTGTGTGAACATTTCTCTTCATGTGGAGAGGTCAGACATGTTATGGTTTATGGAGACGGCAAAAGTGATAGCGGCATATGGTTAGTGGCTTCTTCCTCCAATTTCCCCAATTATTAAATCTATAATGCTTACTAAAAGATTTTTCTTTGTTGGATTTTATAGCGTTGCTCGTGTTAGTATTCGGGGACAAGACGCAGCAGACAAGGCCAAGAACCTTAAGGGTCCTGACGAGAATATCATAGTTGGCAGTGTGTTTTCGAAAAATGCCGAGCATAAACAACGTGTCAAACATCGTACCCATCTAAGCAACACCACCGGGCTTTACTTTCACCATTGTAAGTAAAATATGCTCTTGATTTTTTGTTTCTTGTTTCATGGTAAACTTTGTGGTTGTGACATGGATAGATGGAATATCAAAGCGGCCTTTATGTTGCCAATATGTTCTAGCAGTGCGCACTCTCACTCATGTACGTAAAATATGCTCTTGATGGTAACAAATCACTACCTGGTCTCATTAATTTTGTGGTTTCTTTTTTCGGTCTCTGAAGAAGAATGAAGAAGACCAGAGAGTAGGAAAGCTCGACGAAGCTCTTCTTTGCTTTGTGATACAATGCATGAGCCTTTCCCTCATTTATTTTTAGATTCTCTTGCAATTTCTTCGTCCCCTGCTTACCAGCTCTCATGTAGGCTTTCTTTTCTCTTCCCGATGTTTTCTTTGAACATCGCCTTGTGCTTCTCAGTTTCTTGAGCCATTGCTTTGTCCTCCTTAACCACAGTTTCTATATTATCACTTGTTGAATCTCTTTGGTCCTCAGATTCCATCATAAACTTGAGCTTCTCAGTTTCATGACTTGTCATCAATTTTTCGAATAACAAGCTCAGTTTCTCTCATGACAGTGACAACATTTCTCTTTTTCTCAATCCTTTCTTTTGGATCAGAACTTTGTTGATCCTGAAACTTTGGTTTCAGGCACTCTACCATCAGAAGTTGATGCTTCTTTTTCTGCCCATTGCCTGATTCTCCCTCTTGGATGCATTTTGGTATGTTTTTCTTATCCTCTTGTTTCTTTGTTTCATTGGGTTCCTTCAGATTCTGCTTCCATGTGTCTTGAACATCATGATCCTTTGTGAGATTATGTTTTCAGTTCCATCTACTTATTGTCCTTAATTGCTTTGGTGAGTCTAAGTAATTACAAAGCTCATATGCTTCTTGTTTGCACTATAGATAAGTGCATATGAGCTTTCTAAGGAGAGACGCATTTTGTTTGAGATTTAATAAAGAGTCGAGAAAAGAGTTTTTTTCTCAAATCCCCTGTTTCGGTTTTTCGACTTTGAATTAACCGCTTCAGCTCCATTCAAAGTTCGGGAAAAACTGTGTACGATGAGGGGCTATGCTACTGGTTTAGCACTCGTATCCCATTAGACCTCTTACTCTGTTTTAGCTTATAGTTACGGTTCCTTTTTCAGTCTCAAACTTTCAACTCTCAAGGTCACATTCATTGTACAAACATATTTTTGGTGAATAAATTTTACATTAATACAAAAAAAGGCTTTGAATTAACAAACACTTGAAGAGCTTCGTCGTGGTCCGAGTATTCATAGAATCAATTCTATTAACTTTGGCTTTTGTCAGGTTTGGTATCAAAGTGAGCACTTGTATCATATGTTTCTCTCATAGTTGAGAGTTAAGTAGAGGAACAATACAGAAACAAAGAAACATTAGTTATTTCAAAGAAACATTAGTTAATACATAGGAAGAGAAATACTTTATAAATAGCCATATATGCATTTATATGGGAGATCAAGATCTTATTTCTTCAAATATTGGCTAGTTCTTGAATGTTGATGGGGTAAGCGTAAGCTCGGGAGTTGAAATTAGATTTTGCAAGCAATATATTAGCAGTCTCTGTCGGATGAAACGCATCCCAAAAGAGATACTTGGTTCGGTCAGGGCACGGGGTCTGCAGTGGCAGACACGTTATCTGACCATTGTTCCTCCCAACCCCACAACAACCTTTGTCCACAACCTCAAATCCTGTCAGATCAATGTAAACAATAATAAGACAATTTATGAAATCATAAGACTAATATATTTTATGAAATCATAAGACTAACTCACCGTAAGTAGCTCCATTGACAGCGAGATCATAGGTACTCTTGTAGGAATCAAGGTAAACAAACTTTGCTCCCTTCAACTGACCTTTGTTTAAACGGTCCACTAGTTTCTTGACTTGAGAGTTGAACACCACAATTGCGTTGTTAATCTTGTCGTTGCATCTGCCAGTACTATTGTTACGGTTATTGTAGCGGGCGAGCTGGTAAGGTATGCAACCGATCTGTCCCACTCCAGTCACAATCACTTTCCGAGCTCCAAATTGGTACAACCGCTAAGAAAAATAAAAAGAATCAAGATAAGTAGAATCTATTGAGATATATTATGCATTATTTGTCAACCCTTACCGTGAGCTGTTGTGTGTAGTTATTTATAAGAGACTGTGCAAAGGTTTTGTCATTGAAATTGGTACTGGTTGAGTAGAAGTCAGGCATGAAGTAATTGTTGAGATAATCGTTACTTCCCATTCCCGAATAAAAGATACACCGGCTTAAGTATCTTTGGAGCTCATTTGTATCACCTCTGAAGTATCGAAGCATCTGTTGAACCGCGCTCGTGTACAGCTCTACCTGCTGGTTCATTGAAGTATGTGCACCCTACAAAAACATTTGTAGTATAATTCGGTTTATGTTTTCGATAGAATTGATGGTTCTTTTATATTTTTGACGATGGATCAATAAAAATTTATAGTTTGTGTACCAAGTTGTCACCGGTTTCATCTCTAATGCCAGCTGCACCAGATGCGAAATTCGCACCTCTTAGTATAGCCTGGCCACGAATCCTGGAATATGGTGGAATATAATTCCTAAATCCAAGAATTTGAGCTACAAAAAAAAAATGTTAACTCATTAGTAAACAAATTTTCAGTGTTTGCATTGTGTTTTAAAATGTCAAACTCCCTCTAAGCATCAAGACCGTTTCTAGTTCTAGGCATAAAGTGTACATTTTGCACAAAGGACCAATGACAAAATTAGAATTTGTTTTAAAGGTTTTAGGTCCCAAAATAGTTAACATATAACTATGACTTGTATTGAAATAATAAACGTATCTAAAATATTTTCTAAACACCTTGGTATATACTACAAGAATTTTACAAAGCGCGGTACATACAAAATTCGCCGACAAATACCTAGTGCATCAACGTAGGTGCGACCGTTGGTGAACCGTCCAGTTGTACCTTGGGGAAAGTCAATGCCATAAGGTCGGTAATTAGCCCTCGCAAGCGAAAGCAACCTACACATATTAATACAAATTAATTACTAGGAATTTGTGTAACACATAGATGAAAAAAAAAAATCACATTAATACATATATAGAAAAAAATGCAAAACTAAACCTGTTGTTGTTTCCATTATCGACTAAGGAATCACCAAAGATGAATAAACATGGGACCTGTGCCTGTTGTTGTGGCTGTGACACGGTTGTTTTTAAACCGAACAGAACCAAACTCAAACTAACCAACAATATACAACGAAGAATGCCCATTAAGTTATAATTTAGTGAAATAATGTTAAATGGATCTTAAGAAGAATGAGTTTGAAAATTGGTTTGTGTGGAGTTCACAGTTATATAATGAGGAAATGTAGTTGGTTGGTTTGGTTCGGTATTGTTATAATTGGTTTCATGTGCTGAAAATTTGTGACAGTTGGTTTCTATTTTAATTCTCTATCTTTCTCTCTCTTACCAAACTTCTTTTTAGCTGCGGCTATGTTCACAAGTGTCTCATGCATGCAATCTCGTGAGGGTCTCAGAGTCTAATATGTTGCTTTCCAGTTGTTTGTGTCACAAGTCACAAGCTATTTTTGTAACAGTTGGAACAGTACTCGAGGACGGTAAAAACTATTCTAGGCAAAAACTAAGATATGTAAATGTTATTAATTATAAAGTTTCAAGTTTTAGAATTCCAAAATTTTCCCACATTGGAAAAATACGAGCAACCATATATATCTGCAATTGTGGAAGATTACGATCGAGCAAATTTTTTTTACTGCTTTCTTGGTGATGCGAAGCAATTAATTGTAAACTAGATGTTTGCCACTAATCAAAACAATGAACGATTCTCAAAACAATTGGAGAAGCAGAAAACGAAAAACCTGATGCGAAAGTGAAGTTATGTGATTTCGATGTTGGGAGAGACGACTTCGTGTCAATCATGTAGAAGGAGAATTCTAATTGCAGAGAAATAAAACTTCATATTAACCTAAAAAAATTGGTTTAGTAAACTACCGTCGGTTTAATACGTCGGTTTAATAAACGACGTTAAATCCCTTCCTTTAATTTATCTTTACGTCACTTATTGAAGTGTCGTTAATAAAGTGACGTTAACCAACAAATTTCTTGTAGTGTAAGAAGGACCCATTTTTTGGTGATGTGAAGTCCTCGCATAAGCCTAATTACCGAGTAGATATAGCATACTCCGTACTCATATGTATAGTAAAACATAGATATGAGTAGAAGTTAAGAAACATATGACTAATCACCAATTACTCTACTTCTTTGTACAACTACAAAAATTGAACTAGCATTTCACAAAATTTCTTTAGTTCCATCCCAAGATCAATATTGGATTTCTAACCGAGCTCAACTTGAAAATTGGCATCAGTGAACCCAAAATTATCCTAGACAAAGACATAGCATTTTTCTTGGCTCTTAGTTTTTAGCTTTAAAAATTGTCCTGCAAAATCACAATATTATGTACTTACAAGAACAGAAAAATTGTTCTCCAACTTATAAGTTCTAAATGCCACATAACTTTTTTCATAACCAAAAGAGGTTAAAGAGAATGGCAACTAGGATTTAAAGGTTGGTTTGGTGTTGAAAATAAAATGTGGAAGTCAATTAGGGATTTTCATGAAAGAAGATTTTGTTAAATGCTTATTTTATATTATTAATTTTTGTTTTCTCTACTTTTTAATTTACAATCATTTATATTTAATATATACTAATTAATATGACAACCACGGTAAAATAGACTGAACTCGTTGAATGGCGAAGTAATCAGAAAATACTAGTTGTATTGACATTTTTACTCGATAAACTCTCTAGAGGATATCGATATTATACATCACATATATGTATTTGTGATATAAATATATACAATTAGTTCATAGGTTTATCCACGATAGAGTAGATTTACCTCAATCATTAACGTATAGTAGATTTAGCTCAATCATTGGTGTATAAATTAAGAAATACTAGGTTTTACATTTCAACTCTGTAACCTTTATACATGATACAAATATCAAAGATCACATATATGTATTTGTAATAAAAGTATCTACACAAATCCAACCTTACTCATTTAAGATCTTATTCATAAGTTTTTCTTTAAAAAATTATTTTTTTTATATGATCTAGCAAAATTCTAGGTTTTGATCGATTTAAAAGATCTTTACATGTATTTTTCGTTATTGTCTAATCCATGTAAAAGGAAACATCATAGGAGAATAGATCAAACCACATCGATTTTATTAAACGAAACTACATAGATTTATGACAAAATGGTTATAAATAAAGGAAAACGACACAAAATTATTATGGAATTGGAGTTTAAAGGAAAAACAGACGAATGAAATTTAATTAAAATTATTTTTGGTTTTGGTTTTCAGGTAATAGAAGTATCTCTTGAGTATCACTAACCAGCCGATGTTGAAGCGCCATCAGCTCCGGGACCATGACCACCATCCATCTTTTGATCTTCTCCCTTCCAAAATATTTTACCCATTATCATTTGCGCATCGGCAGCTGGGAGTTGCATAAGTTGATTCTTTTGAACTGCGTTTAGACTCTTTATTTTTTCAACGAAAAAATCTAAAGAGGCTGATGTAGTGAGGAAATCTTCTGGCATAGGAAGATCAAAAAATTTAGGCACTCGATCGGGTCCCACGTAGGATTCAAGCTCATTCTTTGTAGACTCAATATCTTGTTCAATATTATTGAGAATATTCTTGTGGTGTAGGATTATGCCATGACAACTAGAAATGGGGTCACGTCTACGAGCCTCAGCCGCATAGCGCAAGCAGTTGGCAGCAATCTGACGTTGTTCAGGGGTATTAAGATCAACGAGGATCTTGCGAATGTTCATGGCTCCAAAGACATTACTGACATCTTCGAAACTCGTATCGTTCGATGGAAAATATGGTGCGGAGATGCATCCTTGAGAACAAGTTTCTTTCAAGATCTTGCAAACAACACAACGGTTAGAAGCCATTCTTCTTTGTTTTATTTTCTCCCTTAGCCCCTAAATAAAAAAATTGAATGAGAATAAAATCATAATCACAATTTAAAATATATGCACATTTGATATATATTAACAAAATGAAAAACAAAATTCTTCAATATAAATAAATAAATCTACATAATTAAATTATAGATCATAGAGAAGACCATAAAATATTACGCTCGTAAAACCGATAATATACATGTGAGTACTTTTATCACTATAATGGTTATATATTATTTGTAGATATTCCGAGATCACGTAATACCTCGATCGAAAATGTGAAAAAAATTCTGTCACAAAAGAAATGAAAATGTAGTAAATGTGAAGGATGTCTATAATGATGAAAGTAGTGCCTAAAAACATTACCAAATTATTATATAACTGATTTTAGGTAAGATAACAAAGTCCAATAAATATCGAAAGTTTGACTTATTTATTTGTTGAAAATTTATGAGAGTAATTATTTGGCAATTACTACTAACTATTATAATGTGATATATTTGACTATGCGCGTTACTTAATTTTTTTGCAAAATAAAGATAAGATTAGGATGAGTGTGTTGATTATGATGTCTAATAATTGCCTCACAAGAGGTATACATATATTTATATTGTAAATACCAAGACTTTAATTTTATCTTTGGCATACATAATAATTTAAATTTATGAAAACAGCTACGTAAAGTTCTTTGATGAGTTTTTCCAGTTTTTAGTGGTTTGGATTGGTTTGGTTTTATTGGATTGAATAATGCTACTTGAAGTTGAAGATTATAGCCAATTTCATTATGTAGAGATAAAACAAAGAAAAACACTTCTAGAAAATAACTATGGAAACCACTACTTTTAATTATATTGATTTTCTAAAATTAATATCAATAGAATTTAAAAGAACATTTGACCTACAACTTTTTAAATAACAATGCACAAATTGAGAGAAATAATAGGGATCATTAAGAACAGGTCCTACAAAATTATCACAAGTTGAAGATTATAGCCAATTTCATTATTCTGATGTTCATAAAAGCTGTTGATTTGTTTTAAATAACAATGCACAAATTCATATTCACCTTGTTACATTTTATGGAACGCAAACTATAGTAGAATTTTGACAAAATGAATCATAGGGATCATTAAGAACAGGTCCTACAAAATTATCACCAACCTTTTCATTCTCATACTAAAATATTTTCTTCCTTAGATTCTTACCTATGGGTGTCAAAATAGATAAAAATTTATGGATCAATCCAAATTTATGGATAAAAATTTGGTTCTTAATGGATTAATGGATTTAATAAATTGAACTGAAATGATTTGGATTAGAATGGATTAGTGGGTTTTTTATTACCAAACCAATAAAAAGTAAACAATCTAAATCAAATGTGTAAACCAAAGATAACCGAATCACATGTCTAAACCGATTTTAATAAACCAAAGTAAACATGATTTAACTATTAAAACCATGAAATTAATTTTCCCGCCAAAACGCGATTCCACATTTTACAGCCAAAAACATAAATTTACATTTTTTCCACCAAAAACATAATTCCGTAATTTTTGCCAAAAAGCGATTCATCATTTTCCGCAAAAACACGATTTCACATTATTCCCTCCAAAAACATAATTCTGTAATTTTTACCAAAACGCGATTCAACAGTTTTCCGCCAAAAAATAATTTCACATTTTACCGCCGATTACATAATTTTGTAATTTTTTCAGCCAAAAACGCGATTTCACATTTTCCGCCAAAAACATAATTCCGTAATTTTTCTGCCAAAAAAACGTGATTCCGCATTTTCCCACCAAAAAATAATTCCGTAGTTTTCCACTAAAAACAAGATTCTATATTTTTCCCTCCAAAAACACTATTCCACATTTCACCCAACTAAGAGAAGAGAAAAAAAAAAAAAGATAGTGAATTTACCTTATTCTTCTTCTTGGTTGTGGCTCTGTTTTCAACCACCTTCTGGATTACAAGCAACTCTACAAACAAGTTGTTACCAACTGAAAGTCTCTCTGGGAATCAGATATTTTTGTCGGGTAAGTATGAGTTCGGTTTCTTAAAGATGGGAATAAGCTTCTTCCTCGGTTTATGGTTAAAAAACCACCCAGTGAAAAGTTTTCTTTGGGTCGCAAACAGTGACTTTCCGATGATTTTCTCGGGAATTTCGAAATTCTCTGCAAACGGGCTCTTTCTAGAGTAGGAGAAGGGTGGTAAAGAAGTCTGGTCTACCACAATTAACAAAGGAACGGTGGTGGTGGCCGAACTGCTAACGGCCGACGATAATTTTGTGTTGAAAGACATCCAAAGGAAAATCGTTTTGGAAAGTTCCGACTTTCTGATGGATACCTTACTACCGGAAATGCAGTTAGGGATAAACCGGTCTTTCATATCATGGAGACGGTTAGATGATTCCTCAATCAGCCTTTACTCTCTTCGTTTGGAAGAATCAAGAAGTCTCCCTGAGCTTCTACTTTGTTACAGAGACACACCCGTCTATCGTGCCTCTCTGCGTGTGGAATAAAATCGGTGTACCAAAAATGCAACTGAAAACTTTAAAGACAGCTAGATAATCCAACAGAAGCAGCGACATCACTTAAAGATTGACTGTGAGCTACAAAGGTCTGTTGCAGCAGTTCAGGTGGAACCAAGTTGCTCAGGATTGGGATATGTTCCGGTTAGCGCCAAAGGTGTAATGCGATGAGTACAATGGGTGTGGGAGTTACGGATATTGCGATCAACTAAGGAACCATGACGGTTGGAATCCGAAAGATGGCTAGGATAGGTGGTTGCATTTACATCATAATCTGGATTCATATCATTTACATCATAATCTAGATTCATATATGATATTGTGTATGTATGAGTTGTAGATGAAAAAAAATTATTAATTAACCAAAATACTATAGAATATTATATAATGTAATATGTAATACCGGTTTTAAAATAACGGAAATCAAAATAATTTTAAAAGTTTTTGTCTTTCTAAACATTTCAATTCTAAATTCTATTGATAATAATTTTAGAAAATCAATATAACTATATCATATACTTTCCAAAACGCTAAATTCTAAATTTTCATGCATTTAATGATAAATTGTTTAATTACTACAAGTTCATAACTCTATCAATACATAATTATCATCATATACAAAAAAAAAAACTGAAAATAAAAGAAATGAAAAAGAAATTAATAAATTTAAACAAAATATAAGCAAAACATAAGCAAAGTATAAGCAAAAATAGAAAAACAATTCACAAAAAGTTGTAGGTCAAATGTTCTTTTAAATTCTATTGATATTAATTTTAGAAAACCAATATAATTAAAAGTAGTGGTTTCCATAGTTATTTTCTAGAAGTGTTTTCCTTTGTTTTATCTCTAAATAATGAAATTGGCTATAATCTTCAACTTCAAGTAGCATTATTCAATCCAATAAAACCAAACCAATCCAAACCACTAAAAACTGGAAAAACTCATCAAAGAACTTTACGTAGCTGTTTTCATAAATTTAAATTATTATGTATGCCAAAGATAAAATTAAAGTCTTGGTATTTACAATATAAATATATGTATACCTCTTGTGAGGCAATTATTAGACATCATAATCAACACATCCATCCTAATCTTATCTTTAGTTATCTAAGTTGATATAAATACGGGATAATATACCACGGGTAAATTCATAAAATTAACAATCAAAATAGAATTATACAATCTTAAACACTAAACAAAACAAACAATACTAACAAAACAAATATAACTTAAAATATAATTTCTTAATTATAAAAAAATCAACCCGCGTTGTGCCCAAAATCAAACATAAGTTTATACCAATAAACATAATAAAAAAAATACAACAATATGATAACTTTATAACAAATAAATATATTTACCCGCGGTACAGTAGTTATAATATTATTGTATCAATAGAAGCATGTTTAACACAAATTAACATACATCGAGATTTAATATTTTCTGTCTAGAACAAAATAAAAACATAAAATATCAAATCTCGATTTATGAGGAATTTATACTTTAACATTAACTAAACTCGTATAAAACAAATTCACGTAGGTGCATAAGTGGATTAATTCCAAGTAGTCGAGATTTACGGCATATGCCTGATTTTGCACAAAACATGATGGCTAGTATGAAATTCAAATGTTTCACTACTTGAGGTATGTTATAGTACAACGATATAGTTAGGTATAAATTTCACATTTTTAGAGGTATGAAAAAGCTGATTTCCCGTACAAGGTGTTTAACAACTCTTTGAATGATAATCTCTGATTCTGAAGCAACTTGGTATATGGTGAAACTTGTTGTGAACCATCATTCCGATGAAGTTATATTCACACACACAAGGCATTGCGATAAGTCTTGCTATAGAATCCCAACATGAATACTAATATTAGCCTATAAAGACATTAAATTCTCTTTGTATTGACCATGTAGCTGCAGGTTAACTAAAACTACATGAAAGCTTTAAACATTACCATGAAAGAATGTTAGAACCAGAAGGATTGGGAAGGAGCTGCGCGAACGCAGGCCCCCACTGCCACAAATGATGTAGGCCAATTTAGTATTCTATCAATCGCTCCATGGTACCCTAATAGCGTGAACTCTCACCCGGAGTTAACAGATGTATCAGATTGTTCCAAACTTTAAACTGTTGAGGCATCGCATATGGAACCAAGGTTGGGTTTGAATCAAAGTAGTTTATATTGATGGAAACAGGGAAGCCTAGTGCTAAAATGGAACTTGGAAATTTCATTGTACTTACGAAAATTCATACAAAACATCTCTTTGAGGACATATTTTAATCAATCTAACAGTGCTGGTTTCATTCACAAGCTTGAAAGATGGTCATATTTCAACGAACACGGCGCGCTTTATCTTCCTGCCCCAACCCCAGAGACTTCTGTGCATTTGCAATGCCTTCAGGATCTGCATCAACCATATCAACCATTAAAACCACATACCAGCACAACAATTCAAGGGTATCATACTGAGAATGCCATCACAACTTTTACCATACGACAAGAAAACATTTGACTATCTAATCCGTTGAATTAACATATGGCATCGGAAAAAATAATGCTCACCAAAGAACTGAGTGAAAATGCGGGTGAAGAAGCTCAAGTTGCGAGAGACATTGAATGCCATTGCAGGAGGGAGAGGCTTCACCAAAGTATCTATAGTGAATACACTTTGCAGGAACTGTAATAGAGAAGCAGACTTTACAGCTTAGGAAATAAGGTTTTAACGGTATAAAATATAAATAGATGTTACAATCTATCGAAAGGAAATTAAAGCTATTCAAAAATCGCTTGAATGTGAACACCCGGTGAATGCATAAAATATGTTTCTGTATAAAGACAGTTCCAGATGAATGCAGTGTCATGATTAAAGTTCTATTCAAAACTGTTCCATTCCCCAGGATAAAGAAAAGCAGAGGCAATAAAGAAGGAATGAGCAAAAACTATTTGAAAAGAAGTAGCTATAAAGTATCTCCTCAACTAACTTACTAAGTAGTCTATCACCGATGTGCCTTAAACATCAGAAGAGGAATTCACAAAACTGACCAACCAACTGTTCGTAGGATACTTTTGTCGAAAATTTTCAGTCTATCACCAAGGGGAAGCAAGTCTACATCAAACTACACAGATGTTTTCCACGAAAGTCTACCACCAGATAACAAAACCAATACATGGGAAATTACGAAGATCCCTTCAAAATGGTGTTACAGTTACGGTATAGTACTTCAACAAATGTGAATCTGCTATATAAGATTCTATCAAAAAGGTCAAAATTCCAAATTTAAATGATGTAGAGACACCAAGCAAGTGTATCACTTTATGTTAAAAATCGAAACTTTATGTTACAAAGAGAGCTACAAATCCATTCTTTGCAGCTAAATTTACTTCTTCTCAAGCTTAACACAAGGTTTCAATACTAGACAACGCTTAGATAGATCGATTGCTATTAATCTTAGACACAGAAACATAAAGGTTAAACCTTTCTCACATTTCTCCATTACCCATTAATCTAAAGATGTGTGAACAAGTAACAGAACAAAGGCTACCACAATTTACTAGTAATACCCCAATTTCCTAAGAGCAGAGCAGAGAGGAGCAAATTCACTATACAAAACCTAGAATTACCGAACCAAGAGAGAGGGTTTAAGAGACCTGATAGTTGCGATTGAAACTGTAACGAAGCTGAGGATCAATCTCAAGTGAATCATCATCATCATCATCAGCGAGACTTCCCTTTTTGGTTCCACGACTAGGAACGTGCATCTTCGACATACCATCAGAATCTTTGGTGACTTTAAGCTTTGCGTTGCTAAACTTATCAGATTCATCATCGTCGTCGCCTCTCCATGGTGCTTTTGATAACAGCTCTTTCTTCTTCGCCATTGTTGTCTTTAGACAATCCTGAGTTCTTCGTGTGTTTGTTTGTTTATGTGTGAGATAAGGCTCTAAAGGTGTTGTTTGGTTATAGAGTTAAACTTGTTACCAATTAAGATATGAGTATCAAAATGTCCTGTTTGGTTATAGAGTGAGATGTGTTACCAAACGGGATATCAATTTCTGCATAAAACTAGGTATCACCATTTCAAGTTTTACAAAAAAAAAACTAGATCATCATCCGGGTTAAATTTTGTTTATTACAAAATTTATATATTATATATTTTAGAATAAAATTGTGATATATTATAATAGTAATTGAAAAAATATAATTAGATTTTTGTCAGTCCCTATATATAATATTAGAATGAATATATATTTTTTTTAATTATACTCAATTATGGATATATATTTTTAAGATATGAAAACAGAAAATAAAATTATTTTAATAAATTAATATGGTCTGAATAGTGAGTTAATTTATATTAACAACCACAAAATGAGATTGCATATAATTCAGTTAGATCAAAAATCAAAATATTATAAATGAATCACTTCTAAAACGTAGAATATTTTTAATTAATTAAGAAAGTTAGCTATTATTCGAATTAATTTAGGAAATTCTTTTTTCAATTTCTAATTCTTTGATTGTTGAAATAGAGATTTGTTTGAGGTAACTACGGAATTTACCAATTATTCGCGTAATCAAATATGTTATGAACATATATTTAGTATATAATATATCAAATTCAACCCATGCGTGGAGTCTATATTTTTATTTTAGAATCATAATGAAACTATTGTGTGCACAATCTATTATTCGTTATTTCCAAAACTGCTTGCACAATCAAATTTTCAAATATTTTGTGGTGTCAACCTTATTTAATCTATTTGATCATATAATCTTAACATGCCGTCTATTATAAGGATCATAACTTTATATCATATAATATATTACATTTAACCCTCCGCCTACTATAACTATTTTAAATATATCTTTTTAGAAAATCAAATTAAAGTATTTATAATTTTTTTTATCTTTTTAATCTATTAAATATTTATGATATTCATTGTTGGTGTCGGATCCCGCACCAGTGGACCGGGACCAACCAAAGATTGCCACGTAATCAAGGTGAAGGCCCGCAAAGGATAAGGCCCATTAAGCCCATGGATCACAAGATATAATCGAAGTGGGCATCACCATAAAGAGAGCCCGGAGTGGTCACACCCCGGGATATGATTCGGAATCGAAGTCGAATGATTTGGGCCAGAAGGCAAAGCCCATGAAGATCGGAATCAATTCAAATTCAAACGTTGGGCATTAAAACTCGAAGACCAAAACGGACACATTTAAGAGAGAATAATTGTGTTTAATTGAGAGTTAAATGTCGTTTGTCAATATAAATAAGAGGGCTAATAGCCATGTAAAGGGGACGCAATTTTTCTAGCAAATACACTATAGTCATTTTTCCATCTCAATTCATAGCTTTTTTTTCATCATATTTTTGTCCTCAAGAATAATCATTCCCACTAATTAAACAAATATTCAAGTGTGCGAATCCGACATCCACATTTTGGCGCCGTCTGTGGGGATCTAGAAGATTCTTGAGTTGTCAGATTTCTCTCATTTCCGAGATAAGCAGCAATGTCTGGAACAAGCATCCCTGATTCGACAGTAGCCGAGGCTCTCAAGACCATGCAGCAAGCCATAACAGAAATGTCGCAGAAGTTCTCGGATGTGGAAAAAGCTGTGGACACGCTTAAAACAACCCAGGTATCTCTTGGTCAAAACATCAATGCTGTTCAATCTCGTGTTCGTTCTCTAGGTGCAGGAAGTACCGTGGGAGTCCGAAGAAGCATGTTCAGCACGCCAAACTCCCGTGTGCGAAGTGAGACCAACGAACAAACAACTTCTAACCCGACAATCCAACCGGATGTGGAAGAAGAGACGCAGCTCGGAGATGAAGATCAGCTTCTGGATCAGTATGATCAAGAGAGCTTGGATCAGCTCGAAACCATGAGGAAGGTTAGCCAGGAACTAAAAGAAATGAAGTCAAAGTTCCACCAGGCCACCAGTTCGGAGCCGGACATTAACCGAGTCATCGAGGAAGCTAGGCGAACTCCTTTCATTCCGCGAATTGCAAATTTGAGAATCAAAGATTCTCGGAAACTCAAACTGGATCCGTACAGTGGATTAGAAGACCCAAAAAGCTATCTCGCAGCTTTTCTGATTGCCGCCGGAAGAGTCGAATTGGATGAAGCTGATGAGGATGCAGGATACTGCAAACTCTTTTCGGAAAATCTTTGCGGTCAAGCACTAATGTGGTTCACTCAGCTGGAACCAGGCTCAATCAATAACTTCGACGAGTTGTCGGCTGTTTTCCTGAAACAATATTCTATCCTCATGGATAAAAGCGTTTCGGATGCTGACCTCTGGAATCTAACACAAGGGCCAAATGAGTCACTTAGAACTTTCATCACCAAATTCAAGGGGGTGCTGTCAAAACTCCCAAGAATCTCGCAGCAGTCAGCTCTATCTGCCCTACGAAAAGGTTTATGGCATGATTCGAGGTTTAAAGAAGATCTAATACTTCACAAACCGGACACAATCCAAGACGCACTTTTCCGTGCAAATAACTGGATGGAAGTAGAAGACGAAAAAGAGAGTTTTGCGAAAAGAAACAAACAAGCAAAACCAGCGGTCACTTTCCCTACCAAAAAATTTGAGCCCAGAGAGAACCAAGGACCTAAAAAGTTCGGATCGCAACCCCTCAACAATACCGTCGGGAAACAATTTCAAGGAAAAGGAAGGTCGAACACTTGGGTCCGTGACGAAAGTTTGCATTGTGACATCCATAAGGTAACCGGACACTTAACCAAAGATTGTAGTGTCCTCAAAAAGCACCTCGCAGAGCTGTGGGCCAGTGGAGATCTTTCTAAATTCAAGATAGAAGATTTCGTGAAAGAATATCACGAGGCGAAAGATACCCCTAAAGATCAGAATTTGAAAAGACCTAGGCAATCCAACGAAGAAGAACCTAGAAGTTCTAAAGGAAAAATCAATGTGATCATTGGAGGTTCCAAGCTTTGTCGGGATACGATCAATGCCATAAAGAAGCATAGGCGAAATGTTTTATTTAAAGCAAATTTAGGTGAAGAAATGGACTTTCAAGGCACGTCAATATCATTTGACGAAGAAGAAACATGTCACCTCGAAAGGCCTCATGATGACGCCCTAGTCATTACCTTAGACGTTGCCAACTTCGAAGTTTCGAGAATTCTCATTGATACGGGCAGTTCGGTCGACTTAATCTTTTTAGGTACCCTGGAAAGAATGGGAATCAGTCGGGCAGATATTGTAGGACCGCCGTCTCCTTTGGTGGCATTCACAAGCGAATCGGCCATGTCTCTCGGGACGATCAAGCTACCAGTTCTTGCCAAAAACGTGTCAAAGATAGTAGATTTTGTTGTTTTTGATAAACCAGCAGCCTACAACATCATCCTTGGGACTCCATGGATTTATCAAATGAAGGCAGTTCCCTCGACGTATCATCAGTGCATCAAATTTCCAACTCCTAGTGGAGTGGGAACAATTCGAGGAAGTCAAGAAGCTTCACGAACGTGTTATCTGACCGGTCATCGACTGAAGATCCAATAGCAATTAACGAAACCTGCGAAGAAGGAAATTCCAAGATTTCCTAGTGGGCAAAAAGAAGACGATGTGGTAATCGAAGTAGTATTGGAAGAAGATAAACCAGATCGGAAAGTCCGAATTGGAGTCACTTTGACTGGCGAAATAAAAGAAGCTTTGATTGAACTTCTAAGGAAAAACAAGACGTCATTTGCATGGTCAGCGGCCGATATGCCTGGCATAGATCCAAGCATAATCTGCCACAAATTGAACGTAGATCCAAGTTTTAAGCCTGTGAAACAAAAGAGAAGAAAACTCGGAGTAGAGCGAGCAAAGGCAGTAAATGATGAAGTGGACAAACTATTAAAAATAGGATCTATAAGGGAAGTACAATACCCGGAGTGGGTAGCAAACACTGTCGTGGTCAAAAAGAAAAATGGAAAGGACAGGGTGTGTATCGACTTCACCGATCTCAATAAGGCATGTCCAAAAGATAGTTTTCCGCTCCCGCACATAGACCGGCTCGTAGAATCTACCGCTGGGAATGAGTTATTAACTTTCATGGATGCTTTCTCGGGTTATAATCAAATAATGATGGATCCCGAAGACCAAGAAAAGACGTCATTCATCACAGACAGAGGTACCTACTGTTATAAAGTAATGCCTTTTGGTTTAAAAAACGCAGGTGCCACTTATCAGCGGTTGGTCAACAAAATGTTCCATGAGCATCTCGGGAAGACAATGGAAGTCTACATAGACGATATGCTGGTTAAGTCTTTGAAGAAAGAGGATCACATTAAGCATTTGGAAGAGTGTTTCGAAATTCTCAACCGATACCAAATGAAGCTGAACCCGGCGAAGTGCACTTTCGGAGTTCCATCCGGAGAATTCCTTGGTTATATCGTGACAAAAAGAGGAATCGAAGCTAATCCGAACCAAATTAATGCCTTTCTAAACATGCCATCCCCGAAGAACTTCAAGGAAGTACAGCGTCTGACTGGTCGAATTGCAGCCCTAAACAGATTTATTTCAAGATCAACGGACAAGTCTCTGCCTTTTTATCAAATTCTGAAGGGAAATAAAGGGTTCCTTTGGGATGAGAAGTGTGAAGAAGCATTCGGACAACTTAAAGCATACCTCACTACTCCACCAGTGTTGTCTAAACCCGAAGTGGACGAGAAGCTCTATTTGTATGTTTCAGTGTCAAAACATGCAGTTAGTGGAGTTTTGGTCCGGGAGGACCGCGGGGAGCAAAAACCGATTTACTACATAAGTAAGTCAATGACAGATCCAGAGACAAGGTACACAATGATGGAAAAACTCGCACTTGCGGTAGTAACTTCAGCCCGGAAGCTGCGCCCATACTTCCAATCTCATCCAATCGAAGTGTTAACCAACCAGCCACTCCGAACAATACTTCATAGTCCAAATCAGTCCGGACGATTGGCGAAGTGGGCAGTGGAACTAAGTGAATATGATATAGAGTATAAAAGCCGAGTCAGCATGAAGGCTCAGGTTTTGGCAGATTTCCTAACCGAACTACCAGTGCTGGGCACACCGGAGCAACCAGAGAATCAGACTTGGAAACTATATGTAGACGGATCTTCATCAAAACAAGGATCTGGAGTAGGAATCAAGTTGGAATCTCCAACGTCGGAAATTCTTGAACAATCATTCCGGCTACTGTTTAATGCTTCTAACAATGAAGCAGAATATGAAGCACTAATTGCCGGACTTCGACTAGCACAAGGGGTTGGAGCTGAAGAAGTGGTTGCTTATTGCGATTCACAATTAGTAGTTAACCAGTTCAATGGCGATTATGAAGCGAAAGACCTAAGAATGGAAGCATATCTCGAAGTAGTAAAGGGTCTTTCCAAAGACTTCAAGAAATTCGAACTAATTCGCATACCTCGAGGAGAAAATACAACCGCGGATGCACTTGCCGCATTAGCGTCAACGTCAGATCCTGAACTGAAAAGAATAATTCCGGTTGAATGTATCGCGGAGCGAAGCATTAAAACTGACAAAGAAGCCCTCGTTGTTACAAGGTCTCGAGCAGCGGCGCGCGAACGTGGCGAGCCCGAAGTCGAGTTGCCACCTGTTAAACGAAGAAAGTCGAAAAAGCACAACAAGGAGCCAGATGTACTTCCAGAAACTGTTACAGAGTCAGAACCGGTAATCGAGGACGACCATCCCGAACCAGACCTTGAACCAAATGAACATCCCGAACCGGAACCGCGAGTATTTCATGAGATCGACCAAATTCCGGCTAAAGATTGGGGGGCTGATTGGAGGGAGCCAATAAAGCACTACATCATGACAGGCGAGCTCCCGAAAAACAAATGGCAAGCCAGGAAAATGAGAATCACTAGCGCGAAATTTTGTCTATCAAAGGATACATTATATAAGCGAGGTGTTAGCGACCCTTACCTATTGTGCATCTTTGGGCCCGAAGTCGAAATCGTCGTGAGAGAAGTACACGAAGGTCTATGTGGGAGTCATGCGTCCGGAAGGGCCATGGCTTTTAAAATAAAAAGAATGGGCTATTACTGGCCTACTATGATCACGGATTGTGTCAAGTTCGCTCAAAGGTGCAAACGTTGTCAACTCCATGCGCCAAAGATCCATCAACCTTCAGAGTTATTCTCCTCCATTTCCGCCCCGTACCCGTTTATGAGGTGGTCGATGGATATCATTGGACCATTGCATAGATCAACTCGAGGAGCACAATACCTGTTGGTCTTAACGGATTATTTTTCAAAGTGGATCGAAGCTGAAGCATATGCTAGCATCAAAGATTCGGCGGTGAATACTTTCATTTGGAAGAACATCATATGCCGACATGGGGTTCCATACGAGATAGTTACTGATAATGGGCCACAGTTCATTTCGCACGAGTTCGAAGCTTTTTGCTCAGACTGGGAGATCAAGGTCAGTTATTCCACTCCACGGTATCCACAAGGAAACGGCCAAGCTGAAGCTGCGAACAAAACAATTTTGAGCAATCTCAAAAAACGCTTGAGTCACTTAAAAGGAGGATGGTATGATGAACTCCAACCCGTCCTATGGGCTTATCGAACAACCCCTAGGCGACCTACCGGGGAAACTCCGTTTTCTCTAGTTTATGGCATGGAAGCAGTAGTACCGGCTGAACTGAATGTGCCTGGCCTTCGCCGAACAGAAGCACCATTGAACGAAGAGGAGAATTCAGCAATGCTCGATGACTCGCTGGATACCATTAATGAAAGACGAGATCAAGCCTTAATTCGGATACAAAATTATCAGCAGGCAGCAGCTCGATACTACAACTCCAAAGTCAAAAGCAGGCCATTCTTCGTAGGCGATTATGTGCTAAGGCGAGTTTTTGATAATAAAAAAGAAGAAGGCGCGGGCAAACTCGGCATTAATTGGGAAGGACCTTATATTGTTACCGAAGTGGTTCGAAATGGCGTTTATAGGTTAAAGGACTTAGAAGGCAGTCCAGTCCAGCGACCTTGGAACGTGATCAATCTAAAAAAGTTTTATGTTTAATACGCATTTCGTTATGTACATGAACTACGGTGTGGCTTGATCCCGAAATGGGTACGTAGGCAGCTCGAAAAAGAGTTCAGCTACTAATAATAAAAATTCGTTTTATTTCTTAGGAAAAGAGTTCGGCTGTGCGAACATACAAGAAATCGAAAGTAAAACATTTATTCAAACGAGCAAGACAAAGTGTCGATCTTCGCACACTTCGAGTTAGGAAAACCCTCCCGGAGAGCAGAACACTTGAACCCCTTGACCTGCGAGGTCTAGAACTGGCATCATACAATCCGGGATTCGAGCAAAGTCAGAGATCCCGAGTTCGATCCAATCTCCGGGGTGAGAGCCGAGGATGTGAAGATCTCGTGACACCGTAGTAAGCCTGCGTTGCATTCGGTTAATCCTTTTCCGAAGCCTCTTCTTTTCCAACGTAAGCTTCCGGTGTTGAAGCGCAAGCGCCTCTATGAATGCCATCGCTGTTCCTTGGTCCCTGATTGGGAGATTTCTGATCAAAGCACATGGAGCTCGGATCTGGGATCTAAAGAAACCGCGAGGTGGAGGAGATCGTCTGTTTGGCTCATTTGGAACATCTTCGTTAATCATTCCGATCCTGGAGAAGTCGGGCATAGATTCTGAACATCGAAGGTTGAACTCCATACCTGCTAAAAAGAAAAAGGATGGTGAGGAGTAAAGGGGATTGAGACTGTAATTTATAGGAACTTCATATCCCCGTTAAGTTGCGGATTCTATCCTAGGAATGGAGTGATTCGCGGAGAGATTTATGCTCTCAATCCGATCCTGCATTAAAAAGACGTATCTCCAAGAATAATATGAGAATTAAAGTGTTTCCATAAATAAAAGGGGCCGAGGCCCATTACGAGTTCAAAACAAAGAGTGAAGAGAAGGAAAAATAAGCAGAGTTAGGGAACATTTATGGAAGGGGCTCAGGAACAGGCTCCCTCATCGCCGATGTTGAATTCGAAGTGGAAGCACCGTTCCCACCCTCAACTTCGGGTTCATTCGGGACACGTTCCCAAGGATTGTCATCATTCTCCTCGTCTTCCTCTTCACTATCAACAAGAGCTGCTTCAGTCGGGGCGTTCACCGGTCCCTGAACTTGACCCTTAGCACGGAGGTACATCCGGCGCATTCGCGGGATCTCCGCGATACAGTCGAAGTTCCTCCACTCCCATTGAAAGGGGTCACTTTCCAAGGCTCTCACTTTTCTCTCCACTCGAGCAATACGAGCCTCGAGTGTTTGCCTCTTTAGTCCCAGCCGCTGCCTCTCGTCGCACAAGCGGCGATGTTTGTCGACAACCTGTCACCAAAAAGAATAAATTAAAGCGAAAGGCATAAGATTTTGGTCAAGAGAGTCGAATGTTAACCTTGTCCATAAAATCGTAAGCCTCTTTCTTTTCCCTCGAAGGAAAGTGGAACACAGCATGAGGAAAGAGAACGCCGGCCGGTTCGAAGCCGTCGCCGGACAGGAACAAAGGACTGCCAGGATCGGTGGGGACCACAGTTGCGTTTTCCATTGTTATAAAAATTATCGAGAGAATTTTGGAGTTCCTTGGAAGAATTTAGAGGTAAACCTGCCTCTACTTATAATAGGTCTAGGGTTTATCTCGAAACCGTAATTTAATGATGATAGTGTGCCCGAGTGGTTTAAACTGTTTTTGGAAATAGAGAAGCAGTTATTGCCTTAAAGGCGTGCGACTTTCCCTATTTTCAAGGAAGGGAAAGGTCAACCGTCGCATTTAAGGCAAGAAGCCCATTAAGCACAAAAGTTTTTTAAGGCCCAAGCCCAACAAATTCACCGAGTTGACTAAACCCGAGGTGGGGGACTCGCGTTAAGCCGAGCTCAGCTCTCGCATTCTAAGAGAAAGGCCTGATCAGCCTAAAAATCTCGAAAAAACCTAGCCACAAGGCCAAGAAGTGTTAAAAAGCGGACTTTGCAAACCCGCATATAATTTTTTAACCAAAGCCCCTCGGGATCTAAACCTAAAACAGAAAAAGGTTTAAAAGCCTCCTCAGGCAAATATCTTGTTCAAAAGAAATTAATAATAAAGCCTCCTTAGGCAAAAGCAAAAACATAAAGGTTCAAGTCTCAAAAATATATAATAATGGGACAAGCCCCAGTTCGGAGTGGACGCAGCCACTACGGATCAGCAGGCACTTCGACCTCCACTTCGGTTGTCGGGTTTTCACCCACCTCCTTGGCCGGGACTTGATCGGAAGAAATTCTTTGCTCATTCCCTTCGGTACAAACATCTCCTGAGGTGACCTTCGGTGCAGCAGGGACTTCGGATGAGACAACACCCTCCGTCTCATTTGAACCTATAAAAGATAGTGCGGGTCAAACAAAAGGCAAGAAGAAGGTAGTAAGCATCAAGAGCTAGTGTTTACCTGCCCAGTCTAGACCTGATTCACTTAGAGGAGGAGATTCAGTGAAAAACTCCGCGAAATCCTGAGGGTTGAAGGACGAAGCGGGAAGAGCTGCCAGACGATTTTTCTTTTCTGCTAAACTGGACGACAGTTCGGATCTCTCTTTCACCTCGGAGAAATCGTCATCGTGGATTTGATCCAGCAAGATTAGGTTGCTCTCATGCTCCTTGATGTCTGACTCCAGATCCGACTTAACCTTCTCAGTTTGAATAAAGCGGATAGCTCCTTGAATCAACTCCATCCCTCGTCCCTTTACCTCTTTTCTGGCCTTCGACGCCGACCTTGCCAATTCGGAATCACGCAACTTGGTAATCGCGTTGTACTTCGCTTGAAGCTCAATGAGTTGATTATTCAGGGCGTCGGCGGATGATTCAGATTCGTGAAGCCTACCCTGAACACCAGACAGCTCGTTCTGTAATTGGTAATTCTGGTCATACTGGTCCTTCAGATCGCCCTTTATCTTCTCAAGCTCAGATTTGAGGCCGTCTACTTGGTCTTCCAGTTGTTGCTTAGAGCCCGAAGATGATTGAAGGTCGGACTCAAGAGTAGTAAACTTGCCTTTCCATAATTCGATCTCCTGTTGTTGACTGAGTAACAACCCTTCATAGTGTTCGATCATGTCGTTGAGTTCGCTGTTCGCCTGGCATTTTGTATAAACTCGAAATGATGAACCAGGTGGAAAGTTAACGTGAAAGGGAGAATGAAGTAACACTAACCCGAGATGAGTGATGCGCATGAAGCAAATAGCGTTCGCGAATTGCAGGACGCCACTTGTCGAACTCCGGCAGAATTAGACCCGACCGAGTCTTAAAGCATCGAAAGACGCTACCTTCTTTCTCCATAGCTGTGAAGGAAGAAGAAGGAATTGTAATATTTTGAATCAAGATGAAGTGAAAGCCCTTAAGGTTGCCTAAACCATTACCTGTAAGCGATTTGATCTGTGGGACAAGAGCAGGTCTGGACTTCGGGGGAGCATCTTGAGATTCAGAACTTTCTTTCTGAGGAGATACGTTCCGAGCAGTCTTCTCACCACTATGTTGGGAAGACATGTCAACTGGAGGAGGAGGACCCATCGGTTCAGCAGGAGGGGACGAACGAGGAGAACGCTCAGTTCGGGCCCTCGACTTCTCTCTTTGTGGAGAAGAGTCACTGCGAGAAGATTTGTCTCTCTTCCTGCGAATCAAATTCTTAAGCGGTTCGTTGCTAAAGTCATCTCGGGGAGGTCGAGGAGAGTCACGACGAGGAGATCGGTCTCTCCGAGGAGAACGATCATGACGACGTTCACGACGAGGTGTTAATCTGTAAGCAGCAACAGATCTGTTCCCCTCGGTGCTGTTATCGTCGACCAGTAAGGTCCTGCTGTAGTCTTTCTTGTCAATAGCGGTCGCAAGGAACGCCTTGTTCTCGTCACAAGCGTCTGCTATTGGTTTGGAGAGTTTCTTACGCAGGGCAGTGAGGGCCCGAGCTGACAATCCTTGAGTTGAAGGAGGAGACGGAAGACGGTGAAGGAGATTTGGTGGACTCATCCTGAGTTTTCGGTTGGCTTCAATGAACCGATCGAGAGTAAAGGAATTCCAAAGGGTTTCCCCTCTAAGGATTGTCTTGAAGAAGTTGACGAATTCCTCAGTTGGGAGAATTGGAGCAATAAAGGCTGCAAAAATGGAACAACAGATTTGGTTAGTAAAAGAATAGGGTGATTAAGAAAATGTCTGTAACCTATTTTTCTACCAGGCTTTGCAGACCACTTCGATGGAAGTATATCAGAAAGACTTCCAATCGAAGCGGGAGTTTTCTTAATCAGAAACCAGGGATGGTGCCAGTTCTCGTCCTTGTTCGGGAGATGCGAGATGATATTCCTATTAGCGTTCGGATACGCCGAGAAGTACCCTGCCTTCTTTGATGAACTTCTCACACTGAGAAGTTCATTCAGTTCGGGAACCCCAATAATGTAGCCAGCTTCCGCCGCAACAGTTATGATTCCAAGAATGGTTCGGAGGAGGTTGGGGGTTAGCTGAGGCAAAGCAATTTCAAGGGCCGCCAGATACCGGACTAAGGCTTCGGGAAGAGGGAAGGTCAATCCACAGCCCTTGAAATAAATTTCGTAAACACAAAAGTAACCATCACGGTGATCCTCCGGGGACTCCGTAGGATCGGCCATCTTCGATTCCGCCATCACGTCAGGTGGAAGTCGGCAGAGTTCTTTCAATCGTTGAAGGGATTGAATGGTACAAGTAGATCTGTAGTGAGGTCCGGCGATATCGTTAGGACGAGTGCAGTCGTCAAGGCTAGAACGTTTCCCGTCATAAGACGGAGATTCGGGTCTATCGGAGTCGGAAGACATCGAAGGTAATGGAAAAACTCAAGTTCCAGAAGAGAAAGTTTGACGAAAGAAACAGAAAAACTTGGCAGGGAAAAAAGCAAAGGAAATTTTTACCAAAAGACAGAGATAAAAAGAAAGGTTACCTCACGCAAACTAAGTGGTAATGATGGAACCGCCTCGGTAGTCGTGGGGGAAGTGGAAAGGTTTTTTCCCCGTTTTAATAGTAAATAATTAAGATACGGTCATGATGGTGACAGATGTCACGCGATCGAATATGGGTAATACCGAAATTAAAGGATTGACAAAATCTTGGCGGGAAAACTAGAAGATCCCACGGGCGCAATCTTTGGTCATTAAGACGATTAAGCCTTCCGAATTGGAATAAGCACTTCGAAAGACTTGGGGGGCTAATTGTTGGTGTCGGATCCCGCACCAGTGGACCGGGACCAACCAAAGATTGCCACGTAATCAAGGTGAAGGCCCGCAAAGGATAAGGCCCATTAAGCCCATGGATCACAAGATATAATCGAAGTGGGCATCACCATAAAGAGAGCCCGGAGTGGTCACACCCCGGGATATGATTCGGAATCGAAGTCGAATGATTTGGGCCAGAAGGCAAAGCCCATGAAGATCGGAATCAATTCAAATTCAAACGTTGGGCATTAAAACTCGAAGACCAAAACGGACACATTTAAGAGAGAATAATTGTGTTTAATTGAGAGTTAAATGTCGTTTGTCAATATAAATAAGAGGGCTAATAGCCATGTAAAGGGGACGCAATTTTTCTAGCAAATACACTATAGTCATTTTTCCATCTCAATTCATAGCTTTTTTTTCATCATATTTTTGTCCTCAAGAATAATCATTCCCACTAATTAAACAAATATTCAAGTGTGCGAATCCGACATCCACATTCATTAAAATATTAAATTAAACTATTTTTAAATGTTCCAAATTAAAATCTTTAAAAATATTTCTTGTAGTATATAAAATTATGAATTTCAAAAAAGAATTATATGAAATTAAATAGAAATATTCAAACAGTTATAAGGATTATAACTCATTTGTTAATATAATATATTATATTTAACCCACTGCCTATTATAAATATTTAAAAAAAACAAAAATCAAATTAGAGTATTTATTGATGATATTCTTGAAGAATATCAAGTAAAACTAATTTATATGTTGCAAATTAAAATATTTAAAAATCTTATTGTAGTATATAAAATAATACATTTCAAAAAATAAATGTATGAAATTGAATATAAATATTCAAATTTTGACCCGTTACTCAGTCGAAATTTTTGTTGAACTTATTTATGGTTAAAATAATTATATTACTCAAATGTGAATTTTTGACCCGTTAAATTTTTTTCTTCATAGATTTAACAATTTATATTCGTTTTTAAAAATTCAAATCTTGGCATATGTAGAATTTTTTTTTTTTTTGTTATATGGATGATATGATGATTTATTTGTTTCATTAAAATAGAATCATATAAAGATGAGAGGTGAAGTATTATGATTAAGAAAAAATTAATATGGTAAGTTAGATATCAAATCTTATATGTTCATTTTGATTTGTCATTCTTTTTTTTTAAGTTAATATTATATTTTCGTTTTTTAAAATTAAATTAATTAAATTTCATAAATTAGTATTTGACTTGTTTATCCTTAATGAGCTAAATTAATTTACTCTTTGTATATTTTTATCTCTAATGGCATTCTAATGTAATAACTTACAAATGAAAAGGTTATTAAAGGGTAATTATAAATTGTACTCCCCAAATAATAGTATAGGATAATAAAAAATATCACCATTTCACATATTATCTCTTGGAATTCGTATCAATTATAATTATAAAATTTAGTTTTCAAGATTTATGTAAATACTAAATTTAATTTGTTTCACATGATTTGAATATATCTGGATCTTTTTTGCATTTGAATTATGAATCAAAATGATTTAAGATCGTGTATTCTAAACATAGTGCAACTACTTATATATATACTATGTTTTTTCCTTATATTTTTAGTAATTGTATATGTTTTTTTTGGGTTATATTGCACTTCTTCTGTTTCATATTGTAAGATGTTTTCGACATTTATTTTGTTTCACAATATAAGATGTTTTAAGAAATAAAATTGTTTTCTATGCAAAGAATTAAATTACATAATTTTATGACTATTTATATTTGCGGTAAATTTTATCATTTATTAAATTATTGAGTTCGTATTCAAAAAAAGTTTTTTCGAGAATCTGATTTGTGCGAAAATCAAACAAATTACAACATTAATGTTTGACAAGTGCATCTAAAGCAAGGAGAATCCACTGCAAGCCACCATCCTCTGATAGGATTTCCTTAGTCTTATCCTTGTTATGAGCTAGGAGTACAACAAAGATAGTCTCTTGTATATTAAAATGTTGATCTTCATCCAAAATGTTGGCCAGCTTTAAAACCACTATGGGGGTGATTGGCACAAGGCTTTAAAGACTTTAGGGCTATTCTAAAGTATTCACAGTATTATTTTTGCCAATTAGGCTTTTTTGACTTTAATTATTTTTAAAGTTCTCAAAGCCTTTTTTTTTTCCTTCTTTGTTTTCCTTCTTTTTCTAAAGTCTAAAAAACGTGGCTTTAATTTTCTGGGAACATTTATCAAATAAAGAAACAATTAAAAGCTTTTTATTTCTTAACCCCATGATAATTAAAAACTCTCTACATGTTTACATAAATATTTTCATAATTTTTAATTTATAAATTAATTATTATCATTTTTCTATCTTTTTTTAAGATCCATTTCACTAATAATCATTTTATTTTCATCATCCTCATTAATATTGGTTTAAAAGAGGATATAGAATTAGTATTTTTTTCAAAAACTATATAACATTTTTAACTTTATCCCACTTCTTACTAATGTGTTGGGTATTAATTTTCCGCATGAAATAATAAATATAAATAAATGTGTGCATTTAGAATATTTATTTCTAAACTTTTATCATTTCTTTTAAAATAATATTTTATTATTAATAATGAATTTTAAGTTCCTACCAAAAAAAATAATGGATTTTTTGTTTTTTTTTTCTTTTTCTTATTGCAATGTTTGGTTATTAAAAAGGGAGACTCACAAAAATGCCCCTTTTTCAATACCCCTTTTCAAAAATACCCCCTTTGGCTGTCCATTTTTAAAAATACCCCTTTTTATGTACAAAATGACTAAATTACCCTTCTTTTAATAAAAGATATCACAAATATATAAGGAAATATAACAAAATTAGGTCCACAAAATACAAAATATTTTTTGGCGGGAAAAGTGATCCCGCAATTTTTCCCGCCAAAACACTTGTAAAAACTTGTAAAAAACCTTTAAAATACCTTGTAAAATTTTCCCGTAAAATTTTTTCCCGCCAAAAAATTTTCCCGCCAAAAATTTTTTTTTGCGGGAAAAGTGATTCCGCAATTTTTTTGGCGTTAAATTTTTGGCGGGAAAATTTTTCCCGCCAAAAATTTACAAGGTATTTTAAAGGTTTTTTACAAGGTATTTATAAGGTTTTACAATGTATTTTAAAAGGTTTTACAACGTATTTACAAGGTATTTATAAGATATTATAAGATTTTACAAGCTATTTTATAAGGTTTTTACAAGTTATAAGGTTTTACAAGTTTTTTATAAGGTTTTACAGGTTATAAATACCTTATAAAACCTTATAAGTACCTTGTAAAACCTTTTAAAATACATTGTAAAACCTTACAAAACACTTGTAAATACTCTGTAAAACCTTTAAAATACCTTGTAAATTTTTCCCGCCAAAAATTTTCCCGCCAAAAAAAAAAATTGCGGAATCACTTTTCCCGCAAAAAAAAATTTTTGGCGGGAAAATTTTTACGGGAAAAATTTACAAGGTATTTTAAAGGTTTTTTACAAGTGTTTTGGCGGGAAAATTGCGGGATCACTATTCCCGCCAAAAAATATTTTGTATTTTGTGGACCTAATTTTGTTTCAAATAAGGGTAAAATGGTCATTAAAAATTAAAAGAGGGCAAACTTAAAAATGGACTCTCAAAGGGGGCATTTTTGAAAAGGGGTATTGAAAAAGGGGCATTTTTAACAATTTCTCTATTAAAAATGAATGAATACTATATATTATTTATTTCTAGAGAATATTTATCTATTTATTTATTCATTTCTTTATCAATTTATGGTTTTTTCTAAATTTTTATCATTAATAAAACTATATTTACATATGAATTTATTTCTAACATAATTTATATTTATTATGAATATATAATAATAATAATAAATAACAGTCACAGCTTCTACAGTTTTGTGTTACCAATCAGATTTTAAGAGCCAAAGTTTCTAAAGCCAAAGTCTTTACAGCCAAATTCTCTGCAGCCCAAATTTTTAAAGTCAAAGCTTCTAAAGCCAAAACTTACAGTCGTTACCAATCGGCCCCTATGTAATGAATAATCTTTAACTGGTATGAGAAAATAGGCTCGAGAAATAAGAAACAAAATTCAATATTTCAATTAAATCTTGAATTAAAATCAAATTAACTAAAAGTATAATAGAGATTTTTACTAGGTAATCCGACTAGAGAAATGAATCCCAAAAGTTGAAGACAGATCAAATATGAATCCCAGGAGTTGAAGACAAATCAAATGCACCAAAGCGTTAGTATTCAAAATAAAAACACTTAGATCTTTGCTTGAATGAAATTACCATTTTCAATCGAGATCTGACGAAGGCAAAACCCAAAACACGAAAAAAAATTTGAACCAATATGGATCTAAAAGTGGTTTGAGTCTTTTGTTAAGTTTTGCATACATATTTCTTAGTTATTGCATAAAAAAAATAATTCTTCCATTTTTTTAATTTTAATTTATTTGTTAAGTTTTGCATATACTATCTCCTTATTCTTTCGAGAAAACTAACCAATTATAAAACCGTGTGTTTTTAAAAAACAAAAAAAAAAAATTATTTAAGCAAGGTCAACTATGATGACAACAATTGCATCCACCAAACACATAGATCCATAAACACACATTTTAAGGACCTGGTTTAATTTGCCTTTACTACCCATCATTTGATTTCTACATTTTAATTACTTGAGAGATTGATGGGGGATTAAAAGAGGATATTTCTTTTAACAATATTTAAGTTTTTGATTCAAATTCCTATAGTTGTTGTGCATTTCGACCTCTAGATTTTGTTGTTTATTTAGCGCTTTGAAAATATTCTCTCTTCTAGGTTTCTCTAGCGTTTCTTATTTAACTTTTCCGCTTTGTTTACTGATTTAGATCTAGTTTTATTTCTACAAAATCGACCACTATGAAAGGAGATTAATCAACCACAAGCTTAAAGTAGTTTCGATTTATAAATAATAATAAAATACTTATTTCTCATTTAGTTTATTTTATTTATTTCTAAACCCAAAAAAACAGTGGTTTGACTTATAAAACAACCAAACAAAAACACATAAAACTTTTAGAAGTGACTCTTGTGATAAGAGTGCTCCTAAAAAATCTTCTCTAAGTGAAGTAGACCCAAGTGTGAGACATCCTCACCTTTAAATAAGACGGACTTGTAAATATGATTAGGATATTATGTTTTTTATTAATAATATAGAAGTGTGCTTACTATCCAAACACTGCATAATCTTTGTGTTTGGTTTATTAGATATAATCTGAGATTTATAACTTTATCTTGATTTAGATATTTTTTTTTAGTTTCTCATCTAATTTTGTTTCTGGGAGGTTAAGTTGATTTGGATTTTGGTTATATTATATGTTAACTTGGTTTTTCTTTTTGTGACAGTAACAAAATAACAATGGTTACGTTATAATTTAACTTGGCTTGTTTTTCTTAGCAGTAGCAAAGTAACTTTTGCTTTATAAATTAAGAACAACGAGACAATGGTACTGTGCAAATCTTTTTGTTTAGTTGTGATTTGGATGTTATGTACTATAGGACTTCATCCTTGACTTAAGGAATACTTATCCTCCAATACTTTAGTTGTTTATTGTATTCTAAAGCTAATAGATGTCTGTTGGGCAATATCAATAATAAGACAGTTGAATTCATTCTAAAGATTAGAGGACTCATACACCCTTATCTCCTTCTCTCCATGCATGAGTTAATCAACATCATAACTAAACGTTTTCTATGACCAAGTTGTGCTATTTACCGTATTAGCGATGTACATCGTCTTTTTATTTGCTTTGGAACAGTTTTTGAATAGAATTGTTCTCTGAAAATTCTTTTGCTTTACATGAGTGAATACATTCATGAAAATGGAGACTCTAGTTTCCATTAGTTTGAAAACGTTCTAACAGCTTGATTCAGATAAATCTTATCAAGAAGTTTTTCTCCCTTATTAAAGAGATCAACTTGATTAAGCCAACATCAATGATATGGATAAAATCCAAAGAGCTGTGGGATGTTGAATAAAATCAAAGGATTCTATAAATAATCAAAACTTTTAAATTTTCTTTATTTATTATTTTGTTAAATAGATTGTAAGAGATTTTTTCTTCCAATATTTCTCTCACATCGTTACACATTCAAACCTATTTTTATACACATAGTTATTAATCTTCACATATTTGGGAATAGAAACATTGAAGAGAGATTATATATGTCTACAACGGTCTTTGGTCTAAATATATATATCTATAAAATTATATTAAAATAAGAATAGTCAGGTAGATCTTTATTTTCATCTCAACATCCAAAAAACTCTTTGGATTATGATGAGATATTTTTACCCAACTATAATCACATATTTTGTTTAATAAATCATTTCAATTTTTCGAGTCCTGGTAAAGGAGATTAAAATAATACCAAAAACTGAGTTTTATATCATTTGAAATATGTATCGATTAGGACAAAACATATATATTGTAATACAATTCTCTTAGAAAAGAAGAATACCCGTACTAAAGCGGTTTTTATATATGTTTATCAAAATTTAATATTTTTAATATTTAATATTTGTTTTGATATTATCCAATAAAACCTCTATAAATTAATAATGTTGGAATCATGATATTTTATTGATTTATATTTACTCAACTAATATTTATTCATTTATGGAGAGTTTAGTCTTAGTTATTAAAGCCTTAGAAACATATGAGTTAAAATAATTTGATCTATGCTTTGGATGCTACAAATTATGTAGTTTAGCACTTGAATATTTGATATTTAGAAGAAAACAAATTTTTTCGACAATAAATATCAAATACTATAGGTGAATTGACTTATACAAACGATATACATAAATTTAAATTTATGATTAGCGACCTCAATTTTTGTAATTAAACAGCATTTCGACTATGAAAATGAAAATGACGCATATTCATAATTTGAAAACTTACTGAAAATTTTGGCTATTTTTATGACAAAATTATACATGTACTATAATAAGATAGTTTAAAAACACAACATAACATTTATAGAAAAAAATATCAAATCAATCCACAACCATCAAAAATGCCGAAAAAGTGTCAACTTTATCTCAAGTAAGATATTTCTCTAACTTTTATTTAGTTTTCATTTTAATCTTTAATTTTTATTGATTTTTCATTTTAATCTAATTTTTGTTGATGTATTCAAATAAGTCACATCATTAAGTTGACTACCGGAGCTAATTAACATAATTAAATTTCGTTGAGATTTTTTGCTAAACTACACAAAACAACGTCGTTTTGATTTAAAATAAACTCAAAAATAATATTTAAACCCCTTATCTCTCGGATAATCCATAGACCAATCAAGATAATTGATTTTCTATTAAACCGCAAACATATATTTATATCCTTTAATATAAATTTCCAAAATTAAAAAATTAAGACTAAATCACCATAGGGTAATTGGGTTACTTTTTCATCATGTTTACTTTAGATTCTCCATAAAAATTTGTTTCTGCAATCGATGAACATAAGCTTTTATTCACCCAATATTCCTCTCCCAAATTAACCTCATATTTGGACTTTGATTTACCTTTCTATCCCAAATTTGACAGTAACTGTGCAACAAGGAATGAGAACAAACCATCAAAATACAAATTTACTTTTGTAAGTGACTAGTGACTACCAATTGTCAATAGTTTAATTGGTAAAGTATCCCATGCAAAGCCTATAGGTCGCTAGTTTGAATAACACTAGAAAAAAACCATATTAAATGCTCTGATCTTCGGTTTAAAATGATGTATGACCTAAACCTAAAATCTTTTAATAATTCCAAAAAAATAAAATAAGTGACCAGTGACCATTTCGGATAGATCCTTATTTGTATTCATTATTTATAACAATGCAATAACAAATAATTATGCGAATAATACTATGGGGATGATTGGGAAATGTTTTAAGGGCTGTAAATTTTTTTAAGAGTTTTGAAAGTCAATAATTTACCAATCACAATTTTTAGACTTTAGATTTTTTAAAAGCTTTTAAAGTCTAACTGCCCACTTCTTTTTTCTTTAACGTTTAACTTTTTAAAGTCATAAATATGAGACTTTTGGGGCTCTAGCAAATAAATATTAAATAAAATATATAGTTTTTTCTTTCTTCTTTCATGTAATCATTGAAAAACTCTTGCCCAATCTATGTGTTGCGTATCACAATGATATTTTGATTAATTAATAATAATCTTTTTATTACCGTTAATTTAAGATCCATTTTTCATTAAAAATATTCATCATAGACGGTCATAAGCCATCATCAATTATATCGGAGCGATGGTTCCTCAATCTAAAAACCGAACCAAATTTTTCCATGAGTTAAGAATATTTTATTTTTGAAAACATTTATCTATCTATTTTTTAAATATACTAATCTTATGTTCTACAACTTTTTGTTACCAATCTATACTATTAACTAGATCATCACCCGTACTACAGTACGGGTTGAATTTCATTTATTACAAAATTTATAAATTTTATGTTTTAGAATAAAGTTGTGATATATTATAATAGTAAGTGAAAAAATAATATTTTTTTGTCAGTCCCTATATATAATATTAGAATGAATATATTTTCCTTTTTCTATAGTATTCAATTATGGATATTTTTTTTAAGATATGAAAACGGAAAATAAGATTATTTTTAAAAAAAATTAATATTGTTTGAACAATGAGTTAATTTATGTTAACAACCACAAAATGAGAGTGCATATAATTTAGTTAGATCAAAAATCAAAATATCATAAATGAATCGCATCTAAAACGTAGATTATTTTGAATTACTTAAGAAAATTAGCTATTATTTTGAATTAATTTAGGAAATTATTTTTTCAAATTCTGATTCATTGGTTGTTGAAATAGAGATTTGTTTGAGCTAATTACGGAATTTACCAATTATTCACATAATCAAATATGTTATGAACATATATTTGGTATATAATAATACCAAATTCAATCCGTGTGTGGAGTCGATATTTTCATTTTACAATCCATATGAAAATATTGCGGCACAATCTATTATTTATTATTTTCAAAATTGTTTGCAGAATCAAATTTTCAAATATTTAGAAGTGTCAAACCTTATTTAACTCATCTCATCATAAAATCTTAAAATGCCATCTGTTATAAGGATCATAACTTTCTACCATATAATACATTACATTTAACCCGCCGCCTACTATAAATATTTTAAACATATCTTTTTAGAAAATCAAATTAATGTATTTATAATTTTTTTATCTTTTTAATCTATTAAATATTTATGATATTCTTTAATATTAAATATTTATGATATTATTTAATATATTAAATTAAACTATTTTAAAATGTTCCAAATTAAAATCTTTAAAATTTTTTATTGTATTATGTAAAATTATGAATTTAAAAAATGATATGAAATTAAATATAAATATTCAAATAGTTATAAGGATCATAACTCATTTCATCATATAATATATTATATTCAACCCGCCGCCTATTATAAATATTTGTTTCAAAAAATCAAATTAGAGTATTTATACTTCATAAATTTTTGATCTATTAAGTATTGATGATATTAAAAAAAATATATATATATATATTACTCAAATATGAATTTTTGACCCGTTAAATTTGTTCTTTCATACATTGAATAATTTATATTCGTTTATTATATAGATGATATAATGATTTATTTATTTATAGAAATAGAATCATATAAAGATGAGAGGTGAAGTATAATATGATTAATAACAAATTAATATAGTAAGTTAGATATCAAATCTTATATGTTCATTTTGATTGGTCATTCTTTTTAAAGAAATTAATAATAGATTTTCGTTTTTATAATTAAATTAAATTAATTAAATTGCATAAAATAGTATTTGACTTGTTTATCCTTAATGAGTTGAATTAATTTACTCTATAAAATTTTATTTCTAATGGCATTTTTAAGTAAATTCTTACAAAGGGGAAGGTTAATTAAGGGTAATCCATAAATTGTACTCCCCAAATAATAGTATAGGATTGGGAAGCATTAGATAATAAATAACCTTATAAAGGGTAAATAATTACAAAGAATGCCATTAGGAATTTTGCATTCAAAGAGTAAAAAAATAAACACGTAAAAGGGTAAAACAATAATTTGAAAGGAAGTAACCCGCGGATCTTGGGCTATTGGACCGAATAAACACGCGGATCTTGGGGTTCTTTGGCGGGTCGATACGCGGATCATGGGCTCGATCCTTTGCTTGATCCGGTCAGTTGAGATTTTGGCAATCTGAACAAAATTAATTGGAAACCAAATATGACATTTACGAATTTAAAGATATTACCAAAACAAACGTATCCCTTTAATTTCGAATACAAAATAAGGATAGATAGTAATTAATGGTAACAATAATTCGTTTCAAAAATATCCAAATTTGAAGGTTGTTTTCAATCATATTCGAATTCAGTTAATATATATTCCAAATATAACAATAACTATATATTCTATACCTCTCAAATCAAGTATATACCTTAAAACTTTATTTAAAAAATGGATTTGCAAATATATTCTTTTGATCTAATAGGTTTAACCCTAGCCGACCTCTTTTCCCTATAAATATAGAATGTCTAATACCATTTTCCATACTCATTAAGCTTTCAAACGACCCCTAACCTTTTGCTACTCCTTTTTTTAAGATGACTGCAAAAGACCAATCTTGCTACTTCAATATTGCTACTTCGTTTCTCATTTCTAACAATGGATGAAATCTTATATCACCAATCTTGCTAACATCAAACCTTTCAAGACAAGATGCAGAATCCAAGTGAAAATCGTTCATTCGTGTAAAGGTGATTAATGCATATCAAACAATGGCAGAATTTTTAATACTTTGCATTTCTTATTTAGTACTTTCATTTTAACATACTAGAGAAAAACAAAGTTTTATATATTAAGTAACCACAACTAGACTCAATAACAGTAGGTAAATATGCAAATCTAATAAACAAAGTGTATAAATTATGATCTCACTAACCTTTTAACCAATAGATTTTTGAATAGCTCCAATGACAAAACTTGATAGCCTCCTCCACATTTTTAGGTTACTCGCAATTTATGCTTGACCTGAATACATTCCATGTTTAAATTTTTGGTAATAGCTATTGTTTTCTAATAATCGTATCAGTTTTTCTTTCTTTGTTTATCCTTTTCTTCCATTAACATCATTAAATTTGAAATATATATAGAAGCTAAATTAAGTAGAACTCTTTTCAGCTGACATAAATATACTGTAAAAAATTGATGGGTTTTAAAAAAAAATAGCTCGGTAAACTGGAATTTTAATGTTCATCTTGCTTCTGTAGCTAACGAGAAAAACTACACGAAATCAAATTCGTGTTAGTTGATTTAATTCAGTGAAAACAAAAATTTGGATATTCAATTGACAATAGTTACCCGTAGAAGATCTGGTTTCTTGATAATCCTTGGACAAGGATCTCTATTCAAACATAAAAATTCACAAATTGGGAATTGAGGCAGTAGAACTATAGATCTGATTCAATAATAACCTTACCTCTTTAAAGAATTCACGATTTGCAACACAGTATAAACGGAGACGAAATAGCTGTCGCAATTGATTCTTCGATCAAGCCATGTTCTTAGTTTTGTTCGGTGGGTTTTCCCTTTTTTTTTAAGATGAGACAACGATTATTTTTTTTGACATTTTTGTTTCTCTGAATTTTATTAATATAAGACAACATACATTCACAAGAGTACATAATGGGTTTACAAAATTAAGCAGCCCATTAAAAGTCCAGTCGATACGTTAAGGAAGAAGAAGAGATGTCTTCACTCAGACACGTGTTAGGCAGTAAGAAGCAACAACGATTGTTCTAAAATAAAAAATAAATCTGTCCAGATAAATAAATTAAAATTCATTTATATACTAAATATCAATTTATTTAAACGAAAATATTAAATGGGTGAAGGAGGCTTTATAATTGGATCAACATTAACATTATATTCCGCCCACAAAAAAATATCTCTGCTTGAATTATTGTGCCAGTAAATTATATTTCGGTAAAATGTTTGAGAATTATCGAATAGTAATTTATAAACAATTATGTTGCATTACCAAATATAGTGCACGTACGTTATACAACACTATATGTTATACCCGTTTTCACTATATGTTATACAACACATATTCAACCCGCATATTTCAAAATATAAAACCCCGCACGTACGTGCGGGTCCGGACCTAGTAATATTTTAACAGTCAAAGTCTTGACAGTCAAAGTCTTTACAACCAAATTCTCTACAGTCACAATTTTTACAGTCAAAATCTTTACAGCAAAAAGTAAAAGTCGTTACCAATCAACCTCTATATTAATATACCGATTTTAGTAAATGCATTAAAATCTTGAAAAAACGTAATCAAATCAAGCAAAATACAAAATGGCAACTAAGCAAGTCCCTCAAAACTGTGGACAAAAAAAAAAAAAGTTCCTCAAAACTAGGTAAAACAATTTACCAGCCCTGAGTCCGTTGACCGACCAACGACGGTGAACTCCATAAATCTCCCACCATAAAATTAACGGCGGTGATCAGCAGGACCGGCCCAAGACTAAAGCCTATGAAGCAAGGACTTTAGGCAGTAGATAACTATAAAATAATTTAAGGGCATCAGAGCAGAGTGGCTGACGCCTTCTCTCTTCCCTCTAGATGCTGGGTTCGAACTTCTTAGGGAACGTATGATAATTTTTTTTTTAACTTTGTTTAGTAATGGGCCAAAAACAAATTTCGCTTTAGGCAGCCATTTATTTTGGGCCGGCCCTGGTGATCAACCTCCACCGGACAAAAAGGTCGTCCATCTCGAGCCCGATGACTAGGAATAGTAAAATGTCTAAGCCTCCCATTTTGCTCCCTCATGTAGCCGTTGCACAAGAAAGTGGCCGAGAACTCATCTTCCACCGGACGGTTAATGTCATGAACAAAAACATCAGTTCACCATCTTCACGGTTATGAGCAAGGGCGGACCCACGTACACACTTGGGAGGTCAAGTGACCTGGTCAAATTTAGAAACTCTTAAACAATTTTAAGGAAAATAAGTAATTGACCCCTGTTAATTTTTCAGTTTGCAGGCTTGTCCATTTCTCGTTTCACTTAAAAGGAAAAAAACATTCAATGTTTGTTTCCTTTTTAACCTTTTATTGATAATTATAACATTAAATACAAAATAAGTATAAAATCCTACGAAAATATCTTATTTCTTGTTTTATATTAAATTTTATTATGGTATAATTGATGGAGATGCAATCTCCATTAAATACGACTATCAATAATTTATAATTAACAAAATTAATCTATAAATGTGAACAAATTTTATTAGATATTCAAGGATATGTTAAGTTTTCCTCTATTCAAACTAATCATTTTCAATATTTTTCATTTTATCATTATAATAGTTTAACTTTGAATAATATTTAAAAGTGCAATAGTTTTTCTCAAAATTTAGTTCTTATTTATAAAGAGATTTTTCTGATATTTTATTTATAACATATATATAACAAAATAAATTATTTACGATAATATTTTGCACCGGGTAAAAATAATTTCTGGGTCCGCCACTGGTTATGAGCCAAAAGCCCTGCTATGTAAATAGCACTCATCCTCCCCGGAGCTTATTCGTGGTAACCAGTTGGAACATCAATTTACTAAATTTTTCATTGTAGGCTAGTGGTTAAAACGTTTTGGTGAGTACAACATATGGCACAACAGCATGCTCTGCCGTGTGCAACTCTTTTTGTTTTCTCTCTTTCCAGTCTACAAACTTTTTTGTTTGAAGATAATAATGTACATGCAATGTTACGACGTTGGCGATATATATGTACAGTCTACAGGCCTTGTTAAGATAGTGACATAGTGTTGTTTTAATTATAGTCAACGTATCTACTTCAGCCGAGGAATAATACCATTACTTACATAGAGATACAATTGGGCCCATGCGACCAAAATGTTTACCGTCGGATCTTACACATCATTGTTTGATGGCACATAATTGATTGATGTTTGGCTAATTGCCTAATTCACTTGCCAAGCATTTCTTCAGCGTTATAGAATCTTTCAACTTTATATTAACATCACTGCCTTCACAACAACTCTTTTACTAGGAGGCCTAAAATAGTTACGTAAATACTTCTTTTAGGATATGAATGGGATAGAATTATATATTTTTATATATGATATTTTTAAAAATAACAAAATCTATAATTTAATACTTCACGGCCATGGTAATTATTTAATCACGGAATCTCTTTATATTAAAACAGAGTTTTTTTGTGCTTATATGGCAAGCCCACAATTATCTTACATATATTTTTTTCCTTTTAAATTTTTTTTTCTTACTAAACAATTTTATTTTCAAATGTTACTTATTCTCATTTTCTGAAAACCAATTGCCAAACACACATAAAAGATTATTGATGGGTGAAGTTACCAAATTAAGATCTTTCAAAATTATTTATTACCAAATTTTTGTTACTTCAAAAGATTTGTTATACAAAATAAGTTATTTTGTAATTAGAAATTAAAATAAAATATAAATTTTTAATTGTATAACCAAAATTGTTCCAACTTTTTACTTGGCAATTTACACATACTGTAATTAAATTATAAGAAAAATAATTTAAAATATATTTGGTATTTATAAAATAGATAATAAAAGGTGTGTTATCTAACTAGATGAGTTATCTAAATAAATGTATCATTTTATGATTTAATATATTTATTATAAAAAAAAAAGCCTAATTCATTTTTTTGATAACTCAGGGTAAATTCTCATACCTATGGAGGGGTGTAGGACTAATCCCTGGGGAGAGGGTGTCCCACGGGTAGGGTCTCCCCAGGTTTTCAAATGGACCGTAAACAATGAGCCCATACCCATGCGACCAAAGTGATAAAAGCTGAGTAATTTTGCGTCTGGGGAGAATCGATCCCTGGCATAGACCAACAGGGCCACTCTTCCAACAAACTAGAACCACTAGCCCACCATCTCTGGGTTAAAAAAAAAAAAAAAAAAAAAAAAGCCTAATTCATACGACCTAAATCCCTATAAAATATCTTTTAAGGGTCATCGCCTCTCGGAAACCTAGCAGTCGCCGATCTTCTCAATGGACCGATCCGCAACCAAAGTAGTCGTTCTTCTCTTTACGTATTTTTTTCTTACTCACTCCCTAACCTCTGTTTCTCTAATAATGGTTTCTTCACAAGAGAAAAATATTTGAAATAGTAAAATTTCTGATCAGATCTTTTTTGCCTTAGAGCATACACAGTGGGGCATTTTTGAGTGTATATATTTATGTCAATTTAATAATATAATAACAGTGGGGTAGAGATGTCTGTGTAGAAAATTAAAGGAGAGAGAGAGGAAAAAAAAATGTGGGAGAAGAAAAAGAGGATTTCGGCGACTCACAGCACGCCACGTCATCTTACACTCGACGAGAGGGAAGTTGTTACTTCACACCCGGGTGTTGTCTCTCTCCTTACTATTTGATTACTTTTGTTTTTTTTAATCCTCACACCCCAGTAGAAAATATGCCGCTGCGTATGGTCTTAGGGGCTGGACTTGAACGGTAGTGATGCAGCAGACATTCCAAAAAACAGGTAAATTGCTTCTATCCTTTCTTTTTTTTTAATGGGAAATCGAGTTTGTCATGTTGATAATAATATTTTCTGCAATCGAATTATATTGCAGTAGCAGTGGCTTGGTGAGACCAAATTATCGCAGTAGCAGTGGCTGGGTGCAACCAAATTATAATTATTGCAGTAGCTTTAGCAGGATTTGCGTTGAAGGATATGACACTTGTCTTCATGAGTATGATCTCAAGCTTGCGTTGAGAAAACATTTCGCTTCATGTGGAGAGATCACACATATTTATGTTCCCAGGGACTTTGAAAGGAATACTCTCAAGAAGTTTTGTGGCTTCTTCCTCAAATTTTCCCAGCTCAAGTTAAATCCGATGCTCTTAAATAAACACTAGTTTTATTTTTTTTTGTTTCACAGTTTTGCCTTCATTCATATTGCGGGAGAAGGTGCCGAACAGAAGGCGTTGGCACTTAGTGGAAGTGACGCGGGAGGATGGAATGTATTCGTTAAGTCTTCACCGTATGATGGACAATACGTTGATCCTGGATGGGCTACTGTGGAATCCCCACGCTTCAGTCTTCCAAGACGCATGTACGTATACATTGATTTTGTTGTTTTTATTATGTTCTTTGGGCCTAGAAAGCCGTTAGGATCACCAGAGTTATAAAAAAAAAAGATAATATTAACGCTTACAAAATCAAATTGTTAGGATGATAGTTACGGGGTATGACAGCTCGCTTCCTGAGATTGATATCCAGATTCGGCTGAGTAACCATTTCTCTTCATGTGGAGAGATCACGGATGTTAGGATTCCCAAAGACGCAAACGGTGGTCTCAACAGGTCTGTGGTTGCTACCTTTGGGACAACTCTCAAGTTTTTAAATGCTACAACTAAAGACTTGTCTCTGTTGATTTTTACAGCAAAGCTTTCATTTATATTCTGGGAGCAGGCGCTGTAGAGAAGGCCCTGGAGCTTGGTGGATGTGACGTGGGAGGATGGAATATTGCAGTTGTTACGGTTATACCGCCACTAGGCACAACGATAAGATATTGCTCATCATCATGTACGCAAAGTTTCTCTTGATTCTGGTTGGTTTTTTGTAACAACTTAATTAAAAACCTCTCACCTTAATTCCGTGGTTTATTTCATCAGCTCGATCTTCCTTTACCTAACAAGTCCTAGATATGACTACGAGGACGAAGAAGAAGTCGACTAATGGAGTAGAAAGTTCTCTCTTAGAAGAAGATCGAAGCTCTTTGATGTTATTAACTTGTGATACAATATGAAACTTCTTATTATTCTCAATAATCTACGTACCTCGTTGATTTGGATTTTGGTTATGTTATGTTTATATATGTATTACCGGCCGACGTTATAATTATGTTTATGTTTATGATTTGGATTTTAGTTATGTTTTGTTATATTCGGTATACTGTATATGATTACTTCTTAACGGCAATTTTGATAAAATCCAACAACAGTGCATAGCTCTTCCATCCTTAACTTGGAAAGGAGAACATGGTCATGTCAAAAGTTTTGATTTGGACAAAATTGTTTTCAGACACGCAAGGATTATATCCAATAACATGTTCCATCTAATGTTGAGAATACATTAAGATGTGAAAGCTTCACATGTTTCAGGATGATAAATCAAGTAACCAGCCAATAAATGTTTGTGCAATAACAAAAAAGAAAAAGCAAAACATAATCAAAAGAGTAAATCAGCAAAAACAAATCTTCTTCTACAATATGTGACCAATAACCATGTCTGATAATTCTTAATCATAAAAGTGATATCACAAATAATTATGTGAAGATTACTATTTTAATATACCGTTTCAGTAAATGCACTGAATCTTGAAAACGTAATCAAATAAAGCCAAAAACACAACCAAAATAATGCCAGCTAAGCAAGTCCATCAAAGTCCACTAGGTGAAACAATTTACCGGCAAACGACAATAATCTCTATCGATCTCCGCCACACAATAATATCCTCAGGACAAATTCAACGGCGGCGATCAACCTCCACCGGACAAAAAGGTCGTCCAGCTCGAGCCCGATGACTAGGAATAGTAAAATGTCTAAGCCTCCCATTTTGCTCCCTCATGTAACCTTTACACAAGAAAGTTGCAGAGAACTCATCTTCCACCGGACGGTTAACGTCATGAACGAAAACATCAGTTTCACCATCTTCACGGTTACGAGCCAAAAGCCCCGCCGTGTAAATAGCACTCATCCTCCCCGGAGCTTCTTCGTGGTAACCAGTTGGTGCATCAACCATAATCAGATCCCATTTGGTCTCGTAAAAGTCCGCCGGAAAATCTTTCAACGCAAGATCACATTTCGAGTTTCTTGGATCAGACACAGATCTACACTCTTCTGATCTTCCTAGTTCCATTAGTTTGTCTGAATCTTTGACTTTCGTGTCGTAAACTACGTGGTAAGATTCGAGGTTTGGGAACTTCTTAGTTACTATCGCAATCCATGCCTTGTCTTCTTCAATAAACACTGAAAAATAAAACATGTTTTATGAGAAACCAGAAACTTTTTAGATCTGTTGAAACAGAGGAAAAACAGAGTACTTACAGGTACGACCACCATGGTTAAGAGATGCCCACATTAAGCTGTCGTGACCTAAGCCAAAGACAAGGAAGTTACAAGGAGACTTCTTGTCCAAGACTCTCTTTGAGACAGAGACTTCATCGAATGTTTGTTGTGGAGTTACGTTACTGGTAACGTAATGAACCAATGCATCGGATAAAGAAAGTGGCATCTTTGTGCATTGTTGTGTCGTTATTGGACATCCTTCTGGTTTGTGTTGAGTTTCTTCTTCTTCTTGGGAGAGATTTGTTTTGGAGATTGGCTTTGAGGAGGAGGAGGAGATGTTTGATCTTGCTAAGTAGATAATGAGCAAGATCAAGATTGAGGATCCTATGAATATGACCTTGAGATTAAGGGAAGATTGAGATTTGGTTCTCATTTTTTCTTGACCAAAGAATCGATTTTTCGATTTGGGTTTTTGGATCAACGAATGAGGAAGTTGTTTTGATAATGGTTAGAAGTGTATATAATATAGAGAGGTTATTGTTTAATGATTGAGGAAGTTGAGGAGGACATGAAAGCTACTAAGGTTGCTGTTCTTCCAATACAACAGAAGTTGGTGGTGAATACATATACTAACTAATTTGTTTTTCCATATTATAATGTTTTAAATTATTTTTTTGGTGTCAAAATAATGTTTTGTATTTAGTTTTATAATCATGGTAATTGGAAGATGTGAGACGTAATGGAGAGATTTCTGGTTATATAATTGATGCTTGTAAGAGAAGAAGAATTTGATCGTGATCCAAAAACAAGACAGGTGTTAAAAAGGAACCAACATGGTGGTTGCAACTTTGTGTTTCCTTGTATTTTAAATAACCCGTTGATTTAACAACTTTGGTTCTTTGTTTCTTGAACGATAATTTTTGTCAAACGAATTAACATCACCATTTTTTTTGTCTTTATTCGGTATAAAATAACTTTCATTTGCATAATTTCAAGGCTGTCCAATTTGCTTTGGTTTTACTAAACCAAGAAGTTGATTCCAAAATTGAATTGAAATCTAAATTCAGGTTTTCTTTATCCAATTTTGTAACCAAACCCGAACCGATACAACAAAAATTGTTTTGTTTCCGACTTTATTTATAAAGCGAGAAATTCTGAACCGAAACGAAAAAAAAAAAGAAAGGAAAATGGCATGTCTAGTAATAGCTTTGGAGTAAGGGCTTGACTGGTTTAAACGTTGCGGTTGCGGTTGCGCTTGTGGGAGTTTGCGGAAGCGAATGGTTACGGTTTCAAGCGTTAATTAGCGTTTTGACCGACTGGCTGATATGATCACGAGTTGGGCCTCATGGGTCTCGTAATGGGCTTATGGGTTAAGCCGCTTAACCCATAAGCCCAACTTAAGCCTTCTTTCCTTAGTTTCTTTGCTATTTAACATTGTCTTTGGTTGCTAAACGTTATCGAAAGATCATCAAAAACAATGAATTTCTCTATGTCTTCTTCTTCTTTCTTTTTCTCTTCTAATCTCTGATTCTTCACCTTAGCCTCTAATTTTTTCTGTTTCTCATCTCCTTCTGCAGTTACTTCCTTGGTAAGTCCCATTTGGTGCTTATCAAATTGGTGCTTTCATCGAGAGTTGAAAATGGCATGTTTGGTAATGTTTTTCAAGAAAGTTAATGATGAGTAAGTTAAAGAGTTAAGTTAAGACAAAGAGACTAAGAGAGTCATCCATCATCATTAGTCGTCAGTCCAAGTTTGATGAGGCAAACAAAGAGATGTACTTTTAAATTGCATCCTACTCATGGAATATTGTGTATTCAATATATTATTATTCCAAACAAACATTCATATATTTCAAACATTCATAAATGTTTTTAGAAAAACACGTTAAAAACTTTTAGGTGACAATCACTTCACTTTAAACCTTTGATATGTTTAAACTCATACAATAAACCTTCAAAGTGGCTTTCGTTCTCGCGGCCCCGCGAGAAAGCCACTTTGAAGGTTTAAAGTAGTGAAATGATCACATTTACTGTGAAATTGGTCTCTCCATCAGATTGTTGAACCACTCCATTTTCTTCTACTTCTGACTCAACTACTTCCCCTTCCTCACGGATCTCAGATCAATTTTACTCCCTTTTCTCTCATTCCACTATACTATTATACACATCACCCTCTTCATTGTCATGTTCAAGTACTTTAAACCAATTTGGTGAAACCGCAACTAACTCACTGCCAGTTTTGGGGCTTGAACGACTAGAAGAGTGATGATCTTTTCGGATTACTTATATCCACTTCCCAGATGCATCTAAATTTTTTTCTAGAGCTTGTTACGGTGGGCTTATATATCACTAACCAGCACTGGCTATGTTTCCTCTGTTCCCTCTGTTTCTGACCCATGTTTCATCAAACCTCTTTCAGAAGGTTTTACGACCAGAAGAGACGGAAGAGGTTTTCAAATCTTGCAACAGCTCTTTGGCCAATTTATGAACCAAGTTCACTGCCCCATTCATATGGTTAGGTACCATCATCATCATCACTTACTAGATTGATTTTTATTCAGTAATATTGTCACTTGCTTAGTACAATGTTTAACCGCATGGCCCCGTGAAGCATCTAGCTGGAGCAACTCAAAGTTATGAATTATGATCATAGCTTATAATTTTTGTTTTTATTCGTATTTGAAATGTAAAACATTTTTCTACTTGAATAAAAAAATACCAGATTCAATTAAAACCAAATTTTCTGTTTTGTTTAGAACAATGTTCGCACAATGATATATGTACCATATGGCTCTCTCATCGTTGAGGAAATAATATTTTTGATGCATCAAGATTTCTTGAGAAAATTTTATATTATTGTACTGTATGTCATGTTTTTTTTTCAATGTTAAATAACATAATTGTTAGATAAGGTTTTTCAATATATTTTTTATGTTAGATAAGGTTTTTTTATTGTTAAATAACTTAATTGTTAAATATATATATCCGGACATATCCCGGACTAACCCTTAGTAGTAATAAAAAAACAAGAAAAGTATGTCATAGATTACCCGAGTAACCCAGATTCATATCAATCTCATGCTCTCCACCCATGAGATCATCTAGTCTTTCCTTGATGTGGACAGTCGATTGACCAAGCTCATCATGATATCACGAACACCCGTTAACAAAGGTATTTGATATGCCCTTGCATTAACCTACACATATATTTTTTTATATAAATAATTTATTGGATCGAAAAAAATGAAACAAATTTAGTTATTTACCTTATACCAATAGGTTAGGGTGTCCGCCGTAGAGCTCACAGTGAATCCCGTATAGCTTACATCCTCGTCAGGATCCAAGTATGTCCCAATCATCTTGCACGAGGGATACATGAGGGTATTCCAGTTGGTCTCGCTACGGACTAACCATGGCAAAATGCAATGACCTAAAATTTTTCAAAAAAATATATTTGATATGTCTAAAAATATCAAGAACTATTGTTAATTACCATAACTTACCCGTAATTACTCGAACTCATTCCAAAAAATTTACCTAGTCTTTTTTATTAAAAAACTAAATATATATACACTTCATATAGATTTTTTCTAACCCAACATGTACATAGTATTACCCGACCTTATACTCTAAATTAGCAAGTCTAATATATTGTATAAAGTAATTATATTTAGTTTTAATACGTATTTTCATATCAAAGTTACATAATATACGTGTATATATTCTTTTTACAAGATATCCCATAGAACTCAGTCACTGAGTATGGAGGAATTAAATTCAAACGAGATGGAAATAAACCAGAAACCATCAAATTGAAGCTAACCATAACTAATGATATTTTGGTGAAGGATTTGATTCAGCTTCTAGTAAGATAAATAAGAGAAATGCAAGCACTTAGAAGAAAATGAGCTTTCTCCTCCTTTCATTCACACTTTTTTTTTGCACATTTAATTCTCAAAATATGCTTATATTCACTCATTTCGTCATCTCCAAAAATTACATGTTGCCAGTCACACTTGAACAAAGCATTCACTTAAAACTTATCGAATTCTTCTCCTTCTTTTTGCTCCACACAATTTTCCTTTTATGCTTTTCGTAGACATCTCACTGAATTAGAAAAAAATAATCTTAAATTATTCAAATGATAGTATTATATATATACTAAAAATAATATTAAAATATATTGTAGCTCTTCAAAAACAAAGCACAATGTAACATATACTTATTATACATCAATTTGATAAAATACCTAGTGGACATGACTAATCACTAATACCATCAAAAAGAACAAAATCTATATAATGCATCTAGATGATCCATCCAGATATATCATTTGGATGTTGTTCGTTTCTGAATTTAGTAATCCATCTAGATGAAGCATTTGAATGAAGCTTCGTTGGTTTGATTAAATTTGCATATGCATCTCGATGTATGTTGTATTAAAATGACTAAAAGGACATTTTTACATCTTAATCATATTTTAATGATTTAAAATTACATTTACAACTAATTTTTTTAATAGTTTCTTACATCTAGAAATTTCTATTTTCATGAAATAGTTAAATTTAATAAATTATTTTCTTATTCAGTTCAAAGAGCATTTTAAATACATTTTTCATATGGTACTAAAAATCTATTTTCATGAAATAATTATATTAAAAAAATTATTTTCCTATTAAAATTAAAAAAACACTGGGAAAAACATTTAAAATACATATAGTACTAAATTAAAATTTAAAAAGATAATTTAGAGTATATCAAAGAATTGATGTGATTTTTTTCGGTTTGGCGGGAAAACACAATTCCGCAATTTTCCCACTAAAATCGTGATTTTATAGTTTTGGTGGGAAAATACGATCTATATATACATTTTTGGTGAAGATTTGGCCTCAAAAATCCTTTTACAATTTCAATATTGTACATTTAGTCCCTACAAATAAAATCTGACAAAATATTTGTCTTAATGAAATTTACAAATCAATTAATAAACTCTTCTAACAATTCCTATTTTTTAAAAAACGAGATTTGAGATCCTAACATATGGAAGTCAAATATTCGAAATTAAATCTCTTAATTACCATAATCTCGGGATTTACCTATTAAATATAAACTACTAACAACAGCTAATCCTAATCAAATTTTAATTACCATTGCTTGATAATGCTGTGATTTTACGTACTTACCATAACTACTCGATATCTAATAAAATAAATATTCAAAATTTAAATTCATATCTCATATATTAAGCAACGTTGTAGTTAAATAAATAAACATTAATTTATTTTTAAACAAAGTTTTTATTTTAAGATATTCAAATGGTAATATTTTGCAACATAAATTCTGAATATTATGGGAATAAAAAAAATATTTTTAAGAAACAACCATTAATGAGATTTAATTATAGATATGGATATTTTACAAAATTTAATAATAAAATCGCCATATTTGTTAAGATCTTTATTAGTTAATCCGCACTTACCATAACTACTTGACAATGTGATTTGATAATAAAATCGCCATAATTATAGATATGTGATTTGATTCCCTTACCTAAAAAATATTTAGTTACAATTTTAAACATAAAAACGATTTTATGGTAACAAAAAAATACTTATGAATAACGAAATCTGTCCTGCCTAAAATATCGACATTAATTTTAGATTTGTTTTATTTAAGTAAAGATTTGGAAATGAATTTCGGTCCTCAAATATTTGCCTAAAATATCGAATCAATCTTTTAAAAAATCTCAACAATTATAGCTACAATCCCGAATTGAAAGAAAAATAGAAACTAATTATAACAATCCATCTAACAAATGACATATTCCTTATATCTTCTTTGGTTTACAATTATACTTTGTACCATATTTAAAGAATATGCCTAATATAATTTATGGAGTAAATTATAATAGTTAGCATTAATTTCAAATTTTAATATTTTCGAGATTTTGAACTTGATCACCAAGATTTTTCCGCTTTACAATCAAATCTAACCATAAACATTTACAATCTCCTATAAATAAGATTTTCTCGCTTAATTGATCGTGGACGTGAATCATCTTCTCAATCTTTATCTTCCTTTTCATTTGATTGTGATTTTTTATTCAATCATATAAACTTTGCTCCCTGAATGTTATATGATTGTAAGAGTTTATTACAGTTCGTGGAAGATACGATGTCATATTGGTTCAATTGTGGATTGGACATCTTTACTTCTAATTATCTCTGTTCCTTGCAATGACAAAATCTAATCTTTTTTTCTGTTTTGTTTTGCAGATCTTTACCAACCACTTGAGGAAGATGAACTTCAACAGAGTCTTACAATCGACATAATGTTATCCTCTGAATTACCCGTAAGTTTTTTTGGCATGCAATGAATGTTATGTTGGAGTGGCAGGTCTATATGAATTTTTTGATAGGGGCACACTGTTTTCAGTGTTTTCTTTATAACCAAGCTTTCATTTTTCTGTTTGTGTCAGGTTGTATGTGAGTTTGAATGGGAGTTTCACAAACTTGAGGTGTGCGTTTGGATTTTCGGTAACCACAAAACTTTAAATCACTTCTTCATTTAGTTCAAGAGAGTTCTATTAGTAAGAGTGTTCAAGAGAGTTCTATATTTTCTCAGAAATTTATCATGGCACGTATTCGAGTAGCAATGAAACCTAAACGAGATGTAAAAATGCAACATGACTGTGAATCTGTGATAATATATGTAAGCTAAATTTCTGTGAAACTATTTGCACGTACAGTAAAGAAGCTGCAAGAATGAAAGCAATAGAAGTATTCTTCGCTGCCTCTCAGCTTTGCGACGCTTCTGCTTTGCCTGGCTCAATTTTCTACTGGTTTTGGCGTAAGATTTATCCAGCTCATTCTCTGACTTGAATCACTTTTATGTTTCTATGGATTATAATATGTTGATTGTATCCTCAATTTGAAGTAAGGAGCTTCCTAGAGGAGTCAATAAAGGCTCTTGCAGCAAACAATGAAGGAACTTACATAGTTGGTGGTGGATCCTTTGGAGATATTTACCATAAGATGGTAAAGTTCATATAATTAATTTCACTTCTGGTAAATAAGTATATATTTGTTTCATGGCTAAATTTGTTTTATTGATGAAATTAGATTACAATTGGAAAGTTGCTTAAGTAGCCTTTTGTCATGAGTAGCATTATAGAAAAGTGGAGGTACAATCTCATCTTCGGAACCCTAATATACTTTGACGTTATGGTTATTACTATGATCAAGTAAGTTAAGTGTTTCTCCTTTTTATTGACGGATATAATTATCAAATCTCTTGACCTTAACACACTTTATTTAATTTGTTTCTAAATAGAGTTTTGGATGTTTTAACAAATGGACGAGGAAAGACAGAAAAAGGAGAAGAGAAGGAAGTTCTTGAGTGGGCTTTCACTTCAGAGACTCAAGAAGACAAGAACGATTCGAGAAACCATTTTTGTAGCCTCACGGGTAAACAGGAACAAAAAGAAGCAGTGTACACCGTTTAAGCGATTTGCAGTGGATGAAAGTGATGGAGAATGAAGAAAAAGATGTTTCAAAAGTCTAAGAAACGAAAGAGAAGGGACACAAAGACACCAATGAGTAATGGGTCAAAGGCAGAGGCAGAGTCGAGTGGAAGCAAAAAAGAAAAATAAGAAGAAGAAGAAGAGACTAAGGAGGAGAGTGGGAAAGAGAGTGAAGAAGAAAATGAGAAGCCATTACATAGTTGGAAAACTTATAAGAAGAAACGGTACAGATACTCTGTAATTATGACTTCTTCACCTAACTCTAGAGGTAAAGGTAGTTCAAATGGAAGTAAACGAAACTGAGAATAAGGTTTCTTCTACAAGTATTAGGCGTTTAAGTTGGTGTACAAATATTAAGCACTAAGCCATTTCTCATAAATATGTGTCTGTTTTTGTTTTTAATTCAAACCTTGGCAAATCTATAGATATTTTTAGAATTTAGAGCTTAAAAGTTAAAACGATGAAAGGGGGCAAATGGCAAAGGTGTACAAATATAAGGAAACATATATACAATAAATCTTATAATAATAATGCATAACAAAATAATCACTTTCACAACTTAAATTTATTCGACAAATAGTTTTTCATTTACATACATAAAATTAACTATTTAGTTTAAAGAACATTATATTGAAATACAAAAACACATAATATTCAAATTTAAATCCGCTATACATCGCTACTTAAAGAAATGTAAGTTTTTGTATCTATATTTTAAAAATTGAATACTAAAAATATATAAATCGTACACTATATAATATATAGATATATATAGATATGTATTTAAAAATACAAAGTAATCGTTTATATCAATATATAATCTTTAAATTATTTACATTTCAATTTGTTTTTAAAAATATATAGTCCCGCGGTGTACCGCGGGTAAATCCCTAGTTTTGTAATTATGGCGGAAAACGCAATTCTCAGATTTTTCGGTTTTGGCGGAAATAAGCAATTCCCTAATCTTCCCACCATGAGTTTCAATGTTTGATGCCATGAAATCTATCATTTATCCTAAATTTTTTGTTCTCTTTTGGGCTAATTTTTTTTTTTTGTTCATCATGATTAAAAAAAAAATTTGTTCACAGAGCCAAGTTGATAAGATTAAGGAATATATTTATCTTTATATATTGATCAAATCCACATGAGCACAAAATAAAAAATGTTGATGAAAGTGTGAACTTTTTACGTAAACAGACGTAAATTAGTAATACGAATTACGTTTTATAGATTCAACAATCTTTCCTCAAAACGGTCTAAAATCACCTAAAACTTTTTTAAAATAGTAAAAATTAGCATCTCATTTTCAGAGCAGTCTAAAACCACCTAAAACTAAATTATAGACTCTGATATTATTGTAATGATGTTTCTTAAACCGAACCAAACCGAGATTTTCGGATTTCGTTCGTGATCGGTTAGTTATGGGCAATAAACTCAAAACCAAAACAATATATGTGGGATTATTATCTGTAACCAATCAAAAACCCAAGAAATTCGCTATAAATAAAAAGCATATTCCTTTTTATTTTATTTTTCCCTTTTCGCTGTCTTTTTTTTCTCTTTCTTATTTTGTCTTCTCGCAATCTGTTCCTATCAATCACAGATATCCTCAGATTTCAACATTCTTCTTCTCATCGCTTCTTTAAACGAATCAAACTCATCACTTCACTCTCTCTTATCGGATCTTCCAAAGTTTATCCTTCAATGGATCTATGGACTCTTCAAGTAAAGGACGTTGCGATCCGAAACCCTATCTTCTCATCGTCGGTGAAATCATCATCAATTTCTGGGAAAATCGGTGAATTGGAGTTTAGATTTCTCAAACGTAAGGTTTCTTCTCCTTCTCGGTATCGTTCTTTGGTTGTTCGAGCTTCGTCTAAGAAGAGTAACGACGATTCTTCTGCTTCTGGTATGTGTTGTTGAATTTGATTGATTTGGTTAGAAATTGGGGAATTTAGGCTTTGTTCTTGACACTAGTGTACTCTGTGATTCTTATTGTGGACCTGTTTTTGTTGCTGAAGGAGATGCTTCTCAGGAAAACAAGCCTACTAATAGCAACAAATCAGGCGATTCCGCGGCTGCGAAGTCGTTCGGTTTAAAGGCGGATTGGAGAGAGTTTAGAGCGAATTTGTTCATGAAAGAGCAGGTAATAAGTTTGGCATTGTTGTTGGGAAACTTATTAGATATTAGTCAATAAGGTTTACGGGTTAAATGATGTTACAGGAAGAAAAGGCGGAAGCTGAGGGTAATGAATCGGAACCGATAGGTTTGAAATGGGCGCATCCGATTCCGTTTCCTGAGACTGGTTGTGTTCTAGTTGCTACAGAGAAGTTAGATGGTTATAGAACATTTGCGAGAACGGTTGTGCTTCTTCTTAGAGCAGGAACTAGACATCCACAAGAAGGGCCGTTTGGTGTTGTTATCAACCGTCCACTTCATAAAAACATCAAGCATATGAAATCAACGAAAACCGAGCTCGCTACAACGTTTTCTGAATGTTCTTTGTACTTTGGTGGACCTCTTGAAGCAAGCATGTTCTTGTTGAAAACCGGCGATAAAACTAAGATACCTGGGTTTGAAGAAGTCATGCCTGGGCTTAACTTTGGTACTCGAAACAGTTTGGATGAAGCGGCAGTGCTTGTAAAGAAGGGAATTCTTAAGCCACAGGAGTTTAGATTCTTTGTTGGTTACGCCGGTTGGCAGCTAGATCAGCTCAGAGAAGAGATCGAATCAGATTACTGGCATGTTGCTGCGTGCAGCTCAGATTTAATATGCGGAGATTCATCGGAAAACTTGTGGGAAGAGATTTTACAGTTAATGGGCGGTCAATACTCCGAGCTTAGCCGGAAACCCAAGCTGGATATCTAGACGTTATGTTTGAATTGAATGTTAGTTTTCTAAGAAAACTTGAGGCTTTTGTAACTTATATATATTTTCTCTTCTAAGCCAAGTGTATAGCTTACTTCGTTGGCTTTGTATGTGAGAATAATGCACTTCTATGCTATTTATAAAGATTTGCTTTGTGAAAACTCCTATTATGTATTCTGCAGTTAATAACTAAAAGACATCTATCTAATAAATTGAAACAGTTGTTCTAAGATATACACATGTGTTTGATTCCCCTAACCAAAAGAAAAGAGCAAAGCATGAAACAGAGGTGGCCATGTACAAAGACCATGTCAGGTGTTGATTTTGTTTCTCTTGTTTCATGTTTCACTAAGCACATGCTTTGACTGAGATATCTTTGTTCTTCTTTGTTGCAGATTTCTCAAGGCGGGACTTACGTACAGCTTCTTGGATTCGTCTCTCATGTTCTTTCATCATGTCTTCGATGTTACCACCAGGAGGCATCAATGGACCTGAATAGTGCATTCTGTTCTTCTTTCGCATGTATGTCTGAAACAACATTAAGAAACATCTTAGAGTCCATTATCTAAAGGGAGAAAAAGGAAGAGTTAATGAGTTAGTTACCGTTGTGGGTTCTCTTGAAACTATATTCTCCTTCTGTGAAGCACTAGCTAAGTAGTCTCCCATTGTAGCAGGCACGTTGTTGGACCGGCTAGTCTTCACCTCACCTACATTGCTCCTAGAGCTTGGATGGATCACTGAATTGGTATCCGTAAAGCGTTTTTCTTTCTTGAACGACGGGGTAGTGATTGAGACGTTTGAATGCCCTGAAGCAATGAACTCCGGTGTTATCTTGGAGTCTCTTAAACCTCGTCTCACAGATTCGTGTCCACGCCACTTCACAGCTTCAGCTTTTTTCCTGCAATTTTTTAAATGAAAAGTTTGTTTAGGAATCTCGCCTGCATCATTGGTGGACGAATCTACGCTCTCTTTGCATACTCACCTTTTTGCTTCTTCGTCTCGAACCTTTGCATCGAGTTCCTTGCTTGGCGGATACTTAGGCAAACTTGATATGTGACAAGGGAGCGGCTCCGTTGTAAAAAACTGGAGAGGTAAATGAGACAATCATTTATCAGTATTCTTCGGGAGGCGATCAAGAATGTTAATAAAGAAAAAGAAGGCTACTACCTCACTCAGTAGAGTCGAAGAAGCAAAGCATCTTTTCTCTGGTTCTACAGATAGAAGCTTATCAAGGAGATCTAGAGAAGAAGATGGTAAATTCTTGAATGTCTCTAGTAGGACTCGCTTATAAGGATGTTGCGGTTTGTAACTTGTCGCCTGTGGGAACTTTGTCGTTTCCCAGAACTCCTCAGATGGCGAACCACACAGCTTAAAGATCTTATGCATTTGCTCCACCTTGAAGAAGATATTTCGAATAAGAAAATCAGTTGAAACCAATGGAACTATAGGATGAATCAGTATGGATTAGAAACTCACCTCTGTTCTTCCCGGCATGATTGGTTTACCTACAAAGAGTTCTGCGAGAATGCAACCAACGCTCCAGAGATCAATGGCGGGTCCATATGCTGTAGATCCCAGTAGAAGCTCAGGGGCTCTATACCACAATGTGACTACACGGCTAGTCAGTGGTTGATCTTGATCTGGTTTATAAAAACTCGCTAGACCGAAATCTCCAATCTTGAGAACTCCATCATTGTTTACCAAAAGATTTGAACCCTTGATATCACGGTGAAGGATTCCACGGCTATGACAATGCTCAAGTCCACAAAGCAGTTGTTTCATAAAACACTTGATCTGAAAAAAACAAGTGAGTTAATTGATTGACCAGAGAACACAACAAGGTTATTCAAGCTTTTTCGAAAGTACCTGTGGTTCAGTGAATTTGACACCAGGCCTGAGAGCCAAACCTGAAAGATCATGCTCCATATACTCAAACACAAGATGCAAGCTACCTGATAGCTTTGAAGTGACAAGACACTGAAGCTTCATAACATTTGGATGGTCGAGTTTTCGCAAAATGTTGATTTCTCTAGCCATGAACCTCACACTTTCTGGATCCATATTCGCAAACCTCACCTTCTTCATCGCCACTATTTTACCCGTCTCAAGATCTCGTGCCTTATACACAATGCTATAAGTCCCTTGTCCAATCTGCAAACACAATGTTCATATCATTACAATCCACTAAAACCAATCCAACATTATCCAAACAAATGAAATTTGAAAGAGACTAACTTTGTCAAGCTTCTCAAAGGAATCAGCACGTCGCGGAACCCAACCTTTAATAGCTTCACCAGCAACAGATGTTAACCAATAAGGCCAACCAGCTGCAATAAGCTCTGCTTCTGCGCTACGCGGAACATTCGAAATAATCAACCCTCCTCCTTTCCCATTATCCGAAACTCTCCTTCCTCGTTGAGACCTTGAAGGTCTCTCTACAATCACAGTCTTACCATCATGACTATCATCAATAGGAACAATTAAACCACTCGCTCTTCTTCCACCACCAGAGCTTCCATCTACGGCTTTATGCGAAAAATCGTCTTTATTTGAAGGCAGAGGAGCAATCAATTGAACAGAAGAAGATTTGTTCCAATACTCATTTGCTTTCTCACGATGATAAACAACATCTTCTCCATCTTCTGCTGCTCCTTTTGAGCAAATGCAGCCCATAATAATCTGCCTTGTTCCACAATCTACTAACTTTAACAATGATTCAACACATTTTCTTACGTAAAAAAACAAATCTTTATATATCCTGATTGATCCCTAAGCATCAAAACCCAGGAATCTTCAGGTCTATTACCCTGAGAGAATCAATAGAAAGCTAAACTTTTGAAGCAAGAAACCAAAAGGGTTTCTTCTAAACCCTAAAAGATTGTGACTTTCTTGAAGAAAGAACAACAAAGCAAACAAACGTAGAAGAGTTTCACGATTCAAGAGGCCAAAAAAGTTGGGATTTTGTTTCTCTCTCACTGCAAGATAGAGAATGGTTCGACGAAAACGGAAAATGCGGGGGAAAATAAGGAAAAGAAAGATTGAGAATAAGAGAAATGGAAAGAAGAATGAAGAGAGATATGGTTTGTGTAAGAGTAAAATCTGGAGAGCCCTTGATTCTTGGGACAACACAGCTCACAAAGAATCGTTCTCTCTTTCTCTTTCTTTAGAAATAGTCCAAAAACCGTTTTGCATGAGAAATTGTTATCTTCTTAACTATTTTATGTGTTCTTGAACTTGTAGAATCTTTATATGCTTGGTATATTATATACTTGATTATAAGATTTCAAAATATTTTATACGAAATAGAAATGGAAATATTTTTTGTAGATAGTTTACCAATTTCAAGATCATTTCTAAACCGGAATTCAGATTACTCAAAAAGTTTATAGAAAACCCAAATTTGTTTCCATTTAAAAAAATTTAAATCCCTTCCATTAAATTACATCTGATTGGTCTACCAAATTATATCTTATCATTAAAATGCTGGGATATTCCATTAGATAGATTTTTTTAATAAAATGTTATAAAATTATATAGATAAGAAAAAACTAATATGATATGCTAGAATTTGATTGGACGACAATTCATAAAATTTTTTTATTATGTTATATTATAATAAAAAATAACTATATCAAATATATTATATAACTCTTGCTTTTGTCTTCCAAAAATCTTTTACTCACACATAATTATGATTGACCTTCAAGATAATATCAAATATTCTATCCAACAAATTCCCCTCTTGATTAAAAATAGAAATAGAAAAAGAAAAATCATTAAAAACATTTAAAATAAATCAGAAGAATTTATAGATAAGAGATAAGAAGATTGATAAAATGTACATAACACATTTTTCAATCCAAACCGTTATAAAGTTATACATAAATTATTATAGTTAGCTGAAAATAACATTGACTTAGACAATGTGAGTCAACATTTAAATTTGAATGACTAAGACGCCACTGTGCTATTGACATTGCAAGTGGTTGGTTTAATACGACGTTGTTTTGGTTGTGGTGCGTACGAGAAACTTCATGCAAAAAATCGATTTTCTAACGGAAAAGATCTAAACATCATTTTGTGTTTGTGTACAACATAACCAAAGCGACGTTGTTTTAAGACAATCACTTGCCATGTCAACAGCAAAATAGTATTTTAGTCATCAAAATATAACGGTTGACTCACACGTCTAGTTCAAAGTTGGTTTCAGCTACATTTCGTAGTTAAGGTATGAAATCCACTAAATCAAACTATTACAACTTGTTGTCAGAGTTTACATTTTCGACACATAATATGTTCACCTCATGGCCAAGTAAATTCTGGAGATATTAACAATGAGTGGTTCAAAGCCAACATATGCTACTATCTTATACACAAGGATTTTTCATTTACTTTCGAAATTTTGTCAATCGTGTCAGTTGAGTCAATCTAGTATATCGGACTAGTATAGTCGTCATATGTTTAGAATCATTTCTATTCATGTAGAGCAGGCCCGGCTCAAAAATAATTTAGTCCCTGTGCCAATGTAAAAAATAAACACAAATTTTTGTTCTATATTTAAGAAATTTGAAAATTTTAGGCCCTTTTCTACATAATTTTTTTAAAATTAAGACCCTAAAATGCTTTAAAAAATTAATGAAAATGGTGGGACCATGTGTTTTGGCACTGTGGGCACACCCATAGATAGGGGTGTCAAAATGAGCTCGCAACTCATGAGCTGGCTCAGCTCAGCTCGATTTTTTATGAGCACGAGCTCTGTTTTTAGGCTCATTTATTAAATGAGTTATGTGATCGAGCTCTTTTTAGATCGCGAGTTATATGAGCGAGCTTTAATGAACATGAGCTAGCTCATGAGCTCGGCTTTTTTTAGAAATATATATTGTAAATATATACAAAATGTCAACAGAAGCATATATATATTTTCCATAAAAATTAAACAAAAATAGAATTATTCTATTAGAAAATTTGTGTTTTGAGGTTATTTTTTCTTGGATTTATTTCCATTATTTAACTTTAGAATTAATTATGTTATTGGATTTATTTTTTTATTTTTTTTTAAAAATTTTATATTATTTTTATTATTATATTTATTTGTTATGAGCTCGCGAGCTAGCTCATTTAACTCGCGACCAAGATGATCTGAGTCTGAGTTTATATATTGAAGCTCATCTAATAAATGAGCTGAGCTGAGCTAGCTCATGAAATGTCCGAGCTTATCATGAGCTGAGCCGAGTTGAGCGAGCTAGCTCATTTTGACACCCCTACCCATAGAGCCGACCCTGGTGTAGAGGATTGTTGGAACTCAATTTTTGATAAAGTGGCTTCGGTCAAGTGTTTGACAATTTTTGTCAGTGAATTCCATCACCAGATTGACAATATCTTGGGAGTCATTGTATTTACATGTCAAAATCAAAATTAATGTGAATGAGAAAATGAGTATCTAAATTGGATAGCTTGGATTGGAAACGTATAAAATATGTAATTTTGATTAAGTATTTAAAATGAATATTTTATCCCGTACTGAAAGAGTGACAAATTTTCCACTAGTATATATAGTTAAGAACTCACTACAAGGTTTAGTAGTTTTGGGAAGAAGACATTATGGTGTAGCCGTGTAGGAGTCTGAGCGTTGCCACCGTTATGCCGAGTTAGACCAGACCGAGGTTGGGTTTGGGTCTTATGTATGAGTCTTTAGGCGTACAAAGATTATTCTTTTTGTGAGAAATTCTTATAAACAATTTCGTTAATTTAAATTTTCTTTAAGATGTTTTTGCATAATATCGGATAAATATAGAAGATTCTAGATTGCATCAACTTTTTGTGGAATATTTCCATGTATACGTTTTATCTGAATATTCTTATCTTTCCGTACAAGCTTATCCCTGTTTTGAATTGTGGATCAAAATATTCCTCCCTATAAATAAAATCTTGCCTTATTCTCTCATATGAACCGGTTTTACGAAACAGAAAACAAACATAACGTAGATACTAATATACTATAGTTCATTATTAGTGTATATAGTCTTAATTCATTGTACACTGGTATTTTGTATAAACCAGTTATAGTTAATGTTGGTTTAATTCGGTTTAATGGCTATGGTTTAGGCCTCTTACAATTGTATATAAACCCCCAATTGTATCTTTTGATTAATTAATGAGAATGAGATTATTTTGGTAATATGGTATCAGAGAAAAATATCTTGTTCTCTCTCTAACGTCTTCCGCATTCTTTCATCGGAATCTCACCGGAATCTCACCGGATTTTCTTCCGATTCAGCTCTCTGAGCTTCTTTTATTTTGATTTGCTTCTTCTCCGTTCTCCTGTGCATCTTCAGCCTCTCTTCGCTCCGATTTGAAGCTGATTTTGATTTCAATGGGAAAACGCAATTGCAAATCGAAATATCGTTCTATCGCTCCCGATTCACCAGAATCCGGCACCGCGGTGTCACCTCGAGGCCACGGCGAGACATCGGAACACCGTCCGTCTCATCCAGCTTCGGGATTGGCGAATCGTACTATTGGAGCTCCGGATCGCGTTGATCAACGCAGATCTGTCTCGGTCCCGTCTCATGATCCTTTTGAGGTATCTGATTCACCGGATAATATTCATTCTCCTTATCATTTGCACAACTCCGATCATCCTGGTCTTGTGTTGGTCTCTGAACCTTTAGACGGCAACAACTATAATGTTTGGGTTATTGCTATGACGACGAGTCTAGAGGCTAAGAACAAGATAGGTTTTCTTGATGGATCGATTGCAAAACCTGATGAATATGATCCGTATCACAAAATCTGGTGTCGTTGTAATTCTATGGTGAAGTCTTGGTTGTTGAATAGCGTTACTAAGAAGATCTATTCAAGTATCCTCTATATCAAGCATGCTTCTGATATTTGGAAGGATCTTCACATGCGTTTTCATAAGTCAAACCTGCCTCGCCTCTACAAGCTTCGACATCAGCTTCACTCTCTACATCAAGGCAGCTTGGATCTGTCTTCTTATCACACTCAAACTCAAACTCTGTGGGAAGAGCTTTCCAGCATCCAGCTCACTCCCCATACTGTTGAAGATCTTCTTGCAGAGAAAGAGACTAATCGTGTGATTGATTTTCTGATGGGACTTAATGAGAACTATGAGAGTATTCGGAGCCGCATCCTCATGAAGAAGACTTTACCATCTCTTTCTGAGATTTACAATCTCCTGGATCAAGAAGACAATCAGAGGTCTGTGCATCTTCCAGTGTCTACTGACATTACTTCTGCAGCCTTTCAGGTCTCACAGTCTTCTCAGGGTACTGACAAGTCTTCTCAGTCTTCTCAGGGTGCTGGAGTTTCTTCTTTTCCGAGGAAAGATAGGCCATATTGTACCTTCTGTGGGAAAGTTGGTCATGTGGTGGATAGGTGTTACAAGAAACATGGTTATCCTACCAGTTTCAAGCCTAATCAGAGATCTGAGAAGCCTGCTTCTTCTCTTGTTGCTAATGTTGCTATTGATGAGTCTTCTCCTGATCTCACTAATGCTGTTAATGATCTGTCACCTGCTCAGGTTCAACAGTTGATGTCTTTCCTCACTACCAAGCTTCAGCCTCCTAGCTCCACTCCCACTCCAGAAGTTCACTCTGTCTCAGCATCTTCCTCTATTCCTTCTTCTTCCACCATTGGTCCAATGTCCGGTACATATCATCCCTCTATCCTTTGTTCTTTTACTGGCATTGATAGACCGTATGTCTGTTCTCTTGATGGTAATATTCCTGCCATCTCTGCTTGGGTTATTGATACTGGCGCCACTAATCACATTTCCCATGAACAATCTTCCTTTCTTTCTTTCAAACCTATTCAAAACACTGTCAATCTTCCTAATGGTATCTCTGTGAGCATTGTTGGTATAGGTACAATTCACTTGGGTAGAAATTTGATTCTTCATGATGTCCTTTATATACCTCAGTTCAAATTCAACCTCCTGAGTGTTAGTGCCTTAACCAATAGTATGGGTTGTCGTGTCTGGTTTGACAGAATCTCTTGTGAAATACAGGATCCTACTCAGGGATTAATGATTGGAACGGGTAGACAAGTGGCTAACCTCTACTTCTTGGACATAGAGTCTTTATCCTGTCAAGGTACCTCTCTTTCTGTTGTTGCTGCATCAGTCTCTAGTCCTGAGTTGTGGCACCAACGTCTAGGTCATCCCTCTATGTCTAAACTCCAACCCATGCAGTCTTTATTGTCTTTAGAAAAAGTAAAAATTGATACAAACCATCATTGTAAGGTTTGTCATCTCTCTAAACAAAAACATCTTCCTTTTGTTTCTAAGAAAAAAATCAGTGAGAATCCTTTTGACTTGGTGCACATTGATACTTGGGGTCCTTTTTCTGTTCCCACTCATGATGGCTTTAGATACTTCTTAACTATAGTTGATGACTGTTCTAGAGTCACTTGGGTATATCTTCTTAAGAACAAATCTGATGTCCTTCAAGTTTTTCCCACCTATGTCAATATGGTAGAAACTCAATTTCAAAGGAAAATTAAAGGGGTTAGGTCTGACAATGCTCCAGAGCTTAATTTCACTTCCTTTTATCAGTCTAAAGGCATTGTGCCATATCATTCATGCCCTGAAACCCCTCAACAAAACTCAGTGGTTGAAAGAAAACACCAACATCTTCTTAATGTTGCTAGGTCTCTTTTCTTTCAATCCCAAATTCCCCTTCCTTATTGGGGTGACTGCATTCTCACTGCAGTTCACCTTATTAATAGGACTCCTGCTCCTATTTTACATGATAAAAGTCCTTTTGAAGTTTTAACAAAGAAAATACCAGATTATTCAGAACTTAAAGTTTTTGGTTGCCTTTGCTATGCTTCTACATCCCCTAAAAACAGACATAAATTTGATCCCCGAGCTCGTGCTTGTGCCTTCCTTGGTTATCCCAATGGATACAAAGGCTATAAGCTTCTTGATATTGAATCTAATACCATCATTGTTTCTAGACATGTGGTATTTCATGAAGAGCTTTTCCCTTTTGTTGGAGCTGAATTATCTCAGGATTCTCAATTCTATTTTCCTGATCAGTCTCCTTCTCTTCCTGTGGATCATCAATTATCTGCTGAAGAGCCTTCTGCTTCTTCATCTTCTGTAGAGATTCAACCTTCTGTTGATCCTATTAATGGTGTCCCTGAACCTTCTGTTCAAACATCCCACAGGAAGCCCAAACAGCCTGCTTATCTTCAAGATTACTACTGTCATTCAGTAGGGTCTTCAACCATACATGAAATCTCTAAGTTTCTTTCTTATGACAAAATCAATCCTCTTTATCTCTCCTTTTTGGTCTCCATTGACAAAGAAAAAGAACCCTCATCCTATGCTGAGGCAAAGCAAATTCTGGTTTGGTGTGGAGCCATGGATAATGAAGTTGATGCATTGGAAGAAACTGAAACTTGGACCATTTGTACCTTACCTCCTGATAAGACTCCAATTGGTTGCAAATGGGTGTTTAAGGTCAAGTTTAATTCAGATGGTTCTGTTGAAAGGTATAAAGCTAGGTTGGTAGCTAAAGGGTACACTCAGAAAGAAGGCATTGACTACAATGAAACTTTCTCCCCAGTGGTCAAATTAACCACAGTTAAATTGGTCTTGGCTTTATCAGCCATATACAATTTCTCTCTTACACAGCTTGATATTTCTAATGCATTCCTAAATGGTGATTTAGATGAGGAGATCTATATGAAATTACCTCCTGGTTATGCTGATAAAGAAGGTATTTCTCTGCCTCAAAATGCCGTGTGTAAGCTTCAGAAATCTTTGTATGGCCTCAAGCAAGCTTCTCGCCAATGGTTTCTCAAATTCTCTTCAACTTTGATTACTCTGGGGTTCATTGCGTCATATGCAGATCATACTTGTTTTCTCAAGATCACTGACACTCTTTTCTTATGTGTGTTAGTGTATGTTGATGACATTATTATTGCCAGTAATAATGATTCTGAGGTGGACATTTTAAAGACTCAACTCAAGTCTTACTTCAAACTGAGGGATCTTGGACCATTGAAATACTTTCTTGGCTTGGAGATTGCCAGATCCTCTGAGGGTATTCACATTTGTCAACGTAAGTATGCTCTTGATCTCCTTGATGAGACTGGTTTACTTGGCTGTAAACCCTCTAGTATTCCAATGGATCCTCATGTGAAATTTTCAAAAGACACTGGTGGTGACCTTGTTGATGCTGAATCTTATCGCCGTCTCATTGGTCGCTTAATGTACTTGCAAATCACACGTCCTGACATTACTTTTGCTGTCAACAAGCTTAGTCAATATTCTCAGGCTCCTCGCAAGGCACATCAGCAGGCCATTTACAAGATTCTGCACTACATCAAAGGCACTCTTGGCCAGGGCCTCTTTTACTCATCCAAGTCAGAATTACAACTTCAAATGTTTGCTGATGCAGATTATGACTCTTGTCAAGATACCAGACGCTCTACTTCAGGTTTCTGTTTATTTCTTGGCACTTCTCTCATTTCTTGGAGATCTAAAAAGCAACCAGTGGTTTCTAAGAGTTCTGTAGAGGCTGAGTATCGCAGTCTTTCCTCTTCTACTGATGAATTGATGTGGATCACACATTTTCTTGAAGAGTTGAAGGTACCTCTTGCAAAGCCTACTCTCCTCTTCTGTGACAATACTGCTGCCATCCACATTGCTAACAACCATGTATTCCATGAGCGCACCAAACACTTGGAGAAAGACTGCCACAGTGTTCGTGAAAGGTTAGTTGCAGGTTTGTTTCAATTATTTCATGTTCGTTCTGGTTTGCAGCTAGCTGATCCTTTCACCAAACCCTTATACCCTGCACCATTTCATCGATTGTTTGGCAAGATGGGTCTCCGGAATATCTTCGTCCCATCTTGAAGGGGCATATTAGTGTATATAGTCTTAATTCATTGTACACTGGTATTTTGTATAAACCAGTTATAGTTAATGTTGGTTTAATTCGGTTTAATGGCTATGGTTTAGGCCTCTTACAATTGTATATAAACCCCCAATTGTATCTTTTGATTAATTAATGAGAATGAGATTATTTTGGTAATATTCATGGATTCTATAATTGAGTGTCATGATTATAGTCTCAACACGGTCGTATATTGAGTTTCAAAATCTCATAAAAACCGTCATAATGCAAAAGATTTATTGAATGAAAAAAAGAAATCAACTTTCACCTCTGCATCGGATTTTATTCGAAATTTTCAATTCAGAATTTTGTAGTAGTCCTATATATTAAAAAATGAGATTCTCAAGACTTAATTCAATGATAATGTACTAAAAACTTTCCAATAAAGGGAAAGGAAAGGTATAAATTCACTACAAAACAAACATGACGTTACACTTACACTAGTTACACTTTTTAACCTATCGTTGTTTTCGATGGTCAAAAAACCTTTTTTGACAGAGAAAAAATAAGACTATTTTGAACATCCGAAAGTTGTAAGGCATTGTAAAAAATGATGTTTGACCACGATCTCTAACTAGTAGAACTTGTACAGTAGTTCTTCAAACTATATATGTTGATTACTCAACCTACATATAGTGGATTATAGAATCATGCTTATATCACCATATCAATCACATTTAGATACTAAGAAGTAAGAATTAAAAAGATGGCTGGCTACACGAAGTATCCGCGAAAACATGGCCACACATGCAAAGTTTAATAATGTATCTCTAACTATACAAACTATATGTATCGCATGCCCACATATACGAACTATATGTAGTCATGTCGCCAAGATCACAAACATTTTTTTCCGATACATTTTTCGCCGGAATCCGGTATTGACCAGTTTGACCGGCGTTGACCGTCGTTGACCAACATAAATATTCAAAAAAAAAAAAATTAGTTTTTTAATATTTAGAAAATTATGTTATTGAATTATAATTAAAAATATATATACAATATTCAATATAAAAATATTTTGTAGATATATTCAATGCATTGATTTTTATAATTAGTTAGTTTTGATAATTTCAAAACTAAACTAAAAATAAAATAAAAACCAATTAGGTAAAATAATTGTAATGAAATTTTCTATACTCTCTAATCTAAAGTTTTTTGTATAATATGTTGTTAATTTTTGTATCTAAAATTATTACGAAAAATTCTTTTAATAATACAAAAAAAATTAACAACATATTATAAAAAAAACTTTAGACTAGAGAGTATTTAAAATTTTCTATTTATAATTATTTTACCTAATTGGTTTTTGTTTTATTTTTAGTTTAGTTTTGAAATTATTGAAACTAACTAATTATAAAAATCAATGCATTGAATATATATACAAAATATTTTTATATTGAATATTGTATATATTTTTTTAATTATATAATATTATAAATGATTCAATAACATAATTTTCTAAATATTAAAAAACTAATTTTTTTTTTTTAATATTTATGTTGGTCAACGCCGGTCAAACTGGTCAATGCCGGATTCCAGCGAAAAGTGTACCGGAAAAAAATGTTCGTGATGTTGGCGACATGACTACATATAGTTCGTATATGTGGGCATGCGATACATATAGTTCATGTAGTTTAGGATCCATTATTAAACTTTCCATGTGTGGCCATGTCTTCGCGGATACTTCGGGTAGCCAGCCATCTTTTTCCATTAATCATCAACGTATCAATTAGTATCACCCTACCATATGAGTCATTGATTAAAAAACTTAATATTTCTCATTATTATAAGGAACCTTCTTAAAATATTGGCCATGAATGTTTGTAGTTTTTAAAATAGTTTTTAGATTTTGGTTTTTGGTTTTTAGTTTTTGATTTTCTTAGTTTTTGTTTTTGGTATAGATTTTAGTTTCTTACAAACTTGAATAGTAATTTGTTTAGATTTTGGTTTTTATGTTAATGGACTATTTTTCTTTACAAAATTTTGTTTAAAAAGAAACAAAAAATGTGATCGATGGTTTTTGAAGGAGAAACTCCAAAAACATGGATTTTGGTTTTTCTTTGGAAATCCCTATTTATTAGAAAAATTTATTTTTTTTCAAAATCTTGAATGGCTACAAAATAAATTTTGGAAAAAACTAAAACCAAAAACTAGTTTAAAAACCACTACCATTAAAGTCCATTGAGTCGGTTGATAAAAATATATCAAAACTTTTGAAGATAATATCAAGGATAAGAAAAGTGTTTGCTGAAGCTGAAATGTCAATGCATAGTAGGTCCACAGGAGATTCGGGCGGCATACTGGAATCGTCTCTTGTGCCCCCACACGGAGTGTACTTGTATATGATACATGCAATTACGATTATTCTAACTTTTTAAAAACGAGTTTTTCTAGTCGTCACTTACTGGATTCTCGAAATTTGATTTTTAAACAAGTGCAAAGATTACAAATTGAACCCAAGACAAATATTATGGGTCGAAAATTTATTATACTTTACGGAATAAATAATTAGTCTGTAAATTTTACATTATAAAAACCGGAACCTTAAATGGTTGGTGATATGACATTATAAAAAATATCAAATGGTTAAGCAATAAAATATCAATTACTATTACAATCCCATATGGATTGAAGTTGCTGCATTTCCAAAAACTCATCGTACTGACCAAAAAACCTTCCGTACAACTCTTCGTAATCAGTCACTTCCAAATCTTGCATCCACCCTAACCTCGGCGAGTCTAATGGAAACTCATTGATGGCCTGAATCTGATCCGGAGACAATCCGACCCTAGAAAGTCCTTGACCCGCCTCGAGAGCTGGTTCAGTAGACGACCCACCTGGTTTAAACATAAGTGCTGCCTCCTGAGCAGCCGCTTGGACGTGCTCGGAACTAGAGCTCTCCGGCCGAGGGAAACTGTCAGCAAGCTCCGGAAAGTTTAGATTAGTCCCACGTCCTCGGAGGTGAAGAGCCGCAGCATCATAGGCCGCTGCGGCCATCTCGGCAGTCTCGTAGCTTCCAAGCCAAATCCGGGTTTTCTTACCGGGTTCACGGATCTCCGACACCCATTTACCCCATTTCCTCCGACGAATGCCTCTATAAGACACTTGGTCAACGGAGAAGCGTTGTTCTCGTTGACCAACATAATTGTTTTCCATATAATAATAAACACAAGATTGTTTAGTAGTACTATAATGTGTGTGTGTATTGAAATGTGCTAGTTAGTTTCGAGAAGTTTGAGTTATAGAGTCAGTGGTTAAGTGAAATTGTATATATAGAGAAATAAATGATGGAATAGAATTTGTGGGAGGCTTGTTTGGTTTCAGGTGAAGTGAGCTTCACACGTAGTTACGTGTGGAGTGTAAAAATGCTGTCATGCATGCATGGATATTGTATTAGCAAGGCTGTCTTTAAGCGTGTACAAATAGTGTGTATTTGAAGAGAACGCTGATTCAGAATTTCTTTATATTTGGTGGAAGAAACTTTTGAATATTTATACGATTTGGGCTTCTATTTTTTTAATAATATTTTTAGCACATACAAATGTGTGTGCAGTAAAAACTTTTTACAAATATTTTAACTTGTTAAAAATAAAAAATGTTACAAATATTTAATATTGAAAAAGTAATAAGATTATAGATATTTTAACTTGATCAAAAAGTTAAAAATATTTTAACCTTCAACTAAAAAATAGATTTCATAGTTATATAAATAAATTAATGGTTCGTAACTCGTAAGGATCAATTATTTTAAGTCAATGTGTTTTTTTGTGGGAAAAGTCATTAGTCCTTTATAGCATGTGTTGGTTAGAACTTTAAGCCCTCGTACCAAAGTCCATATATGCCATATCACAAGAGTATTGACAGCAAATATGTAACTGCCCATAGACTATCAAGTTGACCAAAAAAAATGAATTGTTCATTACGAAGATGCGGAGAAAGAAGCCCATCTAAATTAACCAAAATATGATTTTATGAAATACTAAAGCCCGACCAGCAGAAGATGCTCTGTCTCCAAATAATTTATTGATTTATAGTAAAACCTCGTGTGTCAAATTCTCACCCTAAATAATTAAATGGTTGCGTGACGTGGCTGCATAATGGTCACCACCGCCACTAACAACCACACCGTAACGAAATCCGTACGGGCCATCCGGTGGTCAAAAAAGACTACAGTCTTAATCTCACCGCCCATTATATTTTGTTGCTTATCTGCATTAATCTCGACGGACCATACATGTGAACTCCACAAGTATAATATTTTTTTTGTTTTACATTCTATTTTTTGAACTTATATGTTCCTTGGTTCAAGAACTCATGTGTGTAATTTAATACTATTTGCAAAAAAAAAAGAGAATTTAAGAATTAATTGCTTAATTAGTATAACCTATATAAACATAATTAACTATGATATTCTCTCCTTCTCATAGAGACTTTTATACATGTCGACGACATGACATCTATTTCATTTACTGACACATGTTTCATTCTCGTTAATTATAATTTTGATATATGTCGGATTTCCATAAAAAGTTGAAATCTTAAGTAATAAAATAGTAAATTTTATGCTTTTAATGGAAATAATGAGTACGTGGACTGGATGGTGAACCATTATGCATTGTAACAATGAAAAGTACAAAGTCATAGAAAAACCAGATATTAAAATTTTATGGAAAAAAACTTGAATAGAGGAAATAATCATCTAACATTCTTTGACAAAAATAAATAATAATAATTGTCTAACATTTAATAGTAAAAAATAACACACATTAACACTTAATATATAGTACAGACTACAGAGTAATTGAAAACCCAGTTAAATTTGGAGAAATTTGGAGGCAACAAACAAGTGTAGAGATGATTATTTTTTTTTGGTAGGGAGCCAAGTCTTCAAAGCGGAAGAGGCTTGAAGAACAAAGAGGTGATGAGGTCTTTGAGCTTTTCATGGGGATTGGTAAACCCATCACCCTCTTCGTAATCATAAACATTGATCATTCGTACATTGTTGAGGACCCGTACCAGAATCGGACGTGGCACACTTTTTATCATCAAGAACTCCTCCATGACTATCTTATAATTATTTCTAATCATCATCTTCATTTCGCTAATGGCCACTTCTTTGGTAACTCCATGTTGCTTAATGTAACATTTCACCCCATTAGCCACCTCTCCTCTCCTCATGTCTTCTTCAAAGCCGGCTATGTCATTTTCAAGACGAAGTATAATAGCCAAAGCTAATATAATTTTGGGTACGGATTTGAACCACTCGTTCGTTTGATTTTCATCACAGTTTTCCATTGCTAAAATGCTGTACACTACAGAGCATCTAAATCCAGCCGTGACAGTCCCAACCTTAATGTAGTCATCAAAGGTTGGAACATGACCTGCTCGTGCCCATTTTGATATCTCTAAGAACGCTCTCCCAACGCGTTTAATCTGCACAATTCTCAATATAACGCGCAAATTAAGATTAATATTTATAGACTTTTAGCGAAACAAAACCCTAAATTGTTTGGCTTACTTCTTCTATTATGTATTGCACAGTAGAGGATCTTCCTCGCGGCTTCATTTCTCTTTCAATATCTTCCATAGTTTCAATTATATTTTGGATGACGATTCTCAAAGAGATCGGTAGTTCGTCAATGGCACCAAGATCCCACCTAAGGTATTTCCATGCATGCACTTGTTAAAACTCGACATCATAATTATAAGACCAATAATATATTCATAAATACCTAATACATACTGCATACATATTCATTACCTTTGCAAAGAATCAATAAGACTTCTAACTTCAGAGAAAGTTCCATATGCATCACATGTGTCATCCAGTACTACCAATATTTGGGAAAGTTTAGTGGTTATAATTCTCCCAAGTGAATATTTTGGCTCGACATACAATGCTAGGCAACCGACGAAGGTCTCAAGAAGCCTGTCTCTAGTGTAAGGTAGCTTCTTTACAAGATCAATGTCCTTCCACCATCTACAACCACATAAACATTAAATAGAAAATGTTAAGAATTTTACATCTTAAATAAAGTAAATAAAAGGCATAAGCGGATCCACATATTTTGAATTGGAAGCTTATTAATTTGTATATGATACTAAATGATCCAACATGAGTATGTTGCCCAGTATATATATATATATATATGATCCAATAGAACTTTTATTTTTAGATTGGCTAGTAAAAATTAACAACTCGAAGAAACTGTAAGTGTGGTAACCTACAATCAATAACTTCCTTTCCTTTATTATTTAACAAGTACATGTTTGGATTTATCACCGAATATATGTATGAGCAATACACAAAAGCATAGATAATCACCTTTGTTAAAACAAAGAAACAAAACAGAGTTTGTTGACGGGAGTTAGTCTAGCTTGTCCAAAAATTATCTTGGACACAAGATATATAAATAAGAATGTTAGTTTTTATATGCAAGTTGAATCGAGGAAATCTAACGGTGCGATCAGACGTATGACTATTCTACCGATCGGTTAAAGTGTTGAATTGATCGGTATAGAAAGCCCCTTATAACCGATCGATTGGGCCTCATAACCTATCGGTTGGGCTTTGTAAAATTATTGTTTTCTCTTCTAGGACACCGCTCTCTTATATATAAATATCCCATGCATTCTAGCCGTAGAAGCATGTAAATATTATGTTTTTTCTAGTTTTATATGGTTATTAGTTTTGTTATTCTTTTCTTCTTTATCAAAATACTTGAGGGATTTTTTCTAAAATCTTGATTCTTCTTCTGCAATTATCACATGTACTTAGGTCATGTGTGAGTTGTCTCATCATGGATTTTTACTGATCGGTATTGCACTCCACCGATCGACTTGCAATTTGATCGATCGGTTGGAATCCCCAAAGAGATCGCTTATATGTTAGACCTATGTGTATGTACTCTTGCTATGATATCTACTAGTTCCCTGTCTTTGATTATTCTTAAAGTCTTAGATGAATTAGGCCAATTCTCCTATTTCCCATGATCTAATTCCTCGAGCCACCAAAAGTGGTGTTGAATTGATGGATCTATTATTAGATAGACAAATTTCCTTAACCGACCTCACCAAAAGTTGTGTTATTGCGTTTTGTACAATTTATTGGATTATTTTTTTAATGCTTGAATTGATTGCTTGGAACAAGCATCAGCAAAAGCTTATGAAGCTCTGTAGTTTTTTCAAGAAATTATCACTAAAACACCATTAGAGTTATTCACAATAGAAGTCTGATTTCATGAACTTTAAGAATCATAACCAAACTTACATGTCTTTCATATATTATTCTCTGATAATTTCTTTGAAACTCTATTTTTTATATTATCATATTTTATTTTATAGTTATTTAATTTATTATTTTATTTCTGCAAATTCTCTCTGAGATCTTGTAAATCTATGTTGTTCTATCTAGTTTTAACTCTTTATAAGTTTTTTGTGTATTTCTTTGGTATATGTGAATTCGATTCCTAAGTACTAGTGCGTTTGCATGTGCACTTGCGGTTATTATTGAGATGAGATCTAAAGTAACATATGAGAAATACAAGTCTATCTAAAGTTTTGAATCGGAAACTCATGAGTTTTAAATATATATAGGAAACAAAATATAAGTAAGTCAACGTACTTGGTGAGAGATTTTAGCTCTCTAATGTAATGAAGCTGGCAGAAGTTGAAGTTGAGCTTCGCAAACTTGAGCAACGTCTCATCATGACCTTCTTTTTCATAGAAAGAAATATATTCCCTCGCAGCTGCTATTTCTATCTTATGAAACCGAGGTTTGTACAATGCGTTTAGTACATGTCTTGAGATATGAGGAGCGGTCACTTCTTGGCCGGCCAAAACTTCCAAGTGATACCTTGTGAAACTCAGAGCTTCGTCCATTATATTTTCGGAGGGTGTTGCGAGATGTGCTGCTTCGTACAATTGTAGCATTCCTTTAACATCCCTGACTAGATGTTCCTTGAACTTTGCGTCAACACCTTTGAACTTATCGAACACATCTAAATTGACACCGAGATATGTTATATATGTATATAGCCAAATATGCATGTATCAAATATGACAATCAAGGATACTGATAACTCTTACCACAAGAAATTTTGTGTCCATATAATCTGAAAACCTCAAACATGATGGCAGTTGTTTCCAAATCATCTTTGTCTGTAATTAACATGTCCAACTTCTGAAAAGCCTGGTCTAGGATCTCTTCAATTTCCTTCTCAAAGTAATGGGAAGTACCAAGACAGATAAGCAAGTGGATGAGACGTATTCTCTCTTTATCAGTGTTGTGAGAGGACATTAGTATGTTTCGCACTTTCGGCTTTATAATTGATTCAATCTCTGTCTCAAGTGAATCAAATTCCTACAAAATATCAGTGCTCAAGAATCATGTTCTGAAAAAAAGACTGATTATGAAACACATTCATCAGATCATTTACTTACCGAGTTTTCGGTGGGGATAGAGAGGATGTGTTCTCCCCAAAGATTGGGAGCAACATGAGGCAAAGGACGGCTACTCTCAACATCACCACTACTCTCACTAGTAGCCTTAACACATAACTTGTGTTTTAACGAGATCCGAGAAAGAGTAATGTGTTTGTGAAGCAAATGAAAAGAAAATCGCGAAAGTTTGGTCTTAAGAGGAAGACGAGTACCGTTGCCAAGGTGAGGAAGAGTTTTAGCACCAAAACTCATTCTTGCTGCTTCCATTATTCGGTTTCTCTTCTTTATGTTTGATGTATGTTTTTCTGAAGCATTCGCATCCGTACCTTGTGGTCACGCTTTAGCAACATTTATAGACGGATTTACAATAAATTAATCAAAAATAAATAAATTTGGGTCGTGGTTCAGATAAGATGCGAAAAAAATGCGAGGGAAAATGTCAGAGGTTCATTTACTTAGAGAATCTACAAAATCACATTATTAATTTCCACCCAATTGCTTTGTCCCTGTATGCAAAACAGCTATTTTGACCGCAAACAATGTTTTTAGGAAAAAATGAGCATGTGAAATTAATTACCTAGAATTAATTGGATTGTTATTCCCAATTGGCATCAATAAAAATATTGATGTTTGAACAAAAAAAAATCAAAAGCAAACACTACTTTGCATGCAACCATGGTTTTCAGCATTATACGACAAAGCTGGTCTTAAGAGAAATATGAGTCCCATTGCAAAGGTGAAGGAGAGTTTTAGCACCAAAACCAATTCTTGCTGCTTCTATTAAGATGAAGGCATGTCCATTATAGTAATTTGATACTACGTGTAAATTCTTAAAACCTATACAAAACAAACAAAGGCTCATTAAGATGATCTATCTAGATACACAAACAAATATAGAAACAAACAATATCCAGATGCATCATCAGGATAGATTATCTGGATGGATCTTTTGGATATATTATTGAGTGAACAAAAGAGCAGGGCCTAAATCTTTATCTACATCACATAAAAGGATGGTAATATTGGCTCGTACCATTAGTTTAGTATTAAAATTATAAAATTTAGAGTTAAGAGATTGTTTATTGGTTTTAAATTTTTATGTATCTCCAATGGTAGGTTTTTTTTTTTTTTTTTTTTTTGACATATTTGGATCGACAAGGTCCGATCCATAGCCAATCCTTACTACGCGGGGTAACACGACTTACTGGAGTCGAACTCCGGTGGGAAAGATGGAGTCAGATGGACTTAACCACTAGACTAAAGGCACATCCCCCTCCAATGGTAGGTTCTTAACTTGTGGTTCTTAGAAAAAAAAAATATTAATTTAAAAATGAAATTAAATTAACAATTATAATTATAGAAAACTTAATAATTGTTGCAAATAAAATTTTTAACATACATGAGATACAATTTATAATATACATGACATAAACCACAATAGTTTTAAACTTGATTTCCAGAAAATTTTGTCTGTATCTGCTCGACCAAATCCGCTTTCAATTGTGGATGGATAGCTTGATCACGAAGTCGAGTTCTAGTGGCCATCATATTGACGAGATTTGAGGGCATTTCTGTAGAATATGTGAAATCCACCCGTGAACTTCCGGCATATTCCGCTTGTTCCAATTCGGTTACATCAAACTGAGTATACCCATCTCGTTCGTCTTCTACTATCATATTGTGAAGTATTATACATGCTCGCATAATATTTTCTATTTTTACCTTATCTCAAATAAGAGCCGGATTTTTGATAATGACAAATCGAGCTTGCAAAACTCCAAAAGCACGCTTAACATCTTTACGGCAAGCATTTTGATTGGTTGCAAATAAAGATGCTTTCTGACCTTGTAGAATTAAAATAGATTGGATAAATGTAGCCCGCTATATAAATGTTCGGGTAAATTGTTGGGTTTTCAGGTAAATACTCGGGTTTTCGGGTAAATATTCGGGTATTCGATTAAAAATTCAAATTTCGGATAAAATTTCGCGTTTTGAATAAAACATTCGGGTATTTTCGGGTTCGGGTTTTCGGGTATATGAGTTTAGGACCCAATAGGATAAATCTAAATTTCGGGTTCGGGTTCGGGTCGAGTTTTTTGGGTTATCATGGATTTCATAAACATTCTAAAAAAGAAGAAGATAGAGAAATGATAAGAATTAATGCTAAGAATTGTTTCTTTGCCTCTTATATAAGAACTGTTTCTTAAGATTTAAGCCAATTGTTCATTTATTTTTTGTAAGAATTAATGTTAAGAACCTCTTAAGAGCCCATTGTTAAAGATGGTCTAACTAAACGTCAAAATGCTCTAAGATATACACACTTATATTAGTATATTATTCTTATTTATATTTTAGTTTTTCTTTTCTGTTTTGAAAAATAAAGTTCAAAGTTTTTGAGAAATAAACACGAAAATTAAATATGTAAAAAAAAAAAATTGGTAGTTCCAACTTGATTTTTTTTTTTTTATAATAATTGTCACGATCATGTTAATGACTAATTTTGAAACCAAAATTTGTAAAATAAAATATACTAGGGTTCACATAAATAACCGGATCTAAAAATATATGTTAAGTTTTATTGATAATATTTAAAATTATAAGTGGTGATCCACATTCTTTTTAGATTTTATTTGATCTTTTATAAAAACGGGATTTGAACATCGTTCGCTCCATTTTATAATATATTTCATTTCAAGTAATTAATTAATTTTAAACTTTTAATGTACTATTCTAAATTTTGAAGGAAAAAAAACAAAACATGAAGAAACGTTTAACAAAGGAAATAGATATTTGGAGGCAACAAATAAGTGTAGATGATTGTTTTTGGCAAGGAGCCAAGTCTTCAAAGCGGAAGAGGATGGAAGAACAAAGAGGTGATGAGGTCTTTGAGCTTTCCGTGGGGATTGGTGAATCCATCACTACCCTCCGTGTAATACAGCTTGAGCAATCGTACCATGTTGAGGCACCGTACCAGAACTGGACGTGGCACACCTTTTGTCGTCAAGAACTCCTCCATCGCTATCTTGTAATTATCTCTAATCATCTTCTTAATTTCGCTAACCGCCAATTCTTTGGTAACACCATGTTGCTTCATGTAACAGTTCACCCCATTAGCCACCTCTCCTCTCCTCATATCATCCTCGTAACTGCCTATGTCGTTTTCAAGACGGTATAAAACACAAAAAGCTTGTAAGATATTAGGTTTGGATTCGAACCACTCGGTCGTTTGGTTTTCATCACAATCTTCCAGCGCTATAAAGCTTATAACATTCCCAAGAATCTCATCCCTGACGAGACAATCCCAACCTCAATGTATTCATCAAAGGTTGGAACATGACCTGATCGGGACCATTTTGATAACTCTACGTACGCTTCCCCATAGATCTTAAGCTGCACAATTATCAACATAAAACACAAACATTGTTATTTAGACATTGAGCGAAAATATAACCTAAATTGGTTGATGTACCTCTTCTATCAAGTATTGCACACTAGAGGATCTTCCTCGCGGCTTCATTTCTCTTTCAATATCTTCCATAGTTTCCATCATACTTCGGATGATGATTCTGAAACTGCTCGGTAGTTCTTCAATGGCACCTAAATCCCACCTACAAAATTTCCCATGCATGTATACTATTCTTTAAACTCGACGTCATTATAAGACCAGTGATACATACATAAGTACGTGATACACACATACTAACTACCTTTGCAAAGAATCGATGAAACTTTTAACTTCAAAGAAAGTTCCATATGCATCGCATGCATCATCCATAACTATTGTAACTTGGCAAGCTTTAGTGGTTATAATTTTCCCCAATGAATAGCGTGGCTCGAAAAACAACGCTATGACACTAGCGAAGGTGTCCAGAAGCCTGTCAAAGGTAGCTTATATGCAAGACCAATTTCCTTCCACCTTCTGTTACCACATAAACATATTAAACAGAGAATGTTAAGAAGCTTAAATCGTAAAACAATACTAAATTAATAAGTGCCGATATCTCTAAGAAACATGTTAAGAATCATATAGCTAGCTGAAGCTGAAGATAAGATTTAAAATCAAACGACCGAGTGGTTCAAATCCAAACCCAAAATCTTACAAGCTTGTTATGTTTTATTCCGTCTTGAAAACGACATTGACAGTTACGAGGAAGAAATGAGGAGAGGAGAGGTGGCTAATGGGGTCAACTGTTACATGAAGCAACATGGTGTTACCAAAGAATTGGCGGTTAGCGAAATTATGAAGGTGATTAGAGATAATCATAAGACAGTGATGGAGGAGTTCTTGACGACAAAATGTGTGCCACATCCAGTTCTGGTACGGTGCCTCAACATGGTACGATTGATCAAGTTGTATTACACAGAGGGTGATGGATACACCAATCCCCGCAGAAAGATCAAAGACCTCATCACCTCTTTGTTCTTCCATCCTCTACCGCTTTGAAGACTTGACTACTTGTGAAAAATAACCTCTCCACTTGTTTGTTGCTGCCAAATATCTTTTTCCTTGCTAAAACTCCTTCTGTTTCATAAAAAGTGTCATTCTAGTATTTTTCATATAAATTAAGAAATTAAACAAATTTCATTTTTATTATTTGTTAATACACTAGATAGTACTATCTCTCTAATTAATAAGCTAAAATAGTAGGGATAGAAAAGAGATTTAGTCATGAAATTAAATTGCATTGAAAAACATAAAGTGACACTCTTTGTAAAACAAAATTAAAACCTTAAAACGACATTTGTTAAATAGAGGGAGTAACTAATTATTTGCGTATAAATACAAACAATGACATGGTAATTTTTGGAGATAGGTCAATAAATAAATGTAACTGCATCTATTTATTATCAATTGATTTTAAATTAGAAGTTTATTGGTTTTAGCTATAAAAACTAAAAATACATATAAAACGCGGGGAAAATAAATAAAACTAGGCCAACGTACTTAGTGAGAGTTTTTAGCTCTCTAACGTAATGGAGCTGGCAAAAGTTTAAGTTGAGTTTCGCAAACTTGAGCAACGTCTCATCATGACTCTCTTTTTCATAGAAAGAAAGATATTCACTGGCAGCTTCTATTTCTAACATAAAAAAACCGAGGTTTTTACCAAGACAGATAAGCAAGTGGATGAGACATATTCTCTTTATCGGTGTTGTGAGAGGACATTAGCATGTTTCTCACTTTCGTCTTTATATATAATTGATTCAATCTGTCTCTGGTGAGTCAAATTCCTACAAAATATCAGTGATCAAGAATCATGTTCTGCAAAAAAAGAGTGATCATGAAACACATTCATCTGATCAGGTACTTACCGAGTTATCGGTGGCCGGACAGAGAGGATGAGATCTCCCCGAAGATTGGGAGCAACATGAGGCAAGGGACGACTACTCTCAACATCACCACTAGTCTTACTAGAAGCCTTGACACATAAGTTGTGTTTTGTTGATCTTCGGGAAAGAGGAAGAGTTTGGTCTTAAGAGGAAGACGAGTACCGTAGCCAAGGGGTGAGGGAGAGTTTTAGCACCAAAACCCATTCTTGCTGCTTTTTTTTTTTTTTGGATGCTTCCATTATTATGTTTCTATTCTTTATGTTTGATGTACATTTTTCTAAAGCTTTCTCATCTGTCTCACGCTTTAAATACACATCATTCTAATCCCAGTGCACGTGGTGAAGCTGTAACATTTATTGACGGATTTACAATAAATCACTTAAAAAAAAATTTGGCATCGTTTTGTGCACATTAGATCCGAAAAGAATGCGAGGGAAAATGATAGAGGTTCATTTTGTACTTATAGGAAATCTACACAATCACGTTACTCCTGATTGCTTTGTCTCAATATGTGCCAACAGCTACCAATTTATTTACTTATAGAAAATTATTTTTCAGAAAATTAAGCATGTGAAATTAATTACGTAGAATTAATTAATTTGATTGATTCTCCCAATTGAAATAAAGAAGATATCAATGTTTGAATTAAAAAAATTCAAAAAAAGAGACGCAAACACGTGATTCTGAACATTACTAATTTACATGCAACCATGGTTTGGAGCATTATACGACAAAACTAAACGTATTTTTTTCCTTTGTAAAAACAGATATGCATGTATCATTATTGCGTTTTAAAACCCTCTTAATTTCTTCTACGCTTCGATAGTCTCATCCTATATATCTCACAATTTTTCCTATATGCAACAAGGAAAAAGAAAAGGTGAAATATTTGTCAAAAGAAAAATCAGAGCAGCGGGAAGAGCAAGAAGAAGAAATGGTTGATCTGCACATGAACCTTGTGGCGTCGCATGGTCGTCGCTACGTTTCATAAGCACATGCGAACGGCTCTACAACTCCTTATTTGCTAAAAAAAAAAACACTCCTTTGTGGCTACCCAAAACATGGAGGACTTTCTACACAAATAATTGAAAATTATAAAATTTAAAATGTGGCTAAACTTTTTGGGTTTGTATAGTTATTTTCTAACGTATTTCATTGGTTGAGAAAACAAAGTTGACTTGGCTACATTACCCCGTACTTAGACCCCTATTTATGAATCTACTAGAAAGCTGCCCACGCGATGCGTGGATTATATATTTAATATTAATCCTGAATAATAATGAAATTTGTATTAAAGTAATACGTTCGATTATTAATATAGTTTTTTGAAAAGAATTTTTTAAAATATTAACTTTTATGTTCATTTTCGAAGTATTTTTGTGAATTGCTAAAAAATAAATTCTGTTCTTTTTTTATTCAAGATGGTATGACATCAATATATACCACTACTTTTTCTTAATTTACATAAAATATTTTATTGTGGAAATATATATATCATACCTCATCGTACAGTCTCTTGTTTGTTGATTCATGATCCTTGGATCGGGAAAACGACCAAAATCAACTCCAACTATTTCTATGCGGCTTTTTTCATCCCAAACTCTGACCCCCTGAACTTATCAACCCGAACTCATACAATTTAAAAAAAACAAACCTAAACTATCTAACCGTTATCCAATTTCAACACAGTTTTTTTTTTGTATTTGTTAATGTCGATTAGAATTGTTAAGTCGTAATTATCTGTTCTTTTGTATCTGAATCATTCCTTTTATTCAATTGGCTAAAGGTTAAATAATTCAGGTTTGTTACATTATTTAATAACAGGTATATGTTAAAATTAGCTAACGATTACATAGTTCAGGTTTGTTATTTGAAATTTATGTGGGTTCGAGTTGATAATTGGGGTTGATATTGGCAGTTTTCCCTCGTTGGATCTCATCAGAAGGTAGATCTTCTTGACCTCATGACTTTCCCTTGACAATAAGCTTTAGATATTATATCCGTATAATCCATACTAAAATTAGGAGATCAAAGGTAAAACATAATCATATTTATTATTTTTTTTGCTAAATAATTTGTGATAATGATTAAATTTAATAAAATAGCAAGGTGGTCCAAATGAGCAAAAACATATTTTATATATGTTAATCTGGTTTTTTCACATCTCTCTCTCGCTTCCGACTCAGCACAGCTAGTCAAAGCTTTAAAATCGGAGCTTCAACACAAGGAGCTTCATGGGATTCTTTTCGATATCCTGAATTTATCTTCTACCTTTGATATTGTTTCGTTTAGTTTCATTCCCCGTTTGCAGAACTCAAATGCCGATTCATTGGTAAAACAGTCTCTGGTTTCTCTTGTAATGGGTCTGGCCCAAACCTAAGTTAAATTGAATTAGCCTATGCTCAAAAAACAAATATATATGTTACACTTAATTATAATCATATTTAATTTAGGAAAATGACTTCAGATGATATAATAAAAAATTTATCTTTGAAAGTTTATATTAAAAAAATTTAGTTCAGTTTTGATATATATATATATATATATATATATATACAAATTCAATTGTTTGAAAAAAAAATGCCATTTTATAAACTTTGTATATATATATAGGTCATAACTCATAAGAGTACAAAAATTAAATAAATATAATGTAATGCCGTTTATCTAAATACTTTAATGGCATGTTAGGTTTTAACTGAATTAGTCAATTATGATATTCTATGCAATTACCCTTAGCAAACATAATTCTTTTCAAAAATCCCATGAGGATAGATTAAAAAAAAACCTTTGGTGGAACTTTTTAAATTTTTTGGTTGAATTTCATTGGGTTTGTTTTATGGAAACTTTGATAAAAATAAATACAAATTTTATATTCTTTCATTGATCTTTATTTCTTACTTAATTTGTATGATTGACTAAAAAAAATTGAATTCAAAACATAATCAAGTCAAATGTTATACAATATTAAATATAAAATAAAAAAACTATATACTCGAGATATATGAAACTCAAACGTCGATCCCTCTCAAACGTTGAGTAATTATGTAAAAGAAATAAAGAATGGCATAAACTATCAAATAAAGAATGACTCATGATCGCATGAGTTTTACGTATTCAAGAACAAAATCATCTTGAAACAACTTTACGTATTCATAAATTTGAAAACAAACTCTTAACTTTTTGATAAGTGATGTTGAGAATAATTACATAAATGGTTTTTCAATTTATATCATAAATATTTTAACAAACTTATGGTTTTCAAATTTATGAATACATATAGATCATAAGAGTAAAAAATTTAATAAATATAATGTAATGCCATTTATCTAAATACTTAAATTTATAATTACACTTTAACTGACCATAATAATAGATATAAATTTTCTCAATGTATGTATATAAATCTTATTGGTGAGTTAAAAAATAGAGAAACAATTAAAAATAGAACTTTTAAAAAAATAGAACACTTTTATGTAGAACTAATGGTGTTGGTGAACCTAACTTGAACACCATATGAAATCACAAACCTAACTTGAACACCAAATGAGAAAACTTTTGTAGATATTTTTACTATGTGGACGATAGCCTGAAATAAAGAGAAAGCAACTAAAAGTCAATAAAAAAATAAAAGAATGGACTGGAAAAAGCAAAAACTCTACAATAGTTTTTTTAGCTTCACATGTGGGTAATATATAGAAGTAGATTAATTGGAGTCAATATTTAGAGTATTAATTTACACTCTAAAATTAATTAGATTTAATGTTTTGAATTAATTGGAGTTATTATGGTTATCTGTTAGCCTAATGCATCAATTTAGAGTTATTTGACGTTACATATGTTTTAATAAGTTCATTTGTGGGTTTTACTTTGGGTAACTAATTTCAGAACAAAAATAAAAACACTAATATATTTCGGTATTAGAAGCCACATGAAAAGCGTTACTGGAGAAGAAAACTCGTCGCAAATATTTATTTTGAGAGAAGGCGTAACACATGGAGCAATACATTAATATAATGCACGTTACTATATTTCTTTATTAAAATTACATTAACTGTTACATAAGTTAGAATTTCATTTACTGAGACATTTATAAAACAATATACAGTAAAACCTCTATAAATTAATAATGTTGGGACCAACTCGGAAAAAAATTATTATCTTATTAATTTATCGATTTATGTCATATTTTACACTGGTCCTAACTCGGAACCTAAAGAATTTATTAATTTAGAGAGGTTATTAATGTATAGAGTATTAATTTATAGAAGTTTTAAATAATTTAATAATAAATTAATAATACATTAATAATTCCTGTAAATTTTATTATACTATATAAATACATTAAATGTATTGTGTAATAAAAATTGTAAATAAATACTCCAACTTGGAGTTGTAACAGGTGAGAATAAATTGGTGTTATAAATGTTTTTTATAAAAAAGTTAGATTGGAAAGAAGAAAAAAAAGAGAGACAAATTAGAAAAGATTAGAAATGTATTTTATGGAGATATGAAAATATTATGTAAGATAGAAAAATGAGGAAAACAATTAAATGTAAAAATAGATGCCAAATGTACTAATGTTATGAGAAGTTTTAAAAATGTACTAATATTTTGTGAAGTTAAAATTTTACTGATCCATTTTTTTGAATCAGATGAATAAGTGGTGATTAAGTAGATAATAATTTTGGCAAAACAAATTAGATACAAATTTCAATTTAAATACATGTCAAATGTATCAATAGGATAAGAGAAATATCTTTTTTGGAATTAAATTGTAGGTACAAACTTTCAAAACTAAGGATTTTAAATAAATTAAAACAAACATTAATGAAATGAAAGAGGACACATGTCACCAAAAGAGAGTGCCAAATGTCGCAATGGTAGGAAAAGTTAGAAGAAAACCTTCTCATATTATATAAAGATGGTTAAAGTCTTAAAGACTATGGAAGTTGTTCTATGGCGAATTAATAAGCAAATAGCGTATGAATATGCAAAGAGAAATCTCAATTTTTTTATTGTTGTTGGAAGCAAAGCCAAACAGATTAGAGCAAAACATGTCATGATTATTACAGCCGATGTCTTCAAAGAAGAGGAATGCCGCAAATTTATCGTCGAGGTCATTGTTGGTGTTGTGAAGACCGAGTTTTATAAGTTGCTGAGATCTTAGTTTGGAAGTTGAGGGGGAGTTTGGAAATCATCAAAGTGGTAATTGAAGTTTAAGTTATGTGAAGCTTTGGATTCTAAAACTCACTAAGAAAGAGAGAGATTGTTGATATATTCTTAACTGAGTTTTGCAGGGTTTTCTGCAAAACAACCCTCTAAATCTATTTCTTTTGCAAATTTACCTTTCAGGTCCGAATTATGCAAGTCAATCCCATAATCTCAAAAGTCACTCGCAATACAACCCACCATTTCCATACTTGTTGGATAGCTACCAAGAGGGCCTTTGTTTCCGCTTCTAGAGGAGAAGCAATATGATCTAATTTTGAGGATTAATCGTCTAGCAAACGGATTAGCAAACTATGCGTTTTCTTTGCAGTTAAATTTTCATTCTTTTGATTCTTGCCCTGATATAATCCATTTGATTATGTTAGAGGACGTAGTTGGGACAGAATCATTACACAAATGAGTCCTTGAACCAAAGAACATATAAGTTCAAAATTTAGAATGGAAAGCAAAATTTTGTTATACTTGTTGAGTTCACATGTAGGGTCCGTCGATATTGCAGATAAGCAACAATATATAATGGGTGGTCACATATATTTTTTGAAATATATAAAGAAATACTAAACAAAAATATATATTTCAAAAAATACAATCTTCAAACGTATATGTTGGGACTACTATTATTAAAAATGTTTATAATAAAATCTGCCAATAGTACTCCGATCTCAAACCAAGTTTTTTAGTTGTTTGATGAAAAATAATGAACCCAATCTTTACAAACGCTTACAAAAAAAATACCATAAAATAGAGAGAATATGGTTACTATAAACTGACATAATCTTACCCAAAAACGAAAAATAAATGTTTTTATAGAGTTTTGATGTTTTGTGGTATCTGCAAAAAAAAAATTTTTTTAGTGATTTTTTTCTGTTTATATTTATCTTTAATTACGACACATGAATATCTTTTATAAAAGATAAATATTGCAATTGTTAATCAAATATACTAAAAGTTGCAACAATTTATCAAATATATTAAAATTTCCAATGGTTCATCAAATATAGTAAAAGTTACAACGATTCATCATATAAACAAAATGTCGCAGTATTTCAATTAAACGGTAAAAATAATTCTTTTGAATATATTTATAACCAAAATATGCGACTATAGATATAATCCAATATACCAAAGGTTGCAACGATTCAAGGTTTGCAACAATTTATTTATATATTTTTTAGTAATAAAATAATTATAAAACTATGGAAAATTACGATAAAAAGATGCAACCGTAGAAGATATTTATTCAAAATGCTAATATTATATAAAATATTATTATATTAAAGATATTATAACGGTTCATTAAAATTAACCGAAAGTTGCAATGGTTTGTCAAATAAACTAAATGTTGCAGTAGTTCAATAAAACGGTTGCAATAATTTATTTAAATATATATTTTAGTCATTAAAAATTAAAAACTCTTTTTATGAAAGTTATACCGAGAGATACGGTCGTATATATTAAATATAACAAAAATTGCAATGGTTAGTCAAATAAACTAAAAATTACAAGGGTTCATAAAATAAAACCAAAAGTTGCAATGATTCGTCAAAAAACTAAATATTGCAATGGTTAAACTAAGCGGTTGCAACCATTTATGAAGAGTTACGATAAAAAAATGCAACCGTATAAGATATATATTCGGATTGTAACTTTCTAAAAAAACACAACCGTAAAATATATTTTTTAGTTTTTTAAAAATATACTTATGAAACAATAAAAGACCCAATAATAGAAGATATTTTTCGGATTATAGAAAAGATTCCAACGATTCATAAAATAAAACGAAAGTTGCAATGGTTCATTAGATAAATTAAATGATGCAATGATTCAATTAAACAGTTGTAACAATTTATTTAAATATATATTTTAGTAACTAAAATTGAAAAAAAAATTATGAAAATTTATACAGAGATATGCGATCGTATATATTAAATGTAACAAAAATTGAAATTGTTCGTCAAATAAATTAAAAATTACAACGATTCCTAAAACAAAATCAAAAGTTGCAATGATTGGTCAAATAAATCAAATATTGCAAATGTTCAATTAAACGGTTACAAATTTATTTAGATCTACATTAGTAATTAAATTAAAATAATAATTTATAAGAATTTATACCGAGAGACCTGATTGTAGATAATTAAATGTTAAAAACGATTCATAAAATAAATCGAAAGATACAATTATAAAAACACAACCGTAAAATGAGAAGATACAACTTTCTAAAAAATCATAAAAATTATTAGAAAGGAAAGAGTTATTAATTTGGAGGCAACAAACAAGTGGAGAGGATATTTTCCACAAGTAGCCAAGTCTTCAAAGCGGAAGAGGATCGAAGAACAAAGAGGTGATGAGGTCTTTGAGCTCTCTGTGGGGATTGGTGTATCCATCACCCTCCTTGTAATAAAACAGCTTGATCAATCGTATCATGTTGAGGCACCGTACCAGAACTGGACGTGGCACACCTTCTGTCGTCAAGAACTCCTCCATCACTATCTTATAACTATCTCTAATCATCTTCTTAATTTTTCTAACTGCCACTTCTTTAGTAACACCATGTTGCTTCATGTAACAGTTCACCCCATTCGCCACCTCTCCTCTCCTCATCTCATCCTCGTAGGTGACTATGTCGTTTTCAAGACGGAATAAAAAACAAAAAGCTTGTAACATTTTGGGTTTGGATTCGAACCACTCGTTCGTTTTATTTTCATCACAATCTTCCAGCGCTATAAAGCTTAACATTGGCAAGAATCTCATCCCTGACGAGTTAATCCCAACCTTAATGTAGTCATCAAAAGTTGGAACGTGATCTGATCGTGCCCATTTTGATAACTCTACGTACGCTTTCCCAATGATCTTAATCTGCACAATTCTCAACATAATACACAAACATTGTTATTTATAGACATTGAGCGAAAAGAAACCCTAAACTGATTGACTCACCTCTTCTATTGAGTATTGCACACTAGATGATCTTCCTCGGGGCTTCATTTCTCTTTTAATATCTTCCATAGTTTCCATTATACTTCGACTGACGATTCTCAAACAGCTCGGTAATTCATCAATGGCACCTAGATCCCACCTAAACATTTTCACACTCATGTGCTCGTTAAAACTAGACGTCGTTGTAAGACCAGTGATATACATATATAAATACGTGATACACACATACTAACTACCTTTGCAAAGAATCGATGAAACTTCTAACTTCAGAGAAAGTTCCATATGCATCACATGCGTCATCCATAACTGTTACAATTTGGGAAGCTTTAGTGGTTACAATTCTCCCCAATGCATATCGTGGCTCGAAAAACATCGCTATGACACCGGCAAAGGTCTCCACAAGCCTGTCTCTAGAGAAAGGTAGCTTATATGCAAAATCAAGGTCCTTCCACCATCTGCAACCACATAAAAATTAAATAGAGATTGTTATGAATCTTACAACTTAAATAATATTAGAATAATATATAAAAGGCATAATGTTAATCCACATATTATGAATTGGAAGCTCATTAACTTTTATTATTATAACAGTCCAATAGATCCGACTTAAGTATGTTGCTCACTAAATTATATTCCAACCATGAAAGAGCTTTTTTGAGATTGTTCAATGCATGAGAGCCACTATCTCTTAGTAACGTTTTAAGAATCATATAGCTAGCTGCAGCATGCAGCCTAAAGTAAGATAAGATCTAAAGTAATATATAAAATATACTGTATATATTTATTATCAGTTGACTTTAAATTACTAAATTAGAAACTCATTGGTTTTGGTAAAAAAACTATATATTATAAGAAAAGCCGATAAAATAAATAAAACTAGGCCGACGTACTTAGTGATAGTTTTTAGCTCTCTAACGTAATGGAGCTTGCAAAAGTTGAAGTTTAGCTTCCCAAACTTGAGCAGCGTCTCATCGTGTTCCTCTTTTTCATAGAAAGAAATATATTCCCTCGCAGCTGCTATTTCTAGCTTGAGAAACCGAGGTTTGTACAATTCATTTAGTATATGTCTTGAGATATGAGGAGCTGTCGCTTCTTGTCCGGCCAAAGATTCCAAGTGATACCTTGTAAAACTCAGAGCTTCGTCCAATATATCATCGGAGGGTGTCGCGAGATGTGCTGCTTCGTACAGCTGTAGCATTCCCCTAACATCACTGACTAGGTGTTCTTTGAACTTCCCATCAACACCTTTGAATCTATCGAACACATCTAAATTAAAACCGGGATTAATATTATATTTGTATATAGCCAAAACTATGCATGTGTCAAATATGCATGCATGCATTCAAAATTTTTTATCAAGATTTTTCTTACCACAAGAAATCTTGTGTCCATATAATCTGAAAACCTCAAACATGATGGCGGTTGTTTCCAAATCATCTTCGTCTGCAATTAACGAGTCCAAATTCTCAAAATCCTGGTCTAGAATCTCTTCGATTTCCTTCTCAAAGTAATGGGAAGTACCAAGACACATAAGCAAGTGGATGAGTAATATTCTCTCTTTATCAGTGTTGTGAGAGGACATTAGCATGTTTTTCACTTTCGGCTTTATAATTGATTCAATCTCTGTCTCTAGTGAATCAAATTCCTACAAAATATCAGTGTTCAAGAATCATGTTCTGCAAAAGAGAGACTGATATAAAACACATTCATCAGATCATGTACTCACCGAGTTTTCGGTGGGGACAGAGAGGATGTGATCTCCCCAAAGATTTGGAGCAACATGAGGCAAGGGACGACTACTCCCAACATCACCACTACTTTCACTAGTTGCCTTAACACATAAGTTGTGTTTTGTCGATACCCGAGAAAGCGTAATGTTGTTTTGAAGCAAATGCAAAGGAAAGCACGAGAGTTTTGTCTTAAGAGGAAGACGAGTACCGTTGCCAAGGTGAGGGAGAGTTATAGCACCAAAACCCATTCTTGCTGCTTCCATTATTCTGTTTCTCTTCTTGTATGTTTGATGTATTTTTTTCTAAAGCTTTCTCATAACTACCTTGTGCTCACGCTTTAAGTACACATAATTCGCATCGTGCAAGTGGTGAAGCTGTAACATTTATTGACGGATTTATCAAAGAAAAATTGGCATGGTCGTGCACATGAGATCCGAAAAAAATGCGAGGAAAAATGATAGAGGTTTATTTACTTAATAGGGAATCTAGACAATCACGTTACTCCTGATTGTTTTGTCCCAGTGTGCAAACAGCTACCGCAAACAATGCATAGAAAATTGTTTTTCAGAAAAATTAAGCATGTGAAATTAATTACGTAGAATTAATTAGATTGTTTCTCACAATTGAAATAAAGAAGAATACCGATGTTTGAATATTAAAAAAAATTCAAACAAAGAGAAACGCAAACACGTGCTTCTGAACACTATTTTGCATGCAATTAACTAGGACTGGGCGTTCGGGTACTCGTTCGGTTCTGGTTCGGTTCCGGTTTGGTTCCGGATCTTTCGGTTCTCGAGTTTAGGATCCATATAGGAACCAATCAATTTCGGTTCGGTTCCGGTTCTGGTTCCGGTTCTTTCGGTTCTAAAGTTTAGGATCCATTCGGATATTTTCTTTCGGATATTTTTAGGTATTTTGGATATTTTTGGGTATTTTCGGATATTTTCGAGTATTTTTTGGATAATATAAGTATTTTTTGATATATTTTCCAAATATTTGTTGGTATCTCGGATATTTTTGGTTATTCGATCTAAAAATAACTAATATTTTTAGATATAAACTCATATTTCGGGTATTTTCGGTTACCCGAAATATTTCGGTTCGGTTCGGTTCCGGTTCCGGTTCTTTCGGTTCTAAAATTTAGGATCCATTTGAATATTTTAAAATTCCGGTTCGGTTCCGGTTCGGTTTTTTTTGCTTCGGTTCCGATTCGGTTCTCGTGGTTCGGTTATTTTCCCCAGGCCTGAATTAACCATGGTTTGAAGCATTATACGACAAAACTAAACGCATTTTTTTTCTTTCGTTAAAACATATATGTATCATTTTTACGTTTTTTAAAACCCTCTTAATTTCTTCTACGCTTTGATTGTCTCATCCTATATATCTCTCAATTTTTCCTATATGCAACAAGAAAAAAGAAAAGGTGAATCGGTTTCTTCTCGCGACTTGGCCATGATTTCTCAACAGCGATCCCAAGCTTTTTGAATAGTAAATGTTGTTTTTAATTTTCTGTAGCGTGCTTTTATCCGTTCTTGTTTTCTCTGTAACTTCTGTCAAAAATCTTAAAATGATATAAAATTTCACCTTTTACCAAAAAAAAAAGGTGAAATTAAGAAAGATAAGAGCAGCGGGAAGAGCTAGAAGAGGAAATGGTTGTGGCGCCGCTTTGTTTCATAAGCACATGCGAACGGCTCTACAACTTCTGTTAAAAGTTGTTCGTAAAAATAACCCAAAAAATGAACCCAATGATACAATGGATTATGGAAGGGTGAATCTTAAGAAATAATAATAATAAAAATAATCAAACATTCATTTTTTTCTTCAAAGTTGCAGGTTTCTTAAAACGAAACAATTCAAAGACATAATTGTTGGATAATATTAGGGCTGGGCACAAGGCGAGTACTTGCTCTTTTAGGGATACTTATTACTTGGCTTGCCTGGTACGAATAATAAAACAGAGTTATTACTCGCAGAGTGAACCCTGGAGTGAGCCGTCTTGGTTATCTTGCACCAGGGTTAGGCGGTTTTTCGCTCTCTACGGCTCTGCAATTTTTGTTCTTTGTCAATTCTGGTTCCAAGCTTAAATACTTCTTTCTACATTGAGAATCCTTGAATCAAACATCTTTTTCGTGAGCTTTCTTGAAAAACATCCTTTGTATCACTTTGTAGAGGAGGAAGGAGAAAATAAGGAATGTGATACTTAAGCAATATGCGCTTGGTTTAAGTCTTCGGTTTGGTTTTTGGTTTCCCAACTTTTGAAGCACCTCTCAATTCTATTGAGTTGCTTTGTTAATTTTTTTTTATTCCGTGCAATTTTATTTATTGAAACCGATTGCAATTTTCTAAATTGTTGATTGCTTTTAGTACTTAAAGAGTGAATTGGCAAAAAAACCGGAGTCGAATCTAGGGTTCTTGTGGGAGACGCCATGAAACAAAAGATTGAGAAAGACACAAACCCATCTAAGTTATTAGACTTAGATTCGCTCCCTCTTGATCTAAAGATGGTTAATTATACTAACTAGATTGTCTGCCAAGTCTCTAAAGAATTTCCGATGCGTGTCAAAGATGTGGTCTTCCATCATCCGAAGCCGAGGATTCATTGATTCCTTCTTCTCTATGTCCGCAAAGCAATCACGGTTTATAGTCAGTTTGTGTAACATTGTATTCGGTGAGCCTGAGGAGAAACTTCTCTTATTCTTCTCGTTTTCACACAACGAGGGAGATGAGTCTTCTTCTTCTTTGGTACCCAATTTCGATATGGCTCTTCCTGCTGTGAGCTTTAGTTTCTACTCAGGGTCTTGCGCTTCTTTACATGGCATTCTCGCTGTTGAAACTGAAGCAGGTCAGTTGATGATGTGTAACCCTAGCACCGAGCAAGTCGTTAAGTTAACCAGTGACTGTATTTTTGTTGGTTACGATCCGATTGATGATCAATACAAAGTATTATCCTGGGATAACAACATTTGGGAGGATCCTAATGCTCATCTAAAGCACAAGGTATTAACATTGGGAGATGGTCAAGGATGGAGACACATTAAAGATACCACTTTACCTTATAGGGCGATATCACCGAATGTATGCATCAACGGTTTTCTCTACTATGGTGCTTATTGCTTAACACAAACTAGAGATCCAGTTATGGTGTGTTTTGATGTTAGATCTGAGAAACTAAGTTTTATCAAAGCGCCTGCCGTTGTCCTCCAATGGGGGAAGGAAGCAGTGTTTATAGAATACAAAGGGAAGCTGGCTTCCATTGTGGGAAACCCTTATGGAGCTGTCTCTAGTTTTGATTTATGGATACTAGAAGACGTCGAAAAACATGAATGGTCAAAACAAAAATGTGTGTTTCCTATCTCTGTGTGGGATTTTTTTGACCTTGGTGGAATGTCTTTTCCAGGTACAAACAGGGCTGGTGAGATCATCATGGCTCCAAGTTTGTTGTCAGTCAATCTTCAACCCTTCTATATTTTCTACTACAATGTTGAAACAAAAAACATAAGAAGAGTTAGGCTCCTAGGAATTGGAGACAGTGAAGAGTTTAGGCGCTCTTATGGATTCGAGGAGCACGCTAAAGCTTTTGTCAATATCGCACATCAACACGTTGAGAGCATTGCCTTCTTTAAGGATCCTTTTATTTAAGTTTGATTCCAAGGATCCTAATGTAAGAGAGCATGGACAACTCTGCGTTTTGTACCTTTTTATTTTGAATATTTAAGTGTTGAAGGGATTTTTTCAACACCAAACAATCTACTTTGTTATCTTATGAAGATTGATGTTTTTGGGTTTGTTGAGATGTGTGTTATTTATTTGTGTCCATGTTTAAGTGTGTTCCTTTGCTCTGTGATATAAAAACAAGAATACAAACCAGAATCTAAGACTGACTTTATTATATATGTTTCCAACTTGTACAATAGTAAATAGCTACGTGCTTTGTCCTTCGATTTGAGTTTTGAACCTTCAAAATGGAACCCTTTAGAGTCTTTCTTTTGTTCCGTTTAAAGTCGAACCTTATTTTGTTCCTCACCGCCTCTCCTATTACCTAACGGAAACATTGACAAATAGATTGATATTTTAACTAGTAGCACTTAATTAATCCAAAGTCAATAAACATAAATGCAACTTAAACATTAGCATAATTTACTAAATATGGTTTACTCCTTAAAACTCACCCACAACAATCACTTGTTCATCCTCTGATTCAAACTCACTGTGGAAGGGATAATCATCGCCATCTTCATCAATAAGTTCATCTTCTTCTCCTTTTCGATCCACCTCGACGAACCACTCTACATTTTCGTCATCACGACCACGCAGGGCCGGCCCAATCATATTTGCTGCCCAAAGCAGAAAAAGACAAACAGTATGAGGAATCAAAACCAGGATGCTTGTGTATGGGAAAAATGTCCTTACCACTAGACCATATTGATGGCGAAACAGGACAAGAAAACAATAATGATGTTGTTTCCGAGGAGAGAATGAGTTCAGTGCATCAGTCTTGTGGTAGATGGATCTATCAGTCTGGTATTCCTTTTAATGTCATTGAGAGCGATTCTTTTAGGTCGTTTTGTGAAGCTTTAGGACGATTTGGACCTGGTTGGGTTCCTCCGAGCCAGTGTGAACTGAGGGAAACATTGTTGGACGAAGAAGAAGAAATAATTAAGGAAAAACTGAAGAGTCTAGAGGTAGAACGGGAACAGAATGGTTGCTCTGTTTTAATAGATAGATGGAGCGACACAAAGAAGAGCATAATGAATTTCTGTGTCAATTCAAGAGGAGGTACATGTTTTGTTTCTTCAAAAGAGGTCTCAAAAGAACCCCAGACTGGTAAATTTATCTTTGAGTACGTTGATAAATGCATAGAGGATGTTGGTGCTGAGAAGGTCGTTCAGGTAATAACTGACTGTGCGGAGAACAACTTAGCAGCAGCAAAGATGTTGAAAGAGAAGAGACCAGGTATATTTTGGTCAACATGCGCTGCTGACACGGTTAAATTGATGCTTGAAGACATTGTTAACTTGCCAAAGGTTTCCAAATACATTGATAAAGCTAAGGCTGTGACCATGTTCATATATGGTCATGAAAAGACCTTAGCTATGATGAGATGTCATACAAACGAAAGGGATATTGTAAGACTGGAGTCACAAGATTTGCAACAACCTTCTTGACCTTGCAAAGATTGTTGGAGAAGAAAGAGCAATTAAGGTTTATGTTTGTTAGTGATGAATGGGATAAATGCAAGGATTCCAATTATGTAAAAGGTAGAAGTGCTTACTATACTTGTTTGAGTCCTGCGTTTTGGGATGGGGTTAAACGAGTTGTGAAGGTTTTGGAACCATTGGTTAAAGTTCTTAGGATGGTCGATGGAAAGAAAAGACCTTCAATGGGGTTTATTTATGGAGAATTAGTAGAAGCCAAAAGATCAATCAAAGCCGCTACTAATAACTTGGAAAGGTACTACCAACCTATCTTAGATATCATTGATGAGAAAATTAAAGGTAGGTTGGATTCTCCATTACATTTGACCGCGTACTTGTTGAACCCGTTTTACTTCTATAACGAACCAACCATTCAACTGGACGGGACACTCATGACTGGCTTTCTCAATTGTGTTGAGACTTTTTACCATGGTGAGTTCGAGAAACAAGATAAAGCTGTCGACGAGTTTAGAATTTATCAGGATAAAGATGGATTTTTTGGAACACCTTATGCATTAAGAGGATGTGAACAGAATACCGACGAGTTTGATCCAGGTTTTTCTCTCGACTTTTGATCTACAATTCTTATAACTTTAAGTTTGTAAAACTATCACTTATGTTGCAATTGGATTATGTAGAGCACTGGTGGTCAATATACGGAGTAACTGTTCCTAGTTTGGAAACACTAGCGATGAAGATTCTTTCTTTAACTTCTAGTTCATCTGGTTGTCAACGAAACTGGAGTACATTCGAAGAGGTTTCTGCTTTTGTGTATTAACTTTGATTTTGTTTCTAAATTTGGTAAATGTTAACTCCGAAATTAAATCTTCTCTCATGTTGTAGATTTACAAAAGTGAGAGTTATAGACTAGACACTGATCAAATGAACAGTCTAGTATATGTGCAATTCAATTCGAAGTTGTTCAACAAGCGAAAGAGGATCAAGGAGGAAAATGCTGATGTACTCGTACAAGGGGATGAGGAACACGTAGAGGAGTGGTTTGCGGAGTTGGATCAAGCAGGAGAAGAAGATGAACGTATTGATGAAGATGGCGGTGATTATCCCTTCCACATTGAGTTTGAATCAGAGGATGAACAAGTGTGATTGTTGTGGGTGAGTTTCGAGAAGTAAATTATGCTTAACTTGCATAAATTTATCTATAATGACTTTGGATTTATGTGCTACTAGCTAAAATATCATTTCCTTTTTTGTCAACTTCAGTTTTCCCTCTATATAGCTTAAGCTATTTTTTAGACAATTTTATGTAGTCTTCTATCACTATATAAACAAAAATGGACATCATCTCAGGACAACCTATGTTTTCTCCTCTTCTGCTTTATCTTATCATGTTTTCTTTTATTCACCGCCGCAAGATCCCGACGGAGCCCTAGTCAAGTATCCAAGTCACCTCCGTGACCTCCACGGTTACCCATAATCGGAAACATTCTTCTAGTCGGAAAGAACCCACACCACTCATTTACGGAACTCGCAAAAACATATGGACCAGTCATGAGTCTTAAGCTTGGATTTTTAAATTCAGTGGTCATAGCTTCACGATACGCTGCGAGAGAAGTGCTAAAAACACACGACCAAATCTTGTCTGGACGGTACATAAGTGAAGCGAACAAATCCAACAGTCATCATGAATTTTCCGTTGGCTGGCTTCATCCGTCGTCACCTCGTTTCAGGTAACTGCTTTCGATTTTTCTTTTGCTATAACTGTTTTGGCAAAAGTAATCGATTCGTGAGAGTCTACGAAAACAAGAAAAATAGTCAAATATAATCTCTTTATTGATCAAAGTATCGATTGCAAAGTACAAGAATCAAGGCACAACGAATCAATCTATAAATCCTAGTCGTGTTTTAGAGTTTAGTCGTGTGTCTCGCCGTTTTTTGTAGTCTCTTGTGTTTGCTTTCGATTTCGTGTCTTTTTTCGTCGAATGGGACTTTCCTTTTATAGAGAAGTCTTGGCGATCCTAATCCTCGTGGGATTTGGATTTGAGCAACCGCCCCTTCACTTGATAAAGTCGTCTCTGATATTCTCTCATTAAGATCACATCAAATATTTTTTTGATAGGATCCGTGATTCTTGAGAGGATAAAGTTATTCACAGGATCCGGTTATGGCCCGTATTGACCCGGTTTCTGTAGATTACGGCCCATATTGTCATGGTTCTCACCGATCGCGGCACGTGTCGATCTTTCATGGAATCTTCTAGAATATTATCGATTATTTTCTCCATTTACATAATACAACATATTATTGATAGAATTTATGCAGTATAATTTTGATGGTTAAAATTACATCCAACAACTTGCTCCCCACTCTCTATTTTCTTAGTAAGAATTTAGAGAGTTGTTTAGACCAATGGTGATTATTTTACCAGTCAACAAATTTTCAGAATTATACATCGCTTACGATTGTTATTGATCTCTAGAACTTTGTCGCGTTGTTTGTTGTACTATGTCAAAGGTACTCCAAATTGCCAGAGTGACGTAGTGAACCTAAAGATGATCATATAGATAAATCATGTTGTGTATCAAACTCGTGAACGTCCCGAATGACTCCGTAATGGCTCGTATTGACACCGTAATAATCTCTAACGCCAAAATTGTTGTCGAACTTTCAAATTAATTTCATCGCCAAATTTCGTGAAATGGCTCCGCAATGACAATGTCAAGTCGTTGAAAATTTGTTGAAATGTTGCGTAATGGCGTCGTAGTTGCTGGAATTACTTTCCTTGTATTTGGTCTTGATTTCATATTTTGTAAATCGTAACAATCTCGATGATGATATCATTCTTTGCTTTGACAATGATCTCTTACTCGTGAGACGATTTGTCTCGTGTTACAATTGTTTTCTCATACAGTGATACGTTTTATGTCATATGACAAGATTTTGCCTCGTGCTCGTGAAACATTTTTTTTTTGTCTGTACTCCTCACACATTTTATGTCATGTGGCGCGATTCTAAATCGTGACATAATCATTGTCTTGTGCACGTGACTTGTCATATAACAATTTTTAACATGTGAAGTGGTTAAACCACGTGAATAGTTAAACCACGTGAAGTAGTTAAACCACGTGAAGTAGTTTTTCCCTATATCAGAATCGTGACGCAATTTCTTTTTCTTCTTTTTTTTTCTTAAATATCGTGACACGATTTCTTTTCCTTTTTTTTTTTTCTTTTGTGACTCGATTTTTCCTTAAATATCGAGTCACAATCTTTTTTTTTTAAAACATCTTGCCATGACTTACTCCGTGCTTATAACACAATTAGCGTCAATAATGATTTTTAACCGTGATACGATGTTTATCTCGTGACACGATTTCTAAATCGTGATGCAATCACTGTCACGTGCTCTAATTTTTGGCTTGTATTCGTGACACGCTTCTTTGCCTCGTGACGCACTCATCTTATGTCATGCGATACGATTATATCTGTGTGATATAATTCATTTCACGTGACACGATTTGTGACATAATTTTTGTAGTATACTTAGAGTACTATTTGTATCTTGTGTTCATGAAGTGATTCGTGTATCGTGACACGATTTAGGTCTCAAGGCACGATTTATGGTTCGTGCTCATGATGTTATTAATATTATATGCTCATGACATTTCTATGCTCTATGCCTCGTGACACGATTAATCTTTCATGTCTATGAAGAGCACTTTCTAGTAGCGAGTGTCTCATTAACAGTTCTCCGCATTTGAGCACTTCACCATAAGAATTTTTTTTACGAGTGTTTCGTTGTAAAGTTTCCATATCTCGTTCTTCACCCTCAGGCGGACACAAGACTTAGGAAATTTTGAAGCGACGTCTCGCTATTAGGCGGTTGTAGCGAGTGTTTCGCTTTCAAACCTTTTCATATGGCAAACAACCTTTAAGTGGCTACCATATTATTCTTTTTAGTAATGTGCAAACATCTCACCAATAGATTAATGACTTGGGGTCGTGCCCTTTATCTCTTATTGAGCGTGTAAGACATGTCTTGTCGATCATTTAAAGAAAGAAAACCAATTTTACTGAAAATTTTGGAAACGATGACAAAAATCTTTAAAACCAAACGATAATGGGGTATAAAACCTTAAAAACTTGAAACAAATTTAAAGTAGTATTTCTTCAAATTATGAGAGCTTTAGCTAATGGAAAAGTTCTTTCCATTCTTGTAACTGCTATAAGTGTTGTCATTTGCCTTTTAAGGTCGTTTAATAGCACGATCGTACATTCTCTTGTTCACCAACAATCTCTTTCACCCCACAAGGCGTAGGAAACTTGATTGTTTGGTGTAACGTTGATGGTATTGCTCCCATGTCGTGAATCCAAGGGCATCCCCCAATTGCATTATATACATAGGGACTGTCAACTACCAAGAACTTTGTGTGCTTGTTAATTCCTCCCGCGTATAGTGTCACCTTGCCTATAGTTTGTTTCACTTCACCACTGAATCCAATGAGGGGCATGGATTTTCGTGTTAATCCGGCTTCGTCCAAGCCCAACTCTTTGTAAGCTTGAATGTAGAGGATATTTGTAGAGCTTCCGTTGTCCCAAGAAAAGCGGAAACTGACTTAGAGATTCTTGGATTATCTGTGCTTAAAGACTCTCAGGTTCTTGTGAACGTGTGGGCCATCGGACGAGACCCAAATGTATGGGAAAATCCGACCCAGTTTGAGCCTGAGAGGTTTTTGGGGAAAGAGATTGATGTAAAAGGTACAGAACTACAGATTATATGAGCTTACACCTTTTGGGGCCGGTCGTAGAATCTGTCCGGGACTGCCTTTGGCTATGAAAACAGTGCATCTCATGCTTGCTTCACTTCTCTATACCTTTGAATGGAAGCTTCCAAACGGTGTCGGTTCAGAGGATTTGGACATGGAAGAGACCTTTGGTCTCACAGTGCACAAGACAAACCCGTTACTTGTCGTGCCTCTAAAGAAACGCGCCATAAATTAATACTTATATGTTTTTGTTTGAATATATTAATTTCACAAATATATGAATAAAACCATCCTTTTTTTTTAAAGTTGTTCAATTAGCAAAAGAGGATCAAAGAGGAAAATGCATATGTGCTTGTAGGTTGTGATGACGAAAATGTAGAGGAGTGGTTGTGGAGGTGGATCGAGAAGGAGAAAAAGATGAACTTATTGATGAAGATGGCGATGATATCCCTTCCACATTGAGTTTGAATCAGAGGATGAACATGTGTCAGAGGAAAAAAAACCCTACGCGTGAACAACACGCGCTTCACCTTTTCTCTCCCAACTTTTTTCTTCATCAGCCGCCGCTCGATTTCTTTGATCTGAGGCCGGAGTGCGGTGGCTTCTCCAGCACCGGCTTCGGCCTCCCCTCCTCTTTAAACTTTCCTGCAAGTTCTATCCAGCGCTTGGGCTCTCCTCTTTCCCTGAAGTTGCCATGAATCTCGCGGCGTTTGGAGCGAGAATCGCCGTGCGCGACGGCCATCTTTGGTGGTGTAGGTACTCCTCCGTTGGACTTTTCTGCAAGTCGTCGGCGTGAATTTTCCTCGGAGCTGAGCACCCTCCTTGCGTCTCGCATTTCGACCGGCGTAGATCTGTTTTGATCTCCTCCTCCTCGTGTTTCCGGCGTCTGAGCCTCCCACACTCGACGGTGTTGCGGCCGTTGCAGTGTCGTTGCTCCTTTCTAAAGGTAACACTTTTTCTTCCTCGTTGTCTTGGAAGATCCGTCGCAGAGGAAGTTACGGTTTTCGGTGGTGTGGCGCCTCCGACAGATCCCTTCGGTTTGAGGACGCCGTGGTTTCAGTTCGAAGCACCTTCTGTCTTCACCGTGTAGCTTCCTTCGTCCGACAGCTCGTGGAGGGTTTTGAGTGGATTTTCGGTGGTTGTGACGGATCTCCTCTGCTGTCTCACGGCGGCTGGGCTCTCCTTCGCTTCTCAGGCCATCGAAGCCTCATCCATTCAAGCTTTTACCTGTCGGATAGGGTTCAAGGTTCTGCTATCCGTTTCGTTCATTTGGTTTTTCTTCTGTCATGGTTATGCTTGGCGATTGTATGGTTTCTTCTCCGGTGAGTCAATTCTGCCTGAGGACAGCAGCGGGACTGATGGTGAGAAACTGTTGTGGCTCGTCAAGTGTGAGAATTCCTTTCGGTTGATGCAATTGTTCTTAACGGAGGCCTCAGTGATGTTTGCGTTGGTGATATTAAGGCTTCCGGTGGTAGCTTTTCACGTCTCAATTTGCTTTCACCACGGGTACTTCTTGGCTTGTTGTGTTGCTAATAAGCCCTGTCTCTGCTAGTGTCTTGTTTTTGTGGTTCTTGTAAGGTGAGGTCATCGCGTAGCATCGAGTTCTCGCTTGTGGTTTTGCTATCAATGCTATGGAGGAGCTAGTAAGGCCAATGTGCGATTTGGTGTGGTTTTGTCTTGTTTAATGTGGCTCTGCGCTAGCCGACATCGGGGAATGATCTTGGTAGAGTGAGCTTGCACCTATTGCAATTGTTGGTTCGTGTGGTTCTGTTCAGTGAGCGCTCATGGGAATAAGCTCGACGAGTCGCTCTCACATGGAGTTTGTGATCGAGGGCTTTGAGAGCTTCACCGTTGACTTCACAGTCTCAGGCCACCGGTGAAAGGCTTCCGGTGCTTGTTGTTTTGCGACACTCGGCGTTTTCCTATTTGCTTAGTCGTCCTTCATCTTCTTTTTCCCATCAAGAAGAACTTCAGAGTCGTATTCACTTCATTTGACTCCGTTCGCTTTGTTGCTTACGTTGAGTTAATGGACTGAAATTTGAAGTTTCGAATTATGCTTCCATGTTTTTATCTTTTTTGCCATGGGACCATTTGCTTAGGTATGAAATATTTACATTCTTAGCAAAAAAAAAAAAAAAAAAAAAAAAAAAAAAAAAAAAAAAAAAAAAAAAAAAAAAAAAAAAAAAAAAAAAAAAAAAAAAAAAAAGGATGAACATGTGTGATTGCTGTGGGTGAGGTTTAAGGACGTAAACCATATTTAGTTAATTATGCTAATATTTAAGGACTTTGGATTTAAGTGTTAAAAATAAAATATAAATCTATTTGGATAAGCAACACTTTTAGGAAATTTAAATTGGAGACTAATATTTAACAAGTTATCGTGACGAAACCTACATTTTTGGGTTTAAAAACGATCCATTTTCCTTTTCCTTGTTAATAGAACCTAGTTCGTCGCGATTATCCTTGTCAATGAACCTGCTGGTTGGGCTATGTAAAGTTTATAGAAAGGTATTATGATCTAGTTTATGATATATCTTCAAATTCAGTTTCTCCTCTTACTATTTATGAGTTGATGGAGTTTGATACCGTGTGTTGAAAGGAATGTGGTGATGATGAGTATGAAATTAAATTATAACAAAGATATTCTTTATCTAAAAGAACAAAAAATTATAATGAAGAAATTTAGTTCTAACTTAAATTTGATTTTAAAATAAATTCTTATGGCGTTGACAAAAATAAAATTTAAATAATTAAATTCTTATGGTATCTAACTAGACATTTATAAGAGTGTATGTTACAACAAACAATAATGCAATAGTGTTTATGTATATATCTCGTTGACCTCGTCAATAAAGAATACATCAGATTTCTTGTACATTGTCATTTAATTAATCGTCTAATTTTCAAGAATCACCCACACTTTTAATTATTGAAGTATATTGTTACCTAGCTATGTACATTGTCATTTAATTAATCGTCTAATCTCCTCCAAAAAGCTTTTGTTAGTTGTTACTTTAATTTATTTGCTTTCATATTCAAAATTCGTCAATCTTTTGAATATGAAAGCAAATAAATTAAAGTATATATATATATATATATAATTAGTAACATTTTGAAATTTTTAACTATGTGAAACTTAAGAAATACAAACTCTAGTTGTTTTTCAAATGAAAATTCTGAAAACATATTGAAATTTATCCTACCCTTTATTTTAAGTATTTCTCAACATGTAAGAAAACAATATAGTACCATTTCTGTTTTATTTTATTAGATATTTCGGAAAACAAAAACAATTTCACTTTATTTTATTTTCTCAAAATATTTATGCATAATTTATATTAATTTAATAATTTATGGCTATTTGAATTTTGCAATATTTTGTTATTTTGGATAGATTTTTATAAATGAGAAACCATTTATTATTTGATAATTTTTGTATGTTTTAACTAGAAAGTTATATCAAATGGAAAAGAGAGAGTATACTATATTAAAACCAAAAAAAATACAAACTAATTCCAAATGGTCAAAAACAATATCCAAGTATTGCCCGGGTAATCACTTACTCCAATTAAGACGTATGTATATGTTGAATTAATGTGTCAAAAACTATATGTATAAAAATAAAACACCTATAGGTTGTAAAAGTAATCTTCACTTCTTTAAACTCTTCAACTGTCTAAGAAGCATTTTTGTAACACTATCTTTTTTTATGATGAATATAGTTTTACATTTATACCAAAAAAAAAAGGTATAGGTTGAATTTACACCAAGTAAGACAACTTGTAAACTTGTTTTGTTATCCATACGTAATTAATAGTCTTAAACTCCAAATAGTATTAATAAATGATGAAGAAAACAAAAATTTGTATAAATACAAAACATCACTATTTTAAAAATGTAAAACATCACTTAATAGTAAACTAAAAATATCAACATCTACAAAATCAAGTGGTACATTTGTTTCAAGTTAATACTTGACTAGGTGTATTATTTTCAACTATACAAATCTTTAATATTTCTGATGAAGAAAACAAAAATTTGCATTAATACAAAACATCCCTATTTTGAAAATGGTAAAACATCACTTAATAGCTAGTAAACTAAAATATCAATATCTACAAAATCAAGTGGTACATTTGTTTCAAGTTAAAGTTTGACCACGTATATCCCTTGTTCTAAAACGCGGCCGCGGAGGCCGCCTAGGCGGCGAGAAAACGCTCGGCGGTGTGCAGCCGCCGCGATTTTAACCTATTCGGTAATTAAAATCGGAATATTGAAAAAACTTTACTTTTTTCTTCGATTTAGGTTACAAATCTATAGTTAGTTGATAGATCCATCATAATTGATTGTAAAACATTAAGAAAAACGAAAAAAAATGATAAAACAGGAAGAAATCATGGAGGCGGCGAAATTAGGGTTTTCAGGATTGTGAAGAAGACGGGGGCAAAATGGTAATTTAACTTTCATTAAAGCAAAAACCAAAAAAGAAGGCAAAAAACGCCAGCTTGTTGGTTGATCCCTGGTTTATTGAGCATAATGTGTGAACATACCACTGTACTACGTTATAATTTATACAATATTGCGCGAAACTTGTATATTATAGATATAGGTAGATAAAAAGCCCTAAAACTAATCCCCGATTAATCCTCGATTTTAATCCGATTTTCCGATTAATCGCTAGGCCCATACCTAGCGCCCGACTAGCGCCTAGCGATTTTTCAAACAAGGCGTATATCATTCTTCAACTATATAAATTTTAAACATTATAAAACCGGAGCTTAAGAACCTTAGATTAAATAATTAGAATTCAAATACATAATAACGCGGTTTATACGAACTAGAGGAGTGACGTTGTAGAAAGCACGTTCACATTTAATTAGCTTTGTTGATGATTTCTCTAGAGACTAATACTTCGTAGGAAACAGCTCATTTTCTTATTCTTTCTTTCTCTCAATTTTTTAATTCACCAACCAGAAATCTCATGACTTTTTATTCCTTAGAAACTTTGATTAAAAATTGATTAAATAAAATTATAATGTTATACAAACACTGACCCTTCAGTATAATGGAGCTGGCAACATGCCAACATCAAAAGGAGATGTTTGTAGTTTTATAGCAACACTAGTGTAAATTTATCTATTAATTTTTTTGGAATATATCAAGAGTTCACAACTATTTCATTCCTCCAATATTTTCACGGCATAGGGTTTATACCAAATAGCATTATACTTTTTTGAGTGAATTACCGAGTTTTATTGGTCAATATTTCAGGACTCTATAAAAATAATATTGAAGGCCAGTTTTCTTGTTGATTAGGAGAAATCCATTAATAAATATAAAATAATTGATCTTTGAAAGAAACATGTATAAAGACTAAAGATTATTTATGATACAATGGCTAGGCTACTGGGTCATTGTTTTTTTGATGGAAATATTAGAGTAAATTTCAAGAAATAGAATAAAAGGTGAACTGCAATAATTTAAAAAGATTTGTATTTTTGTACATTTTCTTGAATACGAAACAGATAATGTCCAATTACTTTGTGCAATAAGTAGATTGCGTGAGTCTTTAAATTTCATTGTTAGTTCGAATATGCTTGTCATATGACATTCTGTCAATTCAATTTGTATATCTTATATAAATTGTCATATCACTCAGTTTTCACTATATATATTTATGTATGTGTTTATGCGTGCATATATAAATATAAGTTGGTTGTAAAACAGTTGGATTGCTACATCTTATTTTCTTTGTTTAAAAAACATCACGAGTGGCATAAATTAGATTCTAGTATTTAATTATTAAGTGAAATAGGAAAAAAGACTAATAAACTCAGTTCATATCACTCCTCTATAAATAATTTGATTTGAATATCTTCTCACAAGTATATATTAATTTGGTTGGAATCTTTGAATTAAGAAATATTTACTCAGATGTTAATCAAAAGTTTGAATATTACTAGAATATCATACATTTTCTAAAAATTACTCATATGTTTTGAGCATTTGTGTAATTACAATTAACACCCTTCATTAGTTTTTTAATTAATAATTTTTAATTCGTTTTTAATTAAAAATAATAAATAAAAATTTGATTATCCATGTCATTAATCCACATCACCAATCTCACACTCCTCAAACTCACGTTATTTCTCCTCTTCTCTTTTTTGTCTCCAAATCCAAGAAAAACTTTTAGATCATTTCTCCTCTTCTCTTTTTTTTTGTCTCCAAATCCAAGAAAAGCTTTTAGATCTAATAATCTGCAACTAACTTGGGTACAACATTGACAGAGATCTTCAAATTGCAGGATTGGGCTGGATCTTCCTAGACCTCACAGCCACAACGCTTGCCATAGGGTCCCAAATCAAAAGCTTCGTCAGATCTACTCGCAACCACGCTCACGATAAAAGTCACCAAAAATCAAAACCCAAAACAAAGAGATCTATGGAATTCTACATGATTCGTTACAGGTTTGAGTTGAAATCAAGAATAGCTACTCTTTTACTTTGGTTTTACATGTCTCTCGTTTAATCTTCCTCTCAATCGATCTATTTGGAGACATTTCTACTTCTATCTATGTTTTGATTCATACGGTTTAGTCTTCCTCCTATGTATCCCTCAAACATATTTTTACGAATCTTAATTTGATTGTTGTTATTTGACCAATAAATTTCATATTGTCTTCTCCAAAAAAATGTTGCTTTCCGATCTGTATTATAAATCAGCCGTAAAGTGATGTAACTCAGCCGTAACGTGATGTAACTCAGCCGTAACATATAATTTACACAACCTTTCGTCTTCCCTGAATGATAACTCAGCCGTGACATGTAATTTACCGAACCCTTCGTCTTCCTTGAAGCATATAACTCACCCGTAACATATAATTTACACCCATCTATCGTCTTCCATGGAGAATATAACTCAGCCGTGACATGTAAATTTACCGAACCTTTCGTCTTCCCTTAAACATATAACTCAGCCGTAATGTAATTTTACCGAACCTTTCGTCTTCCCTGGAACATATAACTCAGCTGTGACATGTAAATTGACCGAACTTTTCGTCTTTCCTTAAGCATATAACTCAGCCGTAATGTAATTTTACCGAACCTTTCGTCTTCCCTAGAACATATAACTCAGCCGTGACATGTAAATTGACCGAACCTTTCGTCTTCCCTTAAGCATATAACTCAGCCGTGACATGTAAATTTGCAGCGAAACAATAAGAGACGCAACATTTCCTCTAACTTTATCATCGAGCACCAACTTCACAAGTTTTTCGTGCGTTGTTTTCGCATCTATCTGCACAACTCTACACCCTCTTTCATCGGTGTTAAATACGTATTTGTGTTTTTATACCCAATTACCGGAACCGGATCAACCATATCGGGAGAAGGATGAAAGAAATTGAAGAAGAATGAGGAAGACGATGAGGAATTGGAAGTTCCGGTGATGTGATAAACTCAGGTGAAGAAGACGAGTTGAAAAAATTTGGCCCTATTTTTTTGTCCTTTGATGATGATGACATGGAATGTTGCATCCACGTCATTTTTTAATTGATGAAGTGGCAAGTAAGCCACCAAACGAAAATGTAAATCAGCTTAATTAAACCAGCCATCAAACAAAATTTTAACTCAGCCGCAACATGAATACTATTACAGTAATTAAAAAACGAAAAAACAGCAGCCAAATTCAGCCGTTTACTGTCGTAACTCAACCAAAAATATTTAACTCAGTCGTGTCGTTTAATAAGTCGGCCGTCATTGCATGCTATTCTAGTAATTAATCTTTCGCTACTAAGTCAGCCATAATAAGGCCGAGTTTTCCGTTAATCCAGCTCATTACGGCTGATTTATGATACTCGAACATAAATCAGCCGTAACGTCATCCCATAACTAAGCCGTCTTTGATAACTCAGCCAGCCGGAGAAAGTTAAGTCAGCCGTGTCGAAGCAATAACTCAGCCAAAAATTTGACAAATCAACCATCGGGTGAAAACTCAGCCGTAACTTAGGCTGGGTTATGCTCGAAAGTCAGCCATTTTATCATAACTCAGACAGATTTCAGTAAGTCAGCCGTAACTCCAGGCTGGGTTATACTCGTAAGTCAGCCGTTTGCTCATAACTCAGCCATTTTTCTTAAATCAGCCGCAACATACCGTAACTCAGCCGTCACTGCCGCTATATCGCTCGACGGCTGAGTTCATTAATACACGTCAGCGATTTCTGACGTGGCGACGCGGCTTTGCTGACGTGGCAGTGGCATTCTTTGTAATTACGTTTTTTCCTGTAACGTTTAACAGGGGCACGCTGGGTATAAAAAATATACCCGAAATATGATAGTAATAAAAAAAAGATCTGTATGTTTCTGGTAATTTCATATAAAATGTATAACATCTGAGTAAATCTCCCTTGAATTAATCTTTCGAGTCGAAGAATAAGCCTTTCGGATGTTCATATGCTTTTATCGTTAAACCTTTTAGATACCAAAGCGGTATGAATTCCATTACATATAATCCTTATACATATCTTAAAGATTAATTCTTAGAGTTTTCTAATAAATATTTAATTACGCATGCATCATTTTTTAACACTAACATTTTTCCACAACTATGAACCAATAATAATTTAGTAAATTCAAATCTTTTCAATACAAACTAATTGAAATTTATGATTTTTTTAACTTCAATTAATAAAAAGTATAATATATTCAAAATATCATTTTCTATAGAATAATTAAAAAAAAAACACTAAAAAAACATCAATTTTTTAGAAACATATAAAACAATAACGTCGAACGAACTTGTTTGTAAGACACGTTGTATACGAGTAATATATTTTTTTACTGTTGGGATGATTATTTTTTCTTCTGGAGAGTTACCAATCACAAAATTAGACATGTTCTTCTCAAATTCATCCTTCCTTTCATTGTGGTTATTAGTTTCCGGAATGCTTCATCCTGGAGAATCTAATATTCAGTTCTCAGGGTACTTCATCTAGGAGCCACTAATGTTTTACCATATGAGTTGCGTATGTATGATCATTAAATGCAGATGTTAAAATGTCGATTATCTACATATAATCTGGATATGTTGAGTCTGCATTTCGTTTAATATGAAAGTACCGGCGAAATGTCCATGGATGGGCTAGGAAGGCGGCCATGCCTCATCCAACAAAGTGATAACATTTACAATTTTCAGAGATGTCTTTATCCAATCTCACCAACCAAACCAATATGTCATATCGGGACAACAAGACACCAAGTCTAGTTATCCGATCGACTAATTGCGTTAAGTAATTTTATAAATTTCTTTCAACTTAACAATGTGTGAATAAAAGAAAATTTTGTTCAAATTTATTACTTAACTTCAACAGAGACATCAAACTGTATTTTCTTCGAACACTCGTTTTCCGTTCGTATAACTATATAACATTCAATACATCGTTCAAATTCCTAATTCCGTGTATAGGTTTAACACAATACGCAATCCTACCCTTAATGAAAAACAGTACTATTGTAACTTCTAGTATCCACTCGCATACGGATTCTAAGTCGAAAAAGCCATGAAAATTTCTCAACTCATTAGAATTAGAACCCCACTCTGTTAATATGTTCGGTTTAAATCGAAGTTTTTAAGATTTTATTTATTTTAAATTTGAAGTTGGTGTTTGGCTAAGTTTTGATAACAAATAATATTTTTCTTATAAATTCTAAAAAGTTAAAAATATGAATTTGATACTATCTATTTATTTCGGATAAAACCGAACAAACCCAACAAGTGATAGTGCTCCTTGTCCTTTTTACCAACTCTTTTACTGGGCACCGACTACTTTATTTTACCGAAAGGCAAATCAAATCATGATCATCATTTCCACTTCAGTTATAACTTTCCTTCGTCATTATCACGTTTGTGTTGCAAAAGTAAAACTTTCAGTGGATTCATAAGTCATTATATAGTTTTTTTTTTTTTTTTTATAAAAATATATGGAGATTACAAATCCCATGAGATTTTGGAACATAATCCTTAACTATAAAAATGAAATAAAATAAATGTGGATTCAGTGTGGAATTCTTCTCCAAATTCATAAAATAATTGCCGAAAATATTATTTAGTTATATTCATTTGCCTTTAAATAAAAAATAAAAAAAATGACAAGTAGACAACAAAATACTCTTAGGGGGTGTTATTGGTTTCTAATTTACAAATTTTTTTCATAAGTTTAATAAAATCATAGAAAGTAAATAAATAAAAGATTCTAAATTATTGCTAGAGAGTTTTTTATAATCTTGTTGATTAGTTTTTTCATAAACTTGTAAAGTTTTTCAAACAATCTCTCTATTTTGATGATATTTTTCATAACTTTATTTTGTGAAGAAAAGTGAAGAAAGTCATAAAACCAATAATATAATAATTTAATTTATTAACAATCATAGATTCTTTTGTTTTAATTGAACAACACAAAAAATTTAATGACTTTAGTAAAGTATGAATCCAAATAACTCAAAATTTATGAAAATTTTAGATTACTTTATACAAATCTTAAATAAATAGATTCTACGTAACATTTAAAATCATTAAAACTATATTTAAATTACAAACCAATAACACCCCTTACTCTTGTAAGGTTATTAGTTTTATTTTCTTGCAGTTTTAGTAATCACCAACCAAAGCTATTGTGTGGCCCGCATGTTGTCTTGTTTTTCTTCTTTCTTTTGCTTCTTCTATTTATGTTTCCCCACCCAAAAAAAAATATATATAGACACTTGTCTTTTCGTCGTTCATTTTCTTTCCTTCATCATTCACATCTCTCTCTCTCTGCTCTGGAGAATTGAACAGAGAAACCTTTTGGGTAAGTCTCACTTTTTTTGTTTGTAATCATAATCCTTTTCTTTACTTAATCATCTCATTAGGCTATAATTAGCATCAAGCTTGTTTCATGTTTTTACTGTTTATCTTCTATATGCATGTTCATAATTCACAAAAAAAGATTTAGCTTTTCTAGTCTTGAAGCAATTGCTTCTGTGATTAGAAATCTTTTATATTTTTGAAGTAAAAAGTCATCAACTATTGTTCAGTTTTCAGTTTTCTCATTCAAAAGCTTCAAGCGTTTCTTTTTGCTCTTTCTTTGGATTTTTTTTTTTTTTTTTTTTTGGTCACTGTCCAGATTTCCTGACAAAAGACAACTTTTGCACCTGAAATTAATTCAGATAAACACCAACTTTTGTCTTATATCAGAAATCTCTAATGCTTTAATTTTTAAGTCTCTCTCTTTGTTTTATATCTTAAAGTCTCAGGTTTATATCAAAGATGCAAAACGTTCCTGAAGACCAAAACCAAATGGTATGTTTTTTCTTTCTACAATATATCAAAACTAATTATGTTATTACATTAAAAACCAGAAAAAAATAAAAATTATTACTGTATGTTCTGTATTAAATGATTTGGTAATTGTGGAAATATTTAAACATGATTACGTATAACAGTGATGCAATATGGTCATTACTATTCTGAAATTTAGCTTCTTCTTCTGATCATTGGTCAAATCTCTTTATAGGTCATAGATAATAAACTTCCTCCATTTTCATGGGAAAGGAAGTTAAACAGTCAAGCAAAGACCCCTTCTGAGTTCAAATTGAGTAAACGAGATCATCTTCATCTGGTAATTTCATCATTTCTTTGGCTAAAATTGATTTGTGATTAAAGATTCTTTAATTAAAGAGACATATTCTTAAACGAGGAATCCTCTTTCTTGCTGTAAAAGTTATGCTTTTTTAGGTCAAGATGCTCTGTTTTTTTTGGAAATTAAAAAATTAAACCTCTTTCCCTCTCTCTGTTTTGGCTTTTCCAAAGTTTCCATTAGGATACAGATTGTGGCGTCATACCAAAGACGAAGCCGCAAAAGGAAGGGTAAGAGAGATATATTTCGCAACCTATTTTTAAAGCTCACAAACATTTTGATGACTTTTTGTCTTCATCAAATGCTGAAAAGTTCCCAAAAACATGCAGGCTTCGATCTTCGATATCTTCAGAAAACACCATATAACGGGAGATCATGGCGTCCCTTTGGGAGGAATTGGGTATGGGATCTACATATGCTTCACAAAATGCATAAACACACAAAGTAACAATGCTCTAGAGTTTAAGGTCCTCTGTTTCAATGTTCTAATGCACAAAAACCGCGGGAAAAAACCCGTGTTTCAGTGCAGGAAGCATTGGAAGGAGTTACAAGGGTGAGTTTCAGCAGTTCAAGTTATTCCCAAAAATTTGTGAGGAAGCTCCAATCCTCACAAACCAATTTTCTGTAAGTAAAAAAAATCATGAACATTGTATGGTTTCTTCTATTGTAATCCAATTCTTGTGTGTTTGATGTCTTTGTGAAGTATCCCTCTCATGCTTCTTGATCTTTTAAAATTATAGGCTTTTGTTTCTCGTCCCGGCGGTGTGAAACACTCAACTGTTCTATGCCCATCAAAGCCACAAGTTATTAAGTAAGCCAAGTCCATTTTTTTCTTGTGTCTTCATCAGAATTCAGATCCCTAGTTAGAAGAAACAGAGTAAATGTGTGAGTGATATTAACTATGTTTTTGTATATGATTGTGTAGAGACAATGGAGGTTATTTATGCAAAGGCCAAGTTCCAAATATAGGAATTGAGTCTTGGGACTGGAACATGACAGGGGAAAAATCTACCTACCATGCTCTTTATCCGAGGTCTTGGACCGTCTATGATGGTATTATATTTGTCCTAAACGCTTCTAACCATGTTTATTACAGATTAATCTATTGTACATTCTTGATTTATAAAGGTTATGAAAGTGTTGGTACTTGATGAACAGGTGAACCTGACCCTGAACTCAGAATAGTTTCTCGTCAAGTCTCTCCCTTTATACCTCATAATTACGAGGAAAGCAGTCTTCCGGTTTCGGTTTTCAATTTCACGGTATGAATATTCTACGGCGGTTACCTCAACATTATAACTTAGGTCACAACTTGTTCTGAGATGATTTAGTTTTGTTATGTTTCAGGTGACTAATACTGGAGCAGAACAAGCAATTGTTACTTTGCTCTTTACTTGGGAGGTAATTAATCTCTTATAAGAACCTTAAGGAGATTGGTTTCTTCTGAATTTTTTTCACTCGATAAGATATTTTCGATAAAAAAACTGACCCATTTGTCTTTTTTGCTAATTAGAATTCGGTGGGAGGAGCCTCTGGATTAACTGGACAGCACTTTAACTCAACAATGAAGTAAGAGACTCATTATCTTATGCTGCTACAGACTTTTCTATGGGTTTCATTTTCTGACATGGATCTTCTTTCTTTTATGGAATTTTCTAGGGCAAAAGATGGAGTTCATGCAGTAGCTTTACAACACAAGTAAAAACAACTTTCTCTGACTCTTTTATTGGTTTAATACTCGGTTTTCGTGTTCGGTTACTGGAAGATTTTGTGTAGATCATTTGTTTGAATTGTTATTTAATTTATCTTGCAGGACAGCAAATGGACACCCGCCAGTTAGCTACGCAATTGCGGCAAAAGAAACAGAGGATGTTCGTGTCTCCTCATGTCCTTGTTTTATCGTTTCGGGCACTACTCCTAACAAAATCACAGCAGGAGATATGTGGGATGAGATTAAAAAGGTTAGAGTTTATTCAAAACTAATCTTTTGAAAGTGTTCCCTATTATTGTCAGGAGAAAGTTCGTAAGTTATAACATTTTTATTTCTTTAGAATGCATCATTCGACAAGTTAACCAGCAATGCATGCTCTCCTTCAAAACCTGGAACTTCCATTGGAGCAGCCATAGCAGCAAAAGTGAAAGTTCCACCAGGCTCTGACCGAACAGTCACATTTTCGCTCTCTTGGGATTGTCCCGAGGCTAGATTCGACGAGAAGACTTACCATAGGTATGTGTGTGTGACCATATTACACTTCAAATCCAATATATATTTTCAGCATATAAAAGTTTCCTACTAACTTAAAAAAAATTTATTTGTAGACGATACACAAGATTCTACGGAAGTTTAGGAAATGCAGCGGTAGCAATGGCTCACGACGCTCTTCTCAGTAAGCAAACAATTCTCATTTCTTGTTCCTTGAGTCTATTTTAAGTAAAAGATCATCACATTATGATGATTTCTCCTTTCTATTGTTCTTCTTGCTTGTTGTTAGACTTTTCTGACTGGGAGACTCAGATTGAAGAATGGCAAGCTCCTATTCTTGCTGACACAACACTTCCTGAGTGGTAATAATTTATGCTTCAACACTCTTTCTTCTTTGCCAAATTCAAATTGAGTAGAAGAAAGTAATCGGAAATCTTTTTCAGGTATCGAATAACTCTCTTCAACGAACTATACTATTTCAACTCAGGAGGAACCATGTGGACTGGTAACAGACGTTTGATTCTTCCACAAGTTTTATATATTTCTGAAACTTCAGTTTTCTAAAACCCGATTTTTCGGATTGTTTTTTCCGTAGATGGTTTACCTCCAAAGCAAAGCTTAGATAGTATAGGAAGGAGAAAGATCTCTCTCAGTATATCAACCACTGACAATACTGATCCAGACCAGAACGACATAGCTTTAGACATTCTGGGAAGAATCGATGCGGTCTGCTCACAGATTCACGCTCCTTTATCCTCAAACGCTGCGCTCGGAACCACTATGATTCAGAACACAACAGAGAACATTGGACAATTCCTTTACCTAGAAGGAATTCAATATCTAATGTACAATACTTATGACGTTCATTTCTACTCCTCTTTCGCATTGCTCATGCTTTTCCCAAAACTCGAGCTAAGTATCCAGAGAGATTTCGCGGCTGCGGTTCTGATGCATGATTCCAGCAAGAAACAGGTCATGAGCTCTGGCGAATTTGTTACCAGAAAAGCTCTAGGAGCTGTTCCTCATGATATCGGTTTGAACGATCCATGGTTTGAAGTTAATGCTTATAACTTGTTCAACACGGATAGGTGGAAAGACTTGAACTCCAAGTTTGTTCTTCAAGTTTACAGAGACGTGGTTGCGACTGGTGACCTAAACTTTGCGAAAGCAGTTTGGCCGTCGGTTTACACTGCCATCGCTTACTTGGACCAGTTTGATAAAGACGGAGATGGGATGATTGAGAACGAAGGGTTTCCAGATCAGACTTATGATGCATGGTCTTGCTCGGGAGTTAGCGCTTACTGCGGTGGTCTCTGGGTCGCGGCTCTTCAGGCCGGTTCTGCGTTGGCCCGTGAAGTTGGAGACAACGGGGCTGCAGTTTACTTCAACGCCAAGTATGAGAAAGCTAGAAGCGTTTACGAGAAGCTTTGGAACGGTTCTTATTTCAATTACGATAACAGTCGAAGCGGCTCGAGCTCGTCGATTTTGGCTGATCAATTGGCTGGACAATGGTAAGTGTTAAAGAACATGAGTAATGCTACGTTTAGAAGTTGAATTCTTAAGTGAAAAATCAGTATTGATTTTTGTATGTTTTGTATATAGGTATGCACGAGCTTGTGGACTGAAGCCGATAGCGAAAGAAGAGTGGATAAAGAAAGCATTAGAGACAGTCTACGACTTCAATGTGATGAGAGTGAGAGATGGGACACGTGGTGCTGTAAACGGGATGTTACCTGATGGACGAGTAGACACAAGCACAATGGTCTCGAGGGAGGTTTGGGCCGGAACTACATACTCGGTCGCGGCTTGTATGATACAAGAAGGGCTTGCGGAGAAAGGTTTTAGGACAGCAAGTGGAATCTATGAGGCCGCTTGGTCCGACCGTGGTCTTGGGTAAGCTCTTCTCAGAATCTTTTTGTTGATTCATCATGTTCGTTTAACAAAAAATTTTGGGTGCAGCTGCGCATTTCAGACACCAGAGGCATGGACCACGAACGATGAGTATAGGTCACTTTGTTACATGAGGCCTTTAGCTATATGGGGTATACAATGGGCACACACAATGCCACAACTTAACAGAGAACAAGAAGTATCGCTAAAGCCACAAGAGGAAGATGCAACGTCTGTGTTGTTTCAACAACACGCTGGCTTTATCAAAGTGGCTCATTATCTAAAAAACACCAAGGGAAAGGACCATAGAAACCGCCTCCAGACTGCGTACGAGACCTTCCTCAGGATAGTTCGCCTATAGGTCAGGCCACGACCTAACTATGAGACGCAGGACATCCAGTCTTGTTCAGATATGCATACCTTATTTTTGGTCTCTTTTACTATTGTTGCTACCCTTTTCTATATTTTTTTTGTCAATTGCATCATATTACTTTACCGCTAATAGACGCAAGCAAATGTTAATAAACTTTCTACTGTCTTGGATGTGCAATAGATATTGCTTAAGATCTTTTTGTTTCATTTAAAGGACAATATATATTTCCCTAACAAGGCTCTCGAACCTAACGCTACTGAATGTATGAGAACATAAAAAACTGAAGCAAGAATCAGTAAAATGATCACAACTTCTTAAAAATCACCTTAAGCAATAGAAGCAGTACAATACAGAAGATGAGCGAATTAGGGTGTACTCAGATCACAGTGCAAAATCTAAAGCGAGAATGAGTCATGCACGTTTAGATCCAACGATTATAAGAAGACACAAACACCTGAGGCTGTCTCAATCAGGATGTGCAGTTTAGGAATGCAAGTCTACTAACCTTGCATTACTAATGATCTTCTAGCGAGCAACATCATAAGCCTGGCCTGCATCGTACTGGTTTGAGTGACAATGATATCACTGTGCTGTTCCTGGAGCAGCTGCATAGCCAGCTGATTGAGTTGCAGATTGCTCATAGCCCGCCTGAGCAGGTGCAGTCTGGGAATAAGCAGTTTGGCCAGCAGGTGCAGCATATGCTGACGTGTTTCCACCTCCGTAGCTAGGATATTGAGAGCCAGTGTATCCATAGTTTCCATTGCTCTGAGCTGGGGCATTACCATAAGCCGGCTGTGTGGAGGGATACGAACTATAACCACCGGTTGGAGGTACTTGCCCATACCCAACTGAAGTTTGTTGCACACCAGAAGCTGGCTGACCACCGTGCTGCTCATAAGCTGGGGCAACTGCTGGTGGTTGTGTACCATTATAACCATCAGATGGTGCTGCAGAGCTGTATGAAGGATAAGTTTGCTGAGCAGGCACACTTGATGCATATCCATATTGCTGTTGTGGAGCCATGTTTGAACCATACGATGGTGCTGCGGGAGTTGAACCATATGACGGTGCTGCTGGTGTCGAACCATACGATGGTGCTGCGGGAGTTGAACCTTGGTAAGGCACATCAGGAGTTGCTGCTGGCCTTGGAGGCCCATATCCTTGTTCAGCTGATCCTTGCATCCCGTAAGGTCTACTTGGCTGCTGCATTTGGTGCTGACCACCTACTGATGGATATCCCTGTTGGGAGCCTCCATATCCTCCATAAGATTGCTGCATAGGAGGATTATCATAGTGTGGCTGATCATACATCTGCCCATAAGTCTGCTGAGCACCTGCCTGGGAGTAAGGAGCACCATGGGAGGGCACAGGGCCTGGGTTTTGACCTCCTTGCCTACCGTAATAATCATATGGACCAGAATGTGGAGGTCTTTGTTCCCAACCAGAACCATATCCACTTCTAGGAGGCATATGTTGTGGAGGATAGCCGCCAGAATTGGGAGGTCTGAAATGTGAGCCTTGAGACGAGTACGGTCCACCATGGTGGTAATTGTATGGCAATGAATGTGGCCCATGAGGACCACGCGAACCCCATTGAGGTGGACCACCTGGTCCTCGAGGTTGGTAAGCCGACTGGTTAAAACCACCAGAATATGGCGATGGCCTTCCATCCTACAAAACATACAACAATGAAACCTCTTTCAACGAAAAACAAAGTGGACATAACATATCACACAGCTGACAGAAAGAAAGCAATGTTATTAAATCTTTAACTTAAAGATGCCATACAATAAAATCTCTTAGTTGACAAAATATTCGAAAAAGAGGATACGACTAATATTATAGCAAGACAGCAAAGACTTTCATCAAACAGATCATATGCAGATGGTATTCGGAAACATGACATGGGCCAAAAATTATCAAATGCAGTAAAAGTGGTAACTCTGCATATAATTCCGCTGTCAATAGCATTCCAAGTTGTTTCAAGCTGGACATAAAGTTTGGCCTCAACTTAGTACCTAGCCTAAAACTGCAGTACATGCTTGTAATCATACTAGAGCTGATCATTAACAGTAAGCACAAAGGTCTCCAGGCTCCCCTTAAGTAATTCCATTATCATCTGAGCATACCTAACGCAATTTTTATGCACTTGGTTGTAGCAGGAGTACTAAAAAAAAGTTCTGTTCACATTGCAAACTTGGCGGTTGACATATATATTCTAGATTCTCTTCAATGTCGTTAATCAAATAAGAGCAAGCGCCATAGGCCATGAAAGTCTTGCTGCTAGATTTACACAACGGTACTGTAATATATCCATGCTCACACTAAGGTCCTGAAGTTTTCAAAGAACAAAAGCAGCCTTACCGACTACTAGAACCTGCAAGCGTGAATGAGAACTGCCAAATACCTTCATCCGTAGACCTGGGTGATGTCTATTGTACACCAACAAGGCAATGCTGACCCCCAATTGAAAGGTAATAGCCACATCTGCATTTTTAAAGCCAACACCAATTCGAGATCGACACCTTTAATTTTAAATATCATGGCAAGTGACATCGAGGATGGAACATATGATCTTCTTAACAGGAGAAAATGATCATCTCTCTTACAATATGTACATATTTTCTCAAGCTATCCTTCTAATTTCAGCAGCATGAACCAAGTACTCCATTAGGACATGAATATGCAGCTATTCACTAAATCAGGGGAGCCCGCATAGATTTGCACTGAACTTCAAACTAAGACAGCAGAGCTTTTGCAGTAAAACAGTAAAATAATCCACAATCAAAATGACTGCCCAAAAACATAAATCGAATGTCAATCAGCTTAAAATGAACAACATGATTAAGGCAATGGACCTATAGTTGATCATAGATAACTAGCTAGTTTTACAGAGATTGCATAAACGAGAACATTAGCAAACAGATCGCACGAACACGAAAACACAGATTTATCACCTCACCTCTATTAATTATGAAGTTGCATTGGTGACGATTAAGCCAAAACAAACATCAGGATATAATTATCAAACATCTCAGTATACCAGACATAACGTGCACCAAGATTAATGAAAAAAGCAGTTAAACACTCACATGCTTCAATTTACATGGTTGCAAAAACTAAAAGCAATGACACAGTTCAGAGAAATAACATCAGAAGACAAACCTGGTACATAACATCCTTTATCAAAGCTGTGGCTATATCAATCTGCCTTTTATCACCAGAAATGCGAACAGTTCTTTCCTTAGATCCATCACCTTCATTTTGTGGTATTAACTATATGAAAACTATTTTAGTCAGCCGTTACACAGAACAAGCAATATTGTCACAATCTTTCTCTGTACTCTCCATACATTCAAGATTGAATAGAAGTAACCACCTGAATGCGTGCTCTCGACTTTGTCTGCATGTTCTTGATAGTCTCCCCACCTCGGCCAATAATCACACCAACCTGTTGGTCGAGATGGATTAGGTATCACTTAAAGTTGGCCAAGCAGAAAAACTACCAGGGTCTACCTTATCATTCGGAACTTTAATCTCCATCTGTTCTGGGACACCCCTTGCAGCAAGGGCAGGTACACCTCCTGCTTCAGCCTGGGATGGCAGCAGAAGAAAAAAAGTAGCCAACTCTTAGAATAGATAACAAAAAAAATTGTGAATTAAAAAAGAAACCAACACTAATGTCAAAGAAAACTTTAAACCTCTGCTATGACTGCATTGATAAGCTTCTCTGCTTTCTCGATACAAGCAACAGTTCCAATTATCTCCACCGGTCTTAAAGCTGAACTTGGATCAGCCTCTGCATCCCTCCGGATTTGGATTTTAGCACCAGAATTGACCTGAAGATACCTTACCATCTCCCCACCTTTACCAATAAGTGTACCAACCTGTCAAGTATAACGAGTGCACATATGTGAAATACAAAACACAGTAAGACTTACTCACATAAGAATCAAAAGGGAAACCAAATCAAGTCACCTTTGAACTCGGGACATCTATTCGACGAGTCGTGGACTGTGTATCATCAACCTCCTTATGAGTACTACCACCATCCACTTCTTTACTCTCGTCACCAATCTCTTCATGAGAACCACTGCCATTCACTTCCTTACTCTCGCCACCAGCATTAGCTTCCTTATTTTCATTGCCATCTTCCTTCTTAGAGTCACCATCATTAACTTCCTTGCTTCCGTTTTCAACTTCTTTCTGAGCATTGGCATCACTTGTTTCCTTACTTTCTTCAACAGAAACTTCCTGGGAAGTTGCAGCCTCAACAGAAGCTGGTTGGTTATCCTCAGACTTACCGTCCTCCATCTTATTTTCAGATTCCTTCGTGTGAATGGGCTCTTCCACTTCCTCAATTAGGGGTTTACCATCTTGATTCTCATCTTTCTGAGCAATGGGTTTCACAGTTCCCTCCTCCTCAAGCCTCTCCTCACCACTTGGAGTTTTCTCAACACCTACATCACAATGCCCCAACAAAGACCAATGAGAATTCAAGTTTCATACTAAACGAAATAAGAACAAATGTGAAATCTTTTCGTTATGCATCCACCAAAAATCCATACTTTGAAAGAAATTACACCTACCTAAACCATCAGCAGCCTCGTCGTCAAGCTTCGGTCGCTTCGGCTGACAATAATCAGATGGGTTTTTGCCATCATCTACAGAAACTTCATGATGTTGTTCGAGGATCTCCGATTCAAGATTCTCAAGCTTGCGCTTGTGGTCAGATGACTGCACGGGAATAGAGACAACATCTTCCTCCGCCATGTGTTGAACGGGAATAGTGTAAAAACGCCTCCTTTGGTGATGAATCGGCGACCTTGAAAACGTTAGGGCTTCGGAAACAGTGACTGGAGAGAAGAGGACGGGAAGTGGTGACTTGTGAGCAGTGGAATGTGAATATATTGGATTAAGGGCTTTTGTGGGCTTTTTACTGGGCCTATCGGACCTTTCTATTATTCAACTTTTTATTGGCCAAAAAAAAAGGTCAAACTATTATTATGCCGAAGAATAGAACTACAGAGCTTGCACTAGAACACATAATCCGGAATTCGGATATTCGGGTTGGGTCGGATGAGTTTGACTCAATCGAAAGAAAAATAGTTTCATCTATTTGGGTATTTTTTTGTAGTTGATTGTATCCGAAAATATTCGTATAGTTATTCGGGGATTGCGTAAACTTAAGTTTTGGATATTTTTACTAGGTTTTGAGTATAATCCGATATAAAAAAATACCATAAAATATACAAATATTTTGGGTATTCGGGTATCCGTTCGGATGATCTTTGATAACCGGATATCTGTTCGACTATCGAATATAATTATTTTGGGTATTCGGATAAATCATCGGATAATCTTAGATAATGCGATTCATAAAGTGTTGTTATTCGATAAAAATCCCGTAAAAAAAAATTATAAAAAACCTTTATTACCGAAAAGTTTAAAGAGAAACTAATGAGTTGGCTAGTTCAAATAACAATTTAGCAAGCCTAGATTTATTAGCGGAAAAAAAAAAAAACTTTAGTATATCTTTTATCATGCCATGTAACTCGTTATTATCATTTACATACTCGTTATTATCTTAATTTTTGTGGGATCAATCATCCCTACATTTTTCTCTGCATCCTTCATCTCAGCAATGCCCTCTAATTCCTTCTCCAGCTAACAGAAACCCGAAAAGCGAAAATTAAGAATAAATAAATCAGTTACCGCTGGTCATAATAATAATACTACAGATGCATGCATGCATTTAATATAGTAGTAGCTATTAAATTTTATTTATGTACTGATTTGAGCATAGTACGTCACAACAGCCATTCTCCCCTTCTGGCATTCGTGAACCATATGCAGCTCAAGTGCAAACAAGTTCTAATGGTTTTAGTCTGAATGTGAAACGAACTAAACCAACCCGGATTGATTAAATTTTGATTTAACTTCTACTATATATGTTTTGACATTAAAAGCATACCGAGTCAAAGGGAAATAGACCAAATCCAAGCAAAAAAATAAGTACATATAACACCAGAAGATATATAAGAAAAAGATCAAACAAGTGTGACACCTAAGTGCCCTTTTAAGTAGGTAAGAACTCTCTGAGTGTGAAGAAAAGAAGCATCCATAACGTGGCGGATCTTGGTTGACTCATCTAGAGCATTCCACTCCCCAAGCAAAACTGCAACAGCGGCTTTGGTGCGATTAGCAGGAATTTTGTCCCTTTAAGAAAATAAAAAATGTATTATATTACTAATAATATAAAAATTTAATTAAAAAAATTAACAGTTACTCACATGTAGTGTATAAACCCAATGGGAGCCTCCGTCTCATGCTCACGCTCACTCAGAGGAGCCTCCATCGAGCCCATGGAGCCAAGTGGAGAGTTTCTCCATAAAAAGTACGTGGAGCTCAGATGGAGGCTCCATATAACACCAGAAGATATATGGTATTATCATCATATAAAAGCTTTAGAGTATATATTACTTCATCCAAATTAAAGTTCATCCAAATTTAACTACTTTCTACAAAATACAAAAAGTTTTTATTTTATTTTATGAAACTGTTGTCAAGGAGTACTAGTAATAGTTTAATAACATCTTAAACAAAATTAATAATATCAAAACAAAATATTAAAATCGTGATTGGTAAAAAAATGAGTTTTTGAGAATGAAAAACCAAAATCACTCCAAAATCTACGAAACATTCAAGGCGGCCCTTGTATACAAATTACAGATTATGTGCAATTTCTAACTTCTTAAAAATTCAAAGTTTCAAGGGTTAGTATATAGAGACCGGAGGCGGTATTTGATTAGAAAAAAAATTATGATAAAATGTCAAAAGGTTAAAAAAAAATGGTATTATCATCATATAAAAGCTTTAGAGTATATATTACTTCATCCAAATTAAAGTTCATCCAAATTTAATTAATTTATACAAAATACAAAAAGTTTTTATTTTATTTTATAAAACTGTAGTCAAGGAGTACTAGTAATAGTTTGATAACATCTTAAAACAAAATTATATATATTAAAACTCTACAATGCTACATGAAAAGAATTATAATGGAAAATAATATCACATCATTTTTAAATATAAAATAAAAAAATCATATGTTAGCAACTATAAACAAAAAAATTAAATCCACAAATATAAATGAAATAGATGGTTATGATATCAAGCTATCTAATCCTAATTTTTTAAATCTAATGTTTACTAATTTAAATTTCTAATTTAGTGAGGGAGATTATGTCATACATACCACCAACATTAATGGTAGCGTTCATGTTTATAAATTGTTTTTAAATGCCAAATTGTTGTGTTTCATTTGGAGATTTGGGGAAAATTTGATGGCCAATTTACTTTATTATAAACAAGTTAACAAATATATACATTATATTGATACACCTAAGACCTAGCCATGTACAAGGTCAGAGAAAGTGGCAATGAGTGGGCTAGCTAGTTCAAATAACGATTTATCAGTCCTAGCTTATTGCAACAGTTTATATCAACTGGTCAAGGTGAAAGTAGTTACCAACATAAGGTGACAATTTATGGTGTTGACTTTGGCTGTCCTAAACCGTAAAAATATGGTTTTCATTTTTTTTTTGACAAATTCGTGTTTTCTCTACGGTTTATCCTATATCCCTCTTGTTTACTCTGTCCCGTATGTGATGTATGCGATTTTGAAAAAAAAAAAAAATCCGACAGCTCCTCTGGCCGCTCCTCCGGCCGCTCCTCCGACAGCTCCTCCGGCCGCTCCTCCGTCCGCTCATTCGTCCGCTCCTCTTTCCACTCCATAGCCATGTCGTTTCCTTATTTTTGGTTTTTCCTTTTCTTTAATTCAGAAAAAAACTTGTAAGCGAAAATCAATTCCAAACCAGTTTTAAAATTGATTTTATATAATTGGATTAGACCAAACCAAACCAAATATTTGGTGGGAATTATTGTTGCTTTTCTCAATTATCTCTCACCTCGACCGCCATTTGATTTTCGCATGGTCTGGTTTGGTTTGGTCTCTAATATTTGAAAATTCAAGGAAATATCACCTATAAATCAAATTCTAAAACCGGTTGGATTTGTTCTTGTGGTATTATTATGCCGAAGAATAGAACAACAGAGCTTGCACTAGAACGCATAATCCGGAATTCAGATATTTGGATCGGGTCGGATGAGCTCGAATAAAAAATAATTTCATCTGTTCGGGTATTTTGTAGTTGGTTATACCCGAAAATATTCGTATGGTTATTCAGGGATTGCGTAAACTTAACTTTTGGATATTTTTACTAGATTTTGAGTATAATCGGATATAAAATACCAGAAAAATATATAAATATTTTGGATATTCGGGTATCCGTTCGGATGATCTTGGATAACCGGATATCTGTTCGACTATCGGATATTATTATTTTGGGTATTCGGATAAATCATCGGATAATCTTAGATAATGCGATTCATAAAGTGTTGTTATTCGATGAAAATCCCGTAAAAAAAAATTATAAGAAACCTTTATTACCGAAAAGTTTAAAGAGAAACTAATGAGTGGGCTAGTTCAAATAACAATTTAGCAAGCCTAGATTTATTAGCGGAAAAAAAAAAAAAAAACTTTAGTATATCTTTTGTCATGCCATGTAACTCGTTATCATCATTTACATTCGACTAAACTAATAAACAGAGCCGTGCAATGGGGTTTTAAGGACATACATAAAATAAAAAATTTAGATTTTAATTTGTGCTTCAGACATGACTGAACTCATGCAACGTCACAATGCTAGCAAAGAATTCCAGAGAGTGATTACCTTAAACTCATTAATCTTGTGCTTCACATGCTCAATTGATAGCTTGATCTGAAATGAAATTATGTAATTCAGAAAAGTGATCAAAGAGACACATCGTGTACTCAAAATTGTTCTTCTTCTTATTTAAGGAATTACTGGAAGGCGACAACTAACTAAGTTTATAAATAGGAAACAACACATATCACAAATACAAGTGCTAGAACCAAAACCACCAATAGTAAAAACTAAAAAGTGTATCTGAAGTAAAGAACCTTCGAATTTTCCTGAAGAAGGTTGGATTTGATCTGATTTGCTTGATCAAGCTTTGCTCTAGCAGAAGCTGATAGTTCCATCAGGTCGTTCCTTGTCTCTTTTTTCTAAAGTATCAAAGATCGTCAAGAAAGGGATAAGAAATCCTAACCTCAGTTACTATGCAAATATTGAAAGTGTCATGTAATGAAATAAGCATTTAAGGATTCATAAGGGGAACGAACCTGTCCTTGTTGACCAGTTTCATTGCTCATATGGGAGATAAACCAGCCCTGGCCAAAATAGGACAATAGAAAGATAACTGTGTTGTTAAACAAATAGCAAAAGAGATCACGTGTAGAAAAATGAAAATAACAAACCTTTTGCTCCTCAAGTTTGGTTCTAGCTTCTTCTGCCGTCTTGACATAGTTAGAACTACAATTAGAAACAATGAAATTCACAGCAATCAGGTGGTTCCAAAACCGCAATCCAGTTTTAGGGAGATGTTCTTTGAATTACCGTTTCGATACAAATTTTGTAGATAAACTGTCTCGTTCTTGTAGAATAAGCTCCAAGCTCTACAACGCAGGATAAAAGTTCATCCAAGATGTAAGCAGTACACAAGATGTCCAACTGTCTCACAAATTACAGTGGTAACTTCTAAATCACAATTAGACCTAGTATATGTGACTTCAGCTTCATGCTTCTACAATGCATATATTCATGGCTTACAGAAGAGTTCAAATATACCTGTGAAAGATTTACTGAATCAGATTCCATCGACGAAATTTTTCTCTGATTCTCAAGTATATGTGAGCATATTTCGCCTTTTTTCCTCGTCTTCTGATCCGTTTCTTCTTTTAGTCTCTTGGTCTCAGACAATGCTTCAAACAGTAATACTGTACACAAAATTGGAAAACTCAATATAACATCTCATCAGAAAAGTGCATATAAAGCTGGTTACAAAGTGTAGATCCAGAGTTAACCAATTTGAACAAAGAACTGCTACTCTAATACTCAATAGTTGTTCACAAAAGAGCCAAATCTATGCAAAAATACATCAATGATAACTAACTCAGGAAACAAAATTGAAAACACGAAACAGCAGAAATCTCGCAATCTATGGATTTCCAAACCAAATCATTTTCAATTAGCAATAATTTTCACGAAGATCACCACCTAAAATCTACCATACGATCATTACTATTCGTCCATGTCTTCAAATTCGAAAACATTGAGAGAGAGAGAGAAACTAACCATGATCGAGATCTTCTCCAAGGTACTGATTGTGGTAACTTGCATCTGTTCCTCGACGGAGACCTTAGCAGCGTGATCCTCCACATCTAACCTCAATCGAATTTGAAGATGAAGATTTCAGCTATAATCGGAAAAATCAGAAGCGAAGAAGAAGATTATACCAGTCATTTGAGAACGGAGAGTCTTCATATACTGTAGATACTCCTCCATCTCTTCTCACTCTCCGATTTCTTCAGTTCAACTTAATCAATCAAATATGATTCAATTCAGAGAAACATATAAAAATTTCAGAAGACTTTGAATCAGATCTGAGTACGAATTTGAAGATCGGAGAAAATTCGAAAAGGCGACAAAATTTTGAAACTAGCGGGGGAACGAAAATAGTAGCATCTAGAAGGATGAAATTACGATCGGGTCGACCCGGTTTAGTGAAATGGATTTTCAGAAGCCCAATTAAATACACGAAGAAAGCCCATTATAAATGTGTTGATCGGAGCAACCTTTGCAATCGTGCCTTTTGTCTCTCGACGAGTCCTAGGCATCATCGCGGGGCTGGAGGAAACTTTGGGTCAGGGCTTACACAGCTCATCCAACTGAACAAGGACTAACGTGGATGGGAGTGATGATAGTTTCTATTATATATGTTGATAATTAATTGCGGTTTATATATGATATAATTTGATATCTTTGATTGAACAATGATAAATATGTATATGTTTAACAAATAATTAGTTTAGTCATCAGATACACTTGATAACTAAACTAATTATTTGTTAAACATATACATATAAAGTGTCCTTGCTCTCTTCAAAACTTTCAGGTGTGAAACTTGGTCTCTTGTCCTTTTCCCTAGACATGTGGAAGTATCTTGAGTAGACCAAAATGGTACCGTGCATCCCTATAGGGTAGACGAGGATGTGGTAGAAAGTGAGGTTAAGGGGTTTAAGAGGTTATCAGTAAGGACACGGAGGTAAAACAGGGGATGTTACTTGTGGAGGAAGCAATGATCTTTTGAAACTGAATGGGCGGTTATCTTCACGTCGCTTGATTGATGCTTACCGTTCCCAGTAACAAAAAATACCCAAGACTGGAAGTCTGGAAGCTAAGGGTTTTCGTCGAGGAGCTATTGTAATTGTTAGTATTTTCGGAATTGATGTGCATGTAATGGTTTGTAAGAGACATACCTTGTTCTTGAGGCGGCATGCACCAACCGGGACGGTTTTTTTTTCGGGTAACACTGTGAAGAACTAATTGTAATGTTAATCATCACAGAAGCCAGAAGGTCAACTATTGAAAAAAAGAAAGAATCCATGAACTTGCTCTTGAAGTTATGCTTGCAATGATGACTATTATACACTTCATCTTTATCCTTGCTGCTACCCAATAATTTTTGGAGTTACGAATTTTAATTCCAACTTGGGTCTTTTGTTTTGTAGTTCTTGTCATGTTAATATGGTAAGACCATGTACAATGGGATTGTTGAATCTTTTCTTTTTCAACTGTTGAATTACTCCAATAAGCATGTTGAAAAATATAAAAAGATGTTGTGAATTAAACCGTGTTGAATTTATTCAACATGTTGAAAAAAAAAACTAAAATGGGACTCATTAAAGACACATGACAGCTTATGAATCAAACATCTTATTATTCTCTCATCGTATTTACTTACAATAAATTATTGTATAACAAACAAAATTATTTTTGTATGTTTTATATATAAAAATTCATCACTTTTTTATTCTATAAATTGAGACTTGCTTCATTTCATTTGAACACAAAAAAAATGTCATTTTCTATCTTTAAACATCTTTTTATGAAATAAATCTTAAAAAATAATCATTTCAACACTTAAAATTTTACTAATTATTTTTTTTCCTCTTCAAATCCCAACAATTATCAACAAAATAAGAATATGAAATAAAAATTGTAAGAGATTAAAATTGAAATGGGTGTTGAATGATTAGGTGGAAAAGAAAAAAGATGATGTGTGTAAAAAAAAAAAAAAGTGTTGAAAAACTTAACCATTAACTTAAGAAAATATTTCAATATATATATATATATATATATATATATGTATAGTCTAAGCATTTTTTGTTTCATATAAGCGTTTTTATTCTTACCATATAGTCATATACGTAGAAGTCTCTCCATGATTTTAATGATTCACCCTCGAAAAAAAACAACACAAAATTATACGAGTTTTTATTCCAGTTTCAAACACAAAACATATTAACAATTTATAAATTATCATTCATATCCCGAATGAAATCATCGCACTCCTCGTCAAGAATACCATCAGCCACGTCTTTAGCCACCTCCTGAACACAATTCTTACCTAAAGAACCTTTTACCTTTCATGTATGTAAGAACATTTTTTGCACACAATCCTTACCTCTTCCCTAGGATCAAGCATAGCCTTGATATGAGAGGCTTCCACGGGTGTGGAAGTGGTTTCTTTGGGACTTCCACGTCCAAAGCGTAATGCGGCAAATTCTGCTATAGTTGAAGATATAATCAAATTCTGCAGCAAGAAAGAGAGAGTAGGAGAGCCTGTGAACATTTTGATTGCATCAGGTAGGTACTTACTATATTGCTCTTGTCTTTGTTCTGTGTCTGTTAGTACTAACATACTAACATATTGCTCTGCTTGCTTTGCTTGCTCAGGAGACAAGAATGTGATGCTGGAGGCGTGGAGCAAATCCAAGAAACGCAATCGCTCAATTGTTTGGTTAGGCGTATCTGTTGATCCCGTAGATCAAATGCCTGCAATGACTGCTTTGTGGACATGGCGAAGTTTCCTTCTCACGGAAGAAGAGGCGCCACCTAAAGTTCCTCTGATTGAGTACAATGAATTGGAGTATCGAAATGTAGGTCCACTGCCTTGGACAGCTGAGGAGATGAAAAGACAAGTGAAAAGTCAGAAACACGCTGCAAAGAAAGCACTAAAGGATTCAAAGGAAGCACTAAAAGAAGATGAAGCAAGTGATGAGGAAGCAAGAGATGTGGGTCAAGAAGTCAACGTGAGTAAGAAGAAGAGAGCAAGAGAGTTGGTTCCTGAGGATGAAGTCAACGTGAGTAGGAAGAAGCAGAAGAACAAGAAGAGAGTAAGTGAGTTGGATCCTGAAGAGTAGTTTGGGACTTGAATGCTTTTTAAAAGAGTAGAAGAGTAGTTTGGGACATGCTTCTTAGTACTGTGACAACCATAATAACAATCTTTGTCTTTGCCTAAAACATGTTTTTAGAAGAAGACCTTTATTGGGCTTTCTTTTTGGTAAAAAAGGTCTTATTAAGTAGAAGGCTTCTTTATTAACTTTCATTAGAGATTACCAAATAAATATTCAGATTCAGAAGAAACTAACATTATATAAAGATTAAAAATAAAAAAAATAAACTGCTAAATTTTCGATTAGACAAAAAAAAAATTAAACATGAAGAATCGATATATTAAAACAAAACCAAGTGAAATACTCAGATGCCTTATAAGAAACAGAACCTAATTTCTAATTAATTTGATGCCATACTAAAATTTAGTGTTCAATAATATTGTTATGCAAAAGCAAACACTAATCTTATATTATATTAAACGCTGAAATCAATTCGCAATATAAAAAAAGAAAAAAAAAAGTTTAAAAAACAAGCAGATGCAAGATATTAAAACAAATATGTATTCGGAGGCTTATAGGAATAAACAATTACATAAGATAAAAATAGAAGAAAAATTGAAACAAAAACAGATAAAATTTTCACATACTTAGGAAAATAGGACAGAAAAAGATGAATAAATAGAATACTAAACTAACATTTATAGTTCAATAAAATTAGTATTCAAAAGCAAAACTAATCTTATATTAGATGCTCAAATCAATTTTCAATTAAAAAAATAAGTATGAGAGACAAGAAATTGAACCGTTATTGGAGAAGAAAATTTAGTCAAATCTCTCTTATCCCTGATTTCCATGTGAAGATTCTTTATCAATGGAGATCTATATGGAATTCAGGGATAAGAAAGAAGTGATAAATTTATAAAACGAGATAAGAATATACTTAACAAAAGTTACTAAATTGTAAAAATAAAAAAAAAGTAGAAGAACACTTCATCAGATCTCTCTTATCTCTGATTTTCATATCAAGATGCTCTATCCTGAGATCAATATGAAACTCAATGATAAGAAAGAGGAGAGAAGTATTTTTCTAGTGCGAGATTGTGAGATGTGATTGTGTCCACTACTCTGCTTATTATATAGAGGTGCAGTGGATCTCACTAACCGGATTCACGCGCCTATTGAATATATCGAAACGTTTTTTGTATTTATTATTAAAGATTAAAGATTAAAGATTTAGGTCCACCGCTTTCCTAAAAAATCGAGATGCGGCCGGATTTCGCTCACCGATGTAACACGTCTTTTTGGAAACGGCTCTATTTTCATATTTATTATATAATTAAATATCATGTCTAACAATTTCCTATAAGCGAGGTCAAATACTTTTACTCTTTTGTTTTTTCTAAAGTACAACAGAAGAGTAATCTCGGTATTTAATTTATAATTGATATATATATATATATAGATAAAACTAAAAGTTATTAAAATGAAAAATTAGATTTTTTTTTGCCGTAACCGATGTTGTTAGCTAATATGTATATATCAATTTATATATTATATATATATATATATTGTATATGTATTGATCGATACTAAAATTTATAGATATTACATAACTTATATATATGAATATGCACATTTATATGGTCACACATAAAAAAAAAAGAATATGCACATTTATATGGTCACAAATGATTAATGTTGCATATATGATTTAAATTACATCATGTTTTAAATTTCTCTTTCTTAAAAATATTAAATATATATTTAAAAAAAAAAAATTAATAAATCCAAGCCATATTTTTATGCTTAGTTGCGAATTATACATAAATTTTCTTTTATTAATTACACATATATTTATAGTTATTTCAAAGAGTTTTATTTGTGTGGAAATATGAGTGTTAGAGTGTTATATTATATCACATATTTATAGAGAGGAATATTTAATACAACTTGGCAATAGTTTTTCTTTAACATGCCAATCACGATTTTTTAAAATTTCTTTGAACTTAAATTAAGTTACCAAAGTTTTTGAAATTTCTATTAACAGAATTTTCGGAATTTCCTTTAACTTACCAATTAAAGCAAGATTTTCGGGATTTACTTTAACTTTGGTAATTTAGTTATTAAAAAAAAAATTCCTAGGTTGCCACATTTAAATTTAACTTGCCAATAATTGATTTACACAATTAATGATAAAAAGAGTAAAACCATTGTAACTATCTTGGAGCAAAAGTTAAGATTTGAATTGATTTTATTCAAATTTAGAAAACTATACTGAGTTAATTAATAAAAATATTTAGATGTATTACTTTTAATTTTAACATTTGAAATTTTTATAAATTATAGTACATATTTTCACAAAAGATAATAAAAACACGCAAAGTTCTTTTCACAAAATAAAAACATGAACACATCAAACTTTTGCATTGTATTTCTCGGAACAAATACTAAAATGTTGTTATATATTGAAAGGTTACGAAGGATATTGATCACTAAAGACAGACTTTTCTATTAAGTGAGTAACTAAAGATTGTCACTTGTGAACTTTAAGCAAGCTTCTGGTCGTTGTACGTACGACCGTGTGAACGTGTTTATGTATCACTGCTCGACTACTGTAGCATTAAAAATATATACAGTATTATAATTGAGTAGTAATCATCAGTTGGGTTTACAATGGTTCTTTTTAATTACAGCTAGCTATGATCCGCTTTCCATGTTGCTCGATACTGTCAAGAATTCTTTCTCCATAACTTAATAGAAATATGTTCGTATGATATTAAGGTAGAGCCAACTATATCTCATAGAATTGCTCTTCCTACATGAAGCCAATATCTTTATATGAAGTAGTTAAAATAATAAAATAGACCGGTAACATATAATAAGCAGTTTGTTTCAAAAGAACGATCAATAATACAATAGATCAGATAAGTATAAGTCTATCAAAAAAATAAATAGTGATTAAAAAATCAATAAAAACAAATCTAAACACAAAGAACATAAAAATTTTAATTACTTGACAGTTGTAATACACATCCTGATCTTCAGCTTGATCGATCATTAATATTTGGATATAGAGAAGAGTGGATAAGAAAGTGAAACTCCAAAGTTGTCATTTCAATCGACGGCTGAGAGCCTGAGACTACGATCGTGACGCTCATGATGAAAGCATAGATCGAGGCCGAGCGAGCTAGAGTTTATCTTCTTCATTACAAAACCTATATAAAAATATAGTTAGAGTGGTTGACAAAAAAAAATATATATATATAGTTAGAGTAAGAACGTATGGACATAATTAACCTCCTCTTACCAAAAAAAGAAGAACGTATGGACATAATTGAGTATGTAATACAAAGAAAATGAAAACATATTAAGTGATAAACAAAAACATGCAAAATTATGGTAAAAAAAATGGAACAAAATATATATCCTTATCTAATAAATCACAAGTCACTTCTCTAACAACTGCAGCATTATCCTTCAGCCACGTGGCTTAAGTCTAAAATTATGCACTTTCACTTTTTCTTTACACTATTTACGGATTAAAATCAAAATACAACAATTAATTGACTTTTTCAGCAACAATTCCACCCCACGATCTCTGCTTCGCTTCCTCTCTTTAACAATAGAACCACTTATTAGTTTCTACTAAAAAGAAAAAAATTCACTTCTCTTCATCTTTCGATTTTGTTTTCCTGCAACTTCTCTCCAGGTAAAAAAAGTTGAAATTTCAGATTTTGTTTCTTCCTAATTTGTTCAGTGGCATGAGCCACCATTTTAGGTTTCTCATCCCGACTAAGAAATTAACTCTCTTTTTTTTTGCAATATAACTTCAATAGGGAAAGTCAATATCTTCGATTTGTTCTCTTTGAGTTTCTCTCTTAGATTTCAGGTTTCTTCTCTTTCAGATTTTTCATGACTCTTTCTAATTTTACATTTTTGTTGTTTGGGTTTTGCAGTTGTCTCAAAAACATGAGCATAATAACTTTTAATTTAAATGGATGATCTGTTTATTTTCTGTTATCCTCTCCATCGTAATGGTAAGACCCAAAACTCTACATATTCTCATCGGCATTCTTTGTATTTCACTATTGTCAAATTAACTTCCCACTAACATTCTTCAAATCATATACCTCTGTAGTTAATCGACAAAAAAAATTCGTTGATAAATCCTGTGATTTTTAGTTTCTATTACACAGGATACTCAATTACGTTATTTACTTCAATTTTATTGTTCGTGATTTTGAGCATGTTGTTACTTTGAAGGCGATCATATTACTCATGTGCTTAATTCAGAGGTGAGCAATCAACCCTACTTTAGCAAATCCCAATTTATTCCTTTTTTATCAATTAATTATTATAGTCCTCTTTCATTTTCTTTGTGGGGATTCAAATATAGAAGAACATACATGTTGTGGCTTTGAATGGGAACTCCAGGCAATGAGAGTTGCAGCATATTGCAAGCCGAGTATGTTAACGAATCATACATATTTGATCGATACTACCGAAATTTCTAACTCGGCACAAAAATCTTACTCCACTTGAAGGTAATCTTTTACTGAATTTGTTCATATAATTTATAATCATTGTTCTTGGTTAAAATGTTACACAATCTTCTTACACATTGTTCTGTAACAATTTTATTTAATTTGTTTGAAAAGCCACGAGGTGATCACTATGTTTTGTTTAAGCACTTCCGTTTCTGATTCATGTATAGTTTTATAAATCTATGCTTTTGATGCTCTGTTTTCTTCTCTTATATTCTAAAATAAACATTTCTAATTACTACATGGTAAAAATGTGATTACAAGACACCAAAGGTATATTGAAGCATATATTCCCAGGATGTTTTTCTTCTACCTTGATAGGATTCCAACTCAAGTACACTTCAGGACTTGACAAACGCCACATCAACAAATTGTATACAAGAGTTACTCTTTCATTGGGAAATGCAAACAAAGCATGATATGGTGGGAAAAAACTGCATATGATGACTTTGTGGAAAAACTGCATTTGGAGAGGACTTGAACGCAAAATAGAGAGATGTTGTGCATGAGGAACCAACCAATGGTGTTTATAATGTTAATCCATTAGGACCATTATGGTCAAATATAGAATTTGTGTAACCTTAAGACGTAGATAAACTCTAAACTATGTGTGTGTCAGTGTCGACAACTTGATATGTTTTCATGCCCATGTTAATAAAAACTTGAAAAGGAAAATAAACTCAAATAACAATTAATTGTATTGAGTAAACAATCTAATCTAATTTTTAATTAAAGAAACTAATGCTATTTTTGGCCGTGCAGAGCACGGGCCATACACTAGTATATATATATATCACAATCATAATAATAAGAGCATGAATGAAGATAACTTTTAACCAACATATATATACATATTCTTTAAGAGTTTCAAATGTGAAACAAACTAAAAGAAGCCATGAGAAATAAAGAGTAAAACTATGAAAATTATTACGGGCATGACTGGTATGTCGAATAAATAACGGAATGACTGAATAATTATTAACGGAACGAACTGAACCAAAGAAAGTTTTGTAGATTAATTACAAAACGCTACAAAGCTACTTTTAGTAGATTAATTACGTTTTGTTTTTTTTAGTTATATTTTTAAAAGCGTATATAGCGGAATCACATTTTATAAAAACGTGAAAACGTGAAAACTTGATAAATATTGTGAATGGTAAAAAATAGCTGAATCACATTCTCATGTTTTGAAAACGTGAATAAGTGGTATACCATTTAAACCTTGCGTCTAGATGATGAGAAAAACCATGGGATCGGCATTCTTTAATATACTTAGATTTAATATAGCTTTCAAGAAATTTTTTATTAATAAACAATAAAAATTAAAAAGAGGGAATGTTGAATATGGTTATAACTTACCTAAATAATAGCATTCAATTACGTGATATGTAAGGGTAATGAAATTTTACTAATATTTGGGAAATGTGTTTTCTTTTTATATCTATAACTAGGTCAGAGCCCGCGGTGCCACCGCGGGGGAAGGAATTACTAAACGTTTATTTATGATTTTTTTTAATATTGTTTTGTGTTTTATTTTGTATACGGAAATGTGAATGTAAATTGTTGAATACTATAAATCACATAGTATGAAGACATGTACTTGTGGATTCGATTTTGTTATGAGTAAGGCCCAATATGAAACCCAACGTTTGACATATTTTTTTTGGAATTGGGCTGGAAATGAAAAGCACGGCAATATAACATGTGTTTGTTCAAAGAGAGCAATACGTGTAACGTGTACAAACAACAGCAAAAAAAAAAAAGGAGAACGAAGAAGACGAAATCTTCATTCTTCTTCTGTAATGAAATCAAAATATCCCAGAGACCCATCAATTGATTGAGTGCATCTCCGATTTCTGTCATAGGAAGCAAATTGAATGGAATTGAAATCGAAGAGGTGCGTAAAAATTTGTGTTTTACATCTATGATATCCATATAATTTCCAATCAATTCGTATTCAGAACTTAGAAATTCCTAATACATCTCCGAAATTAAGTTGTTATAGTAGATGAAATAGGTTTTATCATACAGGAAGCTTGGGTTGTAGTTTGTGCAGATTGCTGTATCGGAAATCGAATAGAATTCCTATATCTATCGATTTAGTTAGTTTCAACATAAGAAATTATATTTTAGTGTTTTCCATTGATGAGTAATGGTAAACTGATATTAAGTTAAACAGGTGATGTATCTCAATATAAGAAAGACGAATTTTATGCATTTATTTGAATCTCTGTTGGGAAAGTAGTGTTAGCAAATTTGTTTTAGTTTGGATGTCATTGTAAAATGAAAAGATATATACATTATTTTAAGAAATTTATTTGATTAAAGAAAGAACATAAGGTAAGATTTATTATTTAAAGTTGAATGGAATTGATTTATTACATAGTAGTAATAAGAATTCTATTTTTAAAAAGATGCTCACTAATAAATGGAAGATAGAAATAAGCAAAGGAGGAGAACTTAATTTTTAAGGAAATGATAATGACAGTAAAAGCATTTAACTCAATCCTGTGCTATTATTCTAACAAACCACGTGCTTCACAAACTTCTTTGTAGGTTGGATAGACGACACCATTAAACGTCCGGAGATCTTCATCGCATTTGGGACCTCGTATAAAACGAAAAAGTAGTTTCAAATCTGTGTTTGCATCCATTGTAGGGTAAAGATACCTGGTACGCCCATTTTGGAATGATCTTTTCCTGCGTTGAAACTTTTTCTCCTGTTTATTCCAAGTAAAAAAAGTAGGAATTTCATCAAATGTTAAACATCTTACCTAAGAGTTGAAAAGATTTTGTTTGATAGAAGTAATGCAAAATGGTAATGATTTGTGTTTATACGGATGGTTTGATCCTATATTTATATTGGTGACCCATATATTCACAGAAGTAGGGTTTGTGCATAGAATATTCGGCAACGAATATTTTGCGTCGAGAATTGAGGTATTTTTGTTTTGATATAATTTAAAAAAAGTAAGTAAGATCTCAGCAAAATATATGATAAATGTTTGATATATAATCCAATTTAATATTATGGAGATTTGACACGATTCTAATTCAAAATAAAGTAAGTAAGATCGTTTGAGCGAGAAATGAGGTATATTTGCACAAATAAAAGTTAATGAAGATCTCAAAGATATTTTTTGTGTAATCTTATTCCCAAAGCCGTTGATATTTAGATTTAAACTTGACGTCGAAGAATATACCAATGGCATCATTTATGATGTTTGCCACATACGCCTATTTTTAAGCAAACGCATTTCTCGTTTTCGTCAGGTAATTAATGTTTGTTTTTTCGTAATTAATGCGTAATGGTCTTTAGTTTCCGAGTTTAATTTTTTGTAATTAATTCGAGAAGATCCGAATTGTATTTTTCCCGGTTATTTGCTTGATTTTTTGTTTTTAACCCGACCCAAGTACATTTGTACTTCTCTTTTAATAGTATAGAGATAGCTAAAATGCCACCAACAAAAAAAAAAGTAAAGGGTCATGCCAAATAAATTGATTGAAATATACAGTTAGGATTAGAAAAATAAAATATTTCGAAAAATATTTAATTGTTATTTGTTTTTTTTTTTTATAACGTCTGCATTTCTATTAAATTGTTGAAATATGATCCACATTGAGGGCTTGAATAATACAGCCAGGAACAAAATTAAACAAAACAAAAGAGACATTAAGATGAAACGGATCTCTAGTTAAATTAAACAGTCAGCAGCTTGGTTGCAGTCTCTGGACGTCCAAACAAAAGAAACATCTGCAAACTTTAGTTTCCAGTAACCCATCTCACGAATCAAGTTATGCAATCCAAAATTTAATTGTTATTGTTATGCTAACAGATCAGTTATGATTTTCATAATCAAAATCAAGTAATATATTTTTCACAATGAAACGTAAGCAAGTAAATGTTAAGAAATTCTGATGTTTTTTCAAGTTCAAAAGGTATTTTTCAGGAAAAATGGGTAAAAAAACCCTCACCTTTCCTAAAAACATGTAAAAAACCCTCAACTTTTTGTATGGGTTTTTAAACCCTCACCTTTTCATAAGTGGTAAAATAAACCCTAATATTAATAAACTCTAATTTTTTTTTAAATCCTTATATTAAAACAGTAAGACACGAAAATAATTTAATTTATGATTTTTTTTTCAAATTCGAGTTTGCAATTTTTCTTTCTAAAATTAAGGTTTTTGCGCTATAAAAAATCATTCTCAGTTTAGTTGGGATTAGACAAATCATTTTTGTTACCATTAGAAGTTATGTTATATAAACTACAAAAATTTATAAGATAGCACATTTGATTTATTTATTTTGTTCGAGTTTTCAGGTTTTTGATAAAAAAAATAAGTTAAATAATTATTAACTAAATGTAATTTATATTATTTTTTAGTATATCGTAATATGTATATAAAAATATTAACTATTAGTAAATCTTATTTAGTTTGTCCGATGAAAATATTTTGATGTGGAAATTCATGTACTTTTTGTACCATTAAAAATTTTGTTTTGTTTTCACGTTAGCAAATACTGTATGTGTGATCGAACCGAATAAACCTTTATTAACATAAACTCGTATTTGGTTCAATATAAGAATTTATATATTACTCGTAACAAAACCTGTTTGGTTTCACATTGATAAATTTTTGTAACACAACCGCATACAATTAATTTTTTTACATCATGAATTATAAAATCTTAATTTAGAAAAAGATTGTAAACTAGAACTTTAGAAGAAAAATCCTAAATCAAATTGTTTATATTTATTATATTTTAATATAACTATTTTTTTGAATTTAAATTGAGTTTATTAATAATAGGGTTTATTTTACCATTTATGAAAAGATGAGGGTTTAAAAACCCACAAAAAAAGGTGAGGGTTTTTTATATGTTTTTTAAAAAGGTGAGGGTTTTTCTACCCATTTTTCCTATTTTTCATATATTTTTCTAAAATTAACTTCATTAAAATACGAAAACAGAAAGAATATTCTTAGTCTCTATTGCACTTAGAGCTCAAATTATCATCGAATTAATTAAGAAGACAAAAGTGAATAATTTCATGTCGAATGAAGCAATAATTTAGATAGAGCCATGGAATTGAATCGGGGAAGAAGTATGTAAACCTAAATTCCACTTTTGTGTTGGCAAGTCAATATAACCGGTTGTATTAAAAATAAAAATTCATCTTTAACCGGTTGTATTAAAAGTTCACCACATCAAACCGAATTAACCACATCAAACCGAGTGTATTAATAATATGGTGTCGTGTAGGGTGCATGAGAATAATTTGAATGTTTTTTCCGTCAACAGGTGTTCTTTTTTTTCAACAAACTAATTAATGTTAATTAGTGTTTGGATATAGGGTTAAGGATTTAAAAAATCAAAAACAAAAAAAAATACTGAAAAAATGAGAAAATGACACCTAAGCAAAAAAGCCTAAAATTGCTTCTCTTTTAATATATAGTAGACATGAATTGTATTTCTCCTCTTCATATTTTATACCATAAAAGTAACATTCTCTTTGGACAAAAGAAGAGTAATCTCTCACTTTAGTTTATACACAAAAGTAATATTTTCTTTCCCTTAGTTTTTCACCATTTTTGTGTACAAAAGGAAGTACATAAAAGTAATATTTTCTTAAAGACTATGACGTAATTTTATGGGGTATTTTCAAAAATACATCATTCAGTATGATCAGTTTTCAAAAATATCTCCCATTAATTATGAAGTCTTTTAGTCAAACTTACATAATAATGGCATTGCAAAATTTGTATTTGAACAAATATGTGGATTAACTGAAACTGCCTTGGTCATCGGCCAAGCTAACTCATATGCTAAGTTGAGGTTGGTCCAAGCGGTCCAAAACCTTGAAATGGCCAAACAAATGCAAATAACACATTTGCAGTTTCGAAATCAGTTAATCCGACTATATTTTGTATCATAAGATCGTATTTGATGTTAAATGACAAAAAGCTTAATTATACCCTCCAAAGCACTCCTAAATAATTTGGCCGAAACAAAAACATAGGAGGCATGAAATAAATTATATATCAACGGGGGTATTTGTATTAAATACTTTCAAGTTATATATAACTTGCCCATCTGATTTTTTTTTTTTTGAGTAGCATCTCTTCCCCACTGCTGGAATGTGTATCCACGTCTGATTGTTACCAGTAAACTAACCAAGACTACAACAAATAATTAAAAGCCAAACAAAAAATTACTAAATTCCTTCGGATAGCTCCTTTTTTTTTTATGTGTGCTAACTTTTTTTTTTTTTGGACAAATGTGTGCTAACTTTCTATTGAACAAGCAATACTTAGAAGCCCAAATCGAGGTGCGTCTTGAAATACAAGATACTGCATGGAATAACCGAAATAAATATCAACAACAAAGGTTTACGCAAACATCAAGTCAACACTTAACTACTTAATTTCAAGGACATCCCAATAATCTAAAGAAAATCATGAAACGTCCCAAAAACAGTGTAGATCGGGTCAGTAAGGATGATGATGATGATGTCCTGTCTGAGGATAAGCCCACGGAGGTAACTCCAGGAGGATAAGCTGCACGGATGTAACTCCGGGAGGATTAATTACGCCCGTAACCATGTCCCATGACTGGTGCCGGAGCCTGCATAGGCGTTTGATGTGGACCATGATCAGTAACGTGGTAGTGAGATTGCTTAGTCATAAGCTTCTCTTCCGCATGAGCCGCTTTAGCCATGTGCATATCCATTTTAGCCTCTGCTTGCCATAGCTTGCTCCGCCTATATGGCCACGTAAATATCGTCACGTCATTGTACTAATCATATTTATCTACATATTATACACACACCACACGTTGATATAAATCATTATTAAAATTCGATTGGGTACCTTCTCATCTGCTTGTGCTTGACATATCACCATCTTCTCTTTGGCTGTACTAGCCATATCGCTTATCTTCTGTTTCGCCGATTGCATTTTTTTTGTTCTTTTTAATTTTTTTCCTTTTTCCTTTTTCGCATCTTGGTCGGTTCAAATGGGTCGTATTAGTGCCACGTTTTGTTAGCGTCGCCACGTGTCTTGGTTCAATTCCTAGGCCTCGATTCAGCTGCCACGTAAAAATGCTTCGTTAGTTCGTTGGCTTACTACAGATTGATATCCATTACACGCACAAGTCGGAAATAGATGTACATATGGTGGTTTAATTGGCCGGTTTAGACTCGATGATTATTGAATTATTTGTAAACCGGAAATTAAAACCAAAATCCTTCCGGTTTATGATTTACGCTCTTTCCCCGAGTTATAGAACAGTCTCTTATCTTCTTCATCCTTTCGACTAGTAAAGCCGCGAAAATCAAAATCGCCCAAAAGCATGGCTCTGATTTTGCCCTGTACATTTTGTACTTCGCTTCAGCGACAGAATTTTCCGATCAATCGTCGACGATATTCTCCGAATTTCCGTCGAGGAGCTACGAGATGTGAGTTCCGAATTCCTGTAGAAGTTTCCACTCCATCAGATAGAGGATCGTTGGATGTTCCTTCGCATAAGGTCACTGTTCACGATCGGCAACGAGGCGTAGTTCACGAGTTTGAGGTTCCAGAGGTAAGATTTTGAGCCCTATGTATATTTTGATCCGCATTGCTATTTGATTTTTGCGGAAAATGTTGCTGTTCTTTGCTGCGGTTGCTGCTTATGGTTAATTCGCGACACAATTGGAGAATGGTATAGCTTGGATTAGTTAGATTTGCTTGGTATTCTAGAACTACTCCTATATAGAACGCAATGTATGCTCTGGAGTGTAGAGATTCAAGTATTGTATAGCTATGGATCAATCTTACTTGGTATGTTTTGAGCTGTTTTTTGTGGCTAATCTAATGTAGATTCTACTTAGGTTCAGATGCTCTCTTTCTTCGATTTCGATGTTCAAATGTGTAAGCGGAGGAAATTAGAACGAATTCTCTGCATGTGGCTCTCTTGGTGTAGAAAACATATGAATCAGCTTGTAGTTTTTTAGCTGTTTTTACGTCTGGACATTGTTTAGTTTGGTTGATATAACCGCCTTGTCTGGCTTATCACTGGTTTCATTTTGTTGATACATGGAAATCTATTTGAAATGCAGGATCAGTATATATTGCACTCAGCTGAATCTCAGAACATTACTCTTCCGTCTGCTTGCAGGCATGGTACTCTTCTCTTTACCCGTTTCAGTTGGTTGCTAAAACATTTGAAAGTGTGTATATGTTTCCTTGTTGTTCTACATGTACCGTATATTTGAAATGTGAAAGGTGATGTAGATGATTAGGATAAGCCAATCACTAATGGACGTATGTTAGAGCCATATGCATGAAAAAGAGAGTCTAAATGTTCCTGTGAGATTTACATGTTAAAAGTATGCTTTGGCAAAGCGTGCAACTTAGTTATGTGTCTCATCTACAGCTTCAGTTTTACAATCTTACTTTGGCAGGTTGTTGTACTAGTTGTGCCGTACGTGTAAAATCTGGAGAGCTGAGGCAGCCACAAGCATTGGGAATATCAGCAGAGCTGAAGTCCCAGGTAAGATCCCTTTACCTTTGTGCTTTAGAGAGGTAGGTTTGTGATACGGCTAGAAACACAAGTAGGCTGGAACTACATAGACAATTTGTGATGATGGTAATCGGTGTCTGTAAAAAACTAGGACCAACTCTTATTGAATCAACAATAACAATGCAAAGCTTTAACAAATCATTCAATTGTAAGGTTGCATTCTCCTAAGTGAATCTCATTGCTTGACATTATACAGTGTCAAAGACTTGTCTAATTGTTAGTGTTTAGAGAATGCGTAACGTATTTTAGCTGGAACAGCGTCTTATTCTTAGAAATGAATTATATTGAAGCATAGGTTTAAAACCCTGGTGGTAATAATAGGCATGATAATCACATCTCATTTGGTACTTAGATTTTGATTTCAAGTTTAACTAGCATTTTAAGTTCTGTACCTTATACATGCAGGGGTATGCACTTCTTTGTGTGGGTTTCCCTACATCTGACCTTGAAGTAGAAACACAAGACGAGGACGAGGTAACTTATTACGCTTTTGAAAATCCAAGAACTGCTGCAACAGTACTAGTCCTCTCTCATTACATTCTAGTTACACAGTTCTAAGTCTTATATAACACACAGGTCTACTGGCTACAATTTGGAAGATACTTCGCTCGTGGACCAATTGTAAGTTCTCAGAGCCAAAAACAAAACCTTGGTCCAATTTTCTTGTTACAAATAGACTGTGACCCGTTAAAAACTTAGGGCTTTTGGTACTCCTAGCTAAAACATAACCTGCAAACCAACAAATGCGTAAAAAGACTAATGGTGAAGTGTATCTAGAGACATCGAATAGATAGACTGGAATCTGTCAAGAAACTTGGGGATTTGTTTATTTTAATTGGAGGCCGTTCACTAGGACTAGTAACCGATGTTGTCAAAGAGATCAAACTTAACATTATTATTATCAGGACTCAAAATTGTTTAAAAGTTGTGTTAGTCTTTCTTGGCATTGGTCTTTTAACAGTTTTATCAATGTTACACTGCAGGAAAGAGATGATTACGCCCTTGAACTCGCCATGGGAGACGAATAGAAACAAAAAGAAGCATGTAAAGTCTCAAACATTCTGTATTAGAAGTGACTAGTGAGTGTTTTTTTTTTTTTTTTTTTTTTGTTAAAGGGTATAGTGACTAGTGAGTGTTACTTTCTTGTTAGTCCTGAATCTCGTTGTGCATCCTCGTAAATCTCTTAATGAACTCAATGATATTCTGATAAAACTTCCCAACAATTCAACATTTTATGAATAACATTTTAACCATTAACTCCAAATTCAAACATAGATTTATTTGCATATCTCTAGCCTCTAGTTAAAACCCTTGGTTCTAAGTAATGGTCAATAATTCAATTTTGGACATGGAACACATAATTACATATTCGTGGTCCTTGTGAGAGGGAAAGGTAATGCTTTTGTGACCGTAAGAGATGGTGATATTATGAGATAACAATGTGGGCATATGAAATGCTTTTGGTATATGATGCTTTATTCCTTTGTTATCTACCAAACTTTATTTCTTATGTGTAATATATTTATTTACTAGAAGGTCTAGAACCTTGCATAGAATATACCTCATTGATATTTTCTTAGAAAGGGTCACTTTTGACATAACGACACCTAAGTTGAAAACCGACTGAAAAACACTCACCAACCTTTTCTGTAATGATATGTTCCTGTCTCAACTTGTGTGTGCAAAAACCCGAAAATAGTGGTCTGATTTAGTTTGGCAGTTGCTCAAAGCTGTCAGATTTTCAATGGACTATTCCATGTTCCAGTGTACTTTTGGGTATGATACATTTCCGTGAAGAGTAATTTGGGGTCGACTGTGTTTTTTTTGTTTGTGATTTTTTTTGTGTGTATGTGGTAAAGTTCATGTGTTTTACACTTTTTTTTATTTTATTTTTTTTTTACATTTCGTCTTTGCAGTTTTCATACAATGCTATTTGATTTTTAAAAAAAAAAGAAGTATATCATTTGATTATTATTTTTAAATGTCTTTTGAGAATTCAAATGTAGTTTTCAAAAACAAAATATATAATTTTTCAATCAGAACTTATTAAAAAAAAGGAAAATAAAATAGAAATTTAAAAACAAATTTGTCTTTGTAAGAGAATAATAATATATTAATTTTACTAATTTTTTTAACAAATTAATTTTACTAAATTTATTATGTGAAAAAATGTTAAACAATTTGTATTAGTATGGACTATGTTTATCGTTTGAAATTATTGGTTTTCAAGTAACTTTTGTTCACATTAAAAATGTTTTGAAGCATTGTTAATAGCAATTTATTTTTGGTTACTACACATTATACTTGACTAGTCAAAAAGATCATCTTATTATAAAAGGAAGTCTATAGATATCTATCTCAAACTCACAAGCAGAGGACAAAGACACGAAAGTAATCTTATCCTTAAAAAGAAAAAACGACTTGAATTCTCCAAGCAAATGTACATATATGTCTATGTCAAAAATCTTGCCGTGATTCAAAGAAACGAAAAGACATTCGAAAGACACTTAAACCAACCAAAGATCAAATCATATGTGAACCCGTGAGTGAAGTCCACTCCAATTATCTATAGACAGATTGCTTCGAATTATTCAGATATGTTTTATTTATTACATATCCGTCCTAGTGTTTGTCGTTCGTTTTATAGTTTCTTATTATTAAAAATTGTTCATTTTTAGTTGTACTATAAAATTTTGTTTGTTTTATGGTTCTTCTTTAAATACTACTTTCACTCATACATATCATAGTTATGAAGCTTCTTCATATCACAAAACTTCTTTAATACAAATATTTTTTTGAACTATAGTTTTCTTGTCGCTAAGCTTTACAAGGAGAAAGTGGAGAGCCACAGAGACAGTCGTTGCCGGCATATGCACTAGCCGGAAACTTTGTTGCCGGAAGCTTCCCACAAAGATGGTTGTGACTCAAGTTCAGTTTCTCCAGTCCAGCCACGGTCGCTGGCACTGTCCCAAATATCAAGTTCCTTGACAGATCCAGGGTTGTCATCCGCTTTGCGAACGTCAGCTTCCCCATGTCAAATAGAAGTTTGTTCCCTGATGCTCGAAACTCCAACAAAAACATCGTCTGGTTCAGGAACCATGCTGGACTACCTGAGATCTCGTTTTCCGACAGATCGATTACATCATAGAAGTTGAGTGCTGTTGGCTTCCAATCGTCTAAGCTCATCTTGATCCCGCATTTTGCTAGTTTCAACGAGTTAATGATCGGTAACAATGTCACCCATTTCGGAATCGTTTTCATTTGAATTTGGTTGTACGAGAGATCCAAAGATTCCATGTCACTCACGTCCAAGATAGGGAATGGACCAGTTAGAAGATTGTGAGAAAGATTGAGGTGTTAGGTTGGCGAAACTCTTCGGCACCACACCTGAGTACCGGTTCTTGGAGAGATCCAATAAGGAGAGACCCTCGAATCTCGATAAATAGTCCGGGATCATCCCCGATAGATTGTTCTGGCCCACATTAAGGCCCCAGAGAGTCCGTGCTAGTGATGCAATCGACAGAGGAAGCTTCCCAGAAAATCCGTTGCCGGAGAGATCAAGATATTGGAGCTTATTCACGGATTTGAAAATGTTTGGGATGGTGCCGGAGAAGCGGTTGCTGCCAAGATTGAGCCGAGTTAACCGAGTCAAATTGGATATGGTAATCGGGATCGGACCGGTGAACTGGTTCTCCTGAAGATCGAAATGTACCAATTGGCTTAACAGGCCGATGTTTGTTGGAAGGGGACCGGAGAGACGGTTATTCTGAATGGAAACATACTTTAACTTTGGTAATTGGAAAAGGAATTGCGGAAAAGATCCCTTGATCTTTCGGAGATTGTTTAAGTAAATCTCACTGAGATGTTGTAGTTTGGCTAGCGACGGCGAGATAGTGCCGGAGAGAAAGGTTTCGCCAGCATCAGAACGTCCGTCTAATTCCAGTAAGGCGACGCGGTCGCTGATGCAAGTGACACCCTTCCAGGAGCAGCAATCAGAACCTTTTTTCCAAGAGCTGAGAAGACCTGAAGGGTCTCGAGTTATACCCGAATTGAAAGCTAGAAGACCTGCCTCATCATCAGGGTGACATGAGGCAGCTCCGGTCGAACGTAAACACCGGAGAAATATAACGGTGGCAAAGATGAAGAGACCGGAGGAGCAAGATTTCATGGTCGTGTAGTGTGGTGGGATTGAGAGAAGCAATAGGTAAATTATTAATAGAGGTAGAGAGACGACTTGAGAGATATGGTATCAAGATTTCAGATCCGACTTTATTTTCATTTTGTATTCTCTATCTATTTTCTTTTTGTTTTTGTTTAGTAAACCTAAACTTTTTTAAAAAAATGTATACGACTTTGACCGATCACATTCACATGTGTTTATTATACACAAAAGATATGAGATCTATGTGAATCTTGAGCTTAACAAACTAAAGAGACTTGACCACATGTTACAGGCATTGGTAAGCGCTCATGTATACTTCAATCCGTAAATCGTTATTCACTCGTTGCTCTGCTGTAAATTTTGAAGTTATATAATAAATTCAATCAATGGATGTTGCGTAGAGCATAAGTAACGAGATTAGATTTGTGATGTGGTCATATTGTTCTTGTCGAAGTTAAGAGATTTAATTAAGACTTTGGTTTGTTTAAGTGACCAGAATTTTTATAATGCTCTGATCAATTTGTTTCCTATGATTCATTTCCACAAACAATTTGTTCTGAGTTTCTTGTCTTTCATGTGAGAAATGAATAAACATTAAAATACAAATTGAAAAAAATAGAGAAGTGTTGGATACTTGGAACCAAGTGTAATTTGTTATGTTCTGTATACAAATCGTTTTGAATCCAAGCGTCACATTAAATCCAATTATCCAAATACCAATTATAGCTTCTTTTTTAGCCGCTAAAGTTTACAAGGAGAAAGTGGAGATCCACAGAGACAGTCGTTACCGGCAAACGTACTGGCCGGAAACTTTGTAGCTGGAAGCTTTCCGCAAAGCTGGTTTTGACTCACGTTTAATGTCCTCAGTCCGGCCACCGTCGCGGGCACCTTCCCGAATATCAAGTTCCTTGACAAATCCAGGATTCCAAGCGTCTCCACAAACGTCAGCTTCCCCAAATCGAACCGGAGTTTGTTTCCTGCGGCTCGGAACTCCATCAGATACTTCATCTGGTTGAGGAACCTAACCGGACTCCCTGAGATCTCGTTTTCAGACAGATCGATGGAAACGTAGTAGTAGGTTCCTGCTAGCTTCCAATCGTCTAAGCTTATCTTGATCCCACATTTTGCCAGCTTCAACGAGTAGATGAATGGTGACGATGTCATCCATTTTGGAATCGTTTTCAGGTGAAACTTGTTGTACGACAAATCCAGAGATTCGATGACGGCAATGCTCTTCAAGACAGGTAATGGACCCGTTAGAAGATTTTGGGAGAGATCAAGATGAATAAGTTTGGTCAAATTGGCGAAACTCATCGGCACGACCCCGAGTACTGATTCTTGGAGAGAACCAATGTGGAGAGCGCCTTGAATCTTGATAAATATTCTGGGATCGTTCCCGAGAGATTGTGAGAGTCGGTGCGAGCGATGCAATGGACGGAGGAAGTTTCCCGAAGAATCTGTTGCGGGAGAGATCAAGAGAATGGAGCTCTTTCATGGATTTAAATATATTTGGGATTGCGCCAGAGAGGCGGTTGTTGCCAAGACTAAGCAAAGATAACCGAGTCAAATTGGATATCGAACTTGGAATCTGACCGGTGAACAGGTTTCCTTCAATAACTAAAGTTTTCAATTGACTTAGCTCGCCAATATTGGCTGGAAGGGGACCGGAGAGAAGGTTACCTTGGATGCTAACGTACTTTAGCTTTGGTAATCGGAAAAGGAATTGAGGAAAAGGTCCAGCGATCTTTCGAAGAGAGGTGAGGTAAATTCCCTCGAGGTGTTGAAGTTTGGCCAGCATCGGCGAGATAGTGCCGGAGAGAAAGGTTAGGCCAAGATATACATCTCCGTTTACATTTAGTTGTGTGACACGGTCTCGGGGGAAGCAAATGATACCTCTCCAGAAGCAGCAGTTAGTACCTTTCTTCCAGGAGCTGAGAATGTCTGAAGGATCTTTGGTTATACTCGATTTGAAACCTAAAAGACCCGCCTCGTCATCAGGATGGCACGTGGCAGCTCCGGTGAAACATAAACACCGGAGAAAGATAATAGCACCTAAGATGAATAAAGTGAATGAGCAAGAGTTCATGGTGGTGTTGTGTGGTGGGTGGTGGGAGTAAGAGAAGTATTTGGTAGCTATTAACAGAGGGAGAGAGACGACCTGAGAGCTTCAAAGTCAAAGTTTCTAGTAACACTTTTTAATTTAGGGTAAATCTCACTTTGCCAAATGGTGAGACTAAATCTTTTTTTTAACACAAACGTGAAAATTTCTTTTTAATTTATTAGTTTAATAAAAGAAAGTTGATGATTGTGACTGATCCATTTGCATGTGGAGCATCCGTAATTAGTGGAATTATAATTGTGGTCGAATTTATTATTCCTACGACTGGCTTGAACACTCTTTCTATTTCTGTAATATTTGTGTATATTATACCGAAAGAACGCGATGATTTTCATTCTTGTTGAAGTTGAACGATTTAAGACATCTCTAAAAGTCAATGGTTGTTGCGTAGAACACAAGTAAAAAGATTTGTGCTGAGGTTGTTACAAGAGTCTTGAAAAGGTTTTCTTATTGGTATTATGGAAGTTGGGAAATTTAAGACATTATTAATTTTCTTAAGTGAGAATCACAGAAATCTCTATAATGCTATTGTCGATTTGTTTCCTATGATTTATTTTCTCTAAAAATTTCTCTTAGCAAGCATTGACCAAGCTTTGATTGGAGATTGGTGAGGATGTGAATCCGGTGAAGGTGTAGTAAGAGAAAAAATAGTGATTCTCAAAGTCTTGAAGAACAATCAAATCATTCGAATAATCTATAAAGATTGAATCTGTTTTGCAGTACATATCCTCAAGCCAACACACGCTAAATAAAAATTCATTTCAATTATTCTACCGGTTACATTACATTAGTGACAAAAAAAAACCTGCTCTTCTACGATTTCTTAATGATTCTACTAGTTTAATTCAATTTGTCAATTTTGAAGATATATGGATATCGAGCTACAGGAAGATCCTGTGGAGCACAGGAGAGAGCTGTATGCGGGAAACTGCGAGACATTAAATGAAGATGACGTGGCGAGCAGTGATTGGTGATTGGAAGTTTCCAGAACGTGATACTCAAGTTATTTGGTGTATTGAAGATACGATCAAATCAAGGAAAGAAGATTTGGTGTGATCTCAAGATTAGGAAAGTTGTTAATGACGCTTGTGTCGTTAACCTATATATTCGCAGTCTAGGCTTTAGGTTTAGGTGGGCGTTTAGACTATCTCTGTGAATCTCAAGTACTAGGCTAGAAGCCATTAGGGTTCTTGGTGAGTGAACAGAGTGTATGCATAGCTGTTGCTGTGTTGTGAGTTTGGGTAGATTAAGAATTGGTCAGTCACGAGTTGTGTCAACGTCGTGTAAATCTGATTAAACATATCTTGTAGATTGTTTAAGTGATTCTTAATAAAGGAAAAGAGGTTCTTTTCAATTGCCTCAACATCTATATTTCTACAGTTGGTATCAGAGCGGGTGACCGACCTGAGTATTAACTCAATACAGGTTAAGATCCTGCAGATTTAAGATGTCGAAGGAAGAACTCTACAGACCTGTGAGGCTGGATCACAGAGGATATGGTCACTGGAAAACTCGGATGATGCAGTTAATCAGAGGACAGGGAGAGGACGCCTGGACTGCAGTTGAAGATGGCTGGGAACCTCCGTTCAGCACAACAAAAGAAGGTCTGAAAGTGAAGAAACCAAAAGCTAACTGGACTGATGCAGAAAAGAATTTATCCAAGTTCAATGCAAGGGCCATGAATGCTATCTACTCATGCCTTGATGATGATGAATTCAATCTGGTTCAAGGAAGTGAGAATGCTAAACAGATGTGGGATATTCTGCAGAAAACTCATGAGGGCAATACTGGTGTAAAACGCACCAGGCTGGACCAGTTGGCTACAGACTTTGAAAATCTGAAGATGGATCCTTCAGAAACAATTGTTCAGTTCAGTTCTAAGTTGAGTGGGATTGCAAACGAAGCAAAATCATTAGGGAAAACGTACAAGGAGAAAAAACTGGTGAAGAAGATGCTTCGTTGCCTACCACCGAAATACGCTGCACACAAAGCTGTCATGAGAGTTTCAGGAAATACAGATACCCTGAAATATGAAGATCTGGTTGGGATTCTAAAGTCTGAAGAAATGGAAGTTGCTGAAGATCAACGAAACCAGAACAAAGGAATAGAGTTCAAAGCTGATGAAGAAAAGGGTCCAGATCCGCTGCAAGAAATCAGAGACAATCTGTCTCTCATGGCCAGAAATTTCGGAAAAGCTTTGAAACAGGTTGAAAAAGGTAAGGACAGAGACAGCAGGGACACAAGAGAGATCAGTCGCTGGAACAGAAGTGATGCTGAAAAGTCAGGCAGCAGGCCTGTAAGGAGCGAATCATCAGGAAGGAAACGTGATCTGAAATGTCACGAGTGTGGAGGTATGGGACATACTCGACCTAAATGTCCTGTGGCAAGACGCAAGGAGCTGAAGTGTTATGAGTGCAATGGATTTGGACATGTAAAATCAGAATGTCCAAGTGCACAGAAAGGTAAAGAGAAATCTTTGTTGAGTTTCAGTGAGTCTGAATCAGATAGTGATGGTGAAGCTGAACCTATGCTGAATTTTGTGGCATTCAGTGCAAAAGATCAGAATGACTCCAGTGAGGATTCTGATTCAGATAATGATGATGGAAAGGAGATCACCAGTGATAACTACAAGATTCTGTATGACAGCTGGGTCTCTCTGAGCAATGACAAGCTGCAGCTCACTAAGGAAAATCTGATGTTGGTGGCACAGGTGAACATGCTGGAAGAAGAAGTGAAGGAAGAACAAATTGGCGAAAAGCTACCTGTGTCAGAAAAAGAGTTTTTTGAGAAGAAAATGAAATGCTTACTTGAGAGCTATGAAAAAGAGAAAGAAAGAGCTCTAATGCTGGAAAGAGAACTGAGTGAGAACCACAAAAAGATCAGAATGCTGAACAATGGTGGCAAAAATCTGGATCAGATTCTGTCCATGGGAATAGTTGGTTCAAGTCATAGAGGATTGGGCTATCAGTCATATGCTCCCAAAGCATCTTTGGATATGCCAAAGACAATTCAGTTCGTGAAGAGTACAACCTATCATGATGAAGAAGCTCAAGTGGAAGAGAAACAACAGCCCAGGAAGATGAATCAGAATGCTCTACAGAATACGGCTGTACGATACAGGAAGACTGCACCCAGAAAGACTGCACCCAGAAAGAAGTGGACCAGGTCAAACAGAGGTAGAAAAGTGTTTGAATGTTTCTATTGTGGAAAACCAGGTCACATCAGAAGGTCGTGTTATAAATTTCAAGGCAAGATCAAGCAATTGTGGCAAGCACGGAAATGCTTTATTGAACCGTCTAAGTTTGGTAAAGTCTAGGTTCGCAGGATAGATCTGTGCAACAAATATCCAGAGCATGATGAAGAACAGTACAACAGAGCAGTCTCTGAATCTGAAGAAATCAGTCTGACCTGTAATGTGACGATTGTACAACTGGATGAGTCTGATGAAGATGAGGATTTCACTGCAAAGGTAGCTTACACATCTACAGATGGAACTGCAAAAAACCCTTGGTACTTTGACAGTGGCTGCTCAAGACACATGACAGGTGATTCAAGTGTTCTGTCAACCTTCACAGAAGAGGCCAGTGGAAAAGTTACATTTGGTGATGGTGGCAAAGGGAACATCGAATGTGATGATCAACCATCACTGATAAATGTGTACTACGTTGAAGGCTTGAAAGCAAATTTGATAAGCATAAGTCAGATGTGTGATGATGGTCTGAAAGTAATCTTCACAAGGATTGATTGTAAGGCTGTTGATGAGAATGGAAATATTGTACTGTGTGGAGTACACTCAGGAAACAACTGCTACATGTGGAAGGCATCAGATGTCTGTTTGTCTGTGTCTGTATATGATCTGGAGCTGTGGCACAAGAGACTTGGACACATGAACGTCCAGACTCTGGTTAAAATTGTGAATGCTGGAGTTGTCCGAGGGGTACCAAAGCTATCTGACAAGCTGGATGCTGTATGTAGTGCGTGCAACAAGGGAAAGCAGATCAAGGTCAACCATAAGAAGATACCTGAAATTGGGTCAAAGAAGATACTTGAACTAATTCATATGGATCTTATGGGTCCTGTTCAAGTTGAAAGTGTCAATGGTAAGAAGTACATCTTTGTGTTGGTTGATGATTTCTCAAGGTATACATGGGTTCGTTTTCTCAGAGAAAAGTCTGAAGCTGTGGAGAGCTTCAAGATACTTGCACTGCAACTTCAAAATGAGAAGGAAAACATTATTCAGATAAGAAGCGATCATGGAGGTGAATTTCAGAACGAGATTTTTGAGAAGTTCTGTCAATCACATGGAATCAGACATCAGTATTCAGCCCCAAGAACACCTCAGCAAAATGGAGTTGTTGAACGAAAGAACAGAACACTGCAAGAGATGGCACGAACCATGATACACAGAAACAACATATCTGAAGGTTTCTGGGCAGAAGCTGTCAGTACTGCCTGTTACATCATCAACAGGGTGTATGTAAAACCTGGCACAAAGACAACACCGTATGAGATCTGGAAAGGAAAAAGTCTGAATCTGAGTCATTTTCGTGTCTTTGGTTCTATATGCTACGTCCTTAATGACAAAGAGCAGCTCGGAAAGTTTGCTTCAAGAAGTGATGAAGGAATCTTCCTGGGATACTCAACACACAGTTCAGCTTACATGGTGTATAACAAGAGAACCAAGGTAATTGGTGATGCTGTTAATGTTGTCTTTGACGACAAATCAAGGTTTCTGTTACCTACTGTGCTCGACAAGTTCATAGAAGAACCTGCAGCAGACGAGTCAGTAGAAGAACCTGCAGCAGACGAGTCAGCAGAAGAACCTGCAGCAGACGAGTCTGCAGAAGCACCTGCAGCAGACGAGTCTGCAGAAGCACCTGCAGCAGATGCACCTGAAACAGCTGTTGAAGAAAAAGTCAATGACAGAGAAGTATCATCTGAGACACAGTCACCTGTTGCACCTTCCGCGACAAAGAAGCTAGTTGTTCACAAGTATCATTCAGCTGCTGATGTGATAGGAGATTTGAATGAAAGAACGACTAGAGGTGTTCAACTTAACTTCCAAGAAATGCTGCAGTACTCGTGTTTTGTGTCTTTAGTTGAACCCAAGAATATTGCTGCAGCTCTTGAAGATGAATTCTGGTATGGTACTTGTACAGAGGAACTAAATCGGTTTTCCAGAAATGACGTGTGGGATCTGGTACCTCGACCTGCACAGATAAATGTTGTAGGCACAATGTGGATATTCAAGAACAAGATTGATGAAGCAGAACAGGCAGTTGATCAGAAACTCTACAGAGCCATGATCGGGAGTCTGCTGTATCTGACAGCTAGCAGACAAGACCCGTGTTACAGTGTTGGTCTGTGTGCCCGTTACCAAGTCTGTCCACGTGTTTCTCATCTAAATGTTGTTAAACGTATTCTCAAATACGTCAAAGGTACAGTTGAATACGGGTTGTCCTATACCAAGCATACTAATCATAATCTTGCAGGTTTCTGTGATGCAGACTGGTCAGGATGTCTTGATGGCAGACGAAGCACCTCTGGAGGATGTTTCTTTCTGGGAAACAACCTGATTGCTTGGCATAGCAAGAAGCAGAACTGCGTCTCCCTGTCGTCCACTCAGGCTGACTACATTGCTATGGGGAGCTGCTGTACTCAACTACCATGGATGAAACAAATGCTTGCGGATTATGGTATGACTTCTGAAATTCTGTTGATACACTGTGATAATACAGGTGCAATTGATATTACAAAGAACCATGTTCATCACATTCGCACTAAGAACATTGGTATTAGGCACCATTTCATCAGAGAGCTAGTTGAAGGGAAACTTGTTGAGATTCTATATATTGATACTGAGAAACAATTGGCTGATATTTTTACTAAACCACTTGATTTGAGCACTTTCACAAATTTGCAAAAGTCACTTGGTATTTGTGAAAACTGACCTGTTTTTGTCACTAAGGGATTGTTGGAACAGGATCACTGCACAGGAGTACAGCAGTTTTTTAAATCCCTTGGTTATTGTGGTACTGACTACATCAAGAAAAACCTCCTGTTGGCAACTTCCCTCAGAAAAAGAGCTGCTCTGCATACTTGGCTTCGACGATGTTCAACAGAGATGGCTTTCTTATCTGCTAAGCATATCAATCTTGATCATTTGAAAACAAGAGAAAAGAAAAAGAAAACGAAAGAATGAAAAGATGAAATGATTTTCTTTTGAGTAAAGAGGTAGGAAAATTTCCTATGACCTCAATATTTTACTTCGAAAGGGATGATCACACAAAGATGAAAGCGAGGTTAGGAAAATTTCCCGTGATACCACTATTCGCCTACATTTTTGACGAAAAAAAAAAAAAAATTATAAAAAAAGGGAGAAAGCTGTTTTGAGAATGTTTTCTGGTTGAGTATGCAGATGTGTAGACTAGTCTGAGTGAAGCAGTGTGTGTGAAAGCTCCTCAACAGAGAAATAGCTACCTCACTGAGCTGGTGGGTTGAATCCGTTTTACAGGTCGATGTGCTTGCTCCTGTGCACATCATGTTGCTTCAGGAACTGTGTGCTCAAAGGTATGTGGTTGGTGCATTTACTGAGTGACTCAAAAATGAATTGAATTTTAAGATGATATTTCGTGGAAAACAATTATGGATCTCTGACATGGTCACTTCCTGCCTCTGGTTGTTTAGTGGTTGCCTGTGATATTTCTGTGCTCAACAGTGTTCAATCTGTACAGTACAGAGTGCATGTTAAAACGAATTTCAAAGCAAGGGTGAACTGGTTATCTCACCGGTTAAAACCGGTTTATGTATCTTATTGGATTTTCGAGTTTTTGATGCAATTACAGGTCTGCTTGGTTGTGAAGGAGTTTTATGCCAATCTTGCTGAGTTGGAAACTCGTGCTGACGGTCTTACATTTGTGTACTGAATTCCTGGCACAAATCAGACTACTCTGCAGCCTGATCGTCTTGTGCTGATAGATATGGTGCTGTCCTCCCAGAGAGCTGCTCTGACTCTTGACAACTGAAGGTCGAGACTGCTGAAGCTCAGAATGCTGCACCTCCAGTTCAGACATCAAGGACCTTGCTTAGTGATGATCTTGCAGATCTCCTGGCTGTAGCTACCCGGATGCAGCGTCGCCTACAAGGTAAGTGTCTGTTCTCCTTCATCTGATTTCTCTGCTTAACATGATTGCTTTTGGTTTTTACATGAATGTGCACTCAAGCAGGGGGAGAATATGGTAATTTTGATGGAGATCCTGCTGGGGATCCTAGTGATGAGGAGGCTAGTGGCTGAGTAGTTTAGACTAGGCTATTAGTAAGGGGGAGCAAATTTTTGCACTACTGTCCTGTTTTGCTTCCTCTGTGTTTGCTTCTGTTAGGTGTTGAAACTTGAACATGGTTCCTTTCAGTTTCTGTTTTGCTAATGAATGTTATTTCAGAATTCTTTTGAGTTTGAAATATACATTGGTGTTTCTTGGTGTGTATCTTGGCAAACTAACCCTGACAGGTAGCTCTGGAGCTTGAGGTGTCACATTCAGGTAAAAAGGAGGAGATTGAAGATATATGGATATCGAGCTACAGGAAGATCCTGTGGAGCACAGGAGAGAGCTGTATGCGGGAAACTGCGAGACATTAAATGAAGATGACGTGGCGAGCAGTGATTGGTGATTGGAAGTTTCCAGAACGTGATACTCAAGTTATTTGGTGTATTGAAGATACGATCAAATCAAGGAAAGAAGATTTGGTGTGATCTCAAGATTAGGAAAGTTGTTAATGACGCTTGTGTCGTTAACCTATATATTCGCAGTCTAGGCTTTAGGTTTAGGTGGGCGTTTAGACTATCTCTGTGAATCTCAAGTACTAGGCTAGAAGCCATTAGGGTTCTTGGTGAGTGAACAGAGTGTATGCATAGCTGTTGCTGTGTTGTGAGTTTGGGTAGATTAAGAATTGGTCAGTCACGAGTTGTGTCAACGTCGTGTAAATCTGATTAAACATATCTTGTAGATTGTTTAAGTGATTCTTAATAAAGGAAAAGAGGTTCTTTTCAATTGCCTCAACATCTATATTTCTACAATTTTTAACCAACAATTCGAGTTTATTTATAAAGTTGCTAAATAAAATAAAATAATATTGAAGTGTTGAAAACTTATATTTCATAATATTTCGTTGCAATGGAGCTTAGTCTCTTAAAATTACTTTATAATCTTATTTGGAGTTAACTGTCGCGATAAATTCAAATACCAATTATAGTTTTCTTGGCGCTAAAGTTTACAAGGAGAAAGTGGAGAGCCGCAAAGACAGTCGTTATCGGCAAACGCACTGGCCGGGAACTTTGTAGCTGGAAGCTTTCCGCAAAGATGGTTTTGACTCAAGTTTAGTCTCTGCAGACCAGCTACCATCGCCGGCACCATCCCGAATACCAAGTTCCTTGAAAGATCCAGGGTTTTTAGCGTCCTTGCAAACGTCAAGTTCCCCATATCGAATTGGAGTTTGTTCCCCGCCGCCCGAAACTCCAGCAGATACCATGTCTGGTTCAAGAACCTTTCTAGACTCCCTGAGATCTCGTTTTTCGATAGATCGATGTAATGGTAGTACAAGGGTTCCGCTGGCTTCCAATCATCTAAGCTCATCTTGATCCCGCATTTTGCTAGCTTCAACAAGAAGAGGCTCGGCAACGATGTCACCCATTGTGGAATCGTTTCCAGCTGAAATTGGTTGTACGAGAGATCAAGATATTCGATGGTGTTAACGTTCAATTCAGGGAATTGATTAGTTAGAAGATTGTGGGAGAGATCAAGATTGTTAATATTGGTCAGATTGACGAAACCCTTCGGTACAACCCCGGAGAACCGGTTCTTGGAGAGATCCAACTTTTCGAGCCTGTTGAATCTTGATATATAGTCCGGGATCGCCCCCGAGAGATTGTTCTGGCTCAGCTTGAGGGCTAGGAGTGTCGGTGCGAGTGCTGCAATGGACGGAGGAAGTCTCCCAGAGAATCCGTTGCGGGAGAGATCAAGAAATTTGAGCAACGTCATGGATTCGAATATATCTGGGATTGTGCCAGAGAGGCGGTTGTCACCGAGTTGCAGATTCTGCATGAGCTTGAGGTTAGCAATCCCTAAGGGTATAGTCCCGGTTAGGAGATTACCGCCGAAAATGAGATAAGATAATCGAGTCAGATTTGATATCGAATTCGGGATCGGACCGATGAACTTATTTCCCTGAAGAAACAATTCTTCCAACATGCTTAGCACGCCGATGTTGGCTGGAAGTGGACCGGAAAGACGGTTATTCTGAATGTCAACGTACCTTAGCTTTGGTAATTGTAGAAAGAACTTAGGAAAAGATCCAGTGATGTTCACATGATCTCCTAAGCTAATCACGCTTAGGTGTTGGAGTTTGGCTAGCGACGGTGAGAGAGTACCAGAGAGGGACCGTTCGGGTTTTTTGGGAAATCCTACTAGTTCAAGCATTGTGACACGGTCACTGTTGAGGCAAGTGATACCTTTCCACGAGCAGCAAGAAGTACCTTTCTTCCAAGAGCTGAGCATACCTGAAGGATCTTGAGTTATACCCGATTTGAAAGCTAAAAGACCCGCCTCGTCATCAGGATGACACGTGGTAGCTCCGGTTGAACTTAAAGACTGTAGACAGATAATGATGGAGAATATGAAGAGAGTGAAGGAGGAGAGTGAATTCATTGTGATTTTGTGCGGTGTGATTGAGAGGAGATATTGGTAGCTATCAATAGAGGGAGAGAGAGACGACTTGAGAGCTGCAAAGTCAAAGTCAACGATTTTGACAAATCCATTTGCATGTGGCAGCAATAAGTGATATACAGATAGATCCTTATCTCATGCCGCGTTATCTTGGTATTAGAGAAAATGTTATTCCTTGATGAGGAAGAAAATGAAACGAGTTATTTTGTTGTATAGAAGACTAGAAGTATGTAAAGTCGTGGGAACCATAATACCGAAAAATTACTTACAAAATAATATTTTTATCATTCTTCCTATCATATTGAAGTAATATTTAATTCCAAAATTTACTTACAAAAATAACAATTTTGTTTGTGTAAACAATATGTATGCTATTTTATGTCTTTTTTGGCCAGTTCATACTGACCAAAAAAAAGAAAAGTAAAAAAAATTGTATGTTTAGATTTATAAAGATCTAAGTGTAATGATCCATACGATGGATTGACTGTGCTTCGCTATAGGCGGGTATGGGACGAATGAAAAACACTTCATTGTTTTTGATAAAACTAGACGAGAATTCGGGTTAGGAGACTGGGTCGAGAATTTTGTGTTACGGGACATGATCAGTAAATCCGGGTTACTAACCTATACTCATTAATTAATTATGTTTAAGGGTTGACTTTGGAATGGGTAACGAACTCATGGGTATTTTTGAAAAAATTTAGAGAAATTTTAAAGAATATTATTTTTTTTGAATAATTTCCATTAGTTAAAAAAAAAAAAATTCCATTAGTTTTGTAAAACTTTAATTCATAAATCGAGAAATACGCCAAAGAGGAATTTTCAAGTTTCTCATTATCTCTAATCCCTTGAAGTGCAAATGTAAAAGTGGATAACTTGACACGAAAAGTTCGTACCGAACCGCAAACAACATTCCTCAGGAATGACTCTTTTAAATTTTATTTAAAAGCTGTTGACAAAAAAAAGAAAAAAAATCGAGAAATACACAAATCAAGATCTTCTTATCTTGACTTCTCTGATGCAAATCAAGATCACCTTATCTACGACTGGCTTGAACACTCTTTCTATTTCTGTAATATTTGTGTATATTATACCGAAAGAACGCGATGATTTTCATTCTTGTTGAAGTTGAACGATTTAAGACATCTCTAAAAGTCAATGGTTGTTGCGTAGAACACAAGTAAAAAGATTTGTGCTGAGGTTGTTACAAGAGTCTTGAAAAGGTTTTCTTATTGGTATTATGGAAGTTGGGAAATTTAAGACATTATTAATTTTCTTAAGTGAGAATCACAGAAATCTCTATAATGCTATTGTCGATTTGTTTCCTATGATTTATTTTCTCTAAAAATTTCTCTTAGCAAGCATTGACCAAGCTTTGATTGGAGATTGGTGAGGATGTGAATCCGGTGAAGGTGTAGTAAGAGAAAAAATAGTGATTCTCAAAGTCTTGAAGAACAATCAAATCATTCGAATAATCTATAAAGATTGAATCTGTTTTGCAGTACATATCCTCAAGCCAACACACGCTAAATAAAAATTCATTTCAATTATTCTACCGGTTACATTACATTAGTGACAAAAAAAAACCTGCTCTTCTACGATTTCTTAATGATTCTACTAGTTTAATTCAATTTGTCATTTTTGAAGATATATGGATATCGAGCTACAGGAAGATCCTGTGGAGCACAGGAGAGAGCTGTATGCGGGAAACTGCGAGACATTAAATGAAGATGACGTGGCGAGCAGTGATTGGTGATTGGAAGTTTCCAGAACGTGATACTCAAGTTATTTGGTGTATTGAAGATACGATCAAATCAAGGAAAGAAGATTTGGTGTGATCTCAAGATTAGGAAAGTTGTTAATGACGCTTGTGTCGTTAACCTATATATTCGCAGTCTAGGCTTTAGGTTTAGGTGGGCGTTTAGACTATCTCTGTGAATCTCAAGTACTAGGCTAGAAGCCATTAGGGTTCTTGGTGAGTGAACAGAGTGTATGCATAGCTGTTGCTGTGTTGTGAGTTTGGGTAGATTAAGAATTGGTCAGTCACGAGTTGTGTCAACGTCGTGTAAATCTGATTAAACATATCTTGTAGATTGTTTAAGTGATTCTTAATAAAGGAAAAGAGGTTCTTTTCAATTGCCTCAACATCTATATTTCTACAGTTGGTATCAGAGCGGGTGACCGACCTGAGTATTAACTCAATACAGGTTAAGATCCTGCAGATTTAAGATGTCGAAGGAAGAACTCTACAGACCTGTGAGGCTGGATCACAGAGGATATGGTCACTGGAAAACTCGGATGATGCAGTTAATCAGAGGACAGGGAGAGGACGCCTGGACTGCAGTTGAAGATGGCTGGGAACCTCCGTTCAGCACAACAAAAGAAGGTCTGAAAGTGAAGAAACCAAAAGCTAACTGGACTGATGCAGAAAAGAATTTATCCAAGTTCAATGCAAGGGCCATGAATGCTATCTACTCATGCCTTGATGATGATGAATTCAATCTGGTTCAAGGAAGTGAAAATGCTAAACAGATGTGGGATATTCTGCAGAAAACTCATGAGGGCAATACTGGTGTAAAACGCACCAGGCTGGACCAGTTGGCTACAGACTTTGAAAATCTGAAGATGGATCCTTCAGAAACAATTGTTCAGTTCAGTTCTAAGTTGAGTGGGATTGCAAACGAAGCAAAATCATTAGGGAAAACGTACAAGGAGAAAAAACTGGTGAAGAAGATGCTTCGTTGCCTACCACCGAAATACGCTGCACACAAAGCTGTCATGAGAGTTTCAGGAAATACAGATACCCTGAAATATGAAGATCTGGTTGGGATTCTAAAGTCTGAAGAAATGGAAGTTGCTGAAGATCAACGAAACCAGAACAAAGGAATAGAGTTCAAAGCTGATGAAGAAAAGGGTCCAGATCCGCTGCAAGAAATCAGAGACAATCTGTCTCTCATGGCCAGAAATTTCGGAAAAGCTTTGAAACAGGTTGAAAAAGGTAAGGACAGAGACAGCAGGGACACAAGAGAGATCAGTCGCTGGAACAGAAGTGATGCTGAAAAGTCAGGCAGCAGGCCTGTAAGGAGCGAATCATCAGGAAGGAAACGTGATCTGAAATGTCACGAGTGTGGAGGTATGGGACATACTCGACCTGAATGTCCTGTGGCAAGACGCAAGGAGCTGAAGTGTTATGAGTGCAATGGATTTGGACATGTAAAATCAGAATGTCCAAGTGCACAGAAAGGTAAAGAGAAATCTTTGTTGAGTTTCAGTGAGTCTGAATCAGATAGTGATGGTGAAGCTGAACCTATGCTGAATTTTGTGGCATTCAGTGCAAAAGATCAGAATGACTCCAGTGAGGATTCTGATTCAGATAATGATGATGGAAAGGAGATCACCAGTGATAACTACAAGATTCTGTATGACAGCTGGGTCTCTCTGAGCAATGACAAGCTGCAGCTCACTAAGGAAAATCTGATGTTGGTGGCACAGGTGAACATGCTGGAAGAAGAAGTGAAGGAAGAACAAATTGGCGAAAAGCTACCTGTGTCAGAAAAAGAGTTTTTTGAGAAGAAAATGAAATGCTTACTTGAGAGCTATGAAAAAGAGAAAGAAAGAGCTCTAATGCTGGAAAGAGAACTGAGTGAGAACCACAAAAAGATCAGAATGCTGAACAATGGTGGCAAAAATCTGGATCAGATTCTGTCCATGGGAATAGTTGGTTCAAGTCATAGAGGATTGGGCTATCAGTCATATGCTCCCAAAGCATCTTTGGATATGCCAAAGACAATTCAGTTCGTGAAGAGTACAACCTATCATGATGAAGAAGCTCAAGTGGAAGAGAAACAACAGCCCAGGAAGATGAATCAGAATGCTCTACAGAATACGGCTGTACGATACAGGAAGACTGCACCCAGAAAGACTGCACCCAGAAAGAAGTGGACCAGGTCAAACAGAGGTAGAAAAGTGTTTGAATGTTTCTATTGTGGAAAACCAGGTCACATCAGAAGGTCGTGTTATAAATTTCAAGGCAAGATCAAGCAATTGTGGCAAGCACGGAAATGCTTTATTGAACCGTCTAAGTTTGGTAAAGTCTAGGTTCGCAGGATAGATCTGTGCAACAAATATCCAGAGCATGATGAAGAACAGTACAACAGAGCAGTCTCTGAATCTGAAGAAATCAGTCTGACCTGTAATGTGACGATTGTACAACTGGATGAGTCTGATGAAGATGAGGATTTCACTGCAAAGGTAGCTTACACATCTACAGATGGAACTGCAAAAAACCCTTGGTACTTTGACAGTGGCTGCTCAAGACACATGACAGGTGATTCAAGTGTTCTGTCAACCTTCACAGAAGAGGCCAGTGGAAAAGTTACATTTGGTGATGGTGGCAAAGGGAACATCGAATGTGATGATCAACCATCACTGATAAATGTGTACTACGTTGAAGGCTTGAAAGCAAATTTGATAAGCATAAGTCAGATGTGTGATGATGGTCTGAAAGTAATCTTCACAAGGATTGATTGTAAGGCTGTTGATGAGAATGGAAATATTGTACTGTGTGGAGTACACTCAGGAAACAACTGCTACATGTGGAAGGCATCAGATGTCTGTTTTTCTGTGTCTGTATATGATCTGGAGCTGTGGCACAAGAGACTTGGACACATGAACGTCCAGACTCTGGTTAAAATTGTGAATGCTGGAGTTGTCCGAGGGGTACCAAAGCTATCTGACAAGCTGGATGCTGTATGTAGTGCGTGCAACAAGGGAAAGCAGATCAAGGTCAACCATAAGAAGATACCTGAAATTGGGTCAAAGAAGATACTTGAACTAATTCATATGGATCTTATGGGTCCTGTTCAAGTTGAAAGTGTCAATGGTAAGAAGTACATCTTTGTGTTGGTTGATGATTTCTCAAGGTATACATGGGTTCGTTTTCTCAGAGAAAAGTCTGAAGCTGTGGAGAGCTTCAAGATACTTGCACTGCAACTTCAAAATGAGAAGGAAAACATTATTCAGATAAGAAGCGATCATGGAGGTGAATTTCAGAACGAGATTTTTGAGAAGTTCTGTCAATCACAGGGAATCAGACATCAGTATTCAGCCCCAAGAACACCTCAGCAAAATGGAGTTGTTGAACGAAAGAACAGAACACTGCAAGAGATGGCACGAACCATGATACACAGAAACAACATATCTGAAGGTTTCTGGGCAGAAGCTGTCAGTACTGCCTGTTACATCATCAACAGGGTGTATGTAAAACCTGGCACAAAGACAACACCGTATGAGATCTGGAAAGGAAAAAGTCTGAATCTGAGTCATTTTCGTGTCTTTGGTTCTATATGCTACGTCCTTAATGACAAAGAGCAGCTCGGAAAGTTTGCTTCAAGAAGTGATGAAGGAATCTTCCTGGGATACTCAACACACAGTTCAGCTTACATGGTGTATAACAAGAGAACCAAGGTAATTGGTGATGCTGTTAATGTTGTCTTTGACGACAAATCAAGGTTTCTGTTACCTACTGTGCTCGACAAGTTCATAGAAGAACCTGCAGCAGACGAGTCAGTAGAAGAACCTGCAGCAGACGAGTCAGCAGAAGAACCTGCAGCAGACGAGTCTGCAGAAGCACCTGCAGCAGACGAGTCTGCAGAAGCACCTGCAGCAGATGCACCTGAAACAGCTGTTGAAGAAAAAGTCAATGACAGAGAAGTATCATCTGAGACACAGTCACCTGTTGCACCTTCCGCGACAAAGAAGCTAGTTGTTCACAAGTATCATTCAGCTGCTGATGTGATAGGAGATTTGAATGAAAGAACGACTAGAGGTGTTCAACTTAACTTCCAAGAAATGCTGCAGTACTCGTGTTTTGTGTCTTTAGTTGAACCCAAGAATATTGCTGCAGCTCTTGAAGATGAATTCTGGTATGGTACTTGTACAGAGGAACTAAATCGGTTTTCCAGAAATGACGTGTGGGATCTGGTACCTCGACCTGCACAGATAAATGTTGTAGGCACAATGTGGATATTCAAGAACAAGATTGATGAAGCAGAACAGGCAGTTGATCAGAAACTCTACAGAGCCATGATCGGGAGTCTGCTGTATCTGACAGCTAGCAGACAAGACCCGTGTTACAGTGTTGGTCTGTGTGCCCGTTACCAAGTCTGTCCACGTGTTTCTCATCTAAATGTTGTTAAACGTATTCTCAAATACGTCAAAGGTACAGTTGAATACGGGTTGTCCTATACCAAGCATACTAATCATAATCTTGCAGGTTTCTGTGATGCAGACTGGTCAGGATGTCTTGATGGCAGACGAAGCACCTCTGGAGGATGTTTCTTTCTGGGAAACAACCTGATTGCTTGGCATAGCAAGAAGCAGAACTGCGTCTCCCTGTCGTCCACTCAGGCTGACTACATTGCTATGGGGAGCTGCTGTACTCAACTACCATGGATGAAACAAATGCTTGCGGATTATGGTATGACTTCTGAAATTCTGTTGATACACTGTGATAATACAGGTGCAATTGATATTACAAAGAACCATGTTCATCACATTCGCACTAAGAACATTGGTATTAGGCACCATTTCATCAGAGAGCTAGTTGAAGGGAAACTTGTTGAGATTCTCTATATTGATACTGAGAAACAATTGGCTGATATTTTTACTAAACCACTTGATTTGAGCACTTTCACAAATTTGCAAAAGTCACTTGGTATTTGTGAAAACTGACCTGTTTTTGTCACTAAGGGATTGTTGGAACAGGATCACTGCACAGGAGTACAGCAGTTTTTTAAATCCCTTGGTTATTGTGGTACTGACTACATCAAGAAAAACCTCCTGTTGGCAACTTCCCTCAGAAAAAGAGCTGCTCTGCATACTTGGCTTCGACGATGTTCAACAGAGATGGCTTTCTTATCTGCTAAGCATATCAATCTTGATCATTTGAAAACAAGAGAAAAGAAAAAGAAAACGAAAGAATGAAAAGATGAAATGATTTTCTTTTGAGTAAAGAGGTAGGAAAATTTCCTATGACCTCAATATTTTACTTCGAAAGGGATGATCACACAAAGATGAAAGCGAGGTTAGGAAAATTTCCCGTGATACCACTATTCGCCTACATTTTTGACGAAAAAAAAAAAAAAAAATTATAAAAAAAGGGAGAAAGCTGTTTTGAGAATGTTTTCTGGTTGAGTATGCAGATGTGTAGACTAGTCTGAGTGAAGCAGTGTGTGTGAAAGCTCCTCAACAGAGAAATAGCTACCTCACTGAGCTGGTGGGTTGAATCCGTTTTACAGGTCGATGTGCTTGCTCCTGTGCACATCATGTTGCTTCAGGAACTGTGTGCTCAAAGGTATGTGGTTGGTGCATTTACTGAGTGACTCAAAAATGAATTGAATTTTAAGATGATATTTCGTGGAAAACAATTATGGATCTCTGACATGGTCACTTCCTGCCTCTGGTTGTTTAGTGGTTGCCTGTGATATTTCTGTGCTCAACAGTGTTCAATCTGTACAGTACAGAGTGCATGTTAAAACGAATTTCAAAGCAAGGGTGAACTGGTTATCTCACCGGTTAAAACCGGTTTATGTATCTTATTGGATTTTCGAGTTTTTGATGCAATTACAGGTCTGCTTGGTTGTGAAGGAGTTTTATGCCAATCTTGCTGAGTTGGAAACTCGTGCTGACGGTCTTACATTTGTGTACTGAATTCCTGGCACAAATCAGACTACTCTGCAGCCTGATCGTCTTGTGCTGATAGATATGGTGCTGTCCTCCCAGAGAGCTGCTCTGACTCTTGACAACTGAAGGTCGAGACTGCTGAAGCTCAGAATGCTGCACCTCCAGTTCAGACATCAAGGACCTTGCTTAGTGATGATCTTGCAGATCTCCTGGCTGTAGCTACCCGGATGCAGCGTCGCCTACAAGGTAAGTGTCTGTTCTCCTTCATCTGATTTCTCTGCTTAACATGATTGCTTTTGGTTTTTACATGAATGTGCACTCAAGCAGGGGGAGAATATGGTAATTTTGATGGAGATCCTGCTGGGGATCCTAGTGATGAGGAGGCTAGTGGCTGAGTAGTTTAGACTAGGCTATTAGTAAGGGGGAGCAAATTTTTGCACTACTGTCCTGTTTTGCTTCCTCTGTGTTTGCTTCTGTTAGGTGTTGAAACTTGAACATGGTTCCTTTCAGTTTCTGTTTTGCTAATGAATGTTATTTCAGAATTCTTTTGAGTTTGAAATATACATTGGTGTTTCTTGGTGTGTATCTTGGCAAACTAACCCTGACAGGTAGCTCTGGAGCTTGAGGTGTCACATTCAGGTAAAAAGGAGGAGATTGAAGATATATGGATATCGAGCTACAGGAAGATCCTGTGGAGCACAGGAGAGAGCTGTATGCGGGAAACTGCGAGACATTAAATGAAGATGACGTGGCGAGCAGTGATTGGTGATTGGAAGTTTCCAGAACGTGATACTCAAGTTATTTGGTGTATTGAAGATACGATCAAATCAAGGAAAGAAGATTTGGTGTGATCTCAAGATTAGGAAAGTTGTTAATGACGCTTGTGTCGTTAACCTATATATTCGCAGTCTAGGCTTTAGGTTTAGGTGGGCGTTTAGACTATCTCTGTGAATCTCAAGTACTAGGCTAGAAGCCATTAGGGTTCTTGGTGAGTGAACAGAGTGTATGCATAGCTGTTGCTGTGTTGTGAGTTTGGGTAGATTAAGAATTGGTCAGTCACGAGTTGTGTCAACGTCGTGTAAATCTGATTAAACATATCTTGTAGATTGTTTAAGTGATTCTTAATAAAGGAAAAGAGGTTCTTTTCAATTGCCTCAACATCTATATTTCTACAATTTTTAACCAACAATTCGAGTTTATTTATAAAGTTGCTAAATAAAATAAAATAATATTGAAGTGTTGAAAACTTATATTTCATAATATTTCGTTGCAATGGAGCTTAGTCTCTTAAAATTACTTTATAATCTTATTTGGAGTTAACTGTCGCGATAAATTCAAATACCAATTATAGTTTTCTTGGCGCTAAAGTTTACAAGGAGAAAGTGGAGAGCCGCAAAGACAGTCGTTATCGGCAAACGCACTGGCCGGGAACTTTGTAGCTGGAAGCTTTCCGCAAAGATGGTTTTGACTCAAGTTTAGTCTCTGCAGACCAGCTACCATCGCCGGCACCATCCCGAATACCAAGTTCCTTGAAAGATCCAGGGTTTTTAGCGTCCTTGCAAACGTCAAGTTCCCCATATCGAATTGGAGTTTGTTCCCCGCCGCCCGAAACTCCAGCAGATACCATGTCTGGTTCAAGAACCTTTCTAGACTCCCTGAGATCTCGTTTTTCGATAGATCGATGTAATGGTAGTACAAGGGTTCCGCTGGCTTCCAATCATCTAAGCTCATCTTGATCCCGCATTTTGCTAGCTTCAACAAGAAGAGGCTCGGCAACGATGTCACCCATTGTGGAATCGTTTCCAGCTGAAATTGGTTGTACGAGAGATCAAGATATTCGATGGTGTTAACGTTCAATTCAGGGAATTGATTAGTTAGAAGATTGTGGGAGAGATCAAGATTGTTAATATTGGTCAGATTGACGAAACCCTTCGGTACAACCCCGGAGAACCGGTTCTTGGAGAGATCCAACTTTTCGAGCCTGTTGAATCTTGATATATAGTCCGGGATCGCCCCCGAGAGATTGTTCTGGCTCAGCTTGAGGGCTAGGAGTGTCGGTGCGAGTGCTGCAATGGACGGAGGAAGTCTCCCAGAGAATCCGTTGCGGGAGAGATCAAGAAATTTGAGCAACGTCATGGATTCGAATATATCTGGGATTGTGCCAGAGAGGCGGTTGTCACCGAGTTGCAGATTCTGCATGAGCTTGAGGTTAGCAATCCCTAAGGGTATAGTCCCGGTTAGGAGATTACCGCCGAAAATGAGATAAGATAATCGAGTCAGATTTGATATCGAATTCGGGATCGGACCGATGAACTTATTTCCCTGAAGAAACAATTCTTCCAACATGCTTAGCACGCCGATGTTGGCTGGAAGTGGACCGGAAAGACGGTTATTCTGAATGTCAACGTACCTTAGCTTTGGTAATTGTAGAAGGAACTTAGGAAAAGATCCAGTGATGTTCACATGATCTCCTAAGCTAATCACGCTTAGGTGTTGGAGTTTGGCTAGCGACGGTGAGAGAGTACCAGAGAGGGACCGTTCGGGTTTTTTGGGAAATCCTACTAGTTCAAGCATTGTGACACGGTCACTGTTGAGGCAAGTGATACCTTTCCACGAGCAGCAAGAAGTACCTTTCTTCCAAGAGCTGAGCATACCTGAAGGATCTTGAGTTATACCCGATTTGAAAGCTAAAAGACCCGCCTCGTCATCAGGATGACACGTGGTAGCTCCGGTTGAACTTAAAGACTGTAGACAGATAATGATGGAGAATATGAAGAGAGTGAAGGAGGAGAGTGAATTCATTGTGATTTTGTGCGGTGTGATTGAGAGGAGATATTGGTAGCTATCAATAGAGGGAGAGAGAGACGACTTGAGAGCTGCAAAGTCAAAGTCAACGATTTTGACAAATCCATTTGCATGTGGCAGCAATAAGTGATATACAGATAGATCCTTATCTCATGCCGCGTTATCTTGGTATTAGAGAAAATGTTATTCCTTGATGAGGAAGAAAATGAAACGAGTTATTTTGTTGTATAGAAGACTAGAAGTATGTAAAGTCGTGGGAACCATAATACCGAAAAATTACTTACAAAATAATATTTTTATCATTCTTCCTATCATATTGAAGTAATATTTAATTCCAAAATTTACTTACAAAAATAACAATTTTGTTTGTGTAAACAATATGTATGCTATTTTATGTCTTTTTTGGCCAGTTCATACTGACCAAAAAAAAGAAAAGTAAAAAAAATTGTATGTTTAGATTTATAAAGATCTAAGTGTAATGATCCATACGATGGATTGACTGTGCTTCGCTATAGGCGGGTATGGGACGAATGAAAAACACTTCATTGTTTTTGATAAAACTAGACGAGAATTCGGGTTAGGAGACTGGGTCGAGAATTTTGTGTTACGGGACATGATCAGTAAATCCGGGTTACTAACCTATACTCATTAATTAATTATGTTTAAGGGTTGACTTTGGAATGGGTAACGAACTCATGGGTATTTTTGAAAAAATTTAGAGAAATTTTAAAGAATATTATTTTTTTTGAATAATTTCCATTAGTTTAAAAAAAAAAAATTCCATTAGTTTTGTAAAACTTTAATTCATAAATCGAGAAATACGCCAAAGAGGAATTTTCAAGTTTCTCATTATCTCTAATCCCTTGAAGTGCAAATGTAAAAGTGGATAACTTGACACGAAAAGTTCGTACCGAACCGCAAACAACATTCCTCAGGAATGACTCTTTTAAATTTTATTTAAAAGCTGTTGACAAAAAAAAGAAAAAAAATCGAGAAATACACAAATCAAGATCTTCTTATCTTGACTTCTCTGATGCAAATCAAGATCACCTTATCTTGACTGCTCTGCTACTAATTCAAATCAGGATCACCTTACCCTGACTTAGTCGCTGAATGATTAAGAAAGTAATTCAGCGATACGAGAACAAGAGATTAAAGAACAAACTTTCTTTATTGATTTATAAACTACTCAAAACTAATCTCTCTAGCTCTTTTGGAACAACTCTCCAAAACCTTATCTCTCTCTCTCTAATATCCTCTCTTAGGTCTTATGGAACAACTATCCATAGCCTCTCTATATGAGTCTCTTTTTCTAGACTCTCATGAGATCTGTCTCGACTCCTCCTGAGTCTCGACTCTCATCTTCGAGTGTTGGAGCTCCTCTGGTAGAAGAGCTCCCCCCGAGCTGTTCCGAGCTCACCCTGAACTATTCGAGCTCCCCTGGGCTATCCGAGCTTCCCGAGCTACACCGAGCTACACCGAGCTCACCCGAGCTCTTTGAGCTTTCTCTCAAGCTCTCTCTCTTCTCCTTCACGAGCTCCCCTCTGAGCTACACGAGCTCCCTGCTGAGCTACACTCTGAGCTCCACGAGCTCCCTACTGAGCTACCCTTTGAGCTATTCTTTTCTTCTTCATAAGGCTCTTATTTATAGTAGAACCAAGCTTCTCCTAATCCTATTATGTTAATGAAATCTTCCAAACTTTATCCAACTTGACATTATTTGTATTTCCTTTCTTGAATTTCCTTTCTTCTTTTTCTTTTCTAGGATCTTCTAGAAAAAGATTACTTGCTCCTCAAGTAAGTTGGAATTATCCAACAAATACGAGTATCTCGTTTGAATTCCTTGCCGTTCACTTTTGTAGTTATATTTGGTGGTATTATAATTGCATCATTTCATCATTGTTGTAGTAACACATTTCGCGTGTATGGCGTGTATGGAAAACAATGCAGGAGGGTTGAAATACTACAATATACATATTGACTATCGTTGTTACTTGTAATGGAGCATCTTGGTATTTTGTTATTTTTATAAAAAAAACAAAAGTTATTTGGTGCTACAATATGGCGCGGAAAATTCAAATACAAAATTATAGTTTTTTTTCACCGCCCTTTACAAGGAGAAAGTGGAGAGCCGCAAAGACAATCGTTACCGACAAACGCGCTGGCCGGAAATTTAGTCACGGGAAGCTTTCCGCAAAGATGGTTATGACTCAAGTTCAGTTTCTGCAGTTTAGCCACGGTTGTTGGTACCTTCCCAAATACCAAATTCCTTGATAGATCGAAGCTTTCTAGTCTCTCACTTAAATTTAGCTTCCCCATGTCGAAACGGAGTTTGTTCCCAGACGCTTGAAACTCATACAAGTTACGCGCTAGGTTGAAAAACCATGTAAGACTCCCTGAAATCTCGTTTTCTGACAGATCGATGTAATAGTAAATGTTGGGGTTTACTGGCTTCCAATTGTCTAAGCTCATATTGATCCCACATTTTACCAGCTTCAATGAGTAGATGGACGGTGACGATGTCACCCATTGCGGTATCGTCTTGAGGTGAAATTGGTTGTATGAAAGATCTAGAGTGGCAATGCCATCAAGGTTCTTTATGGCAGGGAATGGACCGGTTAAAAGATTGTGGGAGAGATTGAGATGGAAAAGCTTGGGCATATTGGCTAAACTCTTTGGCACGACCCCAGAGAACCTATTTCTAGAAAGATCCAATAAGTCCAGCACCTTGAAGTTCGATAAAAAGGTCGGGATTGTCCCCGAGAGATTGTTCTGGCTTAGATCGAGGTACAGGAGAATCTGTGCGAGTGATGCAATGGACGGAGGAAGATTTCCAGAGAATTTGTTGCGGGAGAGGATTAGAGATTGAAGCTTCCGTTTGGATTTGAAAATATCAGGTATGGTTCCAGAGAGATGATTGCTGCCAAGGTTGAGTGACAACAAGAGCTTGAGGTTAGCAATCCCTACCGGTATAGTTCCGGTTAAGAGATTATCTCCAAGATTGAGGAGATATACCCGGGTTAAATTGGAAATCGAACTCGGGATAGAACCGGTGAACCGGTTTCTATCTAGACTTAATTCTTTTAGCTGGCTTAACGCACCAATATTAGCTGGAAGAGGACCGGAGAGACGGCTATTCGTGAAGTAGACTTGCTTTAGCTTTGGTAATTGGAAAATGAATTGAGGAAAAGAACCAGTGATGTTTCGAAGATTGGTGAAGTAAATCCCAACGAGGTGTTGGAGTTTGGCCAAGGACGGCGAGATAGTGCCGGAAAGAAAGCTTCCGGTAACATCAGATTGTCCGCTGATAGTGAGTCCAGTGACACGGTTGGTGAGACAACCGACACCGCTCCATAAACAGCAGTCAGTACCTTTCTTCCAAGAACTGAGAATGCCTGAAGGATCTTGAGTTATACCCGATTTAAAAGCTAAAAGACCCGCCTCGTCATCAGGATGACATGTGGCAGATTCTATGGAACTTAAACATCGGAGAAAGATAACCGCGGCAAAGATGAAGAGAGGGAAGGAATAAGAGTGCATGGTAGTGTTGTGTTGTGTTAATTGAGAGAAGCATTCATGGTAGCTATTAATAATAGATGGAAAGTGGCGATTTCAAAGTTGACGATTTTGACCAAGTCATATGCATGCATGTGGTGGCAATAAGTGGTCGTATATCCGTGACCGTAATCGTTGTCGATTTTATCATCTCTCAATCCTTGAAAGAGACAGTTTCTTTCATCAGATATCTATAATATCAGTTTCTTGGTGATTATATAAAAAAGGTACAACGTATCTTATTTTTCTAGAATTTTGTTGTCAAATTACTATTGTTTTCTATCATGTTTAAATAATATTTTAATTTATTATGAAACTTAGTTTGGAAAAATAACATTTCATTTATGTTTAACAAAATGTACGTTATTTTTGAAAAAAAATTCAAAATATTTATTAACGTGTTATTTTTGTCTAACAATATGTACATTATTGACCACAAAATTAATAAAAGTCAAAGATATCTACGTACAATGATCCAGATTGTGGGTTGTGGACTAAATTGGCCTCAAGATGGGCTGATAGATTCATGCCTTAATTCTCTTAGCGTAATCAAACAGTAGTAGCTTTATCTATTTGTTTATCGTAAGAAAGGGCTTAGATTGTTTTGGAAGAAACCATTACTCAGTTTTCGTTTATGGTGAAGTTTAAGATGCTGCCGCTCTTATGAATCCCTTTGTTGTATAGTTTTTGAATAGTTTTTCTAGGTTGGTTTACAGTACTATGTCTTTGTTTCATTGAATGTGGATGCATAAGTCTAGTAGAATTTTAGTGTTTTAGACAAAAAAAAAAAAACAAAAAAAAAAACAAAAAACAATACTAAGAGGAAAGCCACTTCAGAGATGGTCTCATGCCGCAATGCAGACGCTATATGTCCTGGGAATGAAGTTGTGTGATGTGTATGTAAAGAGCAAAAGAGGTTTGATGCTTTAAATCGATTACTTGGTTTGTTGTTTGGTAAGCTTTAAGTGTGATGAAATAAAATATGTTGTGATGAAGTTATATGCATCTTTCGAGTAAGGAACTGCTCTGATTTTAATAACTAAAATTTTGTTAACCAATTTAAGAACACTTAAGAATAATAAATTGGGAAAACTTATAAATAAAATGTCGCTAAATTAAAAATGAAAAGTTTTGTCATGTGCTATAGGGCGAGTTAAAACGTAGTAAACATACATTATTTACGCATCATTTGTTGCAATTATTCTGAATATGGAACACAACAGCCAAGAATTGCATACTGCATAAGGAGTCTAATATAAGCAAACGTTACATAAATCAGAATACTACTCTGTTTTTTCCTTTCTCATCATTTTTCTATCATGTTCAAGTTGAAGTAATATGTTTTTCCTTACAAATTACACTTAGTGGTTATAATGATGCTATATGATCACACTAATTTAGTGGCAAAAAAATCTAATATCTACAATCATTTAATTAATTCCAAATTCTTTCTTAATGCTTCTATATATCATTTCAATTCCTCATTGTTGTACCAACAGAAATCTCTATATAAAATATTGCAAAGTGTTGAAAACTTGAATACTACTAATACATATCGGTGGAATGAAGCTTCTTCATGTCATAAAACTACTTTATTTGTTATTTTAATACAAATCTTATTTGGAGCTAAACATGAACCCTCACGGTAAATTCAAATTACCAGTTGTAGTTTTCTTGCCGCTTAAGCTTTACAAGGAGAAAGTGGAGAGCCGCAAAGACAGTCGTTTCCCGCAAACGCGCTGGCCGGGAACTTTGTCACCGGAAGCTTTCCGCAAAGATGGTTGTGACTTACGTTCAATGTCTTTAGTCCTGCCACCGTTGCTGGTACTTTCCCAAATACCAAGTTCCTTGATAGATCCAAGGTTTTCAGCGTCTTTGCAAACGTTAGCTTCCCCATATCGAATCGGAGTTTGTTCCCCGAGGCCTTGAACTCCACTAAATACTCTGTTTGGTTCAAGAACCTTGCAGGACTCCCTGAGATCTCGTTTTCGGACAAATCGATGAAATCGTAGTAGTATGTTTGCGCTGGCTTCCAATCGTCTAAGCTCATCTTGATCCCGCATTTTGCTAGCTTCAACGAGAAGATGATCGGTGACGAAGTCACCCATTTCGGGATTGTATTCAAGTGAAACTGATTGTATGAAAGATCCAAAGATTCTATCCCTTTAACGTTCAAGACAGGGAATGGATCGGTTAGAAGATTATGGGAGAGATCAAGATTGAAAATTTTGGTCAGATTAGCGAAACTCTTTGGTATGACTCCCGAGAACCGATTCTTGGAGAGATCCAATGTGTCAAGCGCCTTGAAGTTTGATAAGAAGTTCGGGATTGTCCCGGAGAGATTGTTATGGCCTAACTCGAGGAACCTGAGAATCGGTGCGAGTGATGCAATCGATGGAGGAAGATTCCCTGAGAATCCGTTGCGGGAGAGAGTTAAAGATCGGAGCTCCGGCATGGATTTGAAAATATCCGGTATGGTTCCAGTGAGCCGGTTACCTCCAAGGTTGAGATAGGACATGAGCTTGAGATTAGCGATTCCTACGGGTATAGTTCCGGTTAGGAGATTGCTACCGAGTTTGAGTTGTGTTAACCGAGTCAAATTAGATATCGAGCTTGGGATTGGACCGGTGAACCGGTTTCCCTGGAGACTGAACGCTTCAAACTGGCTTAGAGAACCGATGTTAACCGGAAGAGGACCGGAGAGACGGTTATTCTCAATGTAAACATACTTAAGATTTGGTAATTGGAAAAGGAATTGAGGAAAAGAACCAGTGATGTTCTTGAGATCGGTGAAGTAAATCCCATCGAGGTGTTGGAGTTTAGCCAGCGACGGCGAGAGAGTGCCGGAGAGGAAGCTTCCGGCAACATCAGCTTGTCCAGCGACAGAGAGTGCGGAGACACGGTCAGTGGTGAGACAAGTGACACCGTTCCAAGAACAACAGGCAGTACCTTTCTTCCAAGAAGTGAGAATACCCGAAGGGTCTCGGGTTATACCCGCTTTAAAAGCTAGAAGACCCGCTTCATCATCAGGATGACACGTGGCAGCTCTGGTGGGATTTAGACACCGGAGAAAGATAACGAAGGTAAAGATGAAGAGAGTAAAAGAAGAGTTCATGGTGGTGTTGTGTTGTGGTTATTGAGAGAAGCAATTAGTAAGAGCTATTAATAGTGGGGAAAAGATTGCTTGAGAGCTGTGAAGTCAAAGTTGACGATTTTGACCAATCCATTTGCATGTGACAATAATTATTAGTGGTATCCGTAATTGTGGTCGAATTTATCTTTCCCCCGACACACTTGAAAAGACAGTTTCATTAGATTTTTTTTTTTTTTTTTTTTTTTTTTTTTTTTTTTTTTTTTTTTGTCTTCTCTTGATTAGTATATGTATATGTTTAGTAATTAACACGTATAGTTTAATGCAAAAAAAAAAAATTTCTACTTTCCTTAACTATAAATATTTTTGTCAGATTTCCCCAAAGAAAAAAAAAATAATTTTGTCAGACTTCTTATAATATAATCTTTTTGGGTATACTTTCGAACTCGAAATACATAAGTCACAACATTTACTTCGACTTCTTATCTATTATCCGAAATTTAGTTACGTAACACAACTTTTGTGTCAAGTACGTTTACGTCTCATAGTTTTCGCAGATGATATTGACCAAAAAAATGAAAGTCAAAAGATTGACTGGTTAGATTTTAGAACGATCTATAGAACAATGATCTAGACGCGGAAAAGTGGGCCTTCAGATGGGCCGATAGATTTATGTTCATGAAGCAGACCTTATTTAGCATTAGAGTGAGAGGATCCCAATTATTCCCTAACATTTTGTAAAAAAATGTCCCGTTTTTTCTGTCATATGACACATTAGCTCTGGAGTTTACTAATTTTACTAATTTTTTCCATCTAGATTTGGGATAGTTTAAATACCCATTTCAGCTTTAGTGTAAATTATGTTGACAATTTAACATGGTTTATCTGTTTCTAAGTTGAAAACAGTGACTTGTGCAAGAAGCAAGAGTGTTAGAGACTTTCAAACTCTGTGATTTTAGGAGAAGAAGAGTTTCCATCGGGGCTTTTGACGGAAACTCTTCATAAGGAAGATATAAAGTGATGTGAATTAATGGTTTCAATGGAAGAGACAAATGATAAAATCAAAATCTCCAAAAGCGTATAGAATTCTTGATAACCGTATATAAACATTACAAGATAAGGAATTAAATTAATCTGATACATTAACCATGGAGTTTATAATTTAAAACTTTATACTGTGAAAGGAAGAAGTTTCTGACCTTTTGAATTTAAGATAAAAAAAAGTCAACAAAGACGTTTAATACAAAGCCATAGAAAAGAAAATTACATACATATGCTTCACAAACACTTGGTGAGACTACAATAGATGGTCTTCAATGAGCAACTCCTAGCTACAAATTTGGGCTTGTTTCGATGAAACTTTTCCATGAACCACTCATGTGTGTGTGGAGCGAAGAGCCGAAGATATGTCCAATCACTAATCCACAAAACACGCCCGGTCCATAGGCTATTGCCGTCGCTATCCAACTAATCACTTGTTCTGCTGGTTCTGACAAATTCTCGGATTCTTGTGATGTAGGATTCGGGACATGAGTTTCTCGACATATATCTTCGAGACCGTAGAGTCTAGGGTTGTCCATGAATACATAACAATTTTGCCTTTCAAACTGTGTTCCTCGTGGTATTGGACCTTCAAGATTGTTGTGGGAGAAGTTCATGACTGACAAAAAGGAGAGCCTACCAAGATCTCGAAGATAAGTCCAATGCCTCGCGAGCTTTCTCAAATTTGCTAATGAGTGTGGGATTTTGCTTGTGAATGCGTTACCTGACAAGTTGAGAACAAACAATTCCTTCAACAAACCAATAGATCAAAGGATATTTCCAAGAATATTGTTTCTTGAAAAGTCAATGGCTCTAAAATCTCTCCTGATCCGCTCAAAATCTGTATCAACTCCTTTATGCCCTATTTCCAAAACACACCAACATAATTCCTCGAATCTTCCATATACGTTTCATCAAAATTTCCCGGTAATGTAGTCATTTCAAGCCATTTTGAAACATAGAAAGGCGGCAATGTTCCATTGAAGTCATTATGTAAGAAATCAATGACTCTTAAATCTTGAAACCCAATGGATAAATGGGGATGATACAACGGCCCAAAAATTTGGTTTGATCTGATGATGAGGACGTTTAACGATGACATAGAACCTAACGAAAATGGAAACTCTTCCTTAATTCCGTTGCCTTCTACATTCAAAAATTCAAGACCTTTGCAACTGATTAGTGGTTTTGGAAGTTTTCCCTCCAATTGATTGCCACTAACGTCAAATGCTTCCAACTTGGTAGCATTGAAAAATATATCTGGAAAATTCCCACTAAAATTTTTGTTACGTAGAAATAACACTCCAAGTAAACTAGTGGTGTTCCATGAACACTGAGGAATTGAGCCCTGAAGCTATTGTTGGACAAATCTAATAGACGTAATGATCTAAGCTTGCAAATCCAATAAGGAAATGGTCCTTGAAACAAATTTGATTGAAGATCCAACACTTGCATTTTTGTTTCATCAGATTTTCCAAAACTGCTGAAAGAGTTGTGAGAAAACATCGCTGTAGTCTTAGTTGGATTAGGTTTCCTAATGAAGTTGGAACTTGACCTACTAATCTGTTAGACGAAAGGACAAGCTTGGTGAGATGAGAAAGGTTTCCTAATGAAAAATGAATCTCTGCATAGAGACTACAATTGTTAAGGGTTAGGTTTTGAATATGTTGGAGTTTGAAAAGACCGCTATTTTGTTTCAAAGATTTGTTGAGAAAAATGTCAAAAAGTGATAGTGAAGTCACCTCGCCAGACTTAGTATCGCACTTGATACCCTCCCAAGAACAACAATCACTGGTCTTGTTCCATGAGCTTAAAGATGTATCATTAGCACTTGGGTTATGTTGAAGAATCGGAAACTCGTCTTTGAATTCAAGAAGCGCTTCCCTCTGGTCGATGCGGCAATGGTGAATGGTAGGAGTTGTACTCCCTCACTTCCACACATATGGATGTTTAAGTTTTTTTTGTTCCACAAATTTATTTTTATAGGTTTTCCAATACATTTTTGTTAATTAATGTTAAGAAATTGCAAAGTTTAAGAAATCTTAATTGAAAAAAATTGAATTATTTAATTTTTATTCGTTAGACTTTATGGGAAAGTATTTTGTGTGAAAATTAATAATCCCTATAAACCTTTTATACGATCAAAAGTTACTGTTTGAGTAGGAAGAAATTTCTGAATTCATTTGAAAGTCAAAATATACAATATTACGAAATCACAAAATATAAAACTACAAACATAAACCAATTTTTGAAAACATTTTCCGATTTCATTACAGACATGATATGTTTCACATACACTCAGAGAAACTTAAGAGATGGACTTAATAAATCTTCTTGGCTTGTTTAGACCAAACTTTTCCATGAACCATTCATGTTTGTGAGAAGTAAAGATATGACCAATCACCAATCCGCAGAAGACACCAGGTCCATACGCTATCGCTGCCGCTATCCAATTAATCACTTGCTCTTTTGGCTCCAACATATCCTCAGATTTTTGTGGTATAGGATTAGCAACATGAGTTTCTCTACATATTTCCTCAAGACCGTAGAGTTTTGGGTTGTCCATGAACGAAGAACAATTTTGCCTCTGAAACTGTGTGCCTTGTGGTACTGGACCTTCAAGATTGTTGTGGGAGAAGTTCATGATTGATAAAAAGAAGAGGTTGCCAAGATCTCGAGGAATCTGACCAGACAGATTGTTCCTGGACAGGTCTAATGCCTCAAGCTTTGTCAAACTTGCCAATGATTGTGGGATATTGTTTGTGAATGCGTTACTTGACAAGTTCAGAACACGCAATTCCTTCAACAAACCAATAGACTCAGGGATATTTCCAAAGAAATTGTTTCCTGAAAAGTCAATGGCTCTGAAGTCCCTTCTAATCCGCTCAAATTCTGTATATACTCCTTTATGCACCATTTCCATCGTATTATGGTAGTCGATACCATACCTCGGGTTGCCTAAGTTCTCATCATCGTAATCTTGTTCGACGATTCTGGCCATGTTATGCCAATAAGAAAAATAGGAAGGCGGCAATGATCCACTAAAGCCATTGTGTGATATATCGATGACTCTTAAATTTTGAAACCCAGCGGATAAATGGGGCTGATATACCGGCCCATAGAACTGGTTTGATCGGAGGATGAGGACGTTTAATGATGGTAGAGAACCCAACCAAAATGGAAACGTGTCCTTGATTATGTTCATTTGCACATTCAAAAATTGCAAGTGATTACAACTAATCAATGATTTTGGAAGTTTTCCCTCCAACTGGTTGCGGCTAACGTCAAGTACTTTTAAATTGGTAGCATTGACAAACATATCCGGAAGAGTTCCACTGAAATTGTTATTACTCAGAAGTAGCTGGTTAAGTGAAACTGTTAAATTCCTTAAACATTGAGGAATTGAGCCACTAAAGCTATTATTGGATAAATCTAAGAAGTCTAACGATCTAAGCTTACATATCCACTGGGGCAATGGTCCTCGGAAAGAATTTGAGCTAAGATCCAACTGCGCGATTTGTGTTTCCTCTAAAACTTCCGATGATTTTCCAAAACTACTAAAAGAGTTGTAACTAAAATCTATATCAAGAAACTTAGATATAGATTCGGGTACTTGCCCAGTGAATTTGTTATGATCAAGGTATAAAACCAACCCCGGGTTAGACGATGAAGATATATTCCCAAAGTCTATAGGTCCTGTGAAATTGTTTCTCCCCATGAAAACCTTCATTAACAAAGGAAGTGTGAACAATGATGAAGGAAAAGGCCCGAAAAATGAGTTTTCTCCCACATCAAAATAAGACAATTCTTGGAAGCCACTCATGTTAAGTGGAAGCATGGATTCAAAGTAGTTATTATTGAGGTACACTTCTTTAAGTTTCGTTAAATTGGAAAATGAAACAGGAATATTGCCACTGAAGTTGTTATTGCCAAGGCCTAAGTAGTATAGTTGAGTAAGGTTTCCTAATGAAGCTAGAACTTTACCTACTAATTGATTATTCGAGAGCACAAGCCATTCGAGATGAAAAAGCTTTTCGATCGAAGTAGGAACTTGGCCTACTAATCTATTATTGGAAAGGTCAAGAAATGAAATAAGAGAAAGGTTTCCGATTGAAGCTGGAATTTGACCTACTAAAGCATTATAGGAAAGGTCAAGAATTGTGAGACGAGAAAGGTATCCTAATGAAGAAGGAATCTCTCCGTAGAGACTACAATTGTAAAGGGATAACTTAGTAAGATGTTGGAGTTTGAAAAGACTGCTATTTGGTTTTAAAGAGCTGTTAAGAGAGGTGGAAGGAAGTTCAAGTAAAATCACCTTGCCAGATTTGGCATCGCACGTGACCTCCACCCAAGAACAACAATCACTACTCTTGTTCCATGAGCTTAACTCCAAAAGACTCGCAAACTCATCTTTGAATTCCAAAAGAGCATCCCTCTGGTCATTGCGGCAATGGTTGAGCGTAGAAGAAGCAAGAGTGTGAAGTAGGACGAAAATCAAGCAGAAGAAATAACAATGGCATCGAACCATCATACCTTTTTCTTTTCTTTTTTCTTTTCTTTTTTTTTTTGTGTGGAGAAGAAGGTGGCTTGTGTCTTTTAATTTAAATGGAAAAACTCATCAATTTGAGCAAAAGTCTTGCGTCAACTTGCAGATTCGGTTGATTTTTATAGTCCTTTTTATCCTCTTTATCATCAATGATTTGTGCCTCTAACTTAAACAGATCAACCAATATTGACCCATTCCTTCGCTTTTAATGCAAAGTTACTTTGAGTTCACACATGTTTAAAGTCAAAGTCAAAGAACTAATAAAGAGTCTTCATTTCCCATTGACAATACTTTTCAATGGAACTTGACATAACAATGTGTAAAGGTTTCACTTGTTTTCTCTGTTGAATTTTTTTCCAAATTAACATAACTTAACAAAGTCTAATTGTGACGACCATTCCTGTAAGAAAATTGTCAATTGAATTTTTCTCTTTCCACCCCTGGTTTTGTAACCAATGGATGTATTTTTTTTAGTTTTTTTAAAGCAAAATCTATATATACATTTTTGCAACACTTTATGAAATAAATCCTCAAGTTGCAACTTATTTACAAAAAATGTCATTGGCATTAATTATTATCAATTAATTAAGATTCTTAATTACTAGCATTTCTTTATCTAATATATTTCCATCAATTCTAATTACTTAAGAAAAGGAGAAATCTTAGGACATTATTAATATTATACTTTATTGAAAGATAAATATTATAGTTATTTAAAGTTTATTAAACGTTTAGAATATTTAACGGAAAAAATGTTTAGAATATATATAATATGTGAAATCTATAAAAATTAAATAATCATTCGAAAGAAAACTCTAAATTGATTTGAATTATAAATGTTTTAATAAAAGTATTATTCAAACAAAAAATAATGTTTAATTTCACCGAACAGGATTAGATGGTATGACGGATTTATAATATTATAATATATGAAATTTACAACAATTAAATAACCATTTGAAAGAAAACTTTTAAATTGATATGAATTATATATCTTTTAAATTAAAGTATTATTAAAACAAAAATAATAAAATAATGTTTAATTTCACTGAACGGGGTTAGATGGTAGGACGGGTTTGGGTCGATAGTAATACGAGACGGTATACCACGGTGAAATCCATTAGATATGTTTAATTTCACTGAACGGTATTAGATGGTAGGACAGGTTTGGGTCGATAGTAATACGAGACTGTATACTACGGGTGAAATCCTAGATATAACAATCAAAATACAATTATACTATCTTAAACACTAAACAAAACAAACAATTTTAACAAAATAAATATAATTAAAAATTAAATTATATAATCTAGATTTTAACTTAATGAACTGTATGTTATTGTTTCTATATTTTTAAACAGTAAAAATTAAACATAGTAATTGTACACTAAAAATATATAGATATAAGAATTGTACATTTAAAAAATACAAAACATTAAATCATATATATTTTTAATCTACTAAACAAATTAAATTTTTATTTTTTTAAAAAATATAGTCCTGCGGTGTACCGCGGGTTATAATCTAGTTTTAAAATAATACCGAAACAAAAAATAATAATATGTTACACATGCATACATACAGCTATGTTTCTCCATTAATTTATGATAACAAGGACTCATCGAGTAAAATATATGTATCCTGTTGCAACTGTTTAATATTTTTGACAATGAAGTTAGATTTAATCTATAAGAAAAAAAAAACAAAAACTAAGTTGAAAAATTTAACTTCATATTTTGATGATAATTTGTAAACTTAATTGCAATGACCTAGGAATGGATTACATAATTAAGATGTCCTTGATATTTTATGGAGACAAGAATAACTTGTAAGCTTAAGCCATCTCAGCATCTTAGGCCAATTGGCTCCCAAACACTCACGCATGTTCAATATAGAGTAACAATGCTTTAACATAGAGAAACTTGACTCATATCACAAATTTTGTTTATTACTTAACCGTGAATCAATGGTTAAGCACTTAATTGGAATTGAACTAACGGCTAAGTGGATAGAAATTCAGTTTGAAAAGCTATTAAAGTCAGTTATTGTTTATTTGGAATCATGGGTTTACAAATCAAAATGGCAATAAGTGGAGAGATCTACGAATCTTATATATTAGACAAGAATTATCCCATCTATCGATGTGAGATATTTTGGATTCTAATACGATTCCTCGAAATGTGGGTCGGAAACAGCTCAACGGGAACAACTCAAACCCATCATCTCAGAAATACCACAACAAGACGGACCATTTATACACGCCACATAAATGGGAGATCGTTTTTGTGGGAACGCTTATGATACCATATTAGGAATCATGGGCCTTTAACTCAAAATCAATTGGTAATGAGTGAAAAGGCACGTAAACCTTATTTATTTGCCAAACATTATATCTTCTATCAATGTGGGATATTTTGGATTCTAATATACGTAGTTTATTATAGAGTAGAAAACAGAGTATAAAGGCTACATATAGCCGTACTCTCGATCATAAGACCCAAGATTTGTGGAGCTATTGATCACTCTTTACACTTCATATAACGACTTGCTAGATTCCATACTGGCTCAAACGTAGGATCAATCACATCGACTGATCTGAACTCGTAATTATATCTTGTGCTCTTTTGGTTTTGCATCACTCTTTTTCCATTCTGCTTCTTGTATCGATAAGTTCTTGTGATCCGATCTTTTTCTCTTGATTGAACCAGTCAAATCTTGTTTGTGCAAGTGCGACGCCTTTATCGCTCCAGAAAGGTCATATCAGTGAACTGAATATGAAATCGAGTTGTAAACAATGTCTTTGTTAGACAAGTGTAGGACAGCTCTAAGCTTGGTGATGTACCTCAAACACTCTAAGAATGCATGAACATTATTGGTGATATCGCCACTAAAAACAGTGCCTAAATCCTTAAATAGATAAGAACTCTTCTTATAAGATGGATAGACTCATAAAAGACCATAGAAACGTTTCGTCGCTCCAGTCCAAAAGACTGTTTAATATCAAGAGAATAATATATCTCGAATGAAGTGCAAGGAAGCTTTACCGTGACGAGTTGCCTTATACTATATCTTGTATTAATTTACCTTGGGATTCACATATTTTTGTTATTGAATTTAATACTTTGATTTATAAAAAAGAGATTAAGACTCATAGCTAAAAATGATGTTATTCTTGTATCAAAACACTTTAAGGATTGAACAAGATTGTGTATATAAAAGACTCTTTCTTTTATTGCTTGGAAACTAACTCAAAACCAAGATACAATCTTAACCCTAAAAACTCACACACATAAGGAATACCACATACATTGGCATCTCTTATATAGACAACACATTAACCCTAATCCTAACCGACTTTAAGGACTAGTATTAGATAACTCCTAATACTATTGGTTAACTTCAAATCTTCATATCTTTAAAAACCGACTTCCTTAATGACTTATTACTCAAGTCATCTCTTCAAGCTTATCAACAATCTCCCTCTTAAGCTTGAACTCAAACTTTGCTATATCATGAACACCAACAAGTTCCCGCATTTCTTTAAACTTGATTCTGCCAAGAGCTTTGGTGAGTATATCTGCCTTCTGTTCTTCTCCAGGAATGTGCTCTACCTCAACCAATTCATTTTGAACACATTCACGAATAAAGTGATACTTCTTGTGTATATGTTTACTCCGACCATGGAAAACAGGATTCTTCGTGAGAGCTATAGCTGATTTGTTATCAATGAGAATCAGAACCCTTTTACATGGTCTCTCAGTAACCTCCTGAAGAAGCTCTTGAAGCCAAACAGCCTGTTTAGCAGCTTCTGTAGCAGCCATGAACTCAGCCTCACATGATGAAAGAGCCATTGTCTCTTGCTTTTGGGAACACCATGTGATCGGACAGTTATTGAGATAAAAGATATGACCTGTTGTACTTCTTCCATCATCTTCATCAACATTGTGACTACTGTCACTAAATCCTATCAACTCTGTCTTGTTCCTGCGGCCAAAACAGAGGCCATATGATCGAGTACCTTGCAAATATCTGAGTATCTGCTTCAAAGCTGCTCCATGAGACTCTTTTGGCTCATGCATATACCTGCTCAAGACTCCAACACAGTATGAGAGATCCGGCCTAGTATGAAGCAGATACCTGAGACATCCAATATTCCTTCTATACACCTTTTCATCTATGTTCTTCTCTGTCTGAGCTTTACTTAATTTCAAATTTGCACACATTGGGATATGTACTGCATTGCAATCTCCAAAGCCAGTTTCTTCAAGAATTTTATTTGCATATCTTTCTTGACATAGCTTGATACCATCCTTGCTTTGAATTACTTCAATTCCTAAATAGTAAGTAAGCTTGCCAAGATCACTCATCTCAAATTTCTCTGCCATACCTTTCTTGAAATTAATGATCATGTTCAAACTAGAACCAGTAACCAGTAGATGATCAACATATACTGCCACAACAAGAAGATTTTCATTATCCCTTTTTTGATATAGTGAAGGTTCCTTAGAACATTTCACAAACTGTAGTTCCATAAGTATTTGATTCAGCTTGTTGTTCCATGCCCTTGGGGCTTGTTTCAGCCCATAAAGAGCTTTATGCAGCTTATATACTTTGTTCTTTGCTCCCTCTGTAACATAACCTTCAGGCTGACACACATATACTTCTTCTTTTAATTCTCCATGTAGAAATGCCGTTTTCATGTCAAGGTGATGTACTTCCCACCCATTAGATGCAGCAAGAGCAATAATGAGACGTACTGTTTCTATACGAGCTACTGGAGCAAAAACCTCATCAAAATCTATGCCATGTCTCTGTACATATCCTTTAGCTACTAATCTGGCTTTGTACTTGTTAATGCTTCCATCAGAGTTCCTCTTGATTTTGAACACCCATTTGAGCCCGATTGGCTTTATTCTAGCAGGGAGATCTACTAGATCCCAAGTTTTATTTTTTGTTATTGAAGAAATTTCTTCATCACACGCTTCCCTCCATTCTTTTCCTTCTTTTGCTTCACTGTAATCCCATGGTTCCTCATTTATGGCAAGAAGGAGTCGTTCACATTCAAGTTCTGCTAAAAGAACATAGTCATTCAGATACTTTGGTTTAGTAGTTTCTCTTTCTGATCTTCTTAGTTTAGGCTGTGGTTGTTCTAGTCCTTCTTCAGAACTTATGTCATGAGTATCAGTATCAATATTTTCAACATTTTCTTCACCAGATTCCTCATCTCTGTCACTGTCATTATCTCTTTCAATGTTTTATGTCTTAGTGTAGACATTTACTTCTCTTATACCGTTATTTCCAAATTCTCCAAATACCAAACTGAACATCCCTGGACTATTATTAGTTTCATTCTCTGAGCTATTCCATTTCCAGCCTTTACTTTCATCAAACACTACATCTCTGTTTACCACAATTCTCCTCTTTGTAGGATCTAATAGTCTATAAGCCTTTGATCCTGGTTCAGTTCCTAGGTTAACTAGCATTCTTGAGCGATCATCTAGCTTCCTTAAATGGGTAGCTTCTGTTTTAGCATACCCAATACAGCCAAAAACCCTCAAATGTTCTATGTTTGGCCTTTTTTCCGAGAAGGCTTCATATGGTGTCTGATTTAACAAAGTTCGTGTTGACACTCTATTTATGAGATATGTGGCATGCCTTACTGCTTCTCCCCATAAGTAGTTTGGTACACTCATGTGTTTTAAGAGACTTCTTGTCATTCCCATTAATGTTCTGTTTCTTCTTTCAACTACCCCATTTTGCTGTGGAGAATAAGGTGCTGTTAGGTGTCTCTTGATCCCTGTAGTATCACAGAATGTTTGAAATTCTTGGGACACAAACTCTCCCCCTCTGTCTGTTCTGAGTGTCTTGATCGTGGTACCTATTTCCTTTTCAATGCTGGTTTTGAAGATTTTGAACTTCTGAAACGCTTCATTCTTTTCTTTTAGAAGAATTGACCACATATACCTTGAATAGTCATCAATTAGAAGAAAAACATACTTGTTGTGTGCTGCAGTTGGAGGTGTAATAGGACCACATAGATCCCCATGTATGAGCTCAAGTTTACTAGAAGCTCTGAACACTGTTGCTTGAGGAAAAGATTTCCTGGCTTGTTTTCCAAGTAGACATGAGCCACATACTTCTTTTTCAATTTCAAATTATGGGAGACCAATGACTAATTCTTTCTGCATCATGCTCTTCAATGCATCTGTTCCGATATGTCCTAGTCTTGCGTGCCATATTCTTGATTCATTTGATATCACAAGTTGCAGACATTTTGGACTTTCAACTTTAAGACTTACTTTGTAAAGTCTGTTTCTTGATCTTGTTGCCTTTACTAGCAACTTACCTTCTCTGTCATACAAAGTTAGGTAATCTTGTTTCATTCTAACATCACATCCAGCTTCAGTAGCCTGTCCTAGACTCACAATGTTACTTTTTAACTCAGGTATGTAATAGACATCAGGTAATGATCTTCTTTCTCCAGTTTTGGTTATAAATGTGATCAGACCTTTTCCTTTTATGTCAATACGGGAGTCGTCTCCGAATCTCACCTTTCCTGTGATTGTTTGATCTAGGCTAGAGAAGTAGTCTAGATGTCCTGTCATATGATTACTTGCCCCATTATCTAGGTACCACATGTTTTCCACATTTAAACTTGTCTCAAAGTTGCTTGGTAGTACGTTCTTTTCATTGAGAAACACTACTTCATGCATCATTAGTGCATCTGCTTGTTGAGTATCATCACTCTTATTTTCACTTTTATTTTCTTGTGCCTCTTGTAGCTTTAGCAATCTAGCCGGACAGTCTGATGCGTAATGACCTAGTTTATCACATCGGTAGCAAGTGATCTTGCTTGTATCTCTGTATCCTCCATTACCCTGTGGGTTACTAAAACGTCCTCGTCCTCTTCCTCTTCCATAAGAACGTCCACCATTACCTCTTCCTCTGTTTGCAAACCAAGTTTGCTGAGTGTTTTGATTCTCAGAACTAGCATACATTAGCTTGCTCTGATCATCTTGATTACCTTCATCATCACAGATTCTTTCTTCATAAGCTTTTAATCTTCCAACTATATCTTCAAAGCTTGTTGCATTAAGATCAAGAACTTGTTCAAGTGCGGCAATGATATGTATGTACTTCTTTCTAGGTAAGCTGTTGAGAAACTTTTTGACAAGTTTTGGTTCTTCAAAATTGTTTCCAAGATCTGCTGCTTTTGTAGATAATTCAGACAATTTTCCCGCAAAATCATCAATCTTGTCAGTCTTCTTCATCTTTATTCTCTCAAATTCTCCCATAAGAGTTTGTAGTCTTGCATCTTTGACCCTATCAGCTCCTAGATTCCTAGACTTAATTGCATCCCATATTTTCTTAGCTGTATTCAGCTTCCCAACTTGAAGTGTTAATGCTTCGGGAATAGATTGAAGAAGAAGGGCACTGGCCATGTTGTTCTTGTCAACGTCCTCTGATCCGGGTTCAATAGCATCCCAGACTTTATGAACCTTTAGAGCCACCGTCATACGTATAGTTTGTTGTGGTTAGCATTGGACATTTAATAGAAGAAGAGCCTCCTTCTTCTTTGTTGTTAACCGCGGGAATCAAGTCTCCCATGTTTCCTTATAGATCACCTTCTTGTGATCGTTACTCTGTTTTCTCTTGATCAAAGCTCTGATACCAATTCTTGTATCAAATCTTGTATCAAAACACTTTAAGGATTGAACAGGATTGTGTATATAAAAGACTCTTTCTTTTATTGCTTGGAAACTAACTCAAAACCAAGATACAATCTTAACCCTAAAAACTCACACACATAAGGAATACCACATACATTGGCATCTCTTATATAGACAACACATTAACCCTAATCCTAACCGACTTTAAGGACTAGTATTAGATAACTCCTAATACTATTGGTTAACTTCAAATCTTCATATCTTTAAAAACCGACTTCCTTAATGACTTATTACTCAAGTCATCTCTTCAAGCTTATCAACAGTTATATATATAGAAACATTCTAAAGTTCAAATAACTTGCTCTGATGAGCAATGATTAATACAAGAGATTAATAAGAGTTTGAGGGATCAAGAAGCCTAATCGTCAAGCCAATCCACGGTGAAGCATTTTTTGGCGACTTCAATGCAAAGTTCCGGAACAATCTTCTTGACCTTTTCCCACATAGACGAAGTCTCCTCATCGCAAACAACATGGCGTAGAGACACGAGGGCAGCTACAGAACTTGGTAAACCCAATAAACTGCATTCTCTCATGTCAATTTTCTCAAGTTTCCCTAGCTTTCCAAACTTTTCAGGAAGATAAATCAGGCTGACACACTGTGAAATATCAACGTACTTTAGACATGGCAGCTCACAAATTTCGACCGGGAGGGATATCAGCTCGGGGCAAGCATATAACCTTAGACGTTCAAGAGACTGTAGATTACTCAGATTCTTGGGCAGTTCAAGAATTCTTGGACAGTTGGTTATGCTGAGAGAGTTGAGAGAGGTTATCCCAAATATGGAGTTTAGTTCCACAAGATCATCACAATGATCGATAGTGAGATCAGACAAGCTTGGAAATATTTGCGAGATGTCGAATGACGTCTGATCAAAGCTATTGTTGACCTTACAAAAGATTAGATGCATCTTTTGCAGTTTATTCAGTGGAATGGTGCTGCTGGTAAATTTAGGGACATGTATCCTCTCGAGCCAGAGACTCCTTAATTTGGCCAAATTGGCAACGATGGAGAAGCCATGTAGACGCGCAGGAGACATTCCATTGTTGATAATCACAAGCACCCTGAGTCTACTCATCTTACCAATAAATGGTGGCAAGACGTAGTTGTCCGAAGAGAAGTTCAGTATTAAAACTTCTGCCTTAGGAAGGTCCATATCAAACCAATCCATTTCATCCATTTCCCCTAAAGACACAAAAATCCATCAAACCTTTGAAGACTCTAGTCACTAACCAAATTCATTTAAAATTAAAGAATTCTTGCCTGTATGAAGGGAGACTATCTTGGCATCAAATGGCTCATCGTTATTCTTTTCCCATTCTCTTGGAAGCATTGGCTCTCTTTTCGGCATTAATAACCGCTCTCTCCTATTTACGTCCACACGATTGGACATATGAAGGGCTAGGTCTCTGAGAACATCGTGTTGCGTCACAAATACATCATAGTAGCCAATGTGCACATCGCCAAACCTGCAAAATTATGATATGGTAAATCCATTTGAAACGCGGACAATGGCTACAAGAGACAAAATCATAAAAGAGCGAATACCTTGGATTTTTCACTATAGTCAGGAGATTCTTGTCAGCTAAACGAAGAACAAAGGAAAACGCAGTTTCTTCGTCAATATCATGCCTCTCAACCCACACGTTGGTGAGAACATAAAGAGGGATCTTCTTGTTGATGTGTTGTGTTTTTATCGGTTTTGAGTCTTTGTTTTAAGTGTCGTTTTGAGTCATTTGTCGTGTCTAGTCCGTATTCTGCGTCTTTTTGGTCGTGTCTTGAGTCTTTTGCAGGTTTTAAGTACTTATGGCGGTTTCGGATGGTTTGGAGCTTGTTCGGGTCAAAGACGGGTGAGAAAAGCCGAAGAGAAGACCAGAGACGGTTGGACCGATCGATCCAGGAGAGGACCGATCGGTCTGAAGCTCGACGGTGGACCAGAGCCGGTTGGACCGATCGGTCCTCCACTAGACCGATCGGTCTGGAGACTCGACGGCGGGACAGAGTGAGTTGGACCGATCGGTCCACACCTAGACCGATCGGTCCGGAGCTTCGACGGAGAGCAGACTTGGTTGGACCGATCGGTCCTCCTCTGGACCGATCGGTCTGATTTCCTGACGCCCGGTTTTGGTTTTCCTTAACCGGATTTATCTTCTATTTTCTGTACTTGGGTATAAAAACCCCAGAGACCTAATTTTCTTTTCACGTTTTTTTTCTGCAATTTTTCTGAGAGCTCTTTTGTAAGCTACTCCCCTTTGGATTAGAGATTCATTCCTTCTTGACAATTTGGAGAAGATTTCTAAACCTTTATCTCATTTATTCAATTCAACTATGTTTTCTTCTTTATCTATTTGCGTTGTTTTCATTGCTATGTGTGAGTAGTTCTCCAATTGGGTTTTAGGGTTCTAATTAGGAGATTCAATGGATTAATGGATTAACTGTATTAGGAATTCTTATTCTCTAGGTTCTTTGATTCACATGTTCTTAATGCTAGAATAGGATTGATCACCCTGTTGTAGATTCTAGGTTTTTCTATGCATCAAAAGTGTTCGATAGAATGCCTGAAAGAATGTGAATTGAGCAATGTATGCTTAGCCAACGAAAGTTGACGTTAGGACGCATTGTGAACTTAATGAACCTGTTTGATAATGCGAATTTGACTAGGAAATTGCATGCGAAAGTTTAGTAATTGAATAGTCAAATTTAGTGATTAATGTCTTGAAAGAGAATTAGTCTAGTTGTGTTCATGTTCGAGAACGGTTCGTAATTATTGAATTCCTTGTTTCATGTTTCCATTGTTTATTGATCTCTGAAATACCCTAATGCCCAATGCCTTTTAATCTTGAAGTTAAATCGTTTTATTTATTAGCATTTTTATTTTACAATCTGAAAACCAAACAAACAACCTTTCCGCTTTAGCTAAGAACGAGTCTCGGAAATCCTTAGAGTATCTTTGGTCCTTGTGGATCGACCTCGAATATACTACCTAACGGTTAAGTGTATTGAGTTAATTACTCGAGCAATCAAGTTGGCGCCGTCAGTCCAAGCAATCTGACGGGTTTCGTTTGATTTACAGAGCAGGTCAGACCGATCGATCCTCCTTCAGACCGATCGGTCCTTGAGACGCACAAACGACCAGAGCGGGTTCGACCGATCGATCCTCCGTCGGACCGATCGGTCCAGGTTGGTTTGATTTTTTTCCCTTTTTTTAAAAAAAAAAAAAAAAAAAAAAAAAAAAAAAAAACGAGTTTTAAAAAGAGAACACGTTTTTTTTTTTTCTTCTTCTTCGTTGAAGATGAGCTAAAACCCTAAACTCCATTGATTCATAACTTTCTTGTTTCTTCACCGATTTTGTTGAATTTGGACTCTATTCCACTTAGTTTTTTCCACTCTTTCCGTTTCTCCACTTAGTTTCCAAGATCTGCAAAGGTAAGAACTCGAAATTCCATGTTTTTGGTCCGTTTTTATGGGTAAATTTCACCAATATTCTTCAACTTTGAACCTTGTGTTTTAAATGATGAATAGATGTTTGGAACTGTTCTATTATGCTTGGGTAGACTCGCTTTCACGTTTAATTGCTGGATTATGTGTGAAATTGAGATTTCTATTTTTCACCCTTTGATAAAAACGGCCATGAAAGAAAAGATATGAGGAAAAACGGAATTGGGGGTATTCTATGGAATCACGATGTGCCTTTGAGCTTAATTGATTGCTGGATTATGTATGCAAGTGAGATGTTTCTTTTGATCTTAATTGAAAGCTTGAATTGTGGTTGAAGTATATGTTTTTCTCTTTGTTCCAGGAGATGGTAAAGAAACAAGCTACTACTAAGGCCGCACCCACTGTTAATCCGCCATCAACAAGAGCCTTTAACAAGAGGAAACATGTCTACAATAACAAGGACACGCGAGCGGAAAACCCACTCTTGCGACCAATCACGGGAAAATGGGATGCTCATGATACACGATTCTTAGAGGACATGGAGACAGTTGACATTCAACCAGCACGGATGAGTTGCGAGTCAACATTGAAGGATCTTGGTTTGTACGAAGATGCGTCCGCGATGTTTGAAAAAATGGGCTTTGGGAATATGTGGCAGCTCCGTCATTATACTTACCCGGATTTGGTGAAAGAATTCCTTGCTACTTGTCGTGTCACTTACAAGAATCCCAAAGCCCGAGTTGCAAGTGAAGGTGTCTTGACCTTTTTCCTTGAGAAGAAGCACCGCAAGATGACTATCAATGAGCTTTGCGATGTCTATGGGTTCCCAAAAGGTGAGGATACACAGTTCGACTATTGCGATATAGCGGATGACTTTTGGAACTTGATCGGTTCAGGAGATTATGTCTCCAGAGAAGCTAAAATCACAATGCTGAGGAACCCGGTTTTACGGGTTGTGGTTAAGATCATTAGCAACTCCTTGTTCTTCAAGGCAGAGTCTGGTTCGATTCGCGATGATGAGATGTGGCTGCTCTACTTTGGTGTTAAGCATCTTTTTGATGAGTACAGTGATAGGCCTGGACCGACTATCAACTTAGGAGCCCTCTTTGTTGACCTGCTTGTCAAACTGAAAGTTTCAGCACCTGCGTCTACAAAGAAGAAGTTGTGTATCGGCACCGTCCTCACTCCCATTTTCTGCCACTTCAACATCAACCTTAGCAAGACCAAGAGACTCGAGGACACACCAACAGTGAATGCATCATACTTAACCAGCACTCAGATTCTTAGGCAAGGAGATGTGTACAGGTTCTGTGGTCGTGACGGTGTTACATACTTCTGCAAGCTACCCAACACGGATATCACTTCACTCAGCAGTAAGGCGAACTTGGAGTTTTTGCCAGCACCGAGACATCTCATTCCCAACCCCTCGGGCGCCACCAAGCGTCCTCGCATTCGTACAGCTTCCACGACCCAGCCACGGGCTTCCACGACCCAGCCACGACTTGTGGACACACCCGTCGATGACGCAGTTCACCCGGACCAGCAGGACCCGCCTCCCGGTCCAACTCTGCGGTCACAGCCATTCCAGCTACTGCCTCCTGACGATGACAGCAATCGTCTCCCACCTGTGCCCGCCGCTAATGATACTTCCCAGCAACTACAGTGGGTGATTGAGTCTCTGCAGACTAACAACACCATGATGCGCAAGATGTGGGGTGCCATCTCTAAGATTAGACCTTGCGCATGTGTTAGCAGAAGTAGTTCTGCGGACGGGGATAACTCCGATGACGAAGGTAGTGCTGATGACGGAGCTCGGGAAAACCGGTCTAAGGCAGCTGCAGATCGAGATGCATCCGACGATGGAGACAATGCTGAGCCTAGTGGCGCTCCGAGCACCAGCGGGCATGCTCCCCACAGCGACTGAGTATCACTTCTTTTTCCCTTGTATATACCATTTCTATTTATTTCCCTTGATTTTTATTTCTCTTGTGTCGGTGGCACCTTTCCTTTGAACTGTTATCACACCGGGTCGGTGTGAAGCAAGTCGGGGGGAGGCTGTCACTAGTCTACTAATCTAGTTTGCCTTTTTGATGTTTCTTTGAGTCATTTTGATGTTTTTCTTTTGAGTCATCTAGTCTGTTTTATCGAGTCAAATCGTGTCTTTTATTGAGTCAAAATGTTGTCTGAGAACTATGATCTTTTCTTAGGGAATTGCACCATGTTTGATTTAATTGCCTTGGGACCATTTTAGCTTTACTCGCTGATAACTTGGAAGTTCAGGAAAATCCATCACTTGATCACTCTATAGTAGTCCCTATCTCTTTGAAATTCGGATGAATTGAGCTTTATCTTATATACTTGAACTTAATCTGGACTTAATTTATCTCACTTAGGGGCTTGAGAATCATGTAATGGATCATACATTCAGAGTTTTGTTCGCATTTTTATACCACTCTTTGCTAACTCTGAATGGCTAGACTCATTTTTAGTCTAGTACCGCACCTGTTCCCCCACCCATTGTTTGAAACCTCATGCATTCTTATATGATCATCATGATATGCATCCATGTGCGAAAACTACGGAGTATACGGACCGACATAGCTTTCCTTTTGTTAGGATAGTGAGTTGTAGTTTACTGGTTGTCGATATGTGATGAGATTGAGCCATTGTGGTTTAGAGGTTATATTCATGGGTATATGCTGCTGTTTGCGATTGTTCTTGATGCAGATTTTTGTGAGACACCGGTTCCACTCCCCCGCTTTCAAAAAAAAAAAAAAAAAAAAAAAAAAAAAAAAAAAAAAAAAAAACGAAAATAAAAAGAAAGAACGGGAAAGGAGAGTGATTGGAACCGGAAATGTCTAGTTATTTTTGGTTATATTGTTAAGCATCAGGGGAATTCATTGATTTGTTTGGGATAGTGTGTTGGTTGATTTGATCCGAGCTTAAGGGAAGCTATGTACCTCCTAGTTGGTCTGTGTCTCACTGTGATTTCGCATAATGACATGCATCCGTTTATACTGTTTGAGAACCCGAAACACTTTTAGCCACCAAATATTAGCCTTCTCACCAAGCCCATAACGTGTTCGATACCCCCTTTGTGAGAGTACACGCCTCTGCTAATGAATGTTAAAAGGTTAAGTTGTTTGATTCTGAAAGTTCTTTTAGATCTCGGGACTTAATTTTGTTGCTACGGTTATGGCGAAGTACAGTCTAGTACGGTTTGATGAGTTTTGTGATAGTGGTTTGCAGGCAATTGATAAGAGTATGATCCCGAAGAAAATGTGAGTTCTCATGTTTTCAAACCTCTTTTCTTGATAAAGATTTTTGTTTTCCTTGAGGACAAGCAAAGATCTAAGTCGGGGGGAGTTGATGTGTTGTGTTTTTATCGGTTTTGAGTCTTTGTTTTAAGTGTCGTTTTGAGTCATTTGTCGTGTCTAGTCCGTATTCTGCGTCTTTTTGGTCGTGTCTTGAGTCTTTTGCAGGTTTTAAGTACTTATGGCGGTTTCGGATGGTTTGGAGCTTGTTCGGGTCAAAGACGGGTGAGAAAAGCCGAAGAGAAGACCAGAGACGGTTGGACCGATCGATCCAGGAGAGGACCGATCGGTCTGAAGCTCGACGGTGGACCAGAGCCGGTTGGACCGATCGGTCCTCCACTAGACCGATCGGTCTGGAGACTCGACGGCGGGACAGAGTGAGTTGGACCGATCGGTCCACACCTAGACCGATCGGTCCGGAGCTTCGACGGAGAGCAGACTTGGTTGGACCGATCGGTCCTCCTCTGGACCGATCGGTCTGATTTCCTGACGCCCGGTTTTGGTTTTCCTTAACCGGATTTATCTTCTATTTTCTGTACTTGGGTATAAAAACCCCAGAGACCTAATTTTCTTTTCACGTTTTTTTTCTGCAATTTTTCTGAGAGCTCTTTTGTAAGCTACTCCCCTTTGGATTAGAGATTCATTCCTTCTTGACAATTTGGAGAAGATTTCTAAACCTTTATCTCATTTATTCAATTCAACTATGTTTTCTTCTTTATCTATTTGCGTTGTTTTCATTGCTATGTGTGAGTAGTTCTCCAATTGGGTTTTAGGGTTCTAATTAGGAGATTCAATGGATTAATGGATTAACTGTATTAGGAATTCTTATTCTCTAGGTTCTTTGATTCACATGTTCTTAATGCTAGAATAGGATTGATCACCCTGTTGTAGATTCTAGGTTTTTCTATGCATCAAAAGTGTTCGATAGAATGCCTGAAAGAATGTGAATTGAGCAATGTATGCTTAGCCAACGAAAGTTGACGTTAGGACGCATTGTGAACTTAATGAACCTGTTTGATAATGCGAATTTGACTAGGAAATTGCATGCGAAAGTTTAGTAATTGAATAGTCAAATTTAGTGATTAATGTCTTGAAAGAGAATTAGTCTAGTTGTGTTCATGTTCGAGAACGGTTCGTAATTATTGAATTCCTTGTTTCATGTTTCCATTGTTTATTGATCTCTGAAATACCCTAATGCCCAATGCCTTTTAATCTTGAAGTTAAATCGTTTTATTTATTAGCATTTTTATTTTACAATCTGAAAACCAAACAAACAACCTTTCCGCTTTAGCTAAGAACGAGTCTCGGAAATCCTTAGAGTATCTTTGGTCCTTGTGGATCGACCTCGAATATACTACCTAACGGTTAAGTGTATTGAGTTAATTACTCGAGCAATCACTTGTCTTCAGGAAAAGCACCCATATCCAAGAAACACTCTCTGAGTTTCGGCTCGAGGTTTTCTAGACTTTCTTCCATATGAGAAAACACTCTGCTCTCATGAGTTTCATCAGCAGCTTCTCCTCTTAATAACCTATTCACTACGCCTTCCCAATATCTTTCAGGTTTGTTTTTTAACGAAGCACCGAGAACTTTCAAAGATAAAGGTAAACCTTTACACTCATCAACAACCTACCAAACAGAGTAACAATTTTAGTATTTGGAAGCAAGTGTATTTTTTAGTTACAGATTCAAAAAAAAACTAAAGCATTACCTGCTTCACCAAGTTTTTGTTGAATGGAGAAGGCGGGGACTTATGATCGAAAGCATAGAGACACAAGAGGGACATTGCTTCATCTTCCTTTAATAATTCCACATTATAGGTGGTTCTAGGATCTGCAAGCTTGGACCGTGAGACAACTAAAGTTGTGCTTCCACGAATTTTAGACAACAGCTTGTCCAAGGATTCCCTTGTCCAAACATCATCAAGGATCACTAGCTTCCGTTGTTGAACTCCATCATTAAGAAATTCTCGTATACAAAACTCCAGACTCTCAAAATTCGGAGACCGTGACACAATCAAAAACAAAACCTTATTCTTAAAGAGCCCTGCACAAAATAAATATTGATCAAGATTCATAATCATCATACAACAATAGCAAACTCAATGAAACTTTACAAACCTCGAACATCAACGTCTCTTGAAAGCTCTTTTGCAAGAGTGGTTTTCCCGGAACCGCTCATTCCAGAGATCCCAAACAAATATGTATCCGTAAACTTAAACATCATCTCCTTCACTTTTCTCTTCCCCAAATCCAGTCCTACCATCTGAATCCATGGATTGCTTACCCTCTCAACCTCCATCACAGTCTCCGGAAACGACAAAGAATCATTCCGCTCACTCAACAACCTATCCATATTCCTCTCAATCCGGTCACCATTAACCCGTAGATGACATACCTCAGCAAGAACAAAGAGCAGAATTTGGCTGTTGAGGAAACGAGATATGTTTTTTTCAAGATCCTTCATCTTGTTGGCGTGGTAGACGTGTTTAAGGTTCCACCTACGGCATCTTAAAACCTTTTCACATAGCTTTCTTGCTTTCTCCAAGATCTCAAAGAATCCTCGCAATTGAGTTTGGCGATGGTTACTCAGCTCCACGCCACTGTATTGAATCTCCTTGATCGTTGGTTGAACGTCTCTGATCATCGTGATCAGTCGTTCAGCGATTCCTTTGCAACTGTAGACTGTGTTAGCTACTAGAACGAGCAGCTTTAAGAGTTGCGTCGTGATGTCGCCGGCGAAAAGATCTATGAACGAAGCCATCGAGACTGATCTTGGAGTGTAAGAGAGAAAAAAGAAAGTGAGATGAGTGAGTGGTAATAAGGGTGGATAGGTTTTTTAAAGTAGAAAATAGCAATGAAGACGAAGTTTCTTAGCAACTTCCAATAACATAGCTTACGTTTTGTCGTTTAGTGTTTTAAAGTTTTGTTTAATAAATTCTACGGTAACATATGTAAGCTTTGTAATAGATTTAAGAGATGAGTTCAAATATGGATCTTATGGTTACGTATCAGTTTTTCACTTATTATCAAACAGATCGATTTAGTAGGGTTTTTCGAATTCGGTTGTCTAGACAAACTCTAAATTACGATATTCCCTAATAGCTAAATCCTATATGGATTAATCTCTTATCCTTTTTTTTTGGTCACTATCTCTATCTAATTCAACTAATTGGGAAAGAAAAACGATCCCATATGCAACCTTGTTTATAATTTTCTTTTCTTATGTCTTTTTTTTTTCTTTTCTTTTTTTTTTCTTTTTTTTATCTTATGTTTATTTGGTGTTGATATGTGTATAATAAACGGGAAAAATGTCGAAAAATGCACCAACTTTTAAATTTGGGACGATTAAAACATGAACTCTCAAAATGTCACTTTATTCACAAAGTTTCTATTGACTTTCCTATAAATAGCTAAGTTTTCGTTGACCTGGCCAAATTAGGCATCGCGTTAAGTCCCCGTTAACTTGCCTTTTACAGTCAACGTTTAACCAAAACGACGACGTTTTTCTAAAACAAAAACGTCGTCGTTTTTCTAAAACAGTTTTAGTGAGAGAAGAATGTCAAAACCCCCAAATCGATTTCATTCCCAAATCGATCCCTAACCCTAGAAAAAAAAAACACAAATTCTCTCGTCATCTTGCTTATTGATCCCGATAGTGAAGACGCGTGAAGGAAATTAGAATTCTCGTCGGTCGCGGAGGCTGCTGGCTTTGGTAGAGGAAGAAGGCAGAGCAAACGATCGAGAACCTGAGACGATTGAGATCCCAGAAGAATCAGAGACAATTCAAAACCCATCGGAGAGTGAGGAACTATCGATACCATCGGAGATTGAAGCGGCATCGATACCATCAAAGAAGAGCCCAGCAGAAGCAGAGACAATTCAGTCTCTGAAGAAAACCTCATCGTTTTAGTTAAACGGTGACTGTAAACGGCAAGTTAACATCGTCAGCATCGTTCTAACAGGGACTTAACGCGATGCCTAATTTGGCCAGGTCAACAAAAATTTAGCTATTTATAGGAAAGTCAACAAAAACTTTGTGATTAAAGTGACATTTTGAGAGTTCATGCTTTAATCGTTCCAAATTTGAAAGTTGACGCATTTTTTGACATTTTTCCCTATAATAAACTATAAAGTGACTCGAATTTTTTCAATGTTTACTTGTAGCTCTTTTCTTTTTTCCTTTTGACGTCGATTTGTAACATGATCTAATCATCAAAGTTTACTTTTACTTTTTTACGCGTTTTGATTAATATTTTATATATTTCTTCAAATTACTTAATGTTATACTGTATTATACACTAGTGTTGGTCGTCCAATGGGGTTACCAGAACCGCGCAGATGGGAAGCCGCATGTGTACTATACGGTGGCTGGAGAAGGCATGATGGTTCAACCGGTTAGTGATATGACTGATCTCAGAATCGGGCGTGATGGGAAAGTGGGTTAACATGTCTGCACCAAAAGTTTCACAAAGTTTAGATTTCGGTGTGAGTGAGATTGAGGTAATATTGAGGTTAATGTTGTGATAAAGATTATTATTATCCATTTCTAAATACCTTTATTATTATCCATTTCTGTTTAAAAGTATGTTTTGGGACCTTTTTGTCTCCTGCCTTGTGCATCCATTTAGTGGTGTATAAAGATCATTATCCAATTACATATTCATTTATAGTTATGTTTATGTATCTTTAATTCACTCACACTAGTGAAACAAGATTTTGAGAATTAGTAATCCATTTGATCTATTTTCTCCTGGTTAAAACTAAAAACCGATTTGTATAATGTTCATTGCATAGTAAAAGGTGGTCCAAATATTAAGTTAACTAGTGTGACATGTGTTGTGGAAAAAAAGGTGTTAGGTGAGGAAAAAAAAGACTTGCTTTCACACTTACTAATCCACATGACCCATACTTGCCATATTATTGATGGTCTGACTAGTTAACTTTTTTAAAAAAAAAAGAAAAAAAAAAAAGAAAGAAAAAAAAAATTACATGTATTAGTCGGAAAAAAATTGGAAGAAAATTTTATCTTTGAAAAATATCAAAAAGTAACTAATCACATGAATTCTTCCATCTTCAAAGCAAGTAAAAATCATTTTTTTCTCCTGAAGTGATTTTTCTTTTTTTCTATTTTTTCTTCCCATTTATTCTATACTAGATAAGGACCCGTGCGATGGACGGGTTTAATTTTTTAAAAGTTAAAATCAAATTTAACAAAAACATTAATTAACAATTTTGTAAGTAGAAATTTTTTTCAAAAGTAAAAACAATATTTACTTTTTCACTGTTGCATTGTTTCTTTAACCACTAAAATTATTTCGAATGAAAGATATATCACATAGCTACTCATGGTATACTTATATGAAGAACAAAAATTAAAAATATTCATCATAAAGTTGGTGAATGAAACCAAAGTGGTGTTTAATTAGATACGTTAAAAATATAAAAATGATAAATCGACTAAATCCCTTAGCCTTCAAAGCTAACATTGCGGGTTCGATTCCTATATACTCGATTGCAATGACTTTATGATCAATCAATAAAAATTAATAAATTTAAAAAATTATAAGCACGATGATATATGAATCTTATATAATTCAAATATGAACATAGAAATTTAAATAAACAATTTTGAAATAGTATAATTAAATTCAAAATATCAAAAACAAAGAAGAAGCATATATGGTTCTTACATATTCAAGAATTTCAAATAAAACAATAGAAAACTTTACTTAAAATCATCACATATTTCTAATTAGAAAATAAAATTGATATAAGTAATCTAAATTTGTAATTTAAATCATGACACATGTCGCTATCTAAAATCACTAGAACTATGATATATTATAAATCTTATATAATTAAAACTGAACGTAGAAACTAAAATAAATAATTTAAAGATACAACAAATAAACTAAAAATAAAAAAAATTATAAACACGATGATATATGAATTTTTGATAATTTAAATATAAAACAAATATTGAAATAAACAATCTAACAATACTACAATTATAATAAATCATGACACATGTCGCTATCTAAAATCATTAGAACTATGATATATTATAAATCTTATATAATTTAAACTGAACGTAGAAACCAAAATAAATAATTTAAAGATACAACAAATAAACTATAAAATAAAAAATTATAAACACGATGATATATGAATTTTTGATAATTTAAATATAAAAAGAAATATTGAAATAAACAATCTAACAATACTACAATCATAATTGAGGACAAACAAAAAAAAAACAGTTAAGTAAAAAAATATTACAAAAAGAAAAAAAAAATAATCTCTCATATTTCTAATTGAAAAAATAAACTCAAATAAATAATATGAGGATTAGTTTAATTAAATCATCATATATTTCTAATTGGAAAGGAAATTGAGATAAATAATATTAAATTTTAAATTAAATCATGACACATGATAAAATCATTGACTGATAAAGGTTCATGATACTATTAATTACTAACTTTGAGAAACAAAAATATATCATATTAGTTATAATAACATATGTTTCCTTTTTAATAATTTTGCCTGATTTGTTTCTTGTTTAATTGGAATATATATTTTAATTATAAAAAACGTATAATTTCTTTATTATTATCTTTTGACATTTTTTTATTTTTTATAGAAATATTAATTATTAAAAATTATCCATATAATTATCTTTTACATTTTTAAAATTATTTAAATTTATACTTACTTTCAATTATCTTCTTTTTTTTATTTTAAAAAGGAAATTTTTGTTTTACACGTGTCAAAATATAAGATCGATAAATTTGCCACGTGTCACGATTCTATGAGTTACTAACTTTGAAAACCATACTTTATATAATAAGATGTTTAACCAGTCACATCCTGCTTTCGACTCGCCATGGTTTTGCTTGTGTCAATTTGCCTTCTAGCTTTTGTCTCCGAGCGGTTATGGATCACAAGTCGACTTATCTTATCTATCGTTTTGTAGCATTGGGGAATGCTCTTTCTTTTCATGTTATTAACATTGGGATCTTTGAATCCTTCCTATCATTGTACTTTGATTTGGTTTGTTTGGTTGAATGAATGAAATCAAGTATTTGCACACAAAAAAAAAAAAACCAGTCACATCCTTAATTTTATTTTACTTAATTAGCCACAGTCATTATATTGTCATAATCATTTTGATCATCTCAAGTCTTTGTCCTTATTATTTGTTGTCCAATTAATTAATATGTCTCAATCCAGAAACATGGGTCCATGTAAAAGCTATCATGTCTTTATCAATTTTATTTCTTGTCTTTACAACATCAATGGATGTCAACCAGATTGGTTCTAATTCGGATTTTTTCCTCTAAGTTCCGCATTTAACTGATTTGGTTAGAAATACGCACAATTTTAAAGTGTTAGCATAAATAGTGTTTATATACACATACCAAAAACCTAATTAAAAAAAAAAACCCTAACTCCACTACGATAGACTAAACCAATTAAAAACCATCAGAAAACTAACTAACTAAAAAACTCCAAAAGCACTCAATTCTTATATCCAGATTATTATGGTAACTGATTAATCCATCCCAGTTTATGAAAACACTATCAAACACATACAATAGCATTTATTCTGAGTTTAATAGAAGTCAATAGAAGTTAGCGCATTAAATTGATAAATCAATAAAAGTTGGGTATATATTTCATCCAAGAAAGTTGAGGCTTGTTTACAACGAAATTTGAAAGTTGACGCACTAAATGCTATAATAGTTTTAAATTGGTTTAACCATAATGGTTAACCTAACTATTTGGCACTACACATGCTCTAAGGCATGAGTATGATTGGACCACATTTGTGTTCTAAATTTTGCATGGCCATAAACTTTCTATTTCATAAAGGCATTTTACTTGAGAAAAAAAAAAAAGTATTCATAATTTAGTTGAGCGTTAAAATAGATCGGCCAATACTTGTGGCTTTCTTTCTGATTAAAATTCCTCTTATAGATACACTAAAAATAATCTTTACCGAAAGAACTATAAATAACTACACTAATCCATATCACTTCGATTTAGAATATTAAGAAAAAATGAATCATATGATAGCTCCTTTGTTACTTGTTAGTTTTTGTTTTGGATTAAGTGAAGCTTGCAAAGATAACCGTCTTATATTTAGAAACGAGCTTGTTAATGGTCGTACTCTTAAAGTCACTTGCGTTTCCAGCAAAAACCGTCGAGTCGTCAAAGATGTGAAACATCACGAGGTTTTACGTATTAGTTTCGCTGAGGGTGCAACCGTTAGAAGGTTCGCATGGGACTGCAACTTGGAGCAATGGTCTGGGTCAAAAATGATTACTTATTCTTTTTTCGGGGCATACACTGCACATTTTATTCCTGAATGTGATAAGTTAATCGTATATAGTGCCAGACCCGATGCAATATACGTAAAGACTAAACGTTCTCCACTTTGGCTACCGGAACATGCCTTTCATTGGGGTCAAAAATATTAGTAATGGTTTATCTCGCAGGGCCAAAATTAATAATCTTTCTGGAGCTGAGATTTTTTTTTAATTTTAATTTCGTTTTTTAGAGGCTATGTTATCTTTGGGTTTTGGTGCCAAGATCAATACAAAAACATTTTTTCTAAATTCACTCTATTACGTTTCGAAGATGTTCGACTATCACCCGACGCAAAACAACGAAATACTTAATTACGGAGTTTAGGGAGTTATATATATATTAAGGATAAAATTGTAATTAGTCATTGTGTAAGCCCTAATCTAAGTCTTATATATTTTGTAAATGATTTCTCTTAATGAATCAATTCATTCTCCCATTACTTAAGTAAGAATTACTCTGTAATTTACATTTTCGTCATCAACAAGGCAACGCCTCCTTTGGTTTGATCAAGAAAATAATATACCAAAACATAATGTTGCACATGTATCACGTACACATCTATACTTCTCCAGCCAATTCATGATAACCGGCACTCATAGTCGACCATAAGCATATTGCGGGTGCAATGATTATAGATTTAATATAAGAAATTAAAAAAAATCTAATCATAGTTTCGACTATGTTGATAAGTTCTTGATCTTTAATTGGGTATTGTATAATTTGTAAAAACCTTCGTCATCAGCATTCCTCGAAGTTAATATATCATCAGTACATAGGTATTGAGCATGACGAACATGGAACATCATCTACCTGATGATATTGTTCATTATTCTGAAGCTGAATGTATTCAAGAGCCCCAGCATGATTTTTGGGGTATGACCTATATGAAGTTGAAAAATCAATAAAAGTTGGCTATATATTTTATCGAATGCAAAGTTGAGACATGTTTTCAACGAAATGTGAAAGTTGAGGCACTGAATGCTCTAATAGTTTTAATTTGGTTTAACCTTAATGGTTAAACTAACTTTTTGGCTCTAAACAGTGGCGGATCTAGAACATTTTTTAGTCTGGGGCACAATTTTATAAATTAATATAAAATAATATTTATTATAAAACAATCCTACAAATGCATCATATTTTCCTCCATTTTATACAATATTTTCATCACTATTTTATTCGTCATTTTACCAGACAATTTTTTCCAACAAAACTATCTAGAAAATATTGTTTAGCAACAATTTCTATATGAATTAGTTATAAACGATTAACTTACAGTGCTCATGTCGTTATGTGATGTTCTTGGCTTCTTGCAACTTGAGAAGAATGACAAATTATGTTTATCTAAGTCAACAATTAGGGGTGTCAAAATGGGTCAAGATTCATGGGTCAACCAAAACTCAACTCAACCCATGAACCCTAATGAGTTGAAAATTTTGACTCAAATGAGTTGATGGATCAAATGAGTTATTGAGTCAAATGAGTTGATGGATCAAATGAGTTGGGTTGTAATGGGTCAATGGTTTTAATGGTTTACCCATTTGACCTATCAATTTTTGTTAAATTGAATAAAACCAATTTAAATCTCTAAACCGATTTCAATTTGAGTCTAACCAAAACTTCTAAACCGATTGAATATAGTCTTTAATTTTCCCACCAAAAATGTGAATACACAATTTTCCCATCAAAATATAAATTCGTGATTTTCCCGCCAAAAAAATTTATAATTTTTAACAAAAAACGAAAATATGTAATTTTCCCGCCAAAAACGTAAACCCATGATTTTCCCGCCAAAAACGTAAACCCGTAATTTTCCCGCCAAAAACGTAAATCCGTGATTTTCCCGCCAAAAACGTAAACCCGTAATTTTCCCGCCAAAAATGTAAAACCGAGATTTTCCCGCCAAAAACGTAAACCCGAGATTTTCCCGCCAAAATTTTTTATAATTTGTAACCAAAAATGAAAATGTAAAATTTTCCCGCCAAAAATGTAAACCCGAGATTTTCCCGCCAAAAACGTAAATCCGTGATTTTCCCGCCAAAAACGTAAATCCGTGATTTTCCCGCCAAATTTTTTTATAATTTTTAACCAAAAATGAAAATGTAAAATTTTCCCGCCAAAAACGTAAATCCATAATTTTCCCGCCAAAAACGTAAATCCGTAATTTTTCCGCCAAATAATAGTAATGTTGATGATGATTATTATTATTATTATTATATTTTAATTATTAATTTATTTATTACATTAATAGGTCAATGGGTCAACCCATTTAACCTTCTAACCCATCAAATTAAATGAGTTCATGGGTTGACTCAACTCATTTGCTTAAATGAGTTGAGTCAACCCATGAACTCATTTAACTCTAAACTCATTGGGTAATGAGTTGAGTTGAGTTGGGTTAACCATTTTGACACCCCTATCAACAATGCTTTATGCATATGTTTTAAACTTTTTATAACTTTTTTCAACGACCCTTTTTGTAGAATTTAGGAGAAGAAGTAGAGTTTTATGTGGATTGTTAGGTTAATAAATTTTTGGGCTGAAGCACTTTGGTTTTCTTTCTCAGTTGGGTTGGGGCACGTTTCTGATTTTTTTCAATTGGATTAAAGAAATTTGCTGAATTTTTATAATTACTTCTATAATTACAAAAGCAAAAAAAAAAATTAGTATGGGGCACGTGCCTCCCCTTGTTATGCCTTAGATCCGCCCCTGGCTCTAAATGCTCTAAGGCACGAGTTTGCATGGCCAAATTTTTGGTTCACCTTTGTGTTCAAATTTTTGCATGGCCATAAACTTTCTATTTTATAAAGGGATTTACTTGAGAAAAAAAAAAGTATTCAAAATTTAGTTGAGTGTTAAAAACTTAAAATAGATCGGCCGATACTTGTGGCTTTTTTTTTTTCATTAAAATTCCTTTTATAGATACACTAAAAATAATCTTTACCAAAAGGACTATAAATAAGTACACTAATTCTTTTCTTTTTATAACTACACTAATCCATATCACTTCGATTTAGAATATTAAGAAAAAATGAATCATATGATAGCTCTTTTGTTACTTGTTATTTTTTGTTTTGGATTAAGTGAAGCTTGCAAAGATAACCGTCTTATATTTAGAAACGAGCTTGTTAATGGTCGTACTCTTACTATATGAGTCTATGACTACATCTGATAATGACGTCAATTAGAAAGAAATATAAACAAAAGCTAGTAAATGCCTATCTAAAATCTTTTTTTTAATAACTATACCATTTTTGATTGATTTCTCTGCATCCCTGCATGGATATCCTAATGGGAAAATGTCAAGAAATCATAAACTTACTAAAAGTGATAAAGTAAAATAAAAACAAAAAAGCAAGAACTTTGCTTGTGCTGAATTAAATATCCAGCTTTTATTAATTTTCTAATTAAATCACGAACTTTCATTGACTTTGCCAAATAAGGTTTGTCATTAAATTATCTGACGGAATTTAACGGCTTAATTCTCTATTAACATATTCAGCCTAACATCCGTGTACGCGTTCGGAAATATTCCAAATTTAAAGCGCGGGTAAATGGCTAAGATGACTCGAACCCAGAACCCTCCCACTTGGGAGTTAGCCAAGGCGACTTGGTTGACATTATAGATACTAGAAAAATACATTAGTATCTTGTGGATATCCAGGACAAAACCAAAGTTTTCCCGACAAAAGAATGGTTTATTATATACTAGAAAGCTGCCCACGCGATGCGTGGGTTATATATTTAATATTAATCTTGAATAATAATGAAATTTGTATTAAAGTAATACGTTCGATTATTAATATAGTTTTTTGAAAAGAATTTTTTAAAATATTAACTTTTATGTTCCTTTTCGAAGTATTTTTGTGAATTGCTAAAAAATAAATTCTGCTCTTTTTTTATTCAAGATGGTATGACATCAATATATACCACTACTTTTTCTTAATTTACATAAAATATTTTATTGTGGAAATATATATATCATACTTCATCGTACAGTCTCTTGTTTGTTGATTCATGATCCTTGGATCGGGAAAACGACCAAAATCAACTCCAACTATTTCTATGCGGCTTTTTTCATCCCAAACTCTGACCCCCTGAACTTATCAACCCGAACTCATACAATTTTAAAAAAACAAACTTAAACTATCTAACCGTTATCCAATTTCAACACAGTTTTTTTTTGTATTTGTTAATGTCGATTAGAATTGTTAAGTCGTAATTATCTGTTCTTTTGTATCTGAATCATTCCTTTTATTCAATTGGCTAAAGGTTAAATAATTCAGGTTTGTTACATTATTTAATAACAGGTATATGTTAAAATTGGCTAACGATTACATAGTTCAGGTTTGTTATTTGAAATTTATGTGGGTTCGAGTTGATAATTGGGGTTGATATTGGCCGTTTTCCCTCGTTGGATCTCATCAGAAGGTAGATCTTCCTGACCTCATGACTTTCCCTTGACAATAAGCTTTAGATATTATATCCGTATAATCCATAATAAAATTAGGAGATCAAAGGTAAAACATAATCATATTTATTAATTTTTTTGCTAAATTTGATCTACATATGTTAAAAATTAAAGAAAAATTTAAATAATTTGTGATAATGATTAAATTTAATAAAATAGCAAGGTGGTCCAAATGAGCAAAAACATATTTTATATATGTTAATCTGGTTTTTTCACATCTCTCTCTCGCTTCCGACTCAGCACAGCTAGTCAAAGCTTTAAAATCGGAGCTCCAACACAAGGATCTTCATGGGATTCTTTTCGATATCCTGAAATTATCTTCTACCTTTGATATTATTTCGTTTAGTTTCATTCCCCGTTTGCAGAACTCAAATGCCGATTCATTGGCAAAACAGTCTCTGGTTTCTCTTGTAGTGGGTCTGGCCCAAACCTAAGTTAAATTGAATTAGCCTATGCACAAAAAACAAATATATATGTTACACTTAATTATAATCATATTTAATTTAGGAAAATGACTTCAGATGATATAATAAAAACTTTATCTTTGAAAGTTTATATTAAAAAAATTTAGTTAAGTTTTGATATTTATAATGTAATGCCGTTTATCTAAATACTTTAATGGCATGTTAGGTTTTAACTGAATTAGTCAATTATGATATTCTATGCAATTACCCTTAGCAAACATAATTCTTTTCAAAAATCCCATGAGGATAGATTAAAAAAAAACCTTTGGTGGAACTTTTTAAATTTTTTGGTTGAATTTCATTGGGTTGATTTTATGGAAACTTTGATAAAAATAAATACAAATTTTATATTCTTTCATTGATCTTTATTTCTTACTAAATTTGTATGATTGACTAAAAAATTGAATTCAAAACATAATCAAGTCAAATGTTATACAATATTAAAAAAAAAAAAACTATTTACTCGAGATATATGAAACTCAAACGTCGATCCCTCTCAAACGTTGAGTAATTATGTAAAAGAAATAAAGAATGACATAAACTACCAAATAAAGAATGACTCATGATCCCATGAGTTTTACGTATTCAAGAACAAAATCATCTTGAAACAGCTTTACGTATTCATAAATTTGAAAACAAACTCTTAACTTTTTGATAAGTGATGTTGAGAATAATTACATAAATGGTTTTTCAATTTATATCATAAATATTTTTACAAACTTATGGTTTTCAAATTTATGAATACATATAGATCATAAGAGTAAAAAATTTAATAAATATAATGTAATGACATTTATCTAAATACTTAAATTTATAATTACACTTTAACTGACCATAATAATAGATATAAATTTTCTCAATGTATGTATATAAATCTTATCGGTGAGTTGAAAAATAGAGAAACAATTAAAAATAGAACTTAAAAAAAAAATAGAACACTTTTATGTAGAACTAATGGTGTTGGTGAACCTAACTTGAACACCATATGAAATCACAAACCTAACTTGAACACCAAATGAGAAAACTTTTGTAGATATTTTTACTATGTGGACGATAGCCTGAAATAAAGAGAAAGCAACTAAAAGTCAATAAAAATAATAGAATGGACTGGAAAAAGCAAAAACTCTACAATAGTTTTTTTAGCTTCACATGTGGGTAATATATAGAAGTAGATTAATTGGAGTCAATATTTAGAGTATTAATTTACACTCTAAAATTAATTAGATATAATGTTTTGAATTAATTGGAGTTATTGTGGTTATCTGTTAGCTTAATGCATCAATTTAGAGTTATTTGAAGTTACATATGTTTTAATAAGTTCATTTGTGGGTTTTACTTTGAGTAACTAATTCCAGAACAAAAAAAAAAACACTAATATATTTCGGTATTAGAAGCCACATGAAAAGCGTTACTGGAGAAGAAAACTCGTCGCAAATATTTATTTTGAGAGAAGGCGTAACACATGGAGCAATACATTAATATAATGCACGTTTTAAAATTTCTTTATTCAAATTACATTGACTGTTAAATAAGTTAGAATTTCATTCACTGAGACATTTATAAAACAATATACAGTAAAACCTCTATAAATTAATAATGTTGGGACCAACTCGGAAAAAAATTATTATCTTATTAATTTATCGATTTATGTCATATTTTACACTGGTCCTAACTCGGAACCTAAAGAATTTATTAATTTAGAGAGGTTAATAATGTATAGAGTATTAATTTATAGAGGTTTCAAATAATTTAATAATAAATTAATAATACATTAATAATTCCTGTAAATTATATTATACTATATAAATACATTAAATGTATTGTGTAATAAAAATTGTAAATAAATACTCCAACTTGGAGTTGTAACAGGTGAGAATAAATTGGTGTTATAAATTTTTTTATAAAAAAGTTAGATTGGAAAGAAGAAAAAAAAAAGAGACAAATTAGAAAAGATTATAAATGTATTTTATGGAGATATGAAAATATTATGTAAGATAGAAAAATGAGGAAAACAATTAAATGTAAAAATAGATGCCAAATGTACTAATGTTATGAGAAGTTTTAAAAATGTACTAATATTTTGTGAAGTTAAAATTTTACTGATCCATAATTTTGAATCAGATGAATAAGTGGTGATTAAGTAGATAATAATTTTGGCAAAACAAATTAGATACAAATTTCAATTTAAATACATATCAAATTTATCAATAGGATAAGAGAAATATCTTTTTTGGAATTAAATTGTAGGTACAAACTTTCAAAACTAAAGATTTTAAATAAATTAAAACAAACATTAATGAAATGAAAGAGGACACATGTCACCAAAAGAGAGTGCCAAATGTCGCAATAGTAGGAAAAGTTAGAAGAAAACCTTCTCATATTATATAAGATTTGCTAGCGTAATTAAGTCCTTGTGGATACCCAAAGAATTAATACACAATGAGAAAGTACTAAAAAAATGCTACACAGAGACATGAAGAATCTTAAACCTGATTTTCTTTCCTTTGGTCAACTTGGAAAACGATTCTTTTAAAGTCTCTTTTACTGTCTAAAATGAAATCCAGTCGTTAATTAAAAAATGTCGAAAGCATGGAAACTTAAGTTGCTTCTTCTTCTTCAACTGCTACTCTTGAGTCAACATGATGTTGATTCAGCTTCTGTGGTTAGCTATCTTCCTGGTTTCGAAGGTCTTCTTCCAACTTCCATTCCACCTTGAAACTGGGTTTGTTTCCTCTTTTTTCTTCCTCTGCTTTTCGATTTTTATAACTATTAGTAACAACAATCTTTGAATGTATCTTCTTCATAATGAAAAGGTACATTGGTGTTGGTGAGGGAGAGAAAGTGCAACTTTTCTACTACTTTATTAAATCAGAGAACAATCCTGAAGAAGACCCTCTTATTCTCTGGTTAACTGGAGGACCAGCTTGCACTGCTCTCTCCGCACTTGCTTTCGAGATCGGTGATTTTCAAGAAAAGATTTAATGACCTTTTTAATTTAGTCTCTAAATGGATTTCTTGTTTTTTGCAGGGCCGTTGACTTTCAAGACTGAGGGTTACAATGGAGGTTTGCCTTCTCTTGTCTCCACTACATATTCTTGGACAAAGGTGACTCTATCACAAAACAGAGTTAGGCTTGTGTTGTTTTTTTCTTTCGGTTTTATCGGTTTTTTAAAGATTTGATGATTTTGTCAGGTAGCTAGCATAATATTATTGGATCAGCCTCTTGGGACTGGCTTCTCCTACTCAACAACTCCTCTTTCTGATAAGCCTAGTGACACAGGCGAAACAAAACAGACATATGAGTTTCTTCAAAAGGTCTTGCTTTCTTGAAAGCATTTTCAGAGTGTTTGTTGAGAATCTAAGTATATGTAGCATATAATCTTTTTGAATTACTTTCAGTGGCTAGTGGAGAATCCAGAGTTTGTCTCAAATCCTTTCTATGTCGGCGGAGATTCTTACGCCGGTATAGTTGTTCCAGCTATTGTTCAGCAGATCTCAATAGGTTTGTTATTTGTCTTACAATAAATTCCTCAAAATAGATTTTCTCTGGATTTGGTTTTACTTAGCCACTTTATTACAGTCTTGCACATTATACCTTTGTGCAGGAAATGAACATGGCTACAACCCTCAAATAAATCTTAAGGTTCATCAATATTTTCATCATGACTTTATGTATAAGATGGATATATCTTGTTCGAAACAATCATTTCTATCAACAGGGTTATATTCTTGGGAACCCTTCAACAGATCTTGATAATGATCATAACTCCAAGATTCCATATGCTCATCGAATGGGACTTATCTCTGATGAACTTTATGAGGTACATATAGAGGTCTTAGCGAGTCTCATCTCCAGGAAAATGAAGTATTTTTTTGTTGAAATCTTAAACTTTTGTTTGTAGTCACTTAAGAGAACCTGCCAAGGAAATTATTTTAAAGTAGATCCTACAAATAGACAATGCTTGAAATTGATGGAAAACTACCAAAAGGTAAACACAAGTTTAATTTAACATTTTGAATAGCTATCATAATAAGGGAAATAACGAAAGACTAATTTTGAGATTTTTTGGTTGATGATGATGAAAGTGTGTTTCAAGGATAAACGAAGGATTCATTTTGATAGCATTGTGTGATTTGGCTACACCAAATCCTTATTCAGGAGAACATGGTGAAAGAAGCTATCTTACGACACTTGTTCAGTCAGATCTTTCTCTTCCCACTCCTGATTGCTATGTAAGTAAAAAAAAAAAAAACATTAATCTTGCTTTAGTTATAAAATGGAGATCATGTAGTTATTCAACGATAGAGATGAAACGCAGATGTACCGGTATTTGCTAGCTTCACATTGGGCTAATAATGAAGATGTACGCAGAGCACTTCATGTAGTGAAAGTATGTCATATTACATAACATGCCATCATTTGTTACGTGCCAATAAAGAAACTAAGAATAAAAGTGAAATCTGCAGGGAAGTATAGGGAAATGAATGAGATGCAATTGGGATTTGCCTTATGAGAAAGACATAAAGAGCAGTGTACCTTACCACCGAAACAATAGCATCAAAGGGAATTATCGGTCATTGATTTATAGCGGTGATCACGACATGATGGTGCCTTATATTGGAACTGAAGCTTGGATTAAATCTCTAAACTACTCAATAACTGACGATTGGAGGCCTTGGTTTTTTAACAATCAAGTTATTGGATATACACGGACTTACGCAAACAATATGACATTTGCCACTATCAAAGCAAGTTTCTTTTCCTTTTGGGGTTCTCGTCAATAAAATCGATGTTTTTTCGTCGTTACATTTTGAAAAAACAATTTCCTTGATTCAATTTTGTAGGGAGGAGGGCACACCGCAGAGTATAAACCGGAGGAAAGCTTCATAATGTTCCAAAGGTGGATAGGTGGCCGACCTCTCTAGCATCTAACCGGAGAGGTGTTACCAACCAAAATCATTAAAAAACAATGCCTAAAATACTTTCAATATCACCAGTTCAATAATATTGTATTTACAAATATTGTAACTCAATAATCCCATATTTTGAAGAGAAAATTATGAATTCATAATTAGGTATTGTATTATCTACAAACACTGACTTCCAAATTCTAAAGCATAAAAGAAAACCCCACAAAAGGCTAAAATTAAATAGAAAAAAGACTCTTGAGATCTCAACCTCTGGGTTGTTGAGCCAGAAGTGATTGTTTGGGTTCAGCACCACCTAGTGTACCAATCCAAGCCGGTGGCTGCATTCCGGTCTGATCATAAACCGTATCAAGAATCGGCGGCAACATCTTGTACAGTCCAGCAATATCATTCATAGCATTACCATTACCACCACCACTCATCCCCTGATCCACACCTCCATGGTTCCAAACACTGATTTTAGGCTGCAAGTCTCTGATTGCAACCGCGTTGGTCTTGGCAATATCCTGATAAACACCATTGTTGATCATCAAGAAGTCTCTCATAGCTGTGTAATCATTGTCAACTGCGTCTAAGAGGGTCCTAAGATAAGTCCCTTGAGCATTGGCCATAGAGACAAGTCCCTCTGCATCTCTCTGTTTAGAATAGAAAGCAGCATCAGCCGCAGCTTTCATCGCTTCCGCTCGCTTCTCCTTCTCGTAAAGAACCGCTTCCGCTTGCTTTTGCTTATTGTATAGCTCCCAGTTTGCTTCTTGTACCTTAGTTTCATACTCAACACTAGCTTTACTTAAGAACTCGGCCTTAAGCTTCTCTGTCTGAGTCAATGCATTCATTTTCTCGACTTTAGTCTGAAGCTCTGCTTCCCTTAAAGCAACTGCCTTGGCTGCTTCAACCTCAGCCAGAAGAGAATTCTTCGACAACGCAGCTTTCTGAATCGCCAATGCTGCGTCAGCCTCAGCTACAAGAGCCTCCTTCTCATTCTCAAACACTTTGACCTCAGTCTTCACCTTAATCTCCTCCATTGTCCCTTGTCCTAGTCTCTGAGTGGATATGATCTTTGAGTCAGCGTCAATCTTTGCTGCATTTTGGACTGTGAGCCCGGTCCGTTCTTTGGCACCGATCTCTCCCTTCATCTGTGCCTCTGCTACATCGATCTTGGCTTGGTTTGCTGCTTCCATCTGAGTTCTCTGGCCCAAGTAAGAGAAGTACTCATGTCCAGGCACATCAACAAGCTGCTTCACATTGGCGTTGTAGATCACAAGACCAAACTGGTTTAGTTCTAGTTGAACCTTGTCAAACACTTCTTTCTTGAACTCCTTTGTTCCTACACAATATCAGAATTCGGATGTGATATAAGCAAAAAACAAATTCTTCTGAAACAGGATCAAGAAGTTATACGTATACACAAAGTAGTAATTAAAACGTCTTATGTTTGTTTACCTTTGAAGACCTCTTCCATGGTCATGGAAGCAGCGAGAACACGAGTCTCTCCTTCGATAACACCCTGAACAAGCTCATTGACGTGATTCGAATGCTTGTCGTGTTGAGACATAAGCATAGCGTACAATAACAGAGCGTGAGGGTCATCAACACGCGGGCCGATTGTGAAAACAGCCGGGATAACAAAAGGGAGTTTCTCGGAACTCATAGCCTTTACATCGAACGTATAGTTCACCGGAGAAACGTCAAAGACGGTGCAAGACTGCCATGGAAACACCCAAGACTTCTTTGCAAGCTTGATATCTTTGATCCCACCACCGGTGATCGCCAGATACTGCGACGGTTAAGCGACTCTGTAACTCATTCTTCGAATTCTTTGGAATTAGGGTTTTCTTTGTTTCTTAGTTTTACGGTAATTGAAGATTCTACTTATATACAGTATAACCTCTATAAATTAATACTCGATAAATTAATAACCTCTTTAAATTAATAAATTCTTCCGGTCCCGAGTTGGGACCAGTGTAAAAAATGACACAAATCGATAAACTAATAAGATAATAACTTTTCTAAAAATCTTATGTAAACATATGGTCCCATCAATTTCATAAATAAATAATAGTATAGACTTATCAATATATATATATATATAGGTATATTTAACGTACTATATATTTAAAATATTATATATAAAAATTTTGAATGAAATATGACTTTCTTATTTGAAAAAAGTTTGTGTTATTTTTTAAACTTAATAATTGTTTCTCTACTTGTAATTGGTTTTAAAAAAATATTGTTTATAAATAAAAAACTTCCTTTTAGATATAATATTTTTAAGAAATTACAAAATTAGTAAAATCTCTCTAAAAATTAATAATTATTAATTTATCGATAAATTAATACCTCTCTAAATTAATAAAATTTTCAGGTCCCAACATTATTAATTTATAGAGGTTTTACTGTATGTCCCTCAAGGCTTAAAGCATAGCATTGGTGAATCTCTCATCAAAGTTTATCATGTATAAAAAGAATTGATAAAATAGTATAAAAATTATTTTATTATTTTTTGTACATGAGAGACTAAGTAAAAGACTCCCATTGCACATGTTTTTTACATAGGAAAATTAAAAAAAAGGTAAATCCCAGAACAAAAAAACCTTCAAATTGAAACATTTCTAAATTAAATTTTTCTACATTTTTCGTTCTCATAAAAAACCTCTAAATTAAAATAATTTTCCAACTAAAACCTTCAACTTTTTTTATTTATTTAAAACTTCCAACTAATTAACTTTGCCTAAATAAGTAAAACTTTTACCATTCCCATTGTAATATGTGTGAATTTCAAAACTAAATAAACAGAAGAAACAAAACATATCGTCAAAATATTTGCTCGAGCTTAGATTTGAAGTTTTATTTATGTAAATTGACGATTTGAAGGTTGCCTAAAGGTTCTTTTGAGGAGTATGAAAAAGCTGATGATACTACATACTGTAGTATTCAAAAATTAATCAAGAAAAACATTTGTTTAAAACAAAGGACCATAAGTTTAGAGAGGCATCATTGGTGTAGAAACAGATTCAGCTCGATCGGCGCGTCCATGACTCCCGTATCTTCATATCCTGAAACTATAAAGAAGACAAATGCTTTAATAAATCTAACTCTTGAAATAATTCTGTTTACTTCTTTGAAAAGCAATCTAAATGAGAAAGATAGTTACTGACATAGTGCAGAGGTACTATTCTGTCTTTGTCTAGAACCGATACATGTTGAAGACGACGACTGGTAAGGAGAAACCAAGGTCTGTGAAAACCAAGCAGAATCCAAACTTAATGGAGGAAGGACATGACCTAGGAGATTAAATCTAGTTCTCTCCCACTTCTCACTAAGCTCGTCCTGCACAAGAACCCACACGTAGGAATGCACACCTTGTCTGAAATTAGAGACACAAAGACGGTCCTCGAGACTCTACATGTAAATGTAACCCGAGGACACATCAACATCATCCATGTCATTGGGTTGCGACAAAGTACGGAACTTTTCAGTGTGAAGATCCATGACTAGTATCTCCCAAAAGTCACTTTCCAACAACCAAAAGAGTGAGCCGTTTACAAAGACTGGGTTTCTTTCAGAGGTTGGAATGCAAGAAAGTGGCATTGGACCAGCGGTTTTGTATCTCCGCCTCCACTTACTAGTGGAGAGATCGAAAACCACAGTTCCTACTCTGTCGAAGCCATACAAAACCACCACTTTATATGTTCCTGTCACAATATCTATTCCAAATCCAACTGAAAGTTTGGTACCTCGAGGAGGAGTAAGTGTCCGGGTCACACCTGTCATAGGGTTGAGTAAGTAAATGTAGACCAAATCCAACTCGTAGACGCAGACCAAACCATTACAAGAACCAGGAACTCGAAGAAGACCTTCTGAATCACTACCCATTCCACTGCGTCTTGAGAAAAACTTTATACAAATGCTTTTTGATGTGGACCACTTAACAGTGATTTTCATCTCTTTGAGTCCATACTTTTTTTCAAGGAGACGGAGGTGTTTCTCTGCTAGATGGCTGGATTCAATCAATGATTTCCATACTTTTGATACTGATTTCAATCTTACCAAATATTTCACCGGAAGACGGTGAAGAATCTCTTCTACTAGATCCTCCGGTAACTCAACAGGAAGCGTTGTTGTTTCGCTATAACTAGGGCTTTTTCCGCTCCTTTCTTGTTTCTTACTTATGTCTTCAACAAGATCCTCTTGTATAGCACTAGATGTATGATGAACAACAACAGCAAGCGTGGCTTTGCTACATCTAGGGCTTTTTCCGTTCCTTTCTTGTTTCTTACGAAAACTCATAAGTCTGCTAAAATTTGCTAAACATCGGCCTAAAACCTGTTTCTTTGTATTTTGGAGCTTTGACTGCCACTTCTTTCTCTTCAAGTCCACTAGTTTCACAATTGAAAAAGCCATACTGAAAAATTAATTTTTTTTTGGTAATTAAACGTTTGAAGAAAAGAAGCAAGAATCACATTGTTTTGATGAAGTTCACAATGACAATTAGAGAAGAAGACTAAAGAGACGAAAAAGAGAGGTAGGGTTATATTTGACGGAAAATTAAAGAAAATTTTCTCCATTTAATTTAAATTAGGAAAGATATCCCCATTTGAATTATTTTTCTTGTTTTGGGAGATTCGTTTGATCATTATTAAGGCCACTGCATATTCTATGACCAGTTTAAATGATTTGGTTTCAAATTTGATTTCAGAAACATTTGGCTCTTATTTCAAGTTAAGAGTTAAAATAAAAGAGATTAAAATTCAACTAGCGATGGTTTGTAAATAATTATTACAATGTAGCATATCTAATGAAGTACGTACGTTCCTTGCCCAAAAAGCTTAAAAACCTAGGGGAAAAGGAAGCCCAAACCTAGGTGAGGACAATCGTTCCGATACTATTCAGTATTCACCTTTCTCTCTCTCTGGTGAAAACCCTTTCTTCTTCCTAGATCTGGTTCTCTTATGGCAAGATCTTCACTTTTTGGACTTGGATTTACAAAAAGAAAACAGTGGTGAGCTTGTTCTCTTCTCCGGCAACAGAGGAGTGGTTTCTTCTCCCATTCGATGCAGCGGTGGTTCCGTTTGGTGGTCGAGCCTTGGTTTGAGGACGCCTATATGGTTCCCGGTGGTGGCTTCTCTCGGCTCAACCGTCCGAGTGGTTCTTACGATTGCGGTGGAAGTCGATGGGAGTTTGGTGGGTTTCGTTGCTCGTCCGTGTGGTTAACCGTAGATCCTTTGGGATCTTAGACGGCGGTTCGTGGAATCCGGTTTCTGAGCACTGGTTTGAGCCACCAGCCTCTGAAATTGCACGTTTCTGCTTCCACAGGATCGGATCTAAAGGGTTTCTCGCTCTGAGATTAAGGAGTTCGTCGGATCTGGAGGAGGGGTGTTAGATATGAAGTTGTTCGATTGCTAGGCAAGGGATCGACAACGTAGAGCCGGTCGTCGGAGCTTGAGCATTCCAGGAGATCTGTGGCGGGTCAGGTAAGTCGTCGGATTTGGAGCGGAGCTGGAAATCGGATGCTTCCGTCGCTGTTCCGTTCTGGTGTCTCTGTCGCAAAGCCGTCGGTCTTGTATCCGCTGGTGCTGCTGCTCTGAGTTTCTGCTTCCGGTCTTCAGCAGGATCCGATCAACTTCTCCGGTGACGGCTGCGTTTCTCCGATTGTCTCCTTTTGTAACTATTGGATCTTTGTAAAAACCCTAGTCCTAGCCCATTTTCGGGAAGGCCCATTAATAATAATATTTTTCTTAAAAAAAAAAAATAATAATAATAATAATACCCAAAATTTTAAACTATTCTTGTTTTTTTTTTGAACAAAAAACTATTCTTGATAAACTATCTTTTTTTTTGAGAATCTTTCCAAATCTACCACTTTTAGAGATGTGGCATTCCAAATCTACCACATTCTGAAAAAGCTTTCCAAGTCTACCACATTTCTCTGCCACATGCGAAATAGCGGACGAAATTGCCCTCGATGGTAACATAAAGCTGTGTGAGATAAAAGGACAAGTTGGCACTGGCCGGAGAAGAGGGACCAGGTTGCAATAAATGCTGTACGTTTACAATTACTTATAATTGTAATTAAATAATATATTAATAGAGTAGGGTTAGATCCTTCAAGGTCTTCAGCGAGATTCATTAAATACTCGGGGACATATGAAGAGAAAAATAAAATTAAGCTCGGGGACAAGTTTATATCGAATGGGTAATAGAACTAGATCAAGACAAGTTCATATCGAATGAGTTATAGAATTATATCGGGGACAAGTTCATATCGAATGAGTAATATAATTAGATAAAGGACAAATTCATATCGAATAAGTAATAGAAGTAGATCATGGACAAGTTCATATGGAATGAGTAATAGAATTAGATCGGGGACAAGTTCAGATCGAATGAGTAATATAATTATATCGGGGACAAGTTCATATGGAATGAGTAATATAATTAGATCGGGGACAAGTTCAGATCGAATGAGTAATAGAATTAGATCGGGGATAAGTTCATATCGAATAAGTAGTAGAATTAGATCAAGGAGAAGTTCATATCAAATGAGTAATAAAAGTTGATCATGGACAAGTTCAGATCGAATGAGTAATATAATCATATCGGAGACAAGTTCATATGGAATGAGTAATAGAATTAGATCGGGACAAGTTCAGATCGAATGGGTAATATAATTAGATCGGGGACAAGTTCAAATCGAATGAGTAATATGATTAGATCAAAAATTGAGCATGATGATTTTTATCATCTAATTCTCTTTATTGTCCATCACCAGATGGTGTGGTTTTGTCCGCCAAAGATCTGGAATTACTCGGGGACAACTGGATCTTTCTGTTATTCCGCAATAGAAGGAAAAAAAGTTCAATAATCCGTGTAGGTGAAGACAATAGTGCTCAACTAGTCTGTAGACCAAAATAGATGATGTGAAATCTATATAAAATTCAAAACTTTTAAACGAGAACAATTGGTGGACAAGATGTGAGATTCATGATAATAGAGCAGGATGATAAAATCGGGGACAAGATCTAGACGCAACAGAGAATTTCCAATCGAAGACAAGATCTCGAGACAAAAACGAAAGTTAATTGTTTAGTCTCATGAGAGATAATGTTTCTCTGTTAAAGCGTACGTGTCTCGAGGGATGAGAGATAAATAGGAAAACAAAACAGTTAAGAAAAGTCAAATCGTTGCATCGTGAAGTGCGAAAACTGCCCCAACAAGGGAGGGGTAAAATCGTAACTCCACTTTCCAAATGTGGTAGGATTGGAAAGGAGTTCCCAAATGTGGTACATTTGGAAAGATTTTGGAGAAATGTGGTACATTTCTTAGTTTTTCCTTTTTTCTTTGGTTAAAATTTTAAGCTAAAAATGACACGATCATAATATTTTTTATGCATGTCATTTTTCTCTTTAAAATTTTTTACGTTATAATATATAATTCATGGATTTGCATCGGAACTGCGAAAATTGTATTTTAGCATAAAAGTTGTCAATCACTTTTTAATGAATTATCGTAGAACCACAGTTCCCGTCAAAATCATAAAATCTATTTCGGTCAAAAAAAACTGCAAAATAACAATTTTTCACAAAATAGCTTTTTCTCGCCGTAAAAATATAGCATTTATATGATGATTGATCGTTTGTTGACAAAAAAAATATAATCATAAAATAAATATCGGCAATAAATAACCATCTAGATTAAAAGGAGTGTGAGGCTTTCTCTCTCTCTTTTCTCTCTAAAATCTTTCAGAGAAAGACAAAGCTGATGAAACTCTTTGCCGTCCGGATTTCTTCCGGCTTCTGTTGCCCGATTAGTCGGGTTTTATCGTCCGGCATCGACCGAATTCCATAACGGTGATGGCCGGCTTTAGTCCGGCATCGACCAAGTTCCATGGCGGTGATGGTCGGCTTCCTTTTTTTCTTCTCCGGCGTAATCCGGTTTTGTTATTCGGTGTTGGTGTTATCGTTTTAGGCGATTTTTCGTTTAAAGATGGCTCTTCTCCGACTCGGTTCTATTTAGACATGCGGTTTACAGTAAATTTCAAGGATAGTTGCGATTAAAGTTGAAGAAAAGAAGAATTTTCCTTCGCGTATTTTAATTTCTTTTTAGCCGTAATCTCAAATTTCGGAGCTTTGATTCATCATACAAGAAGTTTGATCGGTGAAAAACAAAGGAATCAATAGTCGAATTTCAGTTTTCGATTATGATTTACTTCACCGGAATCGGATGCTCAGACGGCGGAAGTTGTTGTCGGGAAAGCTTTAGATTTTTCATCCAATACGTGTGTTTTGTTGTTACCACTTGTTGACACGCGTATTTGTATGAGAACAATGATAACTTTCTTCATCCTTAAGTTATGTAACTGTATAGACTTTTATGGGCTGTAATGTAACCAAGCATGTTATGAATAAAGTTTACGAGAAAAAAAAAAAAGATTAAAAGGAGTGTTTTAAAGTTTGAAATTTTTATCTTTATTCCATCAATTAACAGAAGACACAAGCCCGTGGTATCTTTCTTCCATATAAACATGTCGGTTTCTACTGATTTTTTTAGAGGAGAATCTCTTTCCAATAATTTAATAAAATGGTGCTTAGGAAAAAAAAGAAAAAATTCTATTAATTAACAATGGACTTTCTTCTATGTTGAGCCCATTGGCCCACTAATTATTTTTAAAGGCCCATCTTCTTTATATATCTACAGGCACCGAATCTCCGGCGAGTTTAACCTTGCGATTCTCACCGTCTCCGTGACGTTTCAGTTTCGTTCGTGTGAGAGAGAGAAGAGAAGAGAAGGATCATCATGAAGCTCTCTTTCTCTCTCCCTTCTAAATCCAAGCCCAAAGTCACAGCAACCACCGACGCTAACAACGCCGTTGATAACGGAACTAGTAAAGAGTTCGTCACAGAATTCGATCCATCGAAAACCCCATCTAATTCCATCCCCAAATACGTTATTCCTCCGATTGAGAATACATGGAGACCTCACAAGAAGATGAAGAATCTCGATCTGCCGCTTCAATCCGGTAATACAGGTTCCGGTCTCGAATTCGAGCCTGAGGTTCCTTTACCTGGTCATGAGAGACCTGATAACATCACATATGGTTTGAATCTGCGTCAGAAAGTGAAGGAGGATTCAATTGGTGGTGATGCGATTGAAGATCGGAAAGTATCTATGGGTGAGCAGCTTATGTTACAAAGTTTGAAGAGAGATCTGCAGTCACTTGCTGATGATCCGACTTTGGAGGATTTTGAGAGTGTTCCTGTGGATGGTTTTGGAGCTGCGTTGATGGCTGGATATGGATGGAAGCCAGGTAAGGGAATAGGTAAGAATGCTAAAGAAGATGTTGAGATTAAGGAATATAAAAAGTGGACTGCTAAGGAAGGGTTAGGTTTTGATCCTGATAGATCTAAGGTTGTGGATGTGAAGGTTAGAGTGAAGGAAAGTGTGAAACTTGATAAGAAGGGAGTGGGTGTTGATGGTGGGGATGTGTTTTTTGTTGGGAAAGAAGTGAGGATTATTGCGGGGAGAGATGTAGGATTAAAGGGTAAGATTGTGGAGAAACTGGGTAGTGATTTTTTTGTTATGAAGATCTCTGGAAGTGAAGAGGAAGTGAAAGTGGGTGTGAATGAGGTTGCTGATTTGGGTTCTAAGGAAGAGGAAAAGTGTTTGAAGAAGTTGAAAGATTTGCAGTTAAATGATAAGGAGAAGGATAAGAAAGCGAGTAGAGGAGGTAGAGGGGCGGAGAGAGGGAGTCGAAGTGAAGTTAGAGTCAGTGAGAAGCAGGATAGAAGTCAAACAAGAGAGAGGAAAGTGAAGCCTTCATGGCTTAGGAGTCATATAAAGGTGCGAATAGTAAGCAAGGAATTGAAAGGTGGGAGATTGTATCTTAAGAAAGGAAAGGTTGTTGATGTTGTTGGACCAACAACTTGTGATATTACGATGGATGAGACGCAAGAGTTGGTTCAAGGGGTGGATCAGGAGTTGCTTGAGACTGCATTGCCTAGACGAGGAGGGCCGGTTTTGGTTTTATCGGGGAAGCATAAGGGTGTTTATGGAAATCTTGTTGAGAAAGATTTGGATAAAGAAACTGGTGTGGTTCGTGATTTAGATAACCACAAGATGCTTGATGTTAGACTTGACCAAGTTGCTGAGTACATGGGTGATATGGATGATATTGAATACTGAAATCTCTGTTGAACTGAAGCTGCCAAGTTTCAGGTATTGCAACTAGCTCATTTCGTACTTTAGTTTCCTTGCAAGTTTGCGTAGACCAATAGTTTGGTATGGGAATCTGTAAGCTTTTTAACTGAACAAGCTTGATTGATTTTTCTTCTCTTTTATGTGCTTCTGTCATAATGTTCTTGCATATCCAAAGTTGAGGAGAGCTCTGGATAAGTTGGTTATTTCCATTTATGATTCCTTGTAATTGATGTACTATGCATGTGAACTTGTATGCGAAGTGAGTAGAATTCTGAAACAAATGCCATTATAATTTACACCTTTTCTTTTTAGTTTCCTTGCAAGTATGAGTTGAGCAGGCTTTTGGACCGGATAGACCAATAGTTTCGCATGTGTAATTTGCAAGCTTTTAAACAAAACGAGCTTGGATTGACTCTTGTACGTGTGCTTCTTGGCATAATTTTTTAAAAAAGTTCAAATTTGAAGGATCAGCTAGGGTTTTCGAAGCATTGAATTCGATGACGGACTCCCAACGGTTGAAAGAAACGGAAATGTCAGAAGGCTGAATTTGTCAGAGACTCCGGTCCGGTAGATATAAGGTAGATGGGCCTGTTAAATATTTAGAGTGCTTATGGGCCAAATCTGAAGGAAAGTCCATTATCAATAGAATTGTGAACATAGCTAATTAATTGATTTGAGTGTCGAATTTCTTTTAAAAGTCTCTGAAATTAACAATCACTTGATTTTAAAAGTCACACCACAATTATTTTCTACCAAAAACAACATCGTAAACAAAAACAAGTTAAAATAGAAGAGCAAGTGCGACGTAAATGGAGTACTGAGAAGTAGGCCTGTAAACGGAGTGGATATCCGTTTCTTTTTAGATATCCGTATCTGTATTATCTGCCAATTTAGTATCCGGATCTGGAAATTTCGGATATCCGGATATAGTGTTTTAAAATCCTAAATTCATTAATATTATACATAAAAAGTTTAAAAAATTCATAAAATCGATAGAAGTTGATTATATATACAAAATATTACAAAAACAAAAAATTTATTAAAGTAACAAAAAGTTTTAAAGATTCAAGTGATGTTCTTAAGAATTAGAGACATTAATCAACTTCTTAAATTTTGCTTAGAAATTTATTTTATTTTTTGTCATATGATTTATTTATTAACAAAAAAAAACAACAATTAAAAAAATGGGATTACAAGTTTTTTTGGGCTTTAACACTTGAAAAATGGAGATATAAGGGCATGTATAGTAGGAGAACCTTTTCTTAGTCTCTCAAATATATTAGTTTAATAATAACTTTTATATAATTTATTTTTTAATTTAAAATTTAAAGTATAAATAAAACTCAACCATTTATATTTAGACATGTGTCATATGAGTCTCTCAATGGGTTCTCAAAATCTCTCAAATGAGAGACTCACTTTATTCTCTTTCTTACTTTTTCAATATTTTATAATTGTGTATGGGCGAGAGACTCGATGAGAGACTCCCACTAAACATGTTCTAAGGCTTTAAAGTTATAATTTTTTTTTTGTGCCTGATATCCGTTATCCGGCCCAAATTTTAGGATTATTCGTATCCGTATTCGGAATATCCGTCATTTTACTATCTGTATCCGTATCTGTTTTATTAGAGAGTCCATAAGAAGCCCAAGAAGAGACTTATGAGAAATCCACAAGCCCATGTAATTAGGTTATCTAAGCAAGTAGTCTCTTATATAAATAGTCATGTAATGAAGAACAATGAGATTAACCTAGAGAGTTGCCACATTGAGCAACTCTCCTCTTTCCCATTTTATGAAATCAAATCCAAATCTATTTTGTTCTTGAAGACAACCTAAAGTCTTTCCCTTTCCTTTAGTTTGCATTTCAATAAAGCTCCTCAATGAGCTATCTCATTCTTAGTTTCATATTTCTATGTTAATAAGCTCTCTAAGAGCATTAATCTCATTGTCTTGAGTTTGTCTACATGGTATCAGAGCCAAACGGTTCTTTGGGGTTTTATTCTCACTAGCTTCTAGCCTTCCATGGAAAATCTTTTCCTCACATGTCTGAATACGATTGGTCTCTAGCTTCCTATACCATCGATTGATACAAGAGACCAAAATCAAGTAGTGAGAAGACTTTGCTTTTTCTCTGATAAAAGCTACGGTGAGCTAGAGATTTCACATTTAAAGAGTCTGGTTTTCAAAGACTTTCAAAGCGGAGCGTGACTCTTGTTTTCGAGTAATGGTTTGGTGAAGGGAAATAGCTTTGAAGATCTCCAAAGAGCTTAGGACAGAACCAAACCATGGTATTCAAGGTAACGTTTTTGTTCTTCTTTGAGACAGAACATGGAGTGTTTATTTGTCATAGCTTGAGAAGGATAGCTGCTGGTTTAGATCTCTAGGTTTGGAACTCGTGAAGCTAGAATGAAATAGGACTGATTTGGGTTTGCTAAAGATGGTTTTTATGGCTGTATTTTCTGGTTTTGCTGAGCGCACTCAAGTTGTTCGATGAAATGCCAAAGAGAAAGACAGAAGGTTAGATGGAAGGTTAAACAATCTGTTTCAGCAAATTAGCATAGTGTTATGGTTGTTGAATACAAAGCTGAGAGTTGGTAGTGTGTCATTAGATGTGGAAGAGGACTCACCTTCATTACGAGACAGCTTAGGGGAGTTAAACGAGGTAAAGAAAACCCGGACTCTTCGTGAGATAAATAGGCTACAAAGATAGACCTGAACAGATCTCACACTAATGACTGGTTTTATGGTGAAGTGAGGCTATTGACTACTTTAAACGAACCTGCGAGCTCTCTTCTCTTTCTCAATCCGCTGCACTTATGCTTGGAAAAATGAAGCTGTCGAAGCACATGTCTCTTGGTCTCATCTTGCTGCGAATAATTCTTCATATATGTTGCGTTCAAGACGGGATTAAGACTGATTATAGAAGATAAAAGTGTGACTGAGATAATGTGCATTCATGAGATCATGGAATGAAAATCAAGCTCCTCCATCAACTAAGGTAATGTGTCTAAACTTTCTTCTTAGGCTGAACAAGAGACAAGGATGCTGGTTGGTTTAGAGAGATAGGTTTGGAATCATGAAAAGGCTGTTATGGTAGAATTTGGACAGAATTCCCAAAGGAAAAGGGAGAAGAGACATTGTGTTTGATTCAAAGCTCAGACAAGGCTGCATTTGTGTCACTCAAAGGAGATGAGTGATTTTGGAATTGAATGGGAATACCTCTGAGAGAGTTTAAAGGAAAAACTCTACAAGTATCAACCCAAATTTAAGAGTAGATTGGTCAAAGTACCTCTGAGAGAGCATTGTTAGCTCTACAAGTACAGAACCACATGATTAAAGTGGGTAAAGAAACCCCGTGAAGTAAGAGAATGGTCAGACATACCTCTGAGAGAGTTCATAAAACTCTACAAGTATAGACCTCATATGGCTTTGAAGATCAGATGAAGATATGTCTCTCCAATGAAGTTCTTCTACATCTCCTTATGATCTACTAATGTTTCTGTCCAGTCTACTAGGTGGTTACCTTCAGTTTTTGACAAGCCTAAGACTCGCTAAAGCTCTAATGTCGGTCTTCTTTTGAGCATACAAACTTAGCATCGTTGTTTTAACACCCGCTGCTAAGTTTGCGGGGGAGTATTAGAGAGTCCATAAGAAGCCCAAGAAGAGACTTATGAGAAATCCACAAGCCCATGTAATTAGGTTATCTAAGCAAGTAGTCTCTTATATAAATAGTCATGTAATGAAGAACAATGAGATTAACCTAGAGAGTTGCCACATTGAGCAACTCTCCTCTTTCCCATTTTATGAAATCAAATCCAAATCTATTTTGTTCTTGAAGACAACCTAAAGTCTTTCCCTTTCCTTTAGTTTGCATTTCAATAAAGCTCCTCAATGAGCTATCTCATTCTTAGTTTCATATTTCTATGTTAATAAGCTCTCTAAGAGCATTAATCTCATTGTCTTGAGTTTGTCTACATGTTTGACCGGAAGCAAATTTAGTTCTCTCCCACCTCTCATCAAGCTCGTCCTGCACAAAACTCCACACGTCCGAATCAAAACCTTGTCTTAAGTTAGAGACATAGAGACGGCCCTTGAGACTCCACATGTAAACGTAACCCGAGGACACATCCTTGGGTAGTGAGACAGTTTGGAATGCTTCAGTGTGAAGATCCATGACTAGTATCTCCGAATGGTCATTGTCACATGCTAACAACCAGAAGACTGAACCGTTTACAGAGACTAGGTTTCTTTCGGGGCTAATTAGAGTGAAAGAACGAGGCATTGGACCAGCAGTGTTGTATCTCCACCTCTACTGGCTCGCGCTCAGATCAAAAACCACAGACTCAAATCTGTCATCATCACCGTAGCTATACAAAACCACAACTTTGTATGCTCCTGTCACAACGTCTCTCCCGAATCCTACTGAAAGTTTGGTACCTTGAAGACGAGAAAGTGTCCGGATCACACGTGTCATAGGGTTCTATAGATAAACGTCAACCAAATTGTAGATGCAGACTAAACCATTATATGATCCAGGATCTCGAGGAGCTTTTGATTCTCTATTGTCTGCTCTTAGTCTACTGTATTTTGAGAAAAACTTGATATCCCAGCGATCCGAGTTGAATGACATATCAAAAGTGATTTTAAACTCTTCAGCACGGCGACCGAGGTGTTTCTCTACTAGATGGTGTGATTCAATCAATGATTTCCAACTTTTCGATAAAGATATTCAATTTACAAGATATCTTGCCGGAATGCGGTAAAGAATCTCTTCTACTATATCATCTGGTATCTGAACATCTGCGCCACCGAGCTGAGATCTTTCACCTGAAACCAATCGGGGAAGAATTCCACCGAAACCGAGTTGTCAAAGCATAGTTTGTGCACCGATATTAAGTTCCTAGCAATCGCAGGCACTCGCAGAACATTATGAAGAGATAAAGTGCGATAAGAGTGTGGTAAAGAGAGGGAACCAGTGTGCGTGATCTGAAGTCCATCTCCATTTCCTACAATCACCTCGTTCTGAACCGGTGTAAGGTAAGTGCATGAAGAGATTAGCAAGGTCTGATGTAATGTAGTGTGTCGCTCCGCTGTCAATTAGCCAGGCTGATGGGTCAGGTGGTGTGGTGGAGGCATTGTAAGCTCGTGGAGACTAGTTTGAAGCACCACGTGGTCGAAACGATGGCGTTGGTGGCACTGATTAGGTTGAGTGCGTGACAAGCCGAAACGTGGGACAAAATTTGGCATTGTGTCCTTGCGTGCCACAAGCTTGACATTTCCCTAAGTAGGGGCGACGAGTCTGGTTTGTTTGAGCATGTGAGGCAGAGTTTTGTGCATAGTATACTGTCACAGGGAAGGAGGAGGACTGTGACTGAGTGTTGGCGAGGGAGATCTCCCGGTTGAGAAGCTTCTCATGAAGCTCAGCAAAGGAGATCGGACTATCACGGCTATGGACAGATTTAATGACAGGTTTGTAGTCATCACAGAGGCCTGCAAGAATTATGTCAGTGAGATCTTCTCGATCAACAGGGCTGCCGAGAAGAGCAAGGGCATCAGATTTGGTTTTGATGAGTTGCATGTAGCCATCGATGTCTTTTGTTCCTTTGACACAGAGTTGGAGATGTTGTTTGAGTTGTTTGATGTGTCTACGCGTCGGTTTTCCGTATGTGGAAGCAAGAGTTTCCCATGCTTGGAGAGTTGTCTAGGAAATTGCAATGAGTGGTTGTAGGGAAGTTTCAATTGTTCCCATCAGAGCGATGTAGAGGAGGTTATCTTGTCGCTGCCAAGTGGTGAAGGCAGGATTTGGTACTTCGACGCCTGTGATAATGGTTGTTGACGACGGTGGTGCGGTAGCGGGGTCAATGAACTTGATGAGATCATGACCTCTTACCAAGGCCTTGATTTGAACGCTCCGAGTAAGGTAATTGGTTGGAGACAGCTTTGCGATGTTGATCGCGTTAAGTGAGGCATGTGGATCCGAGGGATTGATGAGATTTGAGGTGGCGGAAGGTGGGCTAGACATTGAAAAAAGAAGAGGAGGATCTGTTGATTTAACAAGATCGCTCTGATACCATGTAGAAGGTGAAGAAGAATGTGTATTGTGTGTTATTCAATAGAGTCGAGTTACAGCACATATATATACAGAGAGGGAGAGGATAAGAAGATATCTAGCCTAACAATATACATGGAGATATTTTAGGAATATACGGAATATCCCTTTGTACAATCATAACAAGATGTAACTATACTTATCTCATATAGATACGACCTATGGATTTTCCATCAACCTTTCCTCTATCTTTCCCCATTTCGTAGATCTAACTAGTTAGAAACCAAATTCAAAGAAACAGAAAATTAGTCTCACTCAAACAGAGATTCAATCATATTTCAAAAAATGAGATGGAGAAACCAACGATATTTCATAATCTGACAAGATAGTTCAAAAATACACAGATGATGATCGGAAATTTTTTTAAAAAAACACACACACACAACCAAAGAAGACGATGCAATCAGACCAAGCCTGTGATGATTGGAAAGGAAATTTATAAAACACAACAACCTATGATCGGAAATTCAAACCAAGCCAATGATCGTTTCATACTCAGAACCAAGCATGTGATGATCGGAAATTCATAAAACTAGTTCAAAAATAGAGAGCGAACAGAGATGAAACAAGACGAGAGAAATCAGAAATTCAAACAAAACTATCAGATTCCAGGCAGAGATTATCAGTTGTTTGGTGATGAGCTTTCGATATCAACGTTTAAAAGTAGATCTAAGCTAAAATTAAAATTCGTACCTGTAATCAAAGAGCACAACTGCGCAAGAGGATAAAGAAACCAGAGATTCAAAGACATAGCGCGTACAAAGATGAAACCTGACGAGAGAAATCAAAGAGCACAAGATGATGGAGAAACCACAAATTCAAACAAAACTATCAGATTCCACGCAGAGATTATCAGAGGTTTCGTGATTAGCTTTCGACTGTTTAACAATGGAGCTAAGCTAAAATTCGAATTCGTACTTGTGAGTAAGCTTCGTCTCCAATGGTGGTTGAAGTTTTCTTAAGAGGAAGAGAGAGAGAGAGGAAATTCAAATTTATGAAAGAATGCTAAAATGTGAAGAGAGTGGGAGATTTAAAAGAGAATGAGATATTAGCTTGACAAGAGTGGGAGATTTAAAAGAGAATGAGATATTAGCTGGACAAAAGCTGTACAAGTTTTTTAGCTGTTAGCTGAAGCTGTAAGGTTTACCAGAATAGTGCAAAGTTTATGAAAGAGCTATACAAAAAAACTGAGAGTAAAACTTTTAGTAACGCTTTTGATAAACCTTTTTTGATTATTAAAAATAAAAATTGTACCACTTGTAACACTTTGTTTTTGTTCACCAATCAAAGCAAATTGGATCTAAATGGTAACTGAGGAATCTGGCTGAATCTGGCTGAATTGTTGATTCTGGTTGAATTTTTAGTGATTTTTAGTTGAATGTAGCTGAATTTTTATATTTCTAAATGGTAACTGTTGAATTTAGCTGAATTTTTTTTGTGATTTTTGGTAGAATATGTCAAAATAATTAAACTTTAATTGAAAAATATCGTCAAATAATTATGAATCTTAATCAATAGAATAACTAAGAGATATCTAAATAAAATAGATAAAATTATCTAATGGTCTAAGTAACTCTTATATTAATAAATAAATACTAAAATTATCTAAAACTAATACTAATATAAATAATATATTGGTTAGCAAAATAGAGTTATTTTTTCATATTAAATTTTCGAAATTTTAAAAATATGTAAATAATTAATGAAAGTTTTGTTGAAACATTATTGAAAATTTAATTTCAAAAATTAACATGATAATAAAATAAAGATTATCTAGTTTTTTTTTTAATTGTTCTCTAGTAGTTTAATCAATAATATGACCAGAATGATTCAGAGAATTATTAAAACTTTGATATTAAAAAAAATATTGTAGCATATGTATGAGTTGTTTTGCGAATTATTATTATTTATTTTTTTGTCAACCACACATTAATTAAAAAACTCCTTGGTTGGTTGCCCAATTAGGAGGAAAAGTGTTTACAAAGGAAGCTTCAAAAAATAAAAGTCTAGAAGAACGGGCTAAGCAATTCGCTTTTAAATTACATGAACGAGAAATAAGAGAAAGCGAAAAAGAGGGAAAAGAGACTCGAAGCATACCAAACTCATCTAGGAGGTTGGAGAAAGCCGGCCATTCATCAGGTGATTGTACCATCGAGACTAACTCTGAACAGTCTGTTTCAAACGCCTGACAATCCATCCTTCTTGCAAGGATATTCTTCATAGCCCAAACTAAAGCTTCCATCTCCGAGTGAATGGGGGAAGGGGACCTCCTAAGACACTTAGCACCAATCAATATCGTCTGATCACTCCCTTGAAAACACCACCATCCTAAGCCCATAGTTGGATCCGAAGATTTCCAAGAGCCATCAATCCGACATCGTAATGAAAGGATTGGGCTTTCCAATATTTCTGTAAAAATGCCAGTTTCGATCGGTTCTACCTGGGTTTGCGAATTTTAAAAATTTATTTTAGATTATCTTGAAGTTATTAAAATTATCCAAAAATATCTATAATTATTCGAACATAAATTCGTCTCTTGTCTATTCTGGTAGTGATTTTATGTATCTTAATTATTTAATATCGTATTCGTATCTATATAATATGACTTATTTTAAAATATAAATTTGATGTTTAATTTCTGATATCTAAAATATTTTAATTCGAGTTGTGTACTCGTTATTATCTGAATTTTTGCTAGAAATAAACATATCTACGTTTTTGTTGGTGTTGAAAAAACTGTTAGAATTACTTATATTATTAGTCTTTTTTAATTCGAAAAAATAAACCTTGATACTAGTTCACCCATAAATTTGGCCTAAGCTAGACCAACAATGTATTCCTCTTCTCCAATACCATATTTAGCAATGTAAGAAATTCCCTGCAGCAAGTGGAGGTGGTCATGATTACAATATGTAATAATCAAATCAAGCCTATAAATCAATGTCACCTTCATTTCCTCAAGCCTGCGAACTTAGTTACTCTCCAGACTCATCTGACAAAAGAGCTGTGTCTTCCTCTCCTAGAAACTTAATATCCACAGGCTGCATTGTTCACGAATTCAGAATATAGTCTAGTACCGGGAGCAGTAAAAAACATCATGCAACATCACGATGCTAGCAAAAGATTCCAGAGAGTAATTACCTTATTAAGCTATATTATTCACGAAGGTGCTTGAAGAGACAAAAATCCATGCACTCAAAATTGTTTTTTCTTCTTATATAAGTAGAATGAAAAATTATGACCAACAATATACTCTCTAGCAATAATCAGCCATAAGAGATTATATTTAGATTTATTCAAATGGAACAATCATGAGCCCTCACAGTTCAAGACTTTCTTCAACCAGTCATCTGCGTCCACAACTTTTCAGCTGCAACAGATCAAACCAAATTTGCATTTTTACTGATTATAACCAGCTTCAAGTGGCTTCGTAACGCCTGATGGAGTTGTTCCTTCAGCTTCTGGCACCGCTCCAACATCCGTCCTGAGTTGTTCATTTTCTCTAGTTCCCACAAAAGTCTTTCTACTATTGTGTAGGGAAAACCAAACAAACCCCTGATCCCTTTTTCCTCTTCAATACATCTGCTGGATTCTGTTTTGACAAACAAGGTTATTCAGTCCTAATATATGATATAATGATCATGATGGTCTATTAACAATATCAATGCAATCGCAAACTCATGCTTAGTCATAAAAGTTTTTTTAAGGGTGTAATCTGCAACCTTTTGTTTTACTGCTTTGTGTGAAACATGTAGCATCACCCTAGCAAACCTACATATCCTAATATGTAGGAAAAAGGTATCCTATAGCAAGATGCTTGTCTCTCAACTGACAGCAGATGTGTAGATCCTAACTCACCGAAAAATGCGAATGGTTCCATGTAACTTGAACAGGAAGTTAGTTGACTCTGTAAGACGCCACATAGTGTTCATATAACTGAAACAAGGAAGCAGGACTTGCGCAGCCATTCACAAAGCTTTTTCCCTGTGACTGTCCTGTTGAAGGCACAAGAGGAAAGTGTTAAATAATGAAACCAGAAGAAGAGAACAACCAACCATACAAATGAAATGATTACTTCTTTCCGTGGTGTACATGAAAGCAACCAAACTCGTATTAGATTCTAAGGCACAACCAATAGTAGTAAAGTGATACTAAATACAAACTCTTCAACATTAAGCAGTCATGCTGTGCCAAGCATCTCTGTAATATGATATATACAACAAAAAAAGGCATAAATCTCAAGTGAAGCAAAGGCTTACTAATGCAAAACATTATTCACGCAAGGATTTAGCAAGTTTCATGCCCATATACAAAGCCACCTAAATGAATTTGCCCTATACATTCAGAAATTGTAATCCACTGGAACCAACCAGAGTGGCAATTTACAAGAATCTGCTAGAAGAAGGACATACTCTGGAATTACAGTGCTCGTGAAGACATCAATTGAAACAAAACTAAAGTCCAATCACGGATTCAGACAACAATCACCAGCCTCAAATTCAAAGGAACAACAAACAAGAGAGTAAGAGACATGAGAATCTACAGTAAAAAATAAAATAAAAAAAAACCTTACAAATGCAAAAAAGATCCATGACGGATCTTAGGACGGATTTTTTCCGAGTATGTTGGTGTGAGCTTTGGATATGTTGGTGTATTTGCACACCCTTGAATGACCTTGCAAGCTGTGCTTATGTCATAAATTTTCCTGCAAATTCAAGTTGGGGAGAGCTTTGGATATGTTGGTGTATTTGCACACCCTTGAATGACCGGAACCCGAATTCTTTGTAACTGATACGCTATGCCTAGGCATGTGAAAAAATATGTGGAGTACCAGAGTTGATAACAGACAATAGATGGGGGAGGATTGGCGTCAGTTTCTCGTTGATTCTTTATGCTCTCACTGTACCATTTATAAGAACCCGTGGTATTGCACTATTTAATGAGTTCCATTTGTAACCTTTGTGGTCCGAAGTAAAAGCATAGATCAATTTTGCACAAGAAGATGTGCGCACATATAGATCGGTGATAGTGGTATGTTATAAGCTTACATGGTGATACATTTACATTAGAAATAGCTAGCTGAAGAACAAGATTACTTCTGGTTGGAATCATAACACACACTCAACATCCAATTTCGACATTATATCTACTTCTAGTTGGAATGACAACGCGGATATTGTTAGATTGACTTTAGTTAGTGGTTTAGTCTTAAGGCTTCTAATGAGAGGCTGAGGATACAACGTTGTTATATCATATAACTTATATGCATCATCAAGAGTAAACTGATGTTCTCATGCATATAGAGAACCTGTAACTGTAAAACATTATATACTGCAACAAGACAGAATGATAGTTGTATCTCTCTACAAACTAAAAACAATTAACCCACAGATTCAAAAGAACTAGCACATAAAGCTACTTTTGGTTCTTGATTTGTTCACATATTCAGATAATAGTTTGACAGATGCTTGAATGGTGAGTGTGCATGTATAACTTTGGCCTAATCTAGACCAACACTGTATTCCTCTCCACAACCACATTTAGCAATGTAAGAAATTCCCTGCAACAAATGGAGGTGGTCATGATCATATAGAAATCATATCAAGCCTATATAAAATCAATGTCACCTTCAGTTTCTCAGCCTGACTCTGCAGCGAACTTAGATACTCTGCCTCTCCAGACTCATCTGACAAGAGAGCTGTGTATTCCTCTTCTAGAAACTTAATATCCACTGACATTAACTCTGGCTGCATTGTTCACAAAATAAGAAAATAGTATAGCACCTGGGGCAGGACAAAATCTTACATGACTGAACTCATGCAACATCACAATGCTAGCAAAGATTCCAGAGAGGAATTACCTTAAACTCATTAATCTTGTGCTTCATATGCTCAATTGATAGCTTGATCTGAAATGAAATTATATCATTCAGAGAAGTGCTCAAAGAGACAAATCGTGTACTCAAAATTGTTTTTCTTCTTATTTAAGGAATTACTGGAAGAGGAAAAGTAACTAAGTTTATAAATAAGAAACAACACATCCCAAACACAAAGTGCCAGAACCAAACCATCAAGAGTGAAAAAGTCATCTATAGTAGTAAATAACCTTCGAATTTTCCTGAATAAGGTTGGATCTCATCTGTTTTGCTTGATCAAGCTTTGCTCTAGCAGAATCTGATAGCTCCATCAGGTTATTCCTTGTTTCTTTTTTCTAAAGTATCAAAGATCGTCAAGAAAGGGATAAGAAATCATAACCTCAGTTACTATGCAAATATCGGAAATATCTTGTAATGAAGCAAATATAAGGATTCATAGGAGAACGAACCTGTCCTTGTTGACCAGTTTCATTGCTCATATGGGAGATAAACCAGCCCTGGCCAAAATAGGACAACAGAAAGATAACTGTGTTAGTAAACAGCCAACGAGATCACATGAAGAGGATGCAAATAACAAACCTTTTGCTCCTCTAGTTTGCTTCTAGCTTCTCCTGCCGTCTTGACATAGTTAGAACTGCAATCAGAAACAATGAAATTCACAGCAGTCAGTTGATTCCAAAACCGCAATCCAGTTATAGGGAGATGTTCTCTGAATTACCGTTTCGATACAAGTTTGGCAGATAAACTGTCTCGTTCTTGTAGAATAAGCTCCAAACTCTACAACACAGGATAACAGTTTAAGTGTAAGCAGTAGTACACAAGAAGTACTTCTGTGTGACAGATCACATTGATAACTTTCTAAAGCATAACTAGACCTATATGATTTTAGCTTCATGTTCAACAAGGCATATTCATGGCTTATATAAGAGTTTAATTACCTGTGCAAGATTTGCTGAATCAGATTCCATCGACAAAAATTTTCTCTGCTTCTCAAGTATATGTGAGCATATTTCGCCTTTCTTCCTCGTCTTCTGATCCGTTTCCTCTTTTAGTCTCTTCGTCTCAGACAATGCTTCAAATAGAGTGATCCAAAAATTAGGAAAAATCACATAACATCTCATCAAAAACAGTGCATATAAAGCTGTGTACAAAGTGCGTATCCAGAGTTGAACTAACTTGAACAAAGAACTGCTACTCTAATACTCAATAGTTGATCACAAAACAGCCAAATCAACCAACATTCACAAAACAAAAATCCAAATCTGAGCCAAAACATCAATGATAGCTAACACAGGAAACAAAATTGAAAATACGAAACAGCAGAAATACTCAGCAATCTATGGATTTCCAAACCAAATTATTTTCAATTAGCAATAATTTCAACGAAGATCACGACCTAAAATCCTCCGTACGATCATACTTGTTCGTCCATATCAACGAAAACTTTCTAAATCCAAAAACGCTGAGAGCGATAGAGAGAAACTAACCATTTTCGAGATCCTTCTCCAAGGTACTGATTGTTGTAACCTGCATCTGTTCCTCGACGGAGACCTTCGCGGCATGATCCTCCACATCTAACCTCAATCAAATCCAATCGCCAGATGAAATGTTAGCTACAATCGGAAAAATCAGAAGCGAAGATGAAGATGAAGATTATTACCAGTCATTTGAGACCGGAGAGTCTTCATATACTGTAGATACTCCTCCATCATTCACTTCTCCGATTTCTTCAATTCAACCTAATCAATCAAATACGATTCAAATCCAAGAAACATATGAAATTTCCAGAAGATTTTGTATCAGATCTTCATACGAATGTGAAGATCGGAGACAAAGCTTTACGCGAGCTCTCACCTTCAGAGAAATTTCGAAATGGCGACAAAATTTTGAAACTAGCGGGGAAACGAAAATAGTAGCATCTAGGAGGAAATTACGACCGGGTCGACTCGGTTTAGTGATATGGACTTAATAAAGCCCAATAAAAAACATCACAAAAGCCCATTACAATTGTTTTGACCCGTTTACCCGAACCCGATTCGGGTTCCGTGGAGCCTGGAGCGGTGAGGAAGATAAGAAGAGTCAAGCTAATTTGAGTTCTTCAGGTTTCTTCAGTGAACAATCATCCAAATTCCATTTATCAAGTGTTGATTCAGTTACTTGTTGGAATTGTTTTTCGTCTCTAAATTTGTAAACTTGCTGAGAAATTCACCAACTTTTTGAAGAATTCTTATGGCGATTTCGAAAGGTAGATTGAAAGCTTGGTTCGATAAGAAGATCAGTGAACCACTTGTCCAGATCTTGCGCAGGTTCTCTATTATGTGACTATCTTCATATTTTGTTGTGTTGAATCGTTCTCTATGTATCATAAAGTTGGTTACTTGTTCATCGATGTAGTTTAATACCATTTCGTGGAATCAAGTAGATAACTTGTGCTACATGTTCACCTTTAGTATTGCTATGTGGGTTTCTTATTTGCAACACTAGAGACCAATTTGAACAGTTTTGTAACCATGTAGCTTGTAAAGACTCGATGTTTAGCCATTTCTGTGTTGTGAATGTGCTTATGTTGTAAGAAAGTATAACCAAGATTGATTCGTTTCCCCTTTAGAGGTGCTGAGCCAAAGCAGCTGGCTTTTTCTGCGGCATTGGGTATTACCATGGGAGTATTTCCAATCTGTGGTACCTTCTCGTGCCACTTTCGATTGTCGAATAGTTTCTCATCAAACATTATAGTGTTTGTGATCTCTGAATCTCTAAAGCATTTTACTCAATGGGATATTTTTGTTTTGATAGGTGTTACCGTGTTGCTATGTGGCGTGGCTATTGCGTCGCTTGGATCTCTTTGTCATGCTCCAACTGTGATGTTGGCTAATTTCATTGCTACTCCAATAGAACTAAGGTTACAATTTACTTTCCCTTTCATGTTTCCTTTGAAGTTACCGCTTTAATCAATACAAAGAAACAACACAAAACAGTGTTTTATTGATTTTCTAGTATCAAAATGAGTCCTTATGTGTGATTTTGTTTTTTTGCTATGTGTTTCATGTTGAAGTCTTGTGGTGCCTTTCTTACGACTTGGCGAAAAAATAACCGGTGGACCTCATTTTCCTTTAACATCTGATGCCCTAAAGAAGGTTTTCACAGGTCAAGCTTCCCGAGATGTTTTTATAAGCATTGGAAATGCGGTAAGGTTCTTCTGTGTTGGCTTAGTGGTGTAGATTTTGGTCATTTCTATTTGATGCAAAGCTGCTTTTCGCATTTTCTGCCCTAATATCTTACGATCCTTTTGCTTCAGTAACTTACAAGTGGGATTTTCTCTAGTATGTTGTCATTTGTTAGTGTTTTCAAATCTGAAGATAATATTGGTTTTCCTCGTCGTGATTCATATCGATAGCAAGTTGGTTTGGTTTGTCATATAACTGGCTTAAAACAAGAACTTATTTTTGCAGCTACTAGGATGGCTCATAGCGGCTCCATTTGTGATCGTTGCGCTATACATCCTTTTTCTCCCATGTTTCAAAATCCTTGTCCGCAAATTCAGCTCTGCTGATCCAACCGCAAAGACACCTACAAAGGAAAGGATCGCTTAAAATCAAACAGTTCTTGGTTTCTACAATGCTAGAGCATTGGAGGATCTATAACCTTATGTTCTGCAATATCGATGCTGAGGTCCGTGTTTGAATTATCTGTAACAATAAACCTCCCTGTAAATTACAGTGTTTGAAACAGTTTAGGCCTTAAGAGGAAAACTGTCAAAGGGAAATATAGAAGACAAGTCATGTATTCATATTGTGTCTGAATATATAATGAGAAAGCAGATGAATGTTTTCAAGATAAACTAGAGTACCCTTGAACTAACCAAGTCCTTGATCTTGTTTATGGATGAATCTAGAGAAAAACAAAAGCAATATGGTACGTGTCTCCATTTGGTTGCAAAGGAGAACAATCAAGAACCTTGAGGTTGACAACATGATGATGGCCAAAAAAAATGAAGGATTTGTCAGATTATGATCGGTGCAAGTATAACGTTTTCCCTCCTCTTGTTTTCTTGTTTGCTTGTTCGGCCAGAATCTACGGGAAAGTTATCTAACATTTCATAATCTCTCAAATTCATTATTAATGCCCCTAACTTTTATATAATAAGGAAACAGACAGTTGCCCTAAACTGAAAGCTAAATGCTTCACCTGAAACCTCTGCCACATCTCTCTTTCTCTCCCACACATACATTATTTCAATTATTGGTTTTCTTATAACTCCGATCTTGAATCTTGACGATCTCTGGTTTCTTCATTCAAAGGAGGTGACTTTTTGTTAACTGGGGTCTGTGTGTCTTGTGTGTGGTGATGTCTTATAGTAATTCAAACCCAGAAAATTATTCAGCTGCAACGAACTCGCCGGAGATTAAACTCTATCAAGCATTTATCTTTTCTGTTCCAATTTGCTTCACATTTATTATTCTCTTCTTGTTTTACTTGATCTACCTCCGTCGTAGTAGCTCTGATTTGTCTTCTCTCGGAATGCGAACTACTTTCATCCCTGGAAACTCTCTCTCGACGGTACACTCCAATCTCTGTTTTGCTCTCTTGTAAAGATCTGTGCTTTTTTCTCTTGAATCGTTTCGATGAAGGGTTTGGTTCTGTAATGATTGCAGATTGAATTAGGATTGAGCAAAGAGCTGAGAGAGATGCTTCCCATTGTTGTCTTTAAAGAGAGCTTCACCATAATGGATTCACAGTGAGTTTCCAGTTTCTTCTCTCTCCAAAATTTGATCTTTCTTTAATCAAGGATTCACCACCCTAAGTGAGGTTTTTCCAAGGGTTATTGCAGTAAAAAGGAATTAGTGTAGTGTGTGTGATATGAAAGTTCAAACCAACTAGGTTACATGAATTGTGAATTACACCTATGTTGTACAATTTAAGGAAGTGAACAAAGATGAGAGGTTTCTAATCTTTATCTCTAGTGGTTGAAATTTATGGTCTGTCTTGATTGAAATGGAGGTTGAAATGGCTCCACAGTTGCTTCCATGATCAGATAATTGTAGGAGATCATGGTTGATATAGTTTCAGGACAATGTGTCTTATGTAGTAGTTTGGAAGAGTTGTAATCCGCATAATTTGGGAGTGTAGGTTATTGGACTTATCCTCTGACGGTGAGAGTCCAACTTGTGATGACTAGAATAAGAATAAACTGATTTGGACTTTTGATTTACAGATGTTCAGTGTGCCTTGGGGACTATCAAGCAAATGACAAGCTTCAACAGATCCCGGTATGTAAACACACTTTTCACATGGACTGCATTGATCTTTGGCTCACATCACATACCACTTGCCCTCTTTGTCGTCTCGCTCTTATACCGAGTCGATCCCATCAAAGCCAAGAGGATCCTGTTCCGAGTCTCATTACCCCTGATGGAGAAGTGTTGAGTCAGCCGGAATCTGAGCCAGTAAACCACAGTGGAGTATCGAGTCAACCAGAAGCTGAGCCAGTAAACAACAGAGGAGTGTCGAGTCAACCGGAATCTCAGCCAGTAAACCACAGTGGAGTATCGAGTCAACCAGAATCTGAGCCAGTAAACAACAGAGGAGTGTCGAGTCAACCGGAATCTCAGCCAGTAAACCACAGTGGAGTATCGAGTCAACCGGAATTGAGCCAGTAAACAACAGAGGAGTGTCGACTCAACCGGAATCTCAGCCAGTAAACCACATAAACGATGGCCAAGAGCAGCAATGTGATCAAGATGGAGAGGGCTTTAAGGAAACGCAAGAGGATGAACAAAACAGCATCGGGACTTCGAATGCTTGTTGTAGTTGTAGACCTGGTTAAAGATTAACCGCTTTTGTTCAGTCGATATTCCTGTAAAATTTGCTGCTTTCTTGCATTTGTAACTTGTAACATTAGTACATTTTCTAGGAGTGAAAATGAGAGGTTGATCCATAGAAGAAACAAACACTTTGGAAGGCAAATATGTGGATGTTTGAGAAATTACCAAAATTTCTTTAAGAAAGTCCTCTTCTCAGAGAAATTTGCGCGTACAAACAGAGTACGGTCTGCTACAAAATCAGCAGATAATCAAATACTTCAAAACTGGTTCAAAAAGGTTGATCTTAGCTTACCTGAATTAGCGATTTCATAGTCTGAAAAAGTCAAAAAACAAGAAGATAAGGTAAAAGGAAAGAGAAAAAGATAAAGCAGAGTCAAAGGTTGGGTGAGAGAAGCTTGTATTGTTCTCTCTCTGCTTTAATACTTTCTCTTTCTCTAACATTCGATCTTCTGTTTGGTCCTTTTCAAGATTCCTTTCCTTGTTTCTTGACAAAGATAAGGATCTTAAACTTGACTTCGTAGTTGATATATTCATTGAAAATCTCTTGCTCATCGCTGCCCCTTAATCGAAAGTTCCGACATGGGTTCAATCCAAAACACAGTTCACTACTGTTGTGTCTCAAGAAACAATCAGATTCTGTACGCTTACAACAATGCCGGAGACCACCGCAACAACGAGTCTCTTGCAGCGTTATGCTTGGAAAAGACTCCACCTTTTCACAAGTGGTACTTCGAAACGATAAGCAAGAGGACTTTTGGGTTCTTGATGGAAGATGGGTTCGTTTATTTCGCCATTGTTGATGATGTTTTCAAGAGATCTAGCGTTCTTGATTTTCTTGAGAAACTGAAGGATGAGTTAAAGAAAGCTAATAAGAAGAATTCCAGAGGAAGTTTCTCTGGCAGTATCAGTTTTAGCAATGTTCAAGACCAAATTGTTCGAGGACTCATAGCTTCACTGGAGAATGATCTCACTTGTCTTCCAATATCATCACCTTCCATTGATGGTGCTGATTCCACGAACGCTCCACTTTTAGGCAGATTCAACAAGCAAGATAAGAAGAAAGGGAGAGATCATGTGCACTCACTGAGAGGCATTGAGATTGAGGAACACCGGAAATCAAATGATAGAGGAAACGTAACAGAATGTTCTAATGCATCATCTGCAGCAGCAACGTATGTTTCAAGAAGAGGACGATCTGGTGGTTCTCAGAGCATTGAGAGGAAGTGGCGGCGTCAAGTGCAGATTGTTCTTGCCATTGATGCAGCTATTTGCTTAACGCTACTTGGTGTTTGGTTGGCTATTTGTCATGGCATTGAGTGTACACGTTCTTGAACAGGGCCTCAGTTCTACTCTCACTTAATTTATCTATTTATTCTTTCATATGCTTTTTTTTTCTCTTCTCCAATTCTGTTGCAGAGACTGCAGCATTGTTGATTGTATATTAGGTATAGGTCTCAAGTTCTTACCTTAATTTGTGTATAATATGATGATTGTAGTAAGGTCTCTTCACATCAAGATAATGAATATTAGGATTCATATAGTAGGAGACATTGTCATAACTCATACAAGAGGATTATATCAGATCAAAGTAAAACATTGCAATCACAGTTTCATTTTCCAACCACCGCGGATGGAAAATGAAAGGTTTTGTTTTCTTACATAGAATCAGAAACACACAGCTTACAAGATAACAACAAATACATAAAAGAGAGTTTTTAGTCTTTAAAGAAACAGAGGAAAGAGTAAAAAAGAGAGATAAAGAGGTGATGAATACCTCTCACCTGAAATCCTAACCATGGTTGGTCAACTGGTTTGGTTGATGTTATGAGAAGAACCTAAAGGGAACCAAAATATCTCCCAAGAGGCTAAAACATGCAAATGCAAGGACCCCACAATCCATTAGTGGGGTTGGTTCAAGATATGATGAGAGCTATCTAAAATTTTGAATCTTAAAATGATCTTAATCTAAGTTAGCTCAAGTGTGGCTATAACTCCAAAGCTTAGCCACCGAGAATATACATGGGTTAGCAAACACTGTTACTTCTTTATCCTCAAAAGAAGTTTATGTTCTAGCGTTCTACGATAAGACAATGTGTAACAACATGGTCCTAGATCTAATAATCCTAAGACTGCACATTAAAATGGATATAGCGTGAGTAGTGTGCACACCTTTGCACACACTACTTCAAACACTTCCAGGTGGTGGCATTTCACTTCTTGTGCCTTTCCCGGGAAATCCTTATTTCCTTTCTTGTTGATCAGCCAATCCTAAGCTTTTTAAGTTTTTCTACAAAATTGCTTGCCTTTCTCAGGCACTGTGCAAGACAACGGTAACTCTTTTACTTCTACAGCTCGAACAGGCGATCTTGAACGAAACCTTCGTTAAGAAAGCACGTAATGCAATGAATAAAATGAAAAGATGAGTAATGTGTATGAAGATGGTCCAAGTTAAACCCCTATGTGAGACTTAACTAGAACTTGCAAAGACTCCCAAACTCCAAATTATGGGCTCTTTGTCTAATGGGTTAGAAGCATAAAGGGAAAAGGGCAACCATGGTTAGGCCACAGGTCTTGTGGAACTTCAAAGGCATGTGGATGAAAGTAGTAAACAAAGCTTGCCTTAAGGATTTAAATGAATTGGTCCCCTACATAAGCATCATGGAATCAGAGTTGAACCATGAGCCTTTGTTGTCAAGCCTGTGGAACTGCAAAGCAAACTGCTGAGAACATCAGTACCTCTGGTTTTACACGTTGTGTATGAACGACGAAAACATATAAACACACAAACCTGATGGTATGACAGGTGAAGGTGCAAGAGACACTGGTGAACCATTGTGATGCGGGTAGTTTCCCCCGGTAGCCGAGGCAAGAGCAGAATAGTGAAACATGTGGTTGGGGTAATGGAGAGGAGCATAACCAGTGACAGGTCCATTTCCTTCAGCAAACTGGAGATATGGGTAGAACCCTGCTGCTGTTGCTGCTGCTACACCAGTCATTGGTCCGCTACCATACATTGGATGCTGAGCAGTTGCCCCTCCATAAACATTGTAGTAGCTCTGTTACAAAAACAATAATCCAATAAGCTATACGAAATCAATATAAAGTAAGGTCATTTAGAAAGCACAATATACATACCGTGGGGTAATTGTAATCCATTGAGTATGAAGAGAACCTAAGAAAGTTCAATGTGACCAAACAATATCAGTCTAAGTAGAGTGATGAGTTTGGAAAAGTAAAGTAAGAGACTAAACGTGGAGTACCCAAAAGGATTAGTGTAAGGAAGTGTGTAGTGGGAGAATGGAAGTGGGGAAGGAATAGCAGCAGCCGCGGCCCCAAAGTGTGTCTTGAATGGGCTAGTCACCTTCATACCGCCTCTTCCTCCTGCATGTCCTGCTAAAACACAACACCATAAGAATCTCCTCTCAAACATTTGCTTTCAGAAAAGAACAAAACACAACATGTTTAACCAGAAGGTTTAACTAACTAGTCTGCAGAAGAATTATAAAGACTACTGAGCAAGAAAATGGCTTTACCAGTTGGCTGAATCAAGATGAAGCTAGCTATACATCAAACAATAAAGTATCTAACTTTGCTACTAATATGTGATTCAAGACATACAATTCCAGCTTTTCTCTTAAAGAATAGTAAGATCCATGGATTTAGATATACTAGGGTTTTCAAAAGTAAAGTACCAAAAGACAGAAACCTAAAAGTACCATGAATAGGAGAAGAAGGTTTGGATCTCTGAACACCAAAAGCCGCAAGATTACAATTAGCTCTTCTCCCATCAATAACAGGAGCTGGATCTACACAAGCTTTCTGAGCTGCTTCCGGATCACAAAAAGTAACCTTTAACAAAAAAAAAAAAAAAAAAAACAGAACCCGTGAGCTTGAAGTTATAATAAATCTCAAAGAAAGAAGAAGAAGAAGAAAACACTTACAAAGCCGTAGCCTTTAGATCTACCACTAGATTTATCAGTGATAACGACAGCTTCAACAATGTCACCAAACTGTTCAAAGTAATTCCTGAGTGAGATTTTGTGTGTTTCCCAAGCTAATCCTCCAACGAACACTTTGGTGAATGTTGTGTCTTCCATTTCAGAAACAAAGGAAAATTCAACGAAGTAAAAGTTTCTGATTTTGGGAACAGAAGAAGAAGAGAAACGGTAGTTGAGAGACGAGAGAGAGAGAAGAAGAAGAAGGAGGGAAGAGGATTCAAGGAAAAGTCAGGGAAACAAAAAAAAAAGAGAGAAGTTGGGGACACACTCATTGAATTATTTAACTTAGCTTTTCACAAATATCAATGACGTTTTTTTTTTATGTACGGTCACTGTGTCTACACTTTTTTCTTGTTGGTCGGATCCACTCTGTAAAATAGATTTACAATTGGAAAATATATATTTGAGTTGTTATTTAATTTTTGGTGTTTTTATTGGTGGAAAATCTTGAAATTGAAGATTTCTGTATTTTTAATGCCACCAAAAAAAAATTATTCAACCGAAGACATTCTCTTAGCAAATAACTAACAGGGAAATACCAAAAAAAATATTATTCTCACCGTTTCAAAATGTAAGACGTTTTGAGGTATTTTTTTTGTTTCAAAATGTAAGATGTTTTCAAATTTTTATACAAATTATATATTAGTTTAATATTTTCTGATTATTTATATTATGTAGTCTCATTCATGATTGGTTGAACTTTTTAAAAGTGAATATTTTTTAATCTGCGTATTTTTAACTAAAACGTCTTATATTTTGAAACGGAAGAAATATATTCCTCTAGTTTTATTTGTGTTTATTTTCTGTTGTTTGTTTTCAGTCCAAATATCCCTCTAAATAAATTGAACTATATATTTTATCATTTCACCATTTTTACGAAAATTGGTTAAAAATTTAATATATTAAACCTTCAATTTTTTTTGTTACCTTCATAAGAATCCATATTATAATTGCACACAAAGGTGTGTCATTTATTTAGTAGACATAAATGATTTAATACTTCTTCTTTTTTTTTTGTCCGGGCAAACGCACATGCAGACTTCTTAGAGCATGATTTAATAATGTGTTAGGCAACATATTTACGTGTATTGAGATCAAATGTAAGTTTATTTGATAGTTCGCAAAGTATTTCAGAATTTCATTAATCACAAATTATGCTGATTTACATCCAATTACAAAAGGTGGTATCAAAAGCTTTACAAAAAATGTTACTCTCAATTTATAGATCGGTTTTTTATACAATTATTATGTATCTTTTTAACTATTCTGGTATCGTTTACCACTTATTCTATTCATTAAAAAATGTGTAGTGTATCACTAGTCGGACTCTACAAATTTAATGACAGTCTAAAATCTAATTTACTGTTTTTGAAGTTAAATAAAAGAATTTCATGTTAGATAAATTCCACAATTCTAAATACAAAAAAAAAGTATAAGATTCTACATCGTTATCAATCAAATTTTTACCGATTTACGTAGTATTCCAACCAAACTTGATAGATAGATCATGCATATGAAGAATTAAACTCCAATAGATTATTATAAGTTTATAACACTTAAGTCTGGTTTTCTCCTTTATGAGATCTCACAACAACAAGAATAAAAAGCCGGCCTATAGTCCAAAAGTGATTTCTCTAAAACTAGATCAATCTTACAAATTATGTTTTTTTTTGTCGTACAAATTATGGTTTATATTGCAATGTTTAGTAGAACTTACTTTAGATTATATGAGCAAGGTACCATAATTAAAATGGAAAAAAAAAGAGTAATAAAGAGGAAAAAGAGCAAAGAGACAGAGGTGTCTCCGCACGCCTTTAGACTAAAAAAAGCCTAACAACATTCCTTCCCCCACGTGGCCCACCTCGCGTCATCATCATTCATCCCACACAGCCTTGCAATGCTTTTCTACAGCTCATCTTGGGGCCCACTTCCAGATCTCAAATCATTCTATTGGGCTTTGTAAAGGCCCATAAAGATATACTCTGGGCCTATTTTAATCGTTGTGGCTTATTTAGAGCCCGTTCTATCCATCAGCAGAATAGTTTCTATTTTCGATTTGGAAAATATCAAAATAGTATTTTAAATTTTTAAAACCAAAGGGAAGTTGGTAAGTTTCAAAGTTTGGATCATAATCGCGGAAAAGTGATTAACTGATCTTAAAATTACTTTGAGTCATTATTTATGATCGTAACACTCTTTATCCATTTTGTAGTTCATCATACATAGGATCTGAAAATAATAAGGCCCATGCATACCAAAAGCCAGAATACAAATTTTTATATGAAATAAAAACGCAAGGTTTATAAAAAAAAAAATCAGCTAAAATGTCTATATTATATTAGTCGTACGCATGATTTCGCACATTTTTTTTAATCTGATCATTCTCTATATAATTCTGAATTTCTGATGTTATTAATTTCCTTCGTATGAGGCTTTCTAGATGATTAATTAATGTCCCCAAGTGGCAAAGTCTCTCTAACCAAAGTTCATTTCTTAACCCTTGATTATCTTAGTAAGATCTTTTGGAATAATTTTTTAATTACTTTCTCTCTTATATATGCCTTTGAATGTGTTTGATGAGAAGATATTTAATATGTTCATGCAAGAGCTAGATCGACTTAAGAATATTTCTCAACTCTATGATCCTCACTCCTCTATTAAACTAGATTAAGTGAGATCATCATTTTTTATGATATAATTGTAATCTTTTTTCTCTCATAAGTGAGATTTGAAACATTCTCACTCTATTTTTTATCTCTTAGGTGAAAGACTCTAGTGTTTTAAATTTAGGATCCTCATATATAGTAGAAGTTTAAGTTCATGGATCCTCCTCCTATTACTTTAGTTTAACCTTGTCCTCTGCTCATCATCGGAGGTACTCTTTCTTCTTTACTAAAAGCTGAGACACCATTCCTTCTTAGTAATAAACAGTAACTAATTCCTTTATTCTCTTTCGAAGTTAAAAGGTGCTAGAAAGAGCTTTAAGTCTCGGCCAAACTTAATTAGTGAGTGACTTTAGGATCTAACACCTAAAGGGTAGTTGTTTTTTTCGAATTAAGATAGGTTGATGTTGTGATTAGAATTTATGCTTAGAGTGATGATATTAAGAAAAATTTCTGCCCAAATCAACTTGCAAATTAAACCTAACCAAGAGGTGAGTCTTAAGATTTGAATGCTAAATTATGTTTGGGACATTGAATGAATGAGATTAGTAAATTATACACTCTTTTTTTTTGTGCTAAGAATGTAAATATTTTATTGAACAATGAAAAAAGTTTAGGAGTTACAAATAATTCTACGGTATTGGTCCCATGGCAGAAAAAATTAAAAACACGAAAGCAAAGAACAATCAGTCCATCGATGTCAACAAAATCAATACTCTTTCAGAGTCGATGAAGTGATAAACAATTCTAAAAATTCTCCAAAAAAAAATCTCAAGGAGCAAAGTTACGTAGCAACCAAAAATGTATTAAGTAATTTAAATATTTCAGATCATGATAATATGGAGTTTTATAAGAAGATTCGACTCAAAACTCAAAACATTTAAAAATAAATTATAAGATAATACATTTTTGGTGGTACGTATTTTCTTTATTAATGTGAACTTGATTCTACACACTAACACATGCATAGCTTAATCCTAACATTTGAGACTGTCGAAGCCAAATCTCATCCCCAAATAATCATATAGATTTATAATTTCTGTAACTAATTACAGTTCGAGTTTATAACTTTCACACAATACATACATAGTTTAGTATGGGATATGTGTCTAATTTTCTTACAAAATATGTTGTGTTTACACAAATATAAAAAATTGTTGTGGTATTAACACATAAAGATGTAAACCCAAATATCTTTTTTTTTTTTCTCTAAAATCTCTCGCCATCCTTTATTCTGTTTTTGTTTTGTCAACGCCATCCCTTTCTTTATATTTATTTAATTTAATTGCTGTCTTACATTGAATATATCTCTGTTAAAGTTAATTTTCCCCTCCATGTCTCTCTTTCTTTATGTTGGAATTTAACCACCGACTTTTCATAGAAATTTTGACTAACGCAACTTTGTTGATTTCCTTTTTATGTTGATCTTCAAGGATAAGTAGTTCTTTATAACAAAAAGTGATCATATGTAAGGTGAAAACTGACGAGTCTTGCATCCGTTAATTAGGGTTAACTTAATCTAACCGACAAGATGAAAAGATTTTGTAGTAAAAGGGACTCATCAACAACAAAAGCTCCAAAATTTTTATATATACGAAAATATATAAAACTTTATAGAAGTCAAAGATTGTTTGAATCGGTTTGTGACTATCCACATAGGATATAAAGGTTTTCTTCGGTCACATTTATAAGAAATAGACTTTTTAAAATCCGTTAAGATACTCTTATGTCTGGTCCATATATATATTAATGGACTGGAGCCATATAATAGGGTTTTGACAAACTATATCTATACCATTACAAAAACAAAAAGCTTAAAAGTGAGGGAGAGCCAAGAAATCAAAAGGGTCAATGCTGGCCATTACCATTACAATTTTCACACCAAACACAGTCCCCTTCATCACGCTGCATCTCTAAAGGCTAAAGCTAGGGATGGGCAAAAGTCATGTATATACCGTCCATTTTTGGTCTATCTCTTTTACGAAATTCTCGTTTCGTGTAATGTATGTGTGTTTCCGCTTAAGAAATGACTTCTAATTTTCGACATTTCTTAAATAAAAAAGAATTTAATATAAAATTAAAATTAAAAAAATGAAAACCAAGAGCTTGTGGTCGAGTAGTTTGTGTGAGTACTAAGATGATGAAGTTTTATATATCTTTGTTGTCCTATATGACCAATCATTTCGAGTCTTTTTTTTTTTTTTTTTTTTCATTTCGAGTCTTATATTATTCCATATTTTTGTTTGAGAATTATTTTTAAAATTATATATCAAAATAATTTTATAACTTTGTGTGAACTTTTAAGTTTTATATGCTAGGTGCATTTCCATTAGATTTTCTTTTTGTTTCTGTATGAGTTTAAAAGCATTTGAAACAAGAAATTTGTTTGGCCTTAAATCTCGTTCATGATCAGTTTTTGTATTCTCGTCCTACATTTCAAATAATAATGGAATAAAACAGGATTCTTTTTGTCAAATGGCATGAATCTCGTTCTAGTTTCTGTTTTCTTGCACTATCCATCTCCTATATAAAGTTTTCCAAATTTTATTCATTATAATAAAATAAAATAAGAGAAACTAGGTCCAACATAAAATTGTATATAAAAAGGTTTTATCTATAGTATAAAGTTTCTTCCTTCGCCCATTGATCGAGTTGTTGGGACTGTGCACGATATAAGGCTTTTTACTTAATCAAGTGGGAAAAATGAATGTTTAGTGCAGAGTTGTTTCTAGAAAAGAGCTTATTATTAGCCAACCCAAATACTACAAATATACAATCGACCGTCGATCCAAATAATTTATGAGTAAATTAAGTTCATATTAAACTCAACCCGAAAATATATACTGTGAGAAAATTTGTGTAGATTTCATTAAAAAAAAAAAAATTGTGTAGATTACATTTAACCAATGTAGGTTGCAAGTTCTATCTTTGAAAAACGCATGCATTACCATATCTAAGGTTACTGAAAAGATACACTCACGCTCATTCTGCAAATTTTATTTCATTCAAAATATATATATATATTTTGTTATCTCACCATCATATATATTTTTTTCTTAACAACAAAAGAAAATCATCTATTTAAGTTAAAAACGGACGGTTTTCTTTGAAAGAGAACCAATCCGGAGTGGACGAGCCTTACATGGAAAACAATAGATCCTCGTACTCGTGCATTTTTAGGAAGACAGTCAGCACGGATATTATTGTAATGTGGAATAAAAGACAAAGTAAAAGTAGAAAAAAAAAAATTTAAAAATCTTCTAATTCCGAAATAAAAACAGAGCACTCATCTGGAGTGGCTATCAACTGAATGAACTCTTTGTTATCTCACCATGACACCATCTATATAAACCGTTAAATTAAACCGTTAAATTGTGTAAAGAAGATCGAAGCCAATGTTCATAAAATATAATGGCATAGTTGACCAACAATCGTGACCTGTGATACTAGTTGACCTTGACCACCAATCATGACTCTTATATTTATACAACAAGACACAAAGGCCCAATATCACGAACAAGCGTTACACACACACAACACTATAAGGGCATCCGCAGTGGAGCATCTTCACGGGTGTAAGTGGTAATAAAAAAAGCAAAAAATTGTCTCTCTCTTCACATCCGGGTGTAAGTTTACACCCGGGTGTAACACTCACTGTCTCTCTCTCTCTTTCTTTCTCTCTCTTTTCTCTTTTTTAGACAATTTTTGCATTAAATCAGTTTTTTTTAATACTTACACCCTCCCCAAACGAATGCCCCACTGCCCTTGGTCTAAGTAGTACATTAATAGAGTGAGAGTGGAGTGGTAGGGCAAAAGATGGGAGAAAATGAATAATGATGAAGAAAATGTCAACGCAATTTCAGCTTGAGAAGAAATATTCTTCACTTAACGCTAAACAAACCGACCATCTACTGTTCACTTTGTTTTATCACCACTCGATTTGTGTATTTATTTATCCACACATGAATAAGAGCTTAAGTGTGTGAGTCAATGTGTGTAGTAAAAAAAAAAAAAGAGTTTTCAGCGCTGGTTTGATTAAATTAAACCTAATCAACGGGTGCAAGACTTTTGAGTCTTCACCTTAAGTATTTCAGTTTTACAATAAAGAACTAATTATTCTTGAAAATTACCCTAAGAAGGAGATCAAGAAAGCTGCGTAGCCTGCGTTCGTCAAATTTTGAAGGATAAGTAAAGCGGTTTTGTTATGTTTTAAGAGTTCGTACTCAAAATTAATTGACAATGAATAAACTAAATCATATTCGTTATATAATTTTAGTGAAGGTCCTTGTTTTCTGATTGAAGATTTTTTTCTTGTAACTTATATTGAACAAATCTCACTCTAGAACCGGCAGTAAATTCTACTTATTCAGCAAAGTGAACTCTGATACTATGTTAAGTTTCATAAATTTTCAATATAAAATCAATAAACAATGAATAGATTAAACCATATATTTTTATATATTGTAAAGTTTTATTTAAACTTATTGTGAAATTTTAACATATATTTATTACAAAGAAAGAGAGTCATGGAAGGACGGAAGTGCCGGAAAAAAATGAAGAAGAAACCTAAGTAAGTGGAAGATTCGATATAAGATATCGATTAAATTGAATATATATAAAAAAAAATTATAGATGACGATTGCTTTAAAGAAGAAGAGAAATAGGGATTAATTATTGGTTGTAAATAGTTGTATTTGGTCGAATGGGATCATACATAATTGAATTTGGTCGCATATGCACAAGGGCATTTTGGATGTTGACAATTGTTATTAGTAGATCATGCCAACAAAATGGCTTATAGTGAAAGAAAATAAATATATATAAACGGCTTTGAAATTGAAAAAAATAAAAGGGATCAAGGGAAGGTTAGTTGATACTTGATAGTGTGTATTCTATTGTAGATCATTTAGTGAAATTTGAGGGTACAGTTGTATCCAACTTATAAGTTTATACATCAAAGAATATGTCACACGTCTCTTCATTCGTTTTCATTTCATATCTCCCTTTTGTGATGCTTGCTTGGATTGGACTTCATTGATTTGACTATTATAAGTATAGTGTAAAAGTAGCTTTCTTGTTCTAGCCATTTTTACGATTTATATAGAAAGGTAGTGGGGACCGGTCTAGATGAAAAGATTCATGTTTGGTTTTGAGTAGTAGACTAAAAAACAGTTTGTCCCCGGTTGCATTTAACTTCTGTTTGGTTAACCGTTTAAATTTGGTTGGTTTTGTTCGAGTTTTGTAGAAAATGTCGATTAGGTTCGTTCCACATCCAAAGTTAGAAAGTGGCGGAAACTTTAAACAACTAGCTTAGTATTTGGTCGATCAATTGTTGTGGAATTAATTACGGATTTTGCCCTTTTTCATAATGGCATTTGTGGATTTTGCCATTTTTTGAATAGTTTGTGGATTTTGCCCTTTTTCTGGTTCCAAAAATATGATTTAACATGCGTTTCACTCGTTATGTTTGGGTTTAGTCGGTTCCATTTGTTTTTAGGGTTTAGTATTTGATATAAAGTACGTGATTTTGCAAAAAAAAATCATAAATACGTACATTTTTAAGTGTTAAAAAAGGGTAAAATCCGTAAACTATTCAAAAAATGGCATTTTCGTAAGTTTTTCCAAAAAAGTGGCATTTTAGACAATAATCCCATTGTTGTGTGTATAAAATTAGAAACCATATAAATAGAATATACCCGTGTTAAATACAATGACAAACATGTAATTAGAGGTAATAATATACTTGGATTATGTGGTCGATAGAGCCCATCACTTCATGCAAACCAAATTCCATCTAGCTAGGTAAGCACCATAGTTGTAAAAGTATACAAGTTTCAGTCTTATCAAATTTTGCATGTATAGAAGAAGTAATTAGAACCTATTTTTCGCCTACAAGATATGCTATATCAGTCCTAATAAATATCATAAAATGCATAATATTTACTGGAATAGGTACGAGCCACATGAAACCATTTAGACCCAAACCATTCCCCTATTCATCTTTCTCTAATCGACACATCGAAAGATACCTACCATAAGTTATTTCTTTTATATTACAATATATGTTGTGGTTAAACACATGTGCTTCTTACAAACATAACAAAAGAAATATAAATAGCATAATCACTTGGAATCATCATTTTCGAAAAAGAAGATCTGATCTACTTATTGCCGTGGGAAAGGTATGGTCGGTATGGGGAATTTGTCCAACTATATCCTGATTAATTTGACTCTCAAGACGGATCAAAATATCCCACAAGCCTTGATCGATATGCGTAAAATATTATTATAGTCTCACGTATGTCACTTTGTATGCCCCCACAATACTAAAAGTAGCATGTGCTTAAGCCAAGAATATATCACATTGATATGCCAAATGATGCATTGATAAATTAAACTGGAAATCTTAACGAAATTTGTAATCTATTGGTTTGGATTTTAATTTGGTATATAGTTGTGTCAACATCTACTACAGAATATGTATAAATTATTCGCAAAAAACATAGTTGTACATCCGAATCCAAATTCTGCGATTTTCCTGTTTTTCGCCATTCTTTTGCCGTTGTTTCGATGTCGGGAAAGCTGAATACCTTCAAACTTTATCACAATATTGGTTAGTACACGTAGTTTATCAGTAAATCTCGCATGTCCTACACATTAATTATTTTTAACACATGCATATATTCATCAATTTTCTGGTCTTGTTATGTACATTAGATTTCTAATTACTTAATTATGTAAAATCCATAAAATTGTCTTAAAATAAAACTATGATGATATTTTAAACTTGATTAGTTCTTTTTGATGTGAAGTTTCTACTATAGTACTGACGACAAGGGTTGAACTCACATTGATGGGAAGGGAAGATTCGTCAAAGATAGTCATGATAATAAAATCGCAACTATATATATTCAGCCGTAAATGTCAAGAAAACATTCTAGTAAACAATAGTTTATGCCCCGGAGCCACAGGCCAAAGTTGAAATTTTCTTGTAATGATGATGATGAATTGATGATGATGATGATGCATTTTAAACCTATTGGAGAGTGGGTCCATTTCTTCCCACTACTCTAATACACTAAGAAGTTTACTAAACTTAATTATATGATGTATCTCACTTTTAAATTAGTTATTTACACAACTTTTTTTTATTGAATACGATTTTGATGTTTTCTAATAACTAAAACTATAATTTAAAATGAACTTCTCTTTAGGAATTCATATTTTCTCTTTTTGCATTACTGATATAAGAAATTTTTTTACTTTTATTAGAAAGATTTGTACTTATTTAATATTGTACTCTAGTAACTAATAAAAACTAATGTAGAAATATTTGATTGGATAATATTTTTCTAGTTTCTCTTTCATGATTTTTTAAGAATGAACGAGACATTATAAGTACCTCCTCGCTCCCCACCTAGTTAATTTAACTTTGTGCCAACTCCTAAAGCCAAACTTATATCTTCCTTTGTTTGACAAAACAATACAAGAAAAATAGAAAGAGCTATGGATGTTCATGATCTATCTGAAGAAGCTAAAAGAGGACTACACACGTCGGAGGAATCATCGGACGATATTTGCGTTGATTTTCGAGGTCGACCATGCAGGCCAAGCAAGCATGGTGGTACAAGAGCTGCCCTCTTTGTTCTAGGTATCCCTCTCCTTCTCTCGTTAACATTAACTATGTATATCGAGTATCGACTAGATAACCAGCGTCTTGCATATGGCCGGGCTGGTCCATGTTAAGCATTTTGGATACATGTTAGGTTAAATTGATTGGTTGTGTATACATATATATACGTTCAGGCTTCCAAGCTTTCGAGATGATGGCGATCGCAGCTGTTGGAAACAACTTGATCACATATGTGTTCAATGAGATGCATTTCCCTTTATCGAAATCCGCAAACCTCGTGACTAACTTCATAGGAACGGTGTTTTTTCTCTCGCTTCTTGGTGGCTTCCTCTCTGATTCATACCTTGGAAGCTTTCGTACCATGCTCGTTTTCGGCGTCATCGAAATCTCTGTATGTACCTCTCCCTCCCTAGCTCTCTTTTCGCCTTTCTCATTTATATTTTAGATGCTCTTGAATATTCTACATCACTTTTCTTTCTCTAACTAGTAACTTGTGATTAAACCGGGATATTAAAAGTATATTTAGACAATAGTCCAAAACTTTAACATAAAGTTGTAATTAAAGTGAATTATGAATTAAATCTTTCGGTTCTTTGGAAAAGCAAATGGGTTTATATAATATGTTAGTATAATGTTCTTTTTGAGCTAGTTAATGCCACGCAATAGTATAGTAACGAAATCTACGGCTTCATAATACATACACCCTTATAGGTAAAAATATTAGCTACTGATTCCAGTATACATAAACTATACAAGGCTTTAGTGACAAAAGACAAAAATAATGTTGGTTAACAAAATTAGGAGAAGTTTTGGCTGACAATTTTGTTTGTAAATTGATAAAACAGGGTTTCATATTATTGTCAGTCCAAGCTCATCTCCCAGAGCTAAGACCACCAGAATGCAACATGAAGAGCACAATACATTGCGTAGAGGCAAATGGTTACAAGGCGGTCACTCTCTACGCCGCACTCTGTTTGGTGGCATTAGGGAGCGGCTGCCTCAAACCGAACATCATCTCTCACGGTGCGAACCAGTTTCAAAGGAAAGATTTGAGGAAGCTATCGAGTTTCTTCAATGCGGCTTACTTCGCCTTCTCAATGGGTCAGCTTATTGCACTCACGCTCTTAGTTTGGGTGCAAACTCATTCCGGCATGGACGTTGGTTTTGGTGTTTCCGCGGCTGTTATGGCAGCCGGGATGATCAGCCTTGTTGCTGGGACTAACTTTTATAGGAATAAACCGCCTCGTGGTAGCATCTTCACACCAATTGCTCAGGTAAATCAAGAATCGAATTTTCGTTTGCGTTTACACTTTAGAAAAATATAACAATATAAATTATTCTTTTAAAAATATTTTCTTTTCACATATAAACGCAAACATTCGTCTTTGGTACATTTTGAGGCATTTATAAGAGTTTGATCTTGACTTCATTTTCTGGTATTTGTCGATCGATCAGGTCTTCGTAGCCGCGATCACTAAACGAAAACAGATTTGTCCATCAAACCCAAATATGCTTCACCATCCTTCAACGGATCTCGTTCGTGTCAAACCTCTCCTCCATTCTAATAAATTCAGGTAACTTGTTTTAATCTTTTTATAGTAACCGCCAAATTGACTAACTAAACTAACTAACTAATTAACTAACTAACTAACCGCTCGTTTCTTTACGTGCAGGTTTCTTGACAAGGCTTGCATCAAGACGCAAGGCAAAGCAATGGAGAGTCCATGGAGACTCTGCACAATCAAACAAGTTCATCAAGTCAAGATTCTTGTATCAGTAATACCGATATTCGCGTGCACTATCATCTTTAACACCATCTTAGCTCAGCTTCAAACTTTCTCTGTTCAGCAAGGAAGTTCTATGAACACACATATCACAAAAACTTTCCAAATCCCACCGGCTTCTCTTCAAGCCATTCCTTACATCATTCTAATCTTCTTTGTGCCTCTCTACGAAACGTTCTTCGTCCCACTCGCTAGAAAACTCACGGGAAACGATTCCGGAATCTCTCCTCTTCAGAGAATTGGCACTGGACTGTTCTTAGCAACTTTCTCGATGGTTGCAGCCGCTTTAGTGGAAAAGAAGAGACGAGAATCGTTCTTGGAACAGAATGTAACGCTCTCGATCTTTTGGATCGCGCCGCAGTTTCTGATATTCGGTTTATCAGAGATGTTTACAGCCGTTGGATTAGTGGAGTTTTTTTACAAACAGTCTTCACAGAGTATGCAATCTTTTCTCACAGCAATGACTTACTGTTCTTACTCTTTCGGGTTTTATCTTAGCTCTGTCCTTGTCTCGACCGTGAATAGAGTTACATCTAGTAATGGTTCCCGGACGAAAGAAGGTTGGTTAGGCGATAACGACTTAAACAAAGATAGATTAGATCACTTTTACTGGCTCTTAGCTTCACTGAGTTTCATCAACTTCTTTAATTATCTTTTCTGGTCAAGATGGTATTCGTGTGATCCATCCGCGACACATAATAGCGCCGAAGTCAATAGCTTGGAGGATTTAGAAAATGGCGAAAACAACGATTCCACGACGGAGAAGCCTAGAATTTGACTAAGTATGGTAGATCATCTTGTTGTAACCCTTTAGGAAGGATAATAGAAGGTATCTTTTGAAGATCATATATGCTTATTATAAACCTGTTGTAATCATACGTTTTGGAAGTGGCGGGGTAGAGTTTTTTTGTTTTTTGTTTTTTTTTTTAAAATTTGATTTTGGGGTTTGTAATGATGAAGAGTTAGTTTAAAAGGTTTAGAGAACTTGTCTTTTGAATGAATAAAGTATCAAGCTAGCTGGTTTTGTGATGTGCCTGATTAAGTTTTTTGTCTCGCCAAACCGCTATAACTGCCTAAAACAACGTTTTTGCTTGGCGATTGCTGCGTTTAACAGCAACCGCAAACACTTCTATGTTTTGACTTTTGAACCATATGATGAGTCCATAGACTTAATACATCTTTGAAGTTGGAAAGAGATATGGTCAATTTCCATAGATATTGACATCATCAGTTAAAAGATATAGTGAGGTAAGCATCATTGGTTTTAACCTTTGGTCCGACAGAGAAGGTCCACACAACACACTGCTCCATTGCTGCGGCAATCTCATTGAAAAGTAGTGTCTCTTCACCACTAAATCTTAAAAAACCATTTGAGTTTTTGTGATTTGAGCATCATCATTGACTTTGGAAAGAAAATATACTATAATCCTTATGTTCATTATTCTGCTTAACTCTTAATAGATACATATCTAAAGGTTGTAAGATTTTCTTGCAGCTCAGTCGACGAATGTTTTAAGACTCTTGTAACTTTTAATTCAACCTCAACAAGATAGACCGACTCGATTTGATAGACATATGTATCGGTTTCTCTAGGAAATTAAATATAAGGGAAACACAAATGGAAATGCAAAAGCAGAGCTTTTACAAGCTGTGTTAAGTTTGTAAAAGATTATTAGAGATTTTTTAGATATGTATGAATTAGTTTCAGAAGCATTTAAGTGAAACTTGTTACAATTTCATGTAACTCTACAATAGTATCAACGTCATGTTATATCTATACCACATTCACGCCAAGTTTTAGGTATCTGATCAAAAACTTGTCATGTGTTGTGGAAGCAGCGCTAAGCGCATTCACATAGGTGAAGCGCCTAAAATGTTGCGAAATATAGGAAAGCGAAAACAAAGCCAAAACTAGTTTTGTGGGAATTTCCTTTTCTTCTGTAATATCTACTATATGCAGTTGGGACATGCACATTGCATGACAAGACAGTCAGATTGAGAGAGAGAAGCAAAGCATAAACGCCATTGCCGTTCTGCAACTACATTCTTGTTTTCATTTAATATAAATAACATCTCTTCAACATTCAAGACTTGTTTCTTAATCTGACAGCTCTCATATCCCAGAAATTCACAGTCCTTTTGGTGTCTCACATGCGCTTATAGAGGTATGTTCATGATTCTCAAGCATTGATCTTAAGAGTCAAGTTTGTTAAAAGTATCAACTCTTATGAATATGGAGCCTAATACTGTAAGAAACTGTGCATAAATTGAATCTGACCTTCGAGTTCCTTGATGTATAGCTTTAGTCCATATCGTTCTTGATTCGGAAATATCTCCTGCAAATGTCATTTTATCATATAAAACATATTTGATTATATTAGAAAAAGAAAATTTTGTATGCATATATGTAACTATGAAATGTAGAGTGTTTACTTTAAGGTTGAAGTTTCTACCATCCTCATGATCAATTATCTGATGTTCTGTCTTGATTTAGCACTAAAGAGGCGCATAAGAGATGAGGGCAAAAGCTGCTTCTGGGAAAGCCATAATAGTGCTGTGTCTAGCCAGCTTTCTTGCAGGCTCACTGTTCATGAGTCGAACTTTGAGTCGCTCTTACATACCTGAAGAAGAGGATCACCATCTCACAAAGCATTTGTCCAAACATTTAGAGATTCAAAAGGACTGCGATGAACATAAACGCGTAATTACCCTTTTCTACTTGATTAACCACCTGCTCATGCTCATGTATATATACACTAACTACAAGTGTTGCTCTTTGTTGATTCAGAAATTGATAGAAAGCAAATCCAGAGACATATTAGGAGAAGTATCGAAAACACACCAAGCAGTAAAGTAATAAAATCATATCCTTTCTTGTGTTTTAACATAATTGAGACAGAGGAGGTAACACAAAAAAAGTGTTTATATTATTAGATCATTGGAGAGAACAATGTCAACATTGGAGATGGAGTTAGCAGCAGCGCGTACCAGCGACAGAAGCAGTGAGTTCTGGAGCGAACGAACAGCGAAAAACCAGAGCCGTCTGCAGAAAGTGTTTGCAGTGATAGGCATCAACACAGCATTCAGCAGCAAGAAAAGACGTGACTCGGTGAGACAAACATGGATGCCAACAGGAGAAAAGCTGAAAAAAATCGAGAAAGAGAAAGGGATTGTTGTAAGGTTGTGAAGTAAGCCACAAGTATCCTCAATTCACTACATTAAAAATCACAATAACCAAAAACTCAGTCATATAAAACAGAGAAAGTTTGGATTTTTATTTGACAGGTTTGTGATAGGACACAGTGCAACACCAGGAGGAGTATTAGACAAAGCCATAGATGAAGAAGATTCAGAGCATAAAGATTTCTTAAGACTAAAACACATTGAAGGATATCACCAACTCTCAACCAAGACAAGACTCTACTTCTCAACAGCAACTGCAATGTATGACGCAGAGTTCTACGTGAAAGTGGACGATGATGTTCATGTCAATTTGGGAATGCTTGTAACAACACTTGCGAGATATCAATCAAGACCAAGGATTTACATTGGTTGCATGAAGTCTGGTCCTGTTCTTTCACAAAAGTAAGCAAAAAGAACTAATCTTTATAACAAATTTGAAATCTTTGATACATATAAAGTAGAGATCTTTGGAAATGTAGGGGAGTGAAGTATCATGAGCCAGAGTTTTGGAAATTTGGAGAAGAAGGTAACAAGTACTTTAGGCATGCGACTGGACAGATTTACGCAATCTCTAAGGACTTAGCTGCATATATCTCCACTAACCAGTAAGTGTTTTCAAATTCATGAATGTTATAGTTATACATATATAAAAGTGTTTTCATTTTGAGGTTTGATACGGTGGAAATGTCTGCAGGGGAATACTACACCGGTACGCGAACGAGGATGTGTCGTTAGGAGCATGGATGTTAGGGTTAGAAGTGGAGCATGTGGATGAGAGGTCAATGTGTTGTGGAACTCCACCGGATTGTCAATGGAAGGCACAAGCCGGGAACGTGTGTGCAGCGTCGTTCGATTGGTCTTGCAGCGGGATTTGTAAGTCCGTTGATCGGATGAGTCGTGTACATCGAGCTTGTGCTGAAGGAGACACTCCTCTAGCTAATTTTCGCTTCTTCGTCTGAGCTTGTTTTAGTACTACTACTTTGCTTAGTTTGATAGTCTGTCGTGGAATGAATAAGGAAGGCTATAGTAATAAAGTTTTTGATATGACTTTTGTTTTTGGTGTGGAAAATTTGGTTGACTTTGTGAGTGTCTTTTGGAACCTTGGTTGTTAAGTTATTATGGGTTTTGTTTTTGGTCAAATTTGCAATTAAGAGTCATGGATTTATGTTTATTTTAGCTAGAAAGGAGATAATTTTAAATGGTAATCCTGGAATTATGGGATAATTGTGACGATTTAGGAAAAGTGGAAAACTAAAGCTATATAGAAAAATAATAATTCTATTGATTATGCTTAATCCAATTCCAAGCTGAACTAATCGAATATTTTATTCACATTAATCTAATAGGTAAAATAAATAATTTATGTTGTAATTTCTTAACTCAAAAAATATAAAGAAATCTTGTATTTTAACTGGGACAGTGATGTGTTTTTATTTGTTTTGGATTTTTGCTAATAAATCATTGGCTTATAATTTAATTAAAACAAAAATATAATAACTGGATTGGAGAGATTTTATTGGGGTAGAATTTCGACAACAGAAGGTGTCACAATCGGAATTGGATAGGACTTAATTAGCTAACTTTATTAACTTAATGAAATAAAAGAATCGAACAAAATAAGGAAACAAATAAAAACAAAAAAGGCGTGGAGAAAAAGAAATCGAAACCGCCTCGAACTTGGAATCTGTAGGGCCCACTCTCTCCCGAAATTGGTGAGCAAAAAAAAGAAAAACAATTAAAATAAAAAGCATCTCCCTTCCTTCCCCATCAGAAGCGGTCAAGTCAAGCTTTTAGTCAATACCCCCAAAACCCTAAAATCCTCCAAAACTTTTGAGAGGGAAAATCTCTCCGCCAAAAACACTCTCTCTAAAACCTCTTCACCTTCTCTCTCTCCTCTCCTCTCCTCTCCTCTGTATCTATCTCCAATCTCTCTGTTTCTCTAACTCTTCTTCTACTTTTAATTTAATTGTCGGAAAAAACCCTTGTTACAGTCATGGCGGTGATGAACGGTAGTCGTGCAACGAAGCGAGCGAGGCGTAGCAACAGAATCTCAGCCGATCTCTACGATTTCTCTACTTTTCCGGCGGAAGAGATCAACGGCGACTCGACAACCTTGCCGCCGTTCCGCGACGGAGTGAGAACCTTCCTCGCGACCCACGCGCGTGTCACTTTCCCTCCTTCGACGCTCTTCTCGAGTCTCATGACGTGGCAGATCATGCTCAGACCTGGAGATTCGACGGACGGTTCAGATCTCTCTTCTAAACTCGTCTCTCTAGACGTTGTGGAGGAGGATGTGACTAGATCCTCTAGATCTGTTTACTGTGACCATTGCCGAGTCGTTGGTGAGTCTTTGTCCTTCTAGATTCCTCTTTAAATTTCTAAAAGTTTGAAACTTTATCTCTTTTCGAAAATAAAGTTTGAATTTTTTTTACCTGTTAACATGGTGCATGCATAGACTGAGTTTAATCTGTTGTTTTTGAAGGTTGGAGTAGTCATCCAGTGTGTAGAAAGAGGTACCACTTCATCATAAGGTCAGGAGGAGACACTAAGGCTTGCACTAGGTGTGGTAATACTCAGAATTTGTCTGAAGGTAGCAATTGCAAGTGGTGCAGCTTGGCTTTAGACATTGAAGACTGGGTTTACTCTCAGCTTGAAGGCAACACTCACCTCCTTCATGGTGTTATTCACTCGAATGGCTATGCTCATCTCTTGTCCCTTAATGGAAGAGAAGGTGGCTCTGGTTTTTTGACTGGTCGTGCCATTATGGACTTCTGGGACAGGCTTTGTTCCTCCCTTGCTGTTCGAAAGGCTAGTGTGATGGATGTGTCAAGGAAGTATGGGATGGATTACCGGTTGCTTCATGGGATCACTAGAGGATGTTCGTGGTACAGTGAGTGGGGTTATGAATTCAAATCTGGGAGCTATGCACTAACAAGAGAAGCTTACCAGAGTGCCGTGGATACTTTATCTGGGATACCTCTCTCTGAGTTTTTGTTCCAAGGGAGAAAACCAAGAACTCAGCTCCACTCCATTATTGGCTTCTACCAATCACTCTCGTGTTCAGAGCTTTTGACTGTGAAAGACCTCTTCTCATTTCTGCTACAGTTGATTCGTGAGAACCGATCAAAACCTACATCTAAGTCGTCTGTACTGTGTGCTTGGTCTAAGAGTGATGTGGAACGTGTACAGCAAGCCATGGTTAAGATACTGAAAGCTGCAGGACGTCCGCGAGCCAACTGGGTTGCAAGGTGGGCTCTCAAGAGGTCCATTTGCAAAACAGCCTCTCCACAACTGATTGATTACTGTCTCAAGCATTTTGGAGGGGTTTTGGTGGATGATGGATCTCTAGTAGTCTGCTCCCGTTGCAATCCTGGTTCAAACGACTTTGAGTACAGGTAAACTTTCCAGAGAAGTTTCTTCTTATTCTGATTCGGGTTCGTTGGTTTCCAGTGTGCATAATAATTTTAACCTTTGCATATGAACTTCAGGCTTGAATCTGTTGACAATGTGCACCGCTTATCTAATCAAGACGTAAATAATGCATCAGTGGAGCATGTCAAACGGGACTTAATATATTTGTATGAAACTTTAGTGCACCCACAAACCATGGCCGAGTTTAGGTATCGGGCTACAAGAGATAAAATGATTGATGCAGCCACAAAAATACTGGACTGTAAGCATTTTATAAAAGATTACCTGTCTAGCACAGCGAACCCCTTTGCAATCAGCCTCTGGTGCCATGTAGAGCTTTCGGATGAGTCGAAAGAATGCCCAACCCCTCCACCTGAACTGTTGGTTTTGCCATTGAACGCTACTGTTTCTGACCTGAAAGTTGAAGCTGCTAAGGCTTTTCAGGAAGTGTATGCAATGTTCAAGAGGTTTGAAGTTGAGGAGCTCCTAGGTTACGGTTCTATAGATGACTTTATTACCCTGAAATTTCTAGTCGGCACAAATGGGGTCATACGGATTAAAGGGAGATGCTCAAAACACGGGCTCCTTCGATACCGCATGGAGAGAGGGGTGGATAATTGGAAAGTTGATTGCAAGTGTGGCACAAAGGATGATGATGGCGAGAGGATGTTGGCCTGTGATGGGTGTGGTGTGTGGCACCACACTAGATGTGCTGGGATCAATAACTCTGATGCCCTACCTTCCAAGTTCCATTGTTTCAGATGCATTGAATTGTACAGCAAGAGACCAAAGCAATCTGATAACGAGCGTGGATCTAGTCAAGTGCCCAAAGCTGGCTTTGTTTGTAGAGGTGAGTCAGCTGCAATGGGCAGTGGATCTAATTTATCCGTAACACTTAGTGTAGGCTGACTGTATTTATGATCTTTCTGTATATAGGTTCTTATCTAGGCACAAAACTGCAAGTGGCTTAAGATTTCTACCCGTGATTGTAACACATGACCACTTCAAGATTTCAATCCTTAGCTTAAAGTGTTATGTTAACATGGGATTAAAGCATTTATGAAAGCCAAATGTTTTGAGATGCTTTGCATTACCTTTACTTTTTTTACTTGCTGCGTATTTGCTCCTCATTCATAAGCCTCACCAAAGTAGAACTGTGTCCAAAATCTTTGTTTAGCATCTTCCTTGTACATAGTCGGCAATCTTTTAGCATCTTCCACATACAGAATCAGGTCACTGGCGCCTGCCTACATATAGGGGTAGTCCAGATCTGTTATGAGCAATCAAGAAACTCAAAGATAAGACTCCCCGAGCTTAAAAAACATAAACCATACAAGAGAAACCAACTATAAGATTGTTAACTTTTCACAAACCAAAATATCATAACTATAAAGCAAATTATATGAATAATCTCATTGGTTGATGAATTGGATTCTACCTTCTTACTCAGCGCTGCACAACTTCTTAAAAGACTTGTCCGAGACATGGTTTATCGTCAGAGACAATTTTGGCCTTCCTTGGAGGAACTTGAGATTAAAAATCAAGGTGCGCAGGATTTGTCTGCAATTGCAGACCAAGTAAAGTTATTACTACATAGTAAGTATTTCGGTAATCACTACAGAGAAATAGCATATGGTGTTTATAAATACACTGCTTTTCTAAGGATATAAAGAGTTCTATAATAAAAGCAAGCTTGAGACATCAAATAAAAACTTGACCTAGAAAGAATTTACACCACGAAAAAATTGAAATATTATATGTAGATCTTTCTTAAGATTGAAGAGGCACAAAATGACATTTAGTTGAGAAAGTTGAAATTAAGCAGAGCTTACCTAGATTGTAGCATATATGAAGCGAGGTAAGAACTCATCTGCTCCTACCAGAATGTGGTCATTTGACTTTAAGCATCAGGTTGCTAATGAGTGTGCAACAACTTGTTATGCAAAGCAGCTTGTCTCGAGGGCCTTCGAAGAGTTGATGTTCAGCAGTTCATTGTCTGCAAGCTACAAGAAAAGCGATGTTAGGCGACCACTTAAGAATGGAGTACCAGATATATCTTGCACTTGAATCAACTGTCCACGCTTTGTGTTAAACACAAACAAAACCGAAAACAATGCACAGTATTAGCTAGCACATACCAACAATTCACCATCTAGTGGACGATCTGCTGGGCATCTAGACATCGTCGGTAGAAGGTGGGTAAGCCCTGATAATAGTTCTTTCCTGACTTACTTTTTCAAACCCTACAATGAGCAAAAACTAGATATCACAAACCACATCACCATAAAAAAGTTGCTGATGATGAACAAAAAAGAGGATATTCATGTGATGGCAATATAGGGTAATCAAACTAACCTCCAAGCCTTTAGAGAAAAAAAAAAAACTAAATCAATATTTTCATCTGTTTCCATGGCGACAAAGAATTTTCTGAAGCTTATTGCTGCGACTATCATGATCCATTGCTGAGAACGAAAACGATGCTAAGAATCTGCGATTCATCAATTCAATTGGTTTTATCAGCACAATTACCCCAAAACACAAAGCCATACAAGAACTTGTAAACTTCACCAGAACGAAACAAAAATATAAATCCGAATCATACCAAAACCTTCGTTTTGAAGAATTTAACAATCCGAATCAAATTCGACTAAGTGATCGGTTTCATACCTCAAGATGAATCGAACAAAGATCGACTGAAGCATCACAACTTTCATTCTTCCGAGAAAATCATCGAATTCAACAGATTGATTTCGGCGCATCTTCATAAGAATTGAAAACCCTAACCCTCAAAGACCATAATTCTCTCGACGGCAATGAAAAAAGAATAATTCAAGTGATTTAAAAGAATCTTTATTGGGAGCTCTAGTATCTTTCTCCAATGGTTTTGACAGTAGAAGTAGCCATGTGAAAGCGATAAAGAAGAAGAAGAAAAAAAAATCGTGAAGAAGTTGAAGAAGAAGCAATAGCATCGTCGCTGCAACAAGAAGACATTTGTTCAGGGAAAGAGTTAACGAAGTTAAATGCACAGTTAATTGTTAGGTTTTCAGTTTCACAAGTACGAAAGACTTAATGGGCCGTATCTAGGCCCAATACAAATTAGATCTGATTACTTCAAAAAAAATCATTAATTCGTCTCTGAGTGAAGAAGAAAAGGGTTTAGGGTTCAAAGAAAAATGGAGGAGAATCGTCGGAATTCGTTTGCCGGTATGGAAGTTCCAGTTGCCGGCGGCGGAAATGTCGTCAAATGGATTGAGATTTCTGTTCCTTCTCCTTCTTCGTCTTCTTCTAGTATCGGTGCTAATTCAAGTGAGGACAATGAGTGTGTTCAGCTTCCTTCGTATGAAGACTACGCTTCTAGCTCTGTAATTGGAGAACCTCCGATTTCTTTCGTTTGGAGAATCAACAAGACGAGTCCTAATGCTCTCGAGCTTCTTCAGCTCTCTGCTAAATCGGGATTCCCAATAACTGGGATGCGTTTCGTTTTTGCTCAGACTCTTTCTCCTTTTGCTTTTGTATACGCCGATAAGGTTTGATTTCACTATCTTCTCCATTTTTGATTCTTTAGTTTTATTGCTTTGTTTTGTTGTGTGTGTTGAACTTGAAAGCTATGGAATTGAATGTGGCAGGGTAGTGATAGTGGTCGTCTTGTCTACTTTCTTTACGCTCTCTCGCCGTCTGGTGTTGTCTACGTTCTGAAACTCTCGAATACGTCAGCTTATAAGTCAGGCTCAGTCTTCCCGGTTGATCATCTGATTCACTTGGATGTTCGACCTTACTTGAACGAGACTCGTGTTACTAGTGTTGCTGCATTGCCTGGTTTCATTTTTCTCGGGAGGTCCGATGGTTGTGTCTCTTGCTTCCAACCTGTTGTGTATTTTCAGAAATCATCAGGTAGATTACTCTGTACTAGATTAGTATTTCAATTTTGATGTTTCTTCCATTCTCTTATTATCTTTGCTTTGTTTCTGATCAGGATTCCACCAGGAGCTGCGTGATGATACAGGATTTGGTCGTCTATGGGGATTCGTAAGGCACGTCTTGTAGTACAGTTTTTAGAAAAATAATGTTATCATGCTGCTTTACTTTATATACTTAGAAGAAAGAAACTATGCTAATGTAATGCTATCTTTTGCTATATGTCATATCTTTCTCCCTGTCGTGAGGCTCATCTAAATAGCCGCTTATGACTTGCAATGCAGGGGGACAGTGGTTGCAGCCGTACAAGATTTATTTATATCAGAAGTTCATGGGAGAAAGTATATATGTGTGCTTCATGATGATGGGGCATTACGTGTTTGGGATATTTTGACTTATAGCAGGGTTTTATGTCAGAGTATAGCTGCTAAGAACCTTGAGGGTAATATCTGCTCGTTCTACCGGTGACCATTAGTTGACGTTATTTTATTAACTTTTACCTTTGTTTGACTTCTATCATGCTTTTTACACTAGGGGTTATGTGTGTGAGGTTATGGTTGGGCAAAGCTGATTACGATTCTGGAATCATTCCATTAGCTGTCTTGTATAGAAAGAGTATGGTAAGCGTTTTACAACTGATGGTTTGACTTGAGCGGGATATAGATAGTTATTTTCTATTGCATTCTATCTCTGATAACCTTTTCCCAATATTTGAAGGATGACAGCATGGACGTGATCACTGTATATGGCCTGCACTTTAGTTCTGGGGAGGGGATAGCTTTGTCTCTAGATTCTGGATTACAGAATATTCCACTGAAGGAGGTACAATTTTTGCGCTCAAAATTGTGACACATACTATTCTGTTTTTCTTTTGCTCATTACTATGTTAAATTTGCAACTCACTTGTTTTTCCTTTGCTTGCAACTTTGTTGAATTTGCATATCCTGAATTTGGTAGGGGGAATTGCGGGATGTCAGATTTACGTCCGACAAGATCTGGACTCTAAAGGCCGATGAATTGACATCTCACATGTTGTTCCAGAAATCTAGCACCATGTAAGTTCGAGAATACTTTTTTTCTTCTGAATTGGTTGAGATACTTTGTACTCCATGTAAAATTTGCATTATACGCGATTTATGAAGATTTAAAAGGTTCTGATTATATGTGTGTGTGTGTCTTGTTTTCTCGGGTCCGCTGTATCTTTGAATCTTTACTATTTGGAAACATTAACCTAAAATATAGTAGGTGAATTTCTGCGTTATAATTTCCTTGTGATGGAGTCTTGTTGAAAAATGCAAAACTCTAGGTGAAGCCCTTCCTAGATGTTGCTTTATTGAGATGGGTTTGTAAAAAAATTAGTAGGTTAAGCTAAAAAGTTGGTGGTTATTAAACTGCGGAGGGAATGTGCTGCTCTAGTGTATCTTTATCGTAGTTGTTGTGCTATTGACTACTACAGATATTCTATTGTTCACTAATTTGGTTGTTGTTTCTTAATGGTGGATAATGCTCTATTTTGTAATCTTTTTCATGACCTAGGGAAGCACAGTCTTACACTTTGCAGGAAGACTACATTTCTGAACAGCTATTTCTGAGTTCTAGGACTTCTTCACAGGATCTTCTTTTGACAACTCATTCACTGTTTTCATCCGCAAAGGTCTTTATGCTAAAAATAGCTTTCATTTTGTTGAAAAAAACTTTCTATATAAAAATTTATTTTTTGCGTCCATTCTAACATATGTTGCACTTTGCAGGATCAAATTATGGGATTCATTTCGTCGATCTTCTTACGCAGGCTTCTTTGTCCTGGAATTTTTCACAATGTTGCCTTGCGTCTAACTTTAATGGACCACAACAAACACTGGACTGATTCTGAGTTTCAATCTTTAAGTCTTGATGAGCTTACAAGCGAGATTCTTTTACTGGTTGAGCATGAGGTTTGGTTTTTGTTAAGTTGTCAAATTCTAGAGTCCCTTGTAGATACAGTGTATATGATGCATTCTACTGTTAGTTAGCATGAACTCTGGGTCATAAAAGCTGAAATATGTCTTTTCTTATGTCAGGTTACGGCTGAAACTTCTATTTCAGTTTTTCATTGGTGGAAAAACTTTTGTACATGCTATCTCCATCATTGGTGCAAGAATAATGAACCTCGCACGTTGCTGGTTCAGTCAGATGTTATTGGTTTAGTTAGAAACAATTCTGTATCATTGTTTTTTAGATTGGAGAACGCTGAGCACAGCCTTGGAGGTATATAAAGATTCTTGATTATTATCTAGAACCAAAATTTCCTTGTTTATTTCCTATCGCTTAAGACTTAATACTGTGTTTGCCGTTTGATAGGTTCTTCCTCCGAACACAGCAACCTGACAAGCTTAGGCTTGGGCGTGTCTCACAATGAACATGAAATTCTGGCAGAGGTACTAAGATGTACTTCGAAGATCAGTAAACAGTGGGGTGGTGCTCCTTATGCCATGTATTATGAATCAATTACTGGAAAGCCAGTTATCTCATCTGATGAAATTGTTCCTCTCTTAGTTAACATCCTTGAGTCGGGATATTCTACGACCATAGGTCAGCGTACTTGGTCAGATCTTGGTGCTGATAGAGCATGGGAAAAAGAGCTAGAAGCTCAGAAAAATCTTAGAACATTCTCCATTGACATGCTATTGTCTCTCTCTGCTCTATGTCAAAGGGCTGGATCTTGGGAAAAAGTTTTTACTATCATGGAGCACTATTTGCAGTATTTGGTCCCTAAGAAATCTATGCAAAAAAATGATGGTGAGGCATTATCTGATATCTGTAGTTCTATCCTCGTCCAAGCAACTTCTCAGTTTGTAAAGGTGATGTTTGAGTCAGCATTTGACATCTTCCTACTGGTCAGCTATCTGCTTAACATTGCTGGACAGGTCAGTTCCCACTGGGTCTCATAATATTGTCTAGATGTATCCCTTTGTATCCCTTAATTGGAATCAGTGTAGTTTATATTTTGATACTAATGTAACAAATTATATTTTTGTGATTATTTGTATATTCTAAACTCAGTCATTCATTTTTTTTTCTTTGGCTTTATCTTTCCGCAGGTTAATATGTCACAGCAAGACATGTGCAAGCTACGGCTTGAGTTGCTTCCGATGATCCAAGATATTGTCTCAGAGTGGCTCATTATCCTTTTCTTTGTTACCACTCCAGCTGAGTCAACTTCTATGGAAGATTTCAGCTTGAAACTTTCATCTCTACAGATTGGTAGGTTGTTGTCCTTGGAAAATATTCCCCAACGCTCATACCTCATTGCAAATATTTCTGACTGGAAACAATCATTTCTTCATTGCAGATAGCAGCATTGACAAAAGATCATGGAACGCAATGCTTGGGAAATGTGGTTTCTCATTGGCGTTTATTCTTCTCTTTAGTGACCGAAGTTGCATTGTTGACAGCCGCTTTAACTTGAGATATCTTCCGAGTTCACAAATCATTACAAGTTTGGTGCAAAACTTTATCAGCTGGATTCGTTATAGTAAAACAGGAGAGGAGTCTTCTTCACTGCTAAGACGCTCCACTGAGCTTAGTCTTAGGTTGATTAGGAATGGACAATCTGATGCTGTTGAGGTAAAAATTGTCTCGGTTTCTTTTACGGAGCTTTTCCAACAAAAAGTTATATTCTGCTAACTGCTAGTTGAACTTAATTGCTGATTTCTCCGTTTTGATTTTTTTCTTAATAACCTTCTCAAGCGAATCCTTGTGGTTGTGGAGGCAAGTTTACGTGGGGAGAAAACATTTGGATGTTCTCAAGATGCTAGTGGGGATTGGTGTCTTCTTCAACATCTCCGTGGTTGTTGCCTTCTTGATCAAGTACAACGTGGGGCATGCGGCATATTAAGAGAGAGGAAGATTATTGATGCCATCCGCTGTTTCTTCAGGTGCTTATTATTTGTAGTTTTTCACTGATAATTTTAAATCCCCGTTGTATGTCATGTAGGAATTTTATATTGTGCCAAGACATGTGGGTTTTTCTCTAAACACATAGAAGAAGCTCGCTATTTTCTGCCTTTGTTGTTCAATGTCTCTGATTAATTTATTTTCTAATATTATCCCTTCAAGAATATTTGTCTTCGTTTTTCCTAACATACATCTCATGTATCTACCCTGTCATGGTTCCCAATGTAGAGCTTCATCAGGTGAAGGATCTTGGAAGGCTTTACACAGCCTGTCTAAAGAAGCAGGATTTTCACCTGCCACAACAGGTGAGCTCCTCAAAGAAATTTGTTCTTCCCTGGTTATTCGCCAGTTCACATATTATTTCGAAAACCAGGCTTTATGTCTTGCAAATTTATTTTTTCCCCGTTGACCCTCTGTTTGGTTGTAGCAGGTCCCAGTATTTCAGATGGTTCTATGTCTTCTGCGACATGGAAACTTCAGTACTACGAGTGGGCTATGCAAATTTTTGAACGGTACAATATAAGTGAAGGAGCTTGTCAGTTTGCCTATGCAGCCCTTGAGCAAGTAGATGAGGCCTATGATTTCATTGAGAGGACTGAGGAATTCGATCTAACTAAAGCAGCCACGGACACTAGAGGACGACTGTGGGCAAATGTTTTCAAGTTCACCTTAGATCTGAATCTCTTGAACGACGCTTACTGTGCTATAATTTCAAACCCTGATGAGGAGATTAAGCGCATCTGTTTGAGGCGCTTCATAATAGTTCTGTTTGAATGTGGCAAAACAAAGGTAGAGGTCAAGAATGCTTTTCTTCTCATATCTTAGTTTTTCCTTATATGCTTTTGGCGAATGGGGACCAATACCCCAAAAAGCCTTTTACTCTATATTGTCTGGTGCCACAAGAACATTTCAAAGATCATTATCACCATAAACCGTATATTCGAGTGCAATTTCTCTTTGTTTTTAGGTGTATGTTTGTCTGGAGCTAAAAATGATTTAGCTATTGTGGTTGCTGTCTTAAATGCTGAGGAAAAAGATTCTGTACTACCATGACTTTAAAAAGCAAATTACCATGAATATTTCTCTTTTGATTTCAGATCCTCAGTGATGGACATCTACCTTTTATTGGCCTAACAGAGAAGATCACCCAAGAGCTTTTCTGGAAGGTATTTTGTGGAAAGCTGAGTCGGTTTGTTTCTGCCCTTGGTATATTTCTACTATTGTTTCTTACATTCTCTACGATTTGTAGGCCGGACGTTCTGAAATAATGATGAAGCCAAATCCATACAAGCTGCTTTATGCGTATGAGATGAGACGACACAATTGGCGAATGGCGGCAAGTTACATGTATCAGTTTTCTGCCCGTTTGAGAAGCGACGCTGCATGCAAGGATTACAAACACATGTCCCTAGTTTTGCAAGAGAGGCTTAATGGACTTTCTGCTGCTATTAATGCATTAGCCCTTGTTCATCCTGGGTATGCTTGGATTGATCCAGTACCAGAAGAATCCACACGTTATCCAGTTAAAAAGGCTAGAAGAGCAGAAGAAGAACAATGTTAGTCCTCACGACCACATATTGTACTTGTTTTTTCTTACCGATATTTAAATTTTACGTTAGTGTGTACTAACTACAATCTCTACACCCTGAAGCATCATTCTGTTTTATTGTTGAACTATCAGATGAATAACGACATTTTGAAATACCTTTCCTGCAGTAAGGAGTAATGACCAGCCCAAAGGGGAGCAGAGTTGCATTGATATCGAGAAACTCCAAAACGAGTTTGTTTTTACTACTGCTGAATATATGCTTTCTCTGAAAAATTTCGGGTGGACATATTCAGGTACATTGTCTCCTATTTCCTCCATGGTCTGTTTTGATTTTACAGTATAGGGGCAGTTGGAACTATGAATAATCGGTGCCTTAGAACTAGTTAAAAGGCTTCTGCAATTGTAGTTTACAGAAAATTGCTGAGTATGTTCACCCCAAATATGATGTGAGGAAATTAAAGAGCTTGATCTATTGTCACTGTTTGAAGGATTAAATATTGACAGTCTCCCTTTTTTATGAGATAGCTTTTGTGTATCATTGATTTAGCTACTGGATGGACCTGTCCTCCTTGACAGACTACTTAGTTGGCATGACTGTGTTCTATGCAATTTACCTAAGGCATAATTAAATTTCAGAAGGGTATCAGATACCCTGCTGATTGTTTTAAAGCACCTCATGACTCATACAATCATTTCTATATATATGAATTGCTTTCTTCACTACAGGACTCGAAAAGCCACCATCGGATTTGGTTGACCTTCTTGTCCAGGCAAACTTGTATGACATGGCATTCACTGTTGTTTTAAAATTTTGGAGTGGCTCCGCTTTGAAAAGGTAAATTTCTTTTAGGTATTTTCTGAAGTCATATTCCTCGAGAACTACGTAGGTTTAAGAATTACTGCTTTTTTCTCAGGGAGCTGGAAAAGATATTTGAGAATATGGCAATTAAATGTTGCCCTGCTAAAGGAGCGCTGTGGACATCGTGAGTAACTGTTCCTTAGTTGCTTGGTATTTCATTGATTACTTGTTGACTTGCCTGACATAGCTTTATTTATCTTACAGAAATGATCTCAGGCCTAATCTTATGTTAATATCTAACGATGAAGAAGTTACTCATTCGCCTGATATAAGCCCTGCTGTTCAGGGCTCTAAGTTGGCTGGTGACTGGGAAATTCTTGAGGTTTATCTGGTTAGTAAACTTCCGAATCATTGATTGGAAATTTAGGTTTTGTTTTCAATTGGTAGCTAATTTTTTACTACTCTGGATTCTGGGAGCATTGGAAAGTGTTGGGATGTCTTCGTGAGCAGTGTTGATCCAGAAATATGTCCTTACTTGCTCTGATTTTAAATGGTTATAAATTATGATGTACCAAGAATGGGAAGAATGCATCCTGAATTATAGTCATCTCTTTTTATTAAATAGTATTTTACTCACTGAAACCAGAGCAGCATTCCCTCATTTTTCACTATTCTTGTAAACGAGAACTGCATGCATTGTCGCTATCCTTTACTAGGAGTGTAATTGGTTAGCTCAAGTGTGCCTGATAATTTGTATTTGATGCTTAGGGTCTAGGGAGTTCAGAGATCTTCCTTTACTGGGAGTGTAATTGTAACCTAAGTTGAGGATATGTTGCTTGAGGGCTTGACCCAGTTTTTTCATTATTTGTTCCTTGAAATAATTTGTGTATTGGATATGTATAAATGCAGAAGAGGTACATAGACATACACGCTAGACTACCGGTTTCTGTTGCTTCAACCCTTCTTCAAGCCGATTCTTGTATCGAATTGCCTCTCTGGCTGGTTCAAATGTTCAAGGTAATATTTTGGATAGATGTTATGATACTCTTACTGGATCACTTTTTAGTATGCAATATATAGTTCAATTCATTTAGGTATCTTTGAACTCTTGGCATGAAACTTTGAATTTTGTTTTGCTACATCCTTGATCTAAATAATTAACATGCGTGAACAATGTTGCATAAGTAAGCCCTTCGATTCACTATTAATATATCTGAGATGCAGATTCTAGAGTAGATTTATGTGTTGTTGTTGTATATAATGCTAGATCATTACAGTGTCAGATATGTTTGGCACATCATGTCTTCTTAGTGTTGAAGAGATTGTATCTAATATCTCAATGGAATTATTGTTGTTCACTTGTTCCTATTCATTTACACGATGGAAAGAAGCAATGATTTGTAAGGTTTCATTCAAGTCTTCTCTTGATCAGTTTCTTGTGGCTTGGCAGGACGGTCAGAAGGAAAAAGCTTTGGGGATGGCTGGGAAAGAAGCAAGTCCTGCTTCCTTGTTTCAGTTATATGTTGATTATGGGCGTCTTACAGAGGCCACTAATTTGCTACTGGAGTACATGGAAGCATTTGCATCATCGGTGAGTTATAATCAATCTGTAGAGACTGATTGTTGGATTATAAGCATCTTGCTACAGGATACATTTTCTCCATATTCGGATTTGTAGGTTCGCTAGGGTTTTACAGCTTCTCATGGTCGAATTGAATATAATATAACAAAACATAGAGAACGTTGAAGTTGCAAGATTCTCACACAAAACAGTAAAACAAATAGGTTGCAGATTATACCCTTAAGAAACATTGGATTAAGCATGAGGTTGCGTTTGTATCGACATGTTCTTGTTAATAGACTGTGATGAGCATGATTCATATGTTATGACTGAATAATAACCTTGGTTTCTCTCTTGTTAAAAACAGAAACCAGCAGAGGTATTGAAGAGGAAAAAGGTATCAGGAGCTTGGTTTCCATACACAACAGTAGAAAGACTATGGTGGGAGCTAGAGAAAACGATGAACTCAGGACGGATGGTGGAGCAATGTCATAAGCTGAAGGAACAACTCCATCATGCATTACTCAATCACTTAAAACTGGTATGGTACATACATTTGGCAATGATAATAATAATCAGTAGAAATGCAAATTGTGTTTGAATCAGTGTAAGAAGTGATTATTCATATTTGATTTGTTTGTTTTGTTTCAGCTAAAGGTGGACTCTAATGATGCTGTGTCCTCTGCAACCGGTTAAAGAAAGCCTTGTTTGATCAGTGTGAATATTATTATATCTGTATGAAAATCGTATCAGGCTTTTTGCTTTTGTTAGTCAGTCTTGTGTCAAAACAAATCCTTGTTATTGTTGATAAACTCGAAAAAATTGAAAGCCAAATTCTCTTAACCAAATCCAACTGGTTATTTGATTTTTTAAAAGATTGGATTAGACCAAACCAAATATACTCGTAGATACCAAAACGGCAAAACAAAATCAAGCTCAAAATTCGCAGAGTGGCAAATAAACTGAATTCAAAACGAAAATCAAAATGGCAAGTGACGCATTTTGTGAGTGTGGTAAGAGCAGCAGCAACAATGGAGAAATTGAAATCGCTGATTCCTGAAGATCTTCTTCAAACGGTGAAAAGCAGCAGCGTCGATGATCTTCTTTCCACTTGTTCATCTCTTCTCCGTTTGTTTCTGGGTCTTCCCCAATTTCACCAAGTTCGTACAATTACACAAAACCTACTATTCTCTGTGTTCCTATCTTCAGTCGAACTTATCATCGCTCTCCTAACTGTTTCAGGCGGTGAGTGAGTTAGCGGATCCTGAATTGGGTTGCTGTGGGAAGAACGAGGAGACATCTCTGGACTTGAAACGTCAAGGAAATCACTACTTTCGCAGCAGAGATTTTGACAATGCTTTTCGTTTCTACTCTAAGGCTTTACGTGTTGCTCCTCCAGATGCTGTTGATGGAGATAAAAGCTTACTTGCTTCTCTGTTTCTGAATAGAGCTAATGTCCTTCATGTATATAACCTTTCCTTTTACCCAGTTTCATCATTGAATCAATTTCTAAGCTTTTTCTCTTTGTAGCTTCTCATGTATGTTCTGTATCTTGTCTTAGAATCTTGGACTTCTCAAAGAGAGCTTGCGGGACTGCCATCGTGCTCTTCGGATTGATCCTTCTTATGCAAAGGTTTTATGCTTACTCAATTGGGATCCTTAACAGTTTATCAGCTCTTAATTCATTGATCATTGTGTCAGGCATGGTATAGGAGAGGCAAACTTAATACTATTCTTGGAAACTATAGAGATGCATTTCGTGACATTACAGTTTCTATGTCGTTTGAGTCATCACCGGTGGGGAAGAAGCAGCTACAAAATGAACTTGAGGCTATTCTAGACTATCAGAATAAGAAAACATCGGAACACGATGAATATCATCCAAGCAATTATGCGGTCCTGGGTGAGATTTTCCACCCAACATTATTGTCTGCGGGATGATATTTAGGCTTTGAAGTCTTCTATGCTGAGTTTTAGAGAGGATTGTTAAATTTTGACATGTCTCTATTAATGGTCTGTAGATCATCTGCCGAGTGTGCAAATGGAAGTAAAGCTGTATTGTGTGTCGACAAAAGAGAAAGGAAGGGGTATGGTATCAGACTGTGATATTGAAGAAGCTTCTGTGATACATGTCGAAGAACCATTTAGTGTGGTATGAGCTGTGTGAGACAATGGGTTCTTAAACATCGAAGTGGAAGCTAGTCAATTCTAGATGGTTCTAGCGTTTAAAAAGTTTTTTGAAACAAATAAAGATATAAATTGTTTCCTGCTTTAACACACATTTTCTTTTGTTACTGAACATGTTTTAATGCTGATGCCACTTCTTACTACAGGTCATATCAAAAAGTTGTCGGGAAACACATTGCCATTTTTGCCTGAATGAGTTACCTGCTGATGCTGTTCCATGTCCATCATGCTCAATACCTGTGTACTGCTCAGAGTCCTGCCAAATTCAATCAAGTGGAGTGCTGTCCACAAATGAGATGGACAAGCATCACATTTTTCAGAATCTACCTGATGATATTGTTGAGCATATTAAAGGCGTTACATCAGCCGATATGTATTATTCTGAAACTGAGTGCATTCAAGAACACCAGCATGAGTGTAGGGGAGCCAATTGGCGTGCTGTACTGCCATCTGATGCTGTTTTAGCTGGTCGAGTTATAATGAAGTTAATAAATCAAGGGAAAACAGCTACGGATCTTTCTAACCTTCAGGAGATATTAGTATGTCCTTTTACTGTAAAACTTTTCCATCATATGCAACAGTCACATAAAATCTAATAAGGATTGCCTACCCTGTGTCTTCTCTACAGGAACTTTCTCATAGCTACTCTAAGATGAATTCAGAGAGCAAGTTGGAGCTGCATCTACTTTCCATAGTATTGATTTGGTGCCTTAGTAAATCTAGCTGCCCTAATCTTTCGGTCTGTGAAGCTTCTGTGACACAGGTTGTCCTCTACATCTCCCTCCCTGCCACAGGCAGTAGCTCATTGAAGTCAACTTTGCTCTCTAGAAATTGTGCATGATCTGACATATTAACTTCAATGGATGCTGACAACTTTAGGCTTACAAGTTATACTTGCTTTTATAAAAGATCAAGAATGTCTTGCTGATGATCTTTTGTCATTGGAATCTAGTTTACCACCTATCGTCGAGATATAAAGTTAATTTCAAATTGGTTTTTGATCTTTTAGAGTAAATTTATCCTCATTGCTAAAAACGTTTACTGCCTCCAACAATATGCATATGGTTCACTTGATGAGTCCCTGTTATCATCAATTTATAGAGAATTATAGCTGTCTAAATGATTCATATGCAATAATATGTTTTGGCATTGTTATGTCTTTTTTTCTAAATTTTCTTATTGAGGTGTTGACCACTGTCTGATTTTTTCCTCTCTGTGTAGACTATCATACTGCTGTCACAAATCAAGGTGAACTCTATAGCGGTTGTCCGTATGAAATCCAGCGGCGATTCTTCCAAGTGCATCCCATCTGGAAACATGTCAGCAAAAGAGCCGATTCAGAGTTTAGAGCAGGTTTGTCTTGGCAGAGGTACTGCTTATTAGAATGTTATATATACCTCTTTTCACAGAAGGAACTCATTTAGAGCTAGGTATCCCCACTTACAAAGATGCAATCTAGAGTTAAAGAAATGATATCTGTAACCTGATTTTTTATGTTTCCGTTAATTTTGAGCTGCTCTTCTATAAAATTTTGTGAGCGTCCACCATTGGAGATTATGACATACATTTGTCCTTTCTCAATATATCTTTTTTTCTTACGTCTATTATTGTTGTTTTATCCACAGATAAGAGTTGGCCAGGCTCTTTATAAAACTGGTAGTTTGTTCAATCATTCCTGCAGGCCAAACATCCATTTGTATTTCCTTTCACGTGGACTTGTTATGCGAACAACAGAGTTTGTTCCCATGGGTTGTCCCCTTGAGCTATCATATGGTCCTGAGGTATTCTTCTGATCCTCTTGTCTTTATTTGTTACTTCTGTTCTGTATCATAAACCTTGGGAGTGCTTTGAAGTTCATACCTTTTAAATGTCAATATGCATTACAAATTTACAATTCACAGGTTGGGAAATGGGACCGCAAAAATCGCATTAGATTTCTTGAAGAGGAGTACTTTTTCCATTGCCGGTGCCGTGGCTGTGCTCAAATTAACGTATCTGACCTTGTCATCAATGGGTATTGCTGTGTCAACACAAACTGTACTGGTGTAGTTTTGGATAGTAATGTGGCCACATGTGAGTCGGAGAAGTTAAATCATCTTTTTACTGCTCCAAGAAACCTGGATCAGCAAGTTCAGGTAATCTGATATATTTAAACTGATCCATCATGGTTTAGCTTCTGTGCAGTTCATTATAAGAAAATTACCTGCTGATAATGAAGATGCTCAGTAGTCCTTTTTAAACTGCCAATTTAGGCAGTTCTATTTTCTTACTAAAAGCAGAAATATTATTTGCGCTACTCAACTCCTTTTGGAATGTGCCGCTGAAATGTTTCCATGGTATTATGTCCATTTTAACTTTAAGCTGTTATCTATTTAAGAATTTAGGCAGTGTTTCTTATAACGGCAATGCCATCTATATAGTTTAGTTTGGGTTTAACTGTGTTGTTTCACAGGTGAGGGAGAAGGTGGATGCTGAAGTTGGGGAAGTGGCTTCGAGTTTGCTAAGTAAACAGAGAGGTTCCCTTCATATAGAACCTGAGATATGTTTGAAATGTGGTTCCCGCTGTGACATGGAAAATTCTCATGTAGAGGTGAACAAAGCTTGGAATCACATGAGAAGGTACCTAGTTTGTCCTTGAAGCTTCAAGAAAATAGTTAATGTGAAGTTTATCTTTAACACTGAGAACACTCGAAACTGTCAGGGTGGAAGAGTTAATGAATTCAGGACAGGCCAATGTTTCTGTATTATCAGATTGTTTAAAATCCATCGCCGTGCTTAGAACTTTCCTGCACATGTATAACAAAGACATTGCTGATGTGAGTCAAGTTCTTCTATTAATGCTAACGAATCTTTAAGCCTTGTTACTCTGTATCACATATGGTTATTAGGTCATATCCTCTCCACCCTCCTTGAGAGAAAACAGACATGACTCACATTCCAAGATTTTGTTTCTTCAGGCAGAGGATAAGGTTGCTCAAGCGTGCTATTTAGCTGGAGAACTGGTGGATGCAAGAAAGCATTGTGAAGCGTCAATTAAGGTAAAAGCCCTTAATATACTGATACTGCTTTGATTAAGACCACAAAGTGATTCATTGATTGACAATGATGAGAACAGTGATTGTATAATATACGGAAATTCCTTGAGTAAACCGATATCTGGAAGACCAAATTTCTCAAACAACCTTTTAAATTATGTTTGTTTTATATTATCCCAACTGGGAGATGTGAGATATATTTTGGGTTTGGTGGCAGATTCTGAAGAGGCTGTATGAGGATGAGCACGTAGTAATTGGAAATGAAATGGTGAAGCTTGCGTCGATTCAGCTTGCATCAGGTGATTCAAGTGGAGCTTGGGACACTACAAAGAGTCTGTCTCAGATATTCTCAAAGTATTACGGGTCACATGCTGAGACTCTCTTCTCTTATCTCCCATGTCTTAAGCAAGAAGCTGCCAAAGCTGTGAATTTGTCAACTTTTTAACCCAAAAAGTTTGTGTTGTAATAGCTTTGTTAATACAAAAATACTAGATCGTTACCCGTGTTATACAGCACGGGATTTAATATTTTGTATGAATCAAATTGTATATTTTGTTTGAAGAATTAAATAATAATATAATATAATTGTATAAAAGGAAATATATCATAATGTTTTATTTTTATTACTACTGTATTTAGATATAATGTTGTATATTTTATTTGACGATGATTGTATATTTTGTTTGTAGAACTAAATAATAATATAGATAATAAATTTTAAATCTATATTCCATATCATATTGGATTATTTATTATAGGAATTAAATGTTGTTTAATCTAACTTGGTTGAAAAACATGACTTGGTAATAAAGAAAAAGAGAATATTATATTGTATATAAAATATATTTAGCTGCATTAAAATTCTATTTTTGTCTATATAAGATTAACAATTTATTTGGTTCAATTAGATATTCATAATTGCATTGTGTCATTGAGGATAAAAACAAAATTTGTATTGTGTTGAAGTTTTTACGTGGCTATATTGGGTTTTGTTTGCTCAGTTCTAACTGTATTTGGCCCAGTATCATGTTGTTTTTTAAAAAACCACATAAATTCAATTATTAGGCCCATTATCACCAGATTTTACCCCGCGGTATACCACAGGTCGATTTATTTAACTTAAAAATTAAATTTTTATTTGTATTTTTTAATATTGTTTATTTTGTTAAATATTTAAGATTATTTTGATTATTAATTTTAAGATTTTACCCGTGATATATATACCGTCCCGTATTAATATAAATTTTAATCCGTTCCACCATATAATTCCGTTCCGTGAAATTAAACATCATTTTGTTATTTTTCTTTTTAATAATACTTTTATAATTTGAGTCAATTTAAGAGTTTTTTTTAAATGGTTTCAATAATATATATATTTTTTAATTTTATATAGTTCAAATATTATTAATATTATACTTTTAATAGAATTTAAATATCATAAATACTTTAAACGTTTAATGTGTAGTATCTATGCATAATATATTGATAATATTTTTACATGTTTACTCTGTAAAAAAGATAATAGTAATGGATCATGCGAAAAGTAATTATAAAAATTAAACGTTAGTAAATAAAAATGATTCACAATTTGGTTAACATAAATCTTAGTACTAAGTATTTAAGTTTTTTTTTTTTTTGAACATAATTTTTTTTTTATACATATATTTTCGTTATGTTAAATTCATAAGAGACAAAACAAAAACTTTAAAAGAAAAGATAAAGAGATAAATATAGACATGTAAAATGAAATGAAAGATATTCAATACAGCTTGTTGTGTTACACTTAAATAGTACATATAGATATCAAAGTTCTATTCAGTGTAATTTGATTGTTTAATCTTGTTCTTTGAATCTCCTCACATTTTGTCTTTCTCTCTTTTATCTTATTGAAACCTAGGGTATAGAAGAAAAAAAAAAGAAGCAAATATTGAGATTTTTTTTAATTTAAAAAAAACCCATAAAAAATGGTTAGTCTTAAATCTAAATTTAGTATCACCTAATCACCGTTACTGAAAAATGATTGTTAGTATGATTCTCTGATTCTTGTTTGACGAAACTTTAGCAACTCAAATCGTTTGTCATAGTCCTTTCTTCACTCAAAGCTGAATCTTGGAACCCTACAATCACAAAAATTAAGTAGTTAGATTGTAATTGAAGAACAACATTAAAATAACTAAACCGCAAAGAGATGATGAAATTATCTATATTGATGTATATATATATATTATATTACATGTTATATACGTTAATATGTTTATAAACAAAACAAAAGACTTAAAGTGCTTCATCAGTTAAAATCATATCGATGGCTTAAGTCTTTAAAATAAGTGAACTCAAAAGGAACATCCATTTTAATTGTTTTGGAGGAAGATGGTTTTATGAAACTTTGAGGTAATGTGTTCGTTCTAAACTCCTTTTTATAGACACATATAATCGGTCTGATAAGAAAGAATCTTATTAATATCTTAAGTATATTTTGGTATGCTATTTGTGAGAGTAGGGAAATTTCTCTTAATACGAAGATTTGATACGTGAAAATAGGAGATTTAATTTAACTATAAGAAAAATCCAAAATATAGTTACTAAAGTGATCGATTATAATTTTTGTTTTTTTTGAAAAAATGTTTTGATTAATTTTAAAAACAGAAACGTAAAGCTAATTTAAAAAATTCTGCAATAAATATTATTTTGAAATTTATTAATTTTGTTAAGTGTTTAAATTTCCTAAAATCTTGGTAATAGTTATAGAAGATTCCGATCTCATTTACTTACCCGATTTGGATACATAATAATATAGTTAATAATAAATAATTCCATATAATGATTTTCGAATTAATTGCGTATGACTGACCGTCGAGATTGAAGATTAAAACCGAATTAAAATTTAAACCGTATAGAATAACATTTTCAATAACATTTTCGAATAATATATTAGTATATTAGTATATAACATTTTTATGTATGATATATATAAACAAAATCTTTTATGTATTATATAACATTTTTATGTATTATATAACATTTTTATGTATTATATAATCTCGAATATTGATTAGTATATAACATTTTCGAATTATATTAATTATGTATTATATAAACAAAATCTTTTAATATTTTTAAACCCGTTGACCCGTTTATATATATTAGTGACATGAAATAAATTTTATGATTAGAATTATATAATGGCATTTATTGTAATTTCTTACAAAATCTAAGTTATGATCCTTAGGATGTACTTCCCAAATATTAGTATAGGATTAGGCCGGTTTAGTTTTTCTTTTTCCTTGTCAGAAACGATGTCGTCTTGTTTGACTTAGGGTTTTAACAAGTTTTTTGGACTTAAGGTTTTACTTTTGCAAAACGACGACGATTTGGGCAAATATTTCTTCTATCTCCGACGAAAAAAGGTCCAAAACGACGAACACACGAATTTCTTTTTTCTCCGAGCTCAACGACGCAGACACAACAACAAGCGTGGAAGAGGATCAGCTCGCGTCCGTCTCCTCGACAACTAGAAACGAATTCTCAAGGTGTTGCCCAGTCTCTCTCTCGATCTTCTTTGGATTGTTTCCATTCTTCGTAACCACATGAGTGTTTCTTATGACATAACTTGGGTTTAGCGATTACTTCAAATTTGAGTAAGGGCATGCTTGTTTCGTCGTAATTACATATTTAGGGTTCGAGTTTAGTGTAATCTGTGGAAACAGGAGATGCTAATTTGATGTCCCTTCTTGTGATTACGGCGAGAATTATATATAGCTTTTGACTGTGACTCGTTGCTATAGATACACGTACATTGTATGTAACAGAATCTACTAGCTATATGTCTTTGAGTGATTAGAAAGTGAATAATTAGTATGTATCCAGTTGTTAAATCAATTTCTTCTCAATTAGCTTCTTTTTTTTTAAACCAGAACCTCCTTTAAGGTTATCTCTCTGTGTATGTCAGGTTTGTCTGAAGATTCCCTGAGTAGAGAAACAGATTTTGTTTTCGAGTTGATCCGATTTGTACGATTATGGCGAGTCTGATGGGAGATGATTGCAATTTAGATATAATGCCTCCAAGGAAGAATAAGAATAAGGGATCCAATAAGGTAAAAGCTCTAATCAAACCATTCTTCAATGAGATTTTGGAGATTTTAATGCTGATGAGGTTTGGAAATTGTTTTCATGGTGGATGCAGGATTCAAATAAGAAGACGGTTTCAAGCAGATGTCGGAAACGGAAACTGAATTCAAATAAGGACACGGTAGTGAGCAAATCTCAGAAACGGAAGCTGAAGAAATTGGAGGAAGATAAGGAGAAAGAAATCATCTTTGCAAAAACTGCCGAGTTGTTAGAGTATGTTCAACGCTTTAATTCGAATATTTGATTTTTATTTTTTATTTTCTTTATTTGACTTTGGTATTGAATTATGCAGCAAGTACAAAATATCTGAGGATGTATCATCGCTATTACAATCCTCAAAAGTTATAGGAAGAGTAAGAAATATTCTCTCTTTTTTTTTCTTACAGTACGATTTCTTAAAGATGTTCTGATTGTCTTTTGGTTATTAATCTTTAATTCAGTCAGCCACTAAGCTGGAAAAACGAAGGAGAGCAATGCAACTTTCTAAAGCTGGTGTTGAGACTGAGCATTCTGATGAATCAGTCGAGCAAAATGACGATGATGATTCTTGTATGGACAAACCTACAACACCGGAACATGTTGAAATCGAAATCCCAACTTTTGTGACTGATTCTGAGCAACAACTGGTTCATGACCATGAACTCGGTTCTGATCTAATGATTTCTGCTGAAGAAACTAGTAGCAAGCTTGTGGTAGACGATACTGTGGATATGATCCCACAGACTACTTGTCGTGATGATGAAGAAGGCTCACTAGGAATGGTTTGTCAACTCCGACAGTTTGATGTTTTTTTTTCATTTTTGTTGATTGACAATTTCCAGTTCAGCTATTATTACTGCCTAATATATTTGATTTTGATTTGATTGGTTCTAATGGGTTTGATATGAAACAGGATGGGACCATTGAGAATGAAGATGTAACTGTACAAGGACCTCGTGTGCCCGCGTTTGTAGTTCATGTTTCAAGACCAGCCGAAGTTGAAGAGACGAGGAAGGATCTTCCGATAGTAATGATGGAGCAGGAGATAATGGAAGCTATTAATCGTCACCCTGCAGTTATTATTTCAGGACAAACCGGGTGTGGTAAAACCACTCAAGTTCCTCAGGTCAGTTTGCTTCATTTGTAAAGGTTTTCTGATAGCTGAGTTTTGGTCTCAGTTAGAAAGTCCTTTCTTTATTTAACCCTGTTTTTGTTTCTGAATCTTTCAGTTCCTTTATGAAGCTGGTTTTGGTTCAAAGCAATTCAGTTCTCGAAGTGGGATTATCGGGATTACCCAACCACGCCGTGTCGCCGTCCTTGCCACTGCCAAGAGAGTGGCATTTGAGCTTGGTGTTCGTCTTGGTAAAGAGGTCGGGTTTCAAGTTAGGTACGACAAAAAGATTGGCGAAAACTCCTCTATCAAGTTTATGACTGATGGGATTTTACTTCGTGAGATACAGGTAATTGACGGTTTTTCGCCTGGTTTGTTTTGTTCATTCTTTTCCATTTTAATCATGGTACTTGATTGTATATGTTCTTCTGCTGCAGAATGACTTCTTATTGAGGCGTTACTCTGTGATAATCCTCGATGAAGCCCATGAAAGAAGTTTGAACACAGACATTCTAATTGGGATGCTCACTCGAGTCATCAAAATTCGACAGGAATATTACGAGGAACAACAAAAGAGTCTTCAATCTGGAGGCACAGTAACCTCAGAATGCCAAATTACGCCACTTAAACTTATATTGATGAGTGCCACTTTGCGAGTGGAAGACTTTGTATCGGGGAAAAGGTTATTCCCTAATATACCTCCGCTTATAGAGGTTCCCACTCGACAGTATCCAGTAACTATACATTTCTCCAGGAAGACTGAGATTGTTGATTATATCGGTCAAGCTTATAAGAAAGTGATGTCAATTCACAAAAAGTTACCACAAGGAGGAATACTTGTTTTCGTGACTGGGCAGAGAGAAGTTGACCACTTATGTGAGAAGTTACGTAAGTCTTCAAAGGAACTTGTTGTTCAAGCTGCTAAAAGAGATGCTTATTTGAAGAAGAAATGTGATGATGGTTCATTTGGTGGTGTTGACATGAAGGAGATTGCTGAAGCATTTGATGATGGCTCCGACAATCAAAATTACAGGTTTAGCTCGCATGGAGAAGATCCTTCTGAAATTGGTGATGGTAACTATGATGATGATTTTGAAGAAGAAGACATGTATGAGTCTGATGAAGACAGGGACTGGGAAACCGTTGATGACGGCTTTGCAAGTTCATTTGTAGAGGAAGGGAAGTTTGATGCTCTCCGAGCAGCGTTTAATGGTTTGGCAGACAAAAATGGATCCGTATCTGCTGAGCCAACAAAGACCATTGCAGCAGAGAATCAAGAGGCTGAGCAGGTAAAAAATACATTTTCTCCAGGAAAATTACGTGTTCTTCCACTTTATGCGATGCTATCTCCAGCTGCACAGCTCCGAGTGTTTGAGGAATTTGAGAAAGAAGAAAGACTTGTGGTTGTGGCGACTAATGTAGCGGAAACTTCTCTGACTATTCCCGGTATAAAGTATGTGGTTGATACAGGTCGGGTTAAAGTGAAGAATTATGATTCTAAGACTGGTATGGAAAGTTATGAGGTAGATTGGATTAGCCAAGCTTCGGCTAGTCAACGAGCTGGAAGAGCTGGACGAACTGGACCTGGTCACTGTTATCGTCTCTATTCATCTGCGGTTTTTAGCAATATATTTGAGGAATCTTCGCCTCCTGAAATCACGAAAGTTCCTGTTGATGGAGTTGTTCTTCTCATGAAATCTATGAACATTCCAAAGGTATGACGTTTGTAGCCACCATTGTCAATGGACTAGATCTCTTTCTTCTGTCTGTCTGACTCTTGATGAATCTTTGCGTTTTTCTATTGCTAACAGGTTGAGAATTTCCCGTTTCCAACTCCCCCTGAGCTATCAGCTATTAGAGAAGCAGAACGATGCTTAAAAGCTTTAGAGGCTCTCGACAGCAACGGAAGGTTAACACCATTAGGAAAGGCTATGTCTCACTATCCCATGAGTCCACGTCACTCAAGAATGCTTCTCACAGTCATCCAAATGCTAAAAGAGACCCGGAATTACTCACGCGCGAATCTCGTCCTTGGATATGCGGTTGCAGCAGTAGCCGCGTTGAGCTTACCAAACCCTTTGATAATGGAGTTTGAAGGAGAGAAGAAAAACGAGTCCAAAGATGCTGACAAAACCGTCAAGCAAGAAGATAAACAACGGAGAAAGGATCGGAAAGAGAAAATCAAAGCTGCTCGGGACAGATTTTCCAACCCGAGCAGCGATGCTTTGACTGTAGCTTATGCATTGCATTCCTTTGAGGTCTCAGAGAATGGCATGGGCTTCTGCGAGGCGAACGGTTTGCATTTAAAGACCATGGACGAGATGTCTAAGCTCAAAGATCAGCTTCTGAGACTTGTTTTCAGCTGTTGTAAGCCCTCCGAAACCGACGACGGTTTCTCATGGACTCATGGGACTATACAAGACGTAGAGAAGTCATGGAGAATCACCACATCGTCTTCCTCAAAATATCCTCTTCTACAGAACGAAGAAGAACTGTTAGGAGAAGCCATATGTGCGGGATGGGCAGACCGTGTAGCCAGAAAGACCAGAGCGACAGAATACCAAGCTTGTGCGGTTCAAGAACCTGTTTTCTTGCACCGTTGGTCGTCTCTCATAAACACAGCTCCGGAGTTATTGGTCTACAGCGAGCTCCTACTCACCAACAGACCATACATGCACGGAGCAACTCGAGTAAAGCCGGAATGGCTGGTGAAGCACGCTAAATCTCTCTGCGTGTTCTCCTCACCACTCAAGGACCCGAAACCATGTTACTCGAGTGAGGAGGATAGAGTTTTGTGCTGGGTCATTCCAAGTTTCGGTCCTCATAATTGGGAGCTTCCAGCTCACAGTGTGGCAATAACAGAGGATAGAGACCGAGCAGCGGCTTTCGGATGTGCTTTGCTTCAAGGAGAGGTATTACCTTGTTTGAAAAGCGTTAGGACGTTGTTGGCTGGGAAACCTGAAACGTTGTTGGAAAGAGAAGCTTGGGGTTTAGAAAGAGTTGGGGGTTTGGTGATGGTTTTGACAGAGAAGAAGATTGATAATTTGGAGAGTTTGAGAAAGAGTTGGGAACAGAATCCGAATGTGCTTTACTCTGAGATTGAAGTTTGGTTTCAGAAAAAGTTTCGTCATCGTGTCAAAGAGCTTTGGCAAACAATGTTAAAGGAGGCTCACGTTCAAAGAAGTCAGAGGAGGAGATAAGTGTCTTCAAAATTATTTTTAATTCTGTTTTGAATGGAAGCTGTCTTATTCCATCTCCCAAAAAGAAGGAAATTTTGTTAGAAACTTAAAAGTGTAACAGAGAAAATTTTTAATGGATCGATTGAGAACAAAATCTGATTTGTTCACATCTAATTACTTTTAGATGATTTATTGTTGATTTTTGAAAGAAAATCCAGTTTACTTGAGAATGGCTGAATTTCCTCAAACTTATGATAACAGATTACATAAAGAGACATACATACATGTGAGATGACTGATGGACCACAGTTGATTTTATTTAGCTCAAACAATATTAACATATATGTAAACATAAGAACAACAAGCACTAGTGGTCCAGTGGTCTTGTAACCTGCCAGTGACCTGGGTTCGATACCCGACTGGCGCAATTGAGCTGTGATGAAATTGGCTTCAGCGTTGGTTGGGTCCTTCGCATTCTTCTGATTTCTCAGATGCAATCGCCTCACTCCTGAGCTCTCTTTTTAATTTTTAATTTGTTAATTTTTGTTTCTCTTTATTTCATGTGAAATATCCAAGTTCCATATACTCGTCAAATTCAAAAAATAGTCCCCAAAACAAGGTGCGCATGAACACATAGTTGCCGTAATTCAGGATAATCACAAAGTCAATAATACCCCTAATCCAGTTTGTTCTCATGTGTACACAATGGTAATTTCGCCAACCAAGACAACATTAAACTTGGGGAAAACCAGTGGGAGAAAGCATCTGGTTTTGACTTTAACTAGCGGCTACTTTCTCTTATTATATAACAAGACCCATCAGATTCTTATCTTCTTCATCAACAATTTTCACAAACACAAATTCACAATCAACAAAACAAAACAAAAAAAACAAAGAGTTTCTCCGAATTTTTTTCTAATTAAAAGATGAGTTCAACAAGCAAAGCATGGTTAGTGGCTGCAAGCATCGGAGCCGTTGAAGCGTCCAAGGACCAATTAGGCATGTGTCGCTGGAACTACTTGATCCGATCAGTGAATCAACGTATCCGTAACAACATGAGATCCGCTTCTCAGGCCAACAGATTCTCTTCATCAACCGCCGTCGCGTCCGTTAAAGATGATGACAAGGCAAAGCAGGCTGAGGAATCACTTAGAACGGTCATGTACTTGAGCTGTTGGGGTCCTAACTAATGGATACATGCATGCATGATCGATATTAACTAATTGTTTTTGGGATGCATTGTAGTATAATGATGATACTTCGTACATAATGTAAATAGATAATGAATTTTGGGATGCAATAAAAAAAAATTGCATTTTCGTTGTTAATCCAAGAAACGAATATTGATGTTGTATTAAGTATTAACAATCCCATTAATAAGTAGCATCGGTGACCAACAGATAAAATAAACTCAAAAATTGAAGTTACTTAAATGGGCCAAGCCCAATAGATGGATAGTTTCTAATGGGCCGGTTGGGACTACGAGAGATGTCATCATCGAAACCAATCCCGTCGCGGTGGTTCTTCTGCCATGGCGATCATGGCCGTTGCCGCTCTCTTTCACGCCCGCTTCCCTCTTCTCCTCCGTCACAGTGTCCCGTCCACGTTTTCTCTGTCTTCTGTCATATACTATCGCAGGACTGTTCCATCCAATGGACTCAGTACCCGATTCTGCTCGATTCTCCGTTATTCATCATCCGTCGACGGCGGTGGAAGTAGCAGTGGCGATTCCGGTAGCGTTAGCGATTCCGTTAGCGTTGTTTCGGATGTTCAGAGTCCTAATTACTTGAAATTCACCGATGATGAATTGATGAAGCAATGTAGATTAGAGACATTTAGAGTTTCAGGACCTGGAGGACAACACCGGAACAAGCGTGACTCCGCCGTGCGTCTCAAACATCTCCCCACCGGAATCGTAGCTCAGGCCGTCGAGGATCGTTCACAGCACAAGAACCGTGCTTCTGCTCTAAACCGGCTTCGTACGCTCCTGGCAATCAAAGGTCTCAGTCCCTTCTCTCTCAATTTCGTTCTTTGAACTTTGAAATTCTCAATTTGGTTCTAATTTTGCGTTTTCCAGTGAGGAACAAAGTGGACCTTGAAGCTTATGCTCCTCCTCCAGAGCTTCTTCAGATTCTACCTCCCAAGTCTACTATAAGAACTTCTTCTGGTTCACAGATTGGTCCCAACAATCCTAAATTTGTACCTGTATGATGACTCTCTTTCTCGCTTTAGCTCTTTCTCTTATCTTTCCATTTACTCACTTGTTGCCTACAGGGAATGCAAGCTTTGCTTGATGTTATTTCTGCTTCTGACGGTTCTATCGCCGATTCTGCCAAATTGCTTGGGTAACAAATCCTTCTTGAACCTGTAAAATTCATTGAAGTCCAGTGTACTGTCTTTGTCTAACTTTGAGTCATCTTACTATTTGATTTTTGCAGTTTGAGCACTGGTGGCTTATCTCGTTTGATACTCTCCCATGATGGTCTTCGTATGGCCGTCAATAGCATGAGGGCAGCCAAGGTACTGTTTGTTATTTACCAATCCAAATACTTTGTTATCAGGATTATGCCAATAGGGTACTCGTAGTAGCGCAAAGTGTTTCTCTTTCTTCATTGAAAGGTCCTGCTTTTTAAATTCTTTAGACTTATATCTTGGGATGAAGCAGTCTGAAACTATGTTTATACAGTTACTTAGCTATTCATAGTCGGCGGTTGCAGTATTGTTTTATGATTTTGGTCTCCGTAGCTGTTGATTAGTTTGGTATATCATCACTGTTAGAACTTTCAACATGATTACTAGTTTCTAAAGTGAAGAACCTTCTTCTCTGAGCTTTCAGGGAATGAAGCCTCTCAAATAGTTGGGATGTATCGGCATTTGAAAGATGACGTATGGGCCTTTGACGAGTTGTATTTAGGTAGCTTCTGCAGCACAGTGACTACCATTTGATGCACCATATTTTGTATACAAAACAAAGGTGAAATGTTGAGTTCAGTCTTAACATTTGTTCTTCTAACATCATAAAAATAGTCACGTATTTGAGATGATATACTATAGTCTCAAATGCTTACGGTAATTTTCCGTCCCCTTTTGTTGTGATTGTGTTGGAACCATGTTAGATTAGATATATCATTTTTTTCTGCTTTTATTCTTGTTTTCTCTTCATTCAAGGAATTAAATTTCGCTGGTAGTGTAAGTGGAAGTGGCAATCTGGTATGTTCTTGCATTTCAGAGCTTCATGGTTGTCTATAAGGGCTTGTACCTTACACAGTTACACAATGAAGCGCATGCAAGTTTCGTTTTCAATTAATAGTTACTTGCAGTGATGTTATCTCTTTTTTGAAGATATGAAAGTTGGCTCTTGTTTAATAAATAAGTATGCATCTGTTTCTTTTCTTTTCTTATATTAGCTACAGTGAGTTTACTTACACGTATACAACACGCTTAACATTTCGGTCAATAAAATGAAGAAAAACAGGTCACCGCCTGCAGGAATGTTCTCAGGTATATTGGACATTGAAAATAGCAAAAGAGTGTGATGCATGAGAATCAGATTCTTGTAGAATGAGGTTCTCTTCTTCCCCACACAGGAAAAGAAATAACTTTTATGGAGTTGACTCTTGAGAAATGTTGTTTATTCATTTTTTATCTAGAAAACAACAGGAGTTAGAGCCTCGTGGGTGCTTTCTGACTCACTCCTTATATATTTTAAACATGGATCTGAATTCTGAAGGTGTGCTCGAGAGAGCGAGATTTCTGACGAAGTGAACAACGACTATTCGCCTTCCCAAATCTCTGCTTCTGGTATGAATCTTAAGATTCTAACATCGGATTAGTACATGCAGATTTCTTCAATTCTTATAGTAAATAATCAGCTTTGGTAAAGATTTCATGTTGATGCTATAGTCACTCTGCTCTCAAAAAAGAAATGTTTGATGTTTTTGTGGATGTTCTATTTTAGTCATAAAGCTCTAGCAGCATCTCTCTAAAGTGACTTTGACTTTCGTTAGGACTAGGCCCTGTTTAATATACTATTTGCAAGGATAATTCCTCACTTTAAGTTTAAAGAAAAGATATGATTCCTCACCACCATTTCTTGAGCTTTTTATTTCTTTTATTGGCAACTTTCTCCTCTTGGCCTTCATGTCTAATTGTATACTCATGTATATATAGATATCATTACAGAAACAGTTCTTATAAGATTTCCAACAGCCAAATAGTGTCATTTAGTCTGTAAATATCAATGAGGCTTGATTTATCTGCCAAGCTTCGGCAAGTTCTTGGCCTCGCCAAGGATCATGCATCTATTGGCAGAGCTATTGTACAAAACTACAATGAAAAAGCTTTTTTTGACATTGAAGTGGCAGTGGTAAGAGCCACTAGCCATGATGATTGTCCTGTTGATGACAAAACCATGCACGAGATACTCTTTCTTGTCTCTAACACTCCGGGAACAATTCCTTTTCTTGCTGAACAGATCTCACGCCGTCTAGCCAAGACAAGAGATTGCTTAGTCGCGGGTAAAACTCTGTTACTCTTTCACCGTCTCTTGCGTGGTAGCAGTCGCAGTATCGAGCAGCAATTGCATATTGCACACACCTCTGGTCATCTCCAAATAGGTTGCTGCTGGTTCATGATGAGCTCGGATCCTCCGTCCTTTGTTTTTCTGCAGAACTATGTAGCTTATCTCCAAGAAAGAGTTGGATGGATCATCAACCAAGCTGGTAAGCTTGAACCCGTAATGTCTGGTGGTACAAAGTTTAGCCGTTACAAAGAGAAATCCATGGATCTGGTGTTCCACATCTTACCAAAGTGCCAAGAGTTCATTGCACAGGTGTTGAAGTGTTCACCGCTTGATGCCTGGCCTATCGATAATCTGGTTCAAGCAGCTACCGGAAACATCTTGAAAGAGAGTTTCCAAGTCTACATGACGTATTCCGATGGGATAGCAGCGCTGGTTAGCATGCTCTTTGATCTTTCAAGACCCGCGAGAGATTTAGCTTGCGGAATGCTGAGAAAAGCTTCTCAACAGATTCAAGATCTCCGCATCCTGTATGAAAAGTGTAGAGGATTTACTGGGATGAAGAGCTTGGATTACCCATCTGTGGAAGCCATTACCATGGATCATATAGTAGCACTAGAGGAATGCTCAAGCTATGGATGCAAAAGCGGTTCCTCTGTTTCCACCAACCTAAGAAACCCAGTCATCTGCAACGAACTAAAACAAGAACAGCATCGCACCGGTTTTTCATCTACCAGTCCTTTCTCATTACCAGTGGAGACCAAAATCAGCATGATCTGGGTTGTTTTTGACGGTGAAGAATCAGACAATGCAACAGAGAAAGCATATGAATGTTGATTATTCATCTCAAAAGGAAGTATAAGAAAGTTGCAGAAGGCCCCGTAGAGGTCATTGCTCAGGGAGAGATTGTGTCTCTGATTCAGGTTTCAGTTAGAGAAACGATTATATAATACTGTTGTCAATTTACATAATACCAATGAATACACGGGTTTTACCGATTTTTATACGATAATTTAGTGCATATTTAAGAATCCGCTCTGATTATATGCACTATGCAGTAGTTTTTGCATGTTAATGAGTGTCACGAGTGTTTAGAGCATCTGAATTCTAAATCAAATGATCATAAGTACATGAAACCATTGGTATGCCTTCTGCTTCTAAAATGTAAAATGTAAGACAACAGAGCAAAAAAATAGGCAATGAAGCACACTTTCCCATTATGATAATAGGGCCTGCTTAGAAACTAGAATCATCGGCCCATTCTGAATTGGGTCTTCCTACAAAATACCAATTATTATGAATTTAGGACTTCACTAGATTGACATGAGGTGTCTGGAACATTACAGAAGACCCTTGAAGTCTCAAAATCAAGCTAACGTGTAGAACATTCTCAACTTCTCTGTCAGGAATTCAGAAAATAGAAGGAAACAAGTAGAGAATGTTCGAGAATCTGTAGCACTATTTACTTGATAAGACGCATCTATATATTCACCACAGACTAGCACACCTTAACCCCCATAGAGAAGAGAACAAACAACAAAGGTCATCACAAGAAGTAATAACCAATATCACTCCCTATTTACCCCTTCTGCAACAAAAGCCAGCAGTAGCCAAAGATGAAGCAAACCTCTCTTGCTTTGTTAGGTCTTTTCTTTGTAACACTGTTCATCGGAAATATCAAAACAACTGAAGGGTCCTTGCCATCTGCATTTGATACTCCGGGCAGTCTACTATCTGAACTCTGGCGAGATCGGTTTCCTGATCCTTTCAGAGTCTTGGAGCAAATCCCATTAGGTCTCGAGAGGGATCAGAGCTTGGCTCTGTCTCCTGTGCGAGTGGACTGGAAAGAAACACCAGAAGAGCATGTGATCAGGCTTGATGTTCCAGGGATGAAGAAGGATGAGGTAAAGATAGAAGTGGAGGAGAATCGAGTTGTGAGAGTAAGCGGCGAAAGGAAAAGAGAGGAAGAGAAAGAAGGAGACCATTGGCATAGAGTGGAGAGGTCACATGGCAAGTTCTGGAGACAGTTTAGGATGCCTGACAATGTGGATTTGGACTCTGTCAAGGCCAAGCTTGATAACGGTGTGCTCACTATTACCATCAACAAGCTTTCCCAAGACAAAGTCAAGGGTCCAAGGGTTGTTGACATAGCATTCGAAGAGGATCAAACTGGCAAAGTCAGTTCTGCTTAGTCACAAAAAGAACTCTGGTTGAATCCAGGACCGTGTTTGATGCCTGTAAAATCTATGTAATCTAGTTTTCTAAACGTGAATAAATTCTGTAACACGTCTTTATATTGCGTGCCTTGTTTATTGATCATTCCCAATTTTGATACATGATGAAGTGTAAGAAAGCTTCACTAACGAGTACCACTGCTTGGCGTAAGAGACTTCCTCTTCTCGAATGTTTAATTGTCCATGGACCTGTAAAATTCAAAGAACATGCAAAAACAGAGAGTAAACCAAAAGTTTTTTGCTGGAATTACAGAAAGAAATCACATGATCACAAGTCAGAGAGGAATTGCAAGACTTACTTTCTTAACAAGCAACATAGTGTTTCTGCAATATCACGTAATAGTTCCTCTTCTTATAGTACAACAAAAGAGTACATAACATTACCGTACCAGCTTTTGGTTATCAGTAACCTGTGGAGAGATCAATGAAAAAGATTTGCAGCTTCCACAGTTTCTCTGAAGCCATATTCTCTGTATGCTCTCTGAAGCCAATAACACTTTGTCAGAGTCATACGGAGAATCTAAGACCTTCAAAATGTGTCAGAAATAAATCAGACTGTCCAGTATCATATATATCTCCTCCGTCTTCGGATGTGATTTGTCAAGAGAGTAGAACTGATGGACCTTGTTATCGATCTCAATCTGACTCCAGCCTGGTGGTTTATAAGCATTTTGGTGCTTGATCATCTTTCTAGCTTTGCGTGCCTCTTCCCAATTACCCATCTCTCCATATAAATTTGCCATCATAGCGACATAACCTCCATTGTTGGGATTTAAAGCAACCAGATTTTTTACAGCAACTTCAGCCAAATCCAAATAGCCATATTTCTTACAAGCATTGAGCAATGATCCCCAAATCGCTTCATCCACTTCCATCTTCATCGTGGACATAGTTTCCAAAGCTTCATCGAACCGACCTGCCCTGCCTAGAAGATCTATTAGGCAGCCATAGTGCTCAATCCTTGGCTCAATACCGAATCTTTTTGTCATCAGATCGAAATAACCTCGGCCTTTTGATACCAAACCTCCATGAGTACACGCATTGAGAAGACCGATAAAAGTAATGTGATCTGGCTTGATATCGTGACTGTTCAACTTCATCATGTCCTCAAACACCGCTATGGCTTCTTCACTTCTACCATGGAGGGCAAAGCAATTGATCATGGAATTCCAAGCTGTTAAACTTTTCTTTGAACTCATCTTAAAAACAAAGCTTGCTTCCTCCAAGTTACCACATTTTCCATACAAATCAACCAAAGAATTCGAAACAAACACATCAGAAGAAAGATCACGACGATACGCAAACGCATGAATCCCTTTAGCCAGCTGAAGCATACCAGTTTGAGCACAAGCAGAGAGAACACAAACTAAAGTTACCTCATTAGGACGAATACAAGGCTCATTAATCATCCTTCTAAACAGAGAAACCGCTTCAACAAAAAGACCATTCTGAGTACAAGCAGCAAGAATAGCATTCCAAGAAGGAACATCACGCTCAGGCATTTCTTCAAAGAGAGCAACAGCATTAAAGATATCACCAGACCTAGCATACCCAGAAAGCATAGCAGTCCAAGAAACAACATTTCTCTCAGACATTTCGTCGAACAGTTGTCTCGCAAGAGTTATATGAGAAACAGAGGAAGCGTAAGAGTGAAGCAGAGCAGTTTGAACAACAACATAGAGATGAAACCCAGATTTAAACAAATGGGTATGAACCAAAGGAGTAGAAAAAGCAGAGGAAAGATATGGTGTAGACTTAAGAACAAGAGGGTAGATAAAGTGATTAGGCCGTGGATAAGAACGATTAACCATGAGACGAAAGAAGGAGAAAGCTGAAGAAGCATGAAGAGGGAGAGAAGAAGAGTACCCAGTTAAAACGGCAGCGTATAAATGAGTATTAGGGAAAGAGAAACGATCAAAGATAAAGCGAGCGTAAGAGAGATTACAGAGACGAAGAGTACAAAAACGAAGAAGCTTAAAACAGAGGAAATGTGAATGACTAAGTCCAGAAACTATCAAAAAGGACTGAACTTGCTTCAAATGATTCAAATGTCTCGACTTTGAGATCGCGGCGGAGACAAATTGGTTCACTAACTCCTCCGCCATGTGTGACGACGGCGCGTGGAGGTAAGAGAATTGCGTTACACGTGTCCCCATGTGCTCTTCTTCCACCAAACGTGTAGAGAGAGAGAGAGAGAGAGAGATGGATAAAAGTGTGTGCTTCGTCTTTTTTCTCTCCGAGTCTATCGTTTTCTTTCTTCACTTTCTCCGGTTTTATCGTTTCTCTTCTTCTCCAAATTGATGGCTTTTTAAGGTTTCCCTTACTCGATCTAATCTAACCTAACGCTCCTTCATTAATTTTCTTCAGACAAATCCCAATAACGTGTATATATATATATATAAAAGACACAAAAACATCATCGGACCTGATGCAGAGTCACTGATTCCGATCTCAAGTTTCTCTCTTTTCTATGTCTGTTTGATTTCATATACACACACATACATCGATACATACAAATCTTCGTTTTTTGTTTTCAAATCAATCAAATGTCTGGAATTTGGAGATGGAGGAATCTAAAGTCTCTAGCTTTACATGCTCGTTCGATTTCACCTGTTCCCAATCTTTATTCTCCGCAATTGGGTGCATCGTCTCGCCGTCGTATTCAAGAACGATTCAAATCGGAACAAGGTGGAGGAGGAGATGATTTTCCGGTACCTGTGACTCGTCGGAAGTTAAGAGCAGAGCCGAATTGTCCTCGTTGCTCAAAACAAATGGATCTTCTCTTCTCCAACCGTCAATTCCCATCTTCTAGTCTTCTTCAACGTCCCGATGATTCAGATTCCTCCGGCGCCGGAGATAAAACCAATTTCCAGTCTGTGAATTTCTGTCCGACTTGTAAAACAGCTTATGGATTCAACCCTCGTGGTGTCTCTCCTCTTCAAGGAACATTCATTGAGATCGGTCGTGTTCAATCTCCAACCAATGCTACTTCTTCCAAATCCACCAGGAAACAGCAACATTCAAAGGATCTAAATCAAGGATTCAATTACAGAAACAAGCTTAGATCTTCCTTTTGGGATACACTTAGATCTTACGGTGCTGAGCCACCTGAAGATTGGTCTCCTCCTCCTCCTCCTTCTCATCCTTCTTTGAACTCTTCTCCTCCTACTACCATTCCTGTGAATGCTTCTCCTAGTACCGTGGAGAATACTTCTCCTTTACCTGATGCAGCTAATGACGTTAGTCGATGGGGTGGAGCTAGTCTTGGCAGAGACTTTCCTACTCCAAAGGAAATTTGTAAATGGCTTGACAAGTTCGTCATTGGTCAAACTCGTGCTAAAAAGGTTCTGACTTTTCACTTAACATCTAAGGATTCTGATCATGGTCGTGTGATTGATTTGTTACTTAGAAGTTACAACATGGTGGTCTTGACTTTGATCATAGGTGCTCTCTGTCGCTGTGTATAACCATTACAAGAGAATTTATCATACCTCTATGAAGAAAGGGTTGGTCCTCTCTCATCCATTGTTTAGTTATATTCGGTCACTGTTTTCATTCCGCTATGGTTTATTGTGTGATATATAAGGGTTTGTGTTGGAAGCTGACATTGTGGACCTTGAATACTAGGTCAGCTGCACAACCAATTGATGATGACGATAATGTAGAATTAGATAAGAGCAATGTTCTCTTGATGGGGCCTACTGGCTCTGGTATGAGCTTTGTGTTTTTCTGATCATATTCTATTCTTTACTTCCTATTTGCACTATCCCTGCTGACTCTGTTATGATTGTTTATTTGATTCTTGAACAATAGGGAAGACATTACTTGCAAAGACTTTAGCTCGGCTTGTAAATGTTCCTTTTGTCATTGCTGATGCAACTACACTGACTCAGGTAAGATTATGATTTTCTGTATTCATATATACTCATGATTCTCACCACTTCAATCATTAGGCTTCTGATCTCTCAATGGCTTTTTGGGATCCAAATTAAATATATTAGGCATAGATCCTGGAATTATGATTTCGTATGTTGCTCTTTGACCCAGGTTTTGTATGGTGTGTCTTAACAGGCTGGTTATGTTGGTGACGATGTTGAATCGATCCTTCATAAGCTACTAACGGTACCACTTCTTATTAAGTGGTGATTAACATTCCCAGCACACTTTCCATCTTGTTGCATTTTAGAAGATTCCCTTATGACTTGTAGGTCGCTGAGTTTAACGTGCAAGCAGCACAACAGGGAATAGTCTACATTGATGAAGTTGATAAGATAACGAAGAAGGTCAGTATGCAAGACATGATAACTTCTGAACTCGTTAAAAACAAGATAATTGGGCTTTATGCTTCATGGATTTTCCTTTCTACAGGCTGAGAGTTTAAACATTAGCCGAGATGTTTCTGGGGAAGGTGTTCAGCAGGCACTTTTAAAATTACTGGAAGGCACTGTAAGTGGATTGCTTTATTACCCTTTGATGCATTTACTGAAATCATTCTTCACTAGACATGAGGCACTTGCATAGCTAGTTATAGGGAAGTCTCCAGAAGTGATCCTCATTAAAAATGTCTTTGCAATGTACCTCAAGAGAGAATGGAAAGGTTATTGATATGTTTGATGTATGCGACATCACATATGATTGCACATCTGTGTTACTTCTGAGGCTCTTTCTCTGAAGGGTTGTGGATTCATGCTTTGCTTCTGCATTGATCGTTGGATCTTCTTCTTTTTTCCAGATCGTAAATGTTCCAGGGAAAGGTGCAAGGAAGCATCCGCGGGGTGACCATATACAGGTTTAGAGCTAGAACTTTGATCATTGACCTATATTACATTTAAAGGTGTTGTTTTCTCATATGAATCCATTACTGGATGTCCCTATGATGTACAGATAGACACAAAAGATATCCTCTTTATCTGTGGAGGAGCATTTGTTGACCTTGAGAAGACCATTGTGGATAGGTAATTCATGATGCGTCCTTTTTTTGCAATAGATTAGGGGTTCTTTGTTTTGACTTTGATCAGGATCTCTAATGTTCTGCCAGACGACAAGACTCATCAATTGGTTTTGGAGCTCCTGTTCGTGCCAACATGGCTACCAGTGGAGTGACAAGTGGTGCAATAACTTCATCTTTGCTAGAATCGGTAAACACTACACAATTTTTGTTAAGCCTCTGTTTCCCAGTGTAATCACTTCTCATTCCTGGAAAGAGATCTTAGTTTTGGAATACCGGCTACATTTCAGGTCGAGAGTGCCGATCTGACAGCATATGGTCTTATACCGGAGTTTGTAGGACGCTTTCCCATATTAGTTAGTTTGTCAGCTCTGACAGAGGACCAGCTCATTCGGGTAATTTAACATTCTTCATAGCTTTTAGTTTATCTTGTAGCGGATGGTGCATTTCTTTGATTGCTCATGTTGCAGCTAGTAAAATCAAAGTGAGATAGTGGTTGCCATCATCGAGGCCTTGATTTTATTGCTCTTCTCATATTTAAGGGTAGCTAATATTGCCTTTGCTTTTTGCCCTGTAGGTTCTTGTAGAACCCAAAAATGCTCTTGGGAAACAGTACAAGAAACTATTTAGCATGAACAACGTAAGCTCCCTCAAAATATACACTTGCCAAGACTTGCATGTTAAAATATTCAGTGTTTTAAGTTCAAACTTGACTTTTTTGGTCCCTGACTGCATGATCTGTTGCGAAATTTCAGGTAAAGCTGCATTTTACTGAGAAAGCGCTGGAGATAATATCCAAGCAAGCAATGGTGAAGAATACAGGTGCGAGGGGACTAAGAGCCTTACTTGAAAGCATTCTTACCGAAGCCATGTTTGAGGTAACTTCAGCTACCACAAATATTAATAAGGTACTATATAACTCTTACCTTCACACTTCTGTTTCATTTATTTTCTCAGATTCCAGATGATAAAAAGGGAGATGAAAGAATCGACGCGGTTATAGTAGATGAGGAATCAACAAGCTCAGAAGCATCTCGTGGATGCACAGCAAAAATACTTAAAGGAGACGGGGCTTTTGAGCGTTACCTCAGCGAGAACAAGTCGAAAGATGCTACAGAACCAATGGTATGACTGCAAAGATCATTTGTTGTCTGTTCCTTGATAGTCAAATATAAACTCATTGAACACTAGTCTTATTCTTGAAGCCACTGTTATGTGGCGGTTGATGTCAGATATTTTACTCTTCTGAAAGTCTTGCCTGTTTCTTTATTCAACACTTGTGTGTCTACACTTGGCTATAGTGATCAATGAAACCTGATGAGTGTAATTTGCAGGTTGACGAAAGAGTAGGCTCGGCGAGAGCAATGAGATTGTAAAGAGAATGAGAAAAGAAGGGTCATAACATGAAGAGTTTTTTTGATTATTTGTAAAGAACAATAGCATTCATAAAAGTGCAAGAGGAATTATCCACTTTGTACAATAAATTGTTAGCTTACAGATTCGAAAGTTGAATTGTTTGTTACATAGAAAGAAAGAATAGGATCGTGTAAAAACAACATTTGTAACTCTCTGTTTCAAAATAACAAGTTTTAATTAGTTTGTCAGATCATGTTATTACAACATTTTATTCAACCACCCATCACAAACAAATACTGAAGCTTGTGGTTGGTTTTGGTTTTACATCATCATCATAAAAGTTTATTGCATCCCAAAATTCATTCTATTTTTACATTATGTACATAGTATCATTTTTTGCATATAGTACACGACGATTGAATAGCCAGCATGAATAGCCAAACTCCCATCAGAGCTCAAGAATGAGGGTTTCAAATTGTTCATGTCCTCCATCTTTTTTTCAAACCACAAATCAATTCAAATGAGTAGTGCCAATGATTCTAATGGGAATTGAGAGAGTCTTGGAGACTTAGAGAGATGAAATCTGGGTGAAAACGACAGGACAGAGAGATGAGACTTGGTTTTGTTCATGGGACATAATAGACACATGTCCACCCATGAGACAACACACTTCTTTCTCACTTGTACATCACTAACTTGGACAGAGCGTCCATATTAGCTTAGTGACTCTCCCTAATGGCCATGCAACCTATAGGAATTGAACACATGACTTGATTAACACGTATGAAATGGTTTGTTTTATTAGGATACTTTTTGGTAGATGTGCATATTTGTGGAGGTTTCTCGAATGTGAATCTAAGATAATCTCTTAAATTAAAAATATTTTGTTGGATACTTGGATTATTTCGACAAGAATCTAATTTCCTTCACAAATTAGGATAATTGTTGAATATATCCATCTTCGACACACATTTGGATTGTGAATACCTTTACCAAATAGGATTGTGAAGTTCGTATCTCTGTCTATATAAACACATTCTCGAAAGTAACATTCCCTATGACACCTTTTTTCTTCTGTCTCCAACAATGCCTCTCTTTCCGTACCAGTGAAGGATTGGCATATATGGTGTCTTGTGATACAAGAAACGAAGGAATGGTAATGAACACTGAAGATACTCCTCCATCGTCAACGCCATGTCTTTTCGATCTCTTTTCTTGTCAGAGTGGAGATTTGGCCCGTGTGGTTCCTTCTGCCCCAAGAAACGAAAGAGAAGTTAGTCTCCGACACTTAAGAAACATCTCAAGGGGCATAAAGGATGCAAATAAAGTATCAACATAATTAACTCTCTCCATAGATTCTGAAATACTTAGTCTCGCACACTTGAGAAACATGTCAAGGGAAGAGAGAGGCATAGAGACTGTATCAACAGAACTAACTGTCCCCATAGATCCAGATATATAGGATATCAAGAAAACACTCACTAATAGCGACGTTGGAGGTCAAACACGGCTTCTTATACTTCACAGAAAAAGAGATCAGTTTAGTTGACAATATATAAATGGGTTAACAATCACGGTGTTCCATAGCCAAAAAGGAACTACGCATGAGTTGTGTTTCAAGAGATGGAATTCAGCTGGAAGCTATGTATTGAATCACAATTGGGGAAAGGATTTTGTCGAAAGAAGGAAGTTGAAAGAAGGCTGGAGGATTGGACACTTTTGGAATTCTTATGCTTCAAGGCTCCACTTTCGTGTGCTTCATTGACTAGTTTATGGCTTTTGGGATTTTCTCTAACTTCTTTTTGTTTTCTTGAGGGTTTTAAAGGGTTTTCATAGTTGATTCTCTTGGCAGTTAAGTCTTTTTTGGATGCTGAAACTGCAAAATTATTAGATTCATAACATTCTTTGGTATCCCACTAACAAAGTAAAAGACATGTTATGTTTTGATTAGTTAGCTTGATTCTATCAGTTTCTCTAATCCGAGACTGTTGTCTGAAGTGGAAAATATCTCTAGACTCCTTTAGCCTCACTTTGCTGCTTCTCCGCAACAGCCATTGATAATCCAAACATCATAAAAAGGAAAATATCTTACTATTAGCAAAATCACAAGTAGTGGTGGCTCAGTGATCAAGATCTGATATGTTTTAAGGAAATAATGAAGAAAGAGAAACCTTCTTGATGGTCTTGTTGAAACAATGAAGAAAGAGAAACCTTCTTGATGGTCTTGTTGATCATCCATGGATGAATTCATCGATGTGATCCTCACGTCTTCTAGGAAATTGACATCATCCTATGTCTTCTTTCTGACATGAAAACTTGAAGTTTCAATCTTTTCAAATCTTTTGGAGCATGCTTGTGTGAATTGTGATAGATGTAATGTGTGCATGTGATATGCTTGGTGCCATGAACCGTTGGCTCATGAATTACATTGCATTTGAGTATCGATACAATTGAGTATATGAATACAAATGAATCTATGTGAGACTGATGCATGCTAATCGTTTACTGTTGATTATTTTATACAAATGGTTGATCATTTAAGAAAGACAAATTTTACGGATGAGTCGCAAGTTGACAACGATGAAGAAAGATCAGATGCCTTGCCCGTCGTACGCCTTCCATCTTTCTATCACCACCTTGTACTCCTCATCTCTTCTCCTCACCTAAAAACCGTAGTTTATAGAAGTCGAATCAGTATCTTTTGATCTCAATTGGTCAATCATTATGTATATTCTCAAATGATATTGTTGAGTCTATTGTATATACCTCAACCATGGGATTTCTTCCGCGAAGCAACATATCAACACTTTTTTCAGTCTGGACGAGAGTAAAAGAGGACTAGTTTTGTTAATACATTTGATCTTTGATACAGAATGACTGCAAGCAGAGACAAGAAAAGATTTGTGAAACAGGAGGCTTACTTGATGTGCAATCCAATAATCTCTTTCTCTCATCTCGATCAAGAAGTAAAAAGTCGGTGGAGCTTTTCTCTCGAGAATACTCTTTTGACTCCTTCTTGCCCTCGCTTCTTCATCTCCAAGAGTGACAGTCTCGATACCCCCAATCTACCACCATCAAAGAGAAGATAAAGAACATGAGAAACACTTTGTTAGAAAATAAAGTAAAGTAACAAAAACATTCAGAAAAGCGGTGAAGAAAATTATTACCAAGTCAGAAAGAGTAGGATTCTTTATGATGTTCTGGAGCTGCTCTCCGTGAGCAGTGCCAATTAGCATCACTCCCCTTTCAGCAATAGAACGACAAGCAAGCGCTTCAGCTTCTGTGCCAATCTCATCAACAATGATCACTTGAGGCATATGGTTCTCTACTGCCTCAATCATCACTTTATGCTGCAGAGATGGCTTAGGTACTTGCATCCTACGCGAACCTCCAATAGCTGAGTGTGGAATATCGCCATCTCCTCCTATTTCGTTGCTTGTATCAATTATCACCTAAAAACGCATACTTAATCACTTACAAGGCAGCACCTACAGGCTAAAAACCACTTTAAGGATAGGCAAGACTCACAACTCTTTTCTGGAATTCATCAGACAAAACACGAGCAATCTCTCGCAAAACAGTAGTCTTACCAACACCAGGCCTATAGTTAATTCGATTAACACAATCAAATCATCACCACGGAAACAAAATGAAGCTTAAGAGTAGTGTCTAAAACAAGAAACAAGTACCGTCCAACAAACAAGATGCTTTTGCCATAGTGAAGAAGGTCATAGAGCATGTCAATGTGACCACTCACAGCTCTCCCAACCCGACAAGTTAAACCGACAATAAAGCCTTTCCGATTACGAATAGCTGATATTCTATGCAATGTACCTTCTATTCCAGCCCTATTATCAGCCCCAAATTCACCAACCAGCTCTTGAGCATCCTCTAACTCTTCCATAGATACCTAAGCTAGTGTTTTCATAATTACAAGAATCCAGATTTAAACACACAAACACACAACAGATCAAAGACACAAACATCATAAGTAGTTTTACCTCGTTTTTCCTAAGATATTGGCCTCCAGGTTCTCCAAGATAACGTGCTTCAGGTGGTCTTCCCAAATCCATAATCACCTCTACAAGTTGGTTTCTTCGGGAATCGTTCAGGAGACGATGACGAAGATCTTTTGGAAGAATCTACAAAGAGTCAAAGACGAAAGTGTTAGGCAAATATTCAAATTGAAGTATGAGAACAAAGACGAACAGGGAGTGGTTTTACAGTAAATTAGACCTCGAGAA